>JAWNPL010000173.1:26457500-27057500 GCA_035047545.1 Drosophila paranaensis | reverse complement strand
CCATGCCCACCTCTACTACATAGTCTCGACTAGCGCACTCTTACTTGTTATACCCTGAACCCATTGAAAATGGGAAAATCAGGGTATAATGTTTTTGTTGGAAGGCGTATGTATGTAACAGGCAGAAGGTCTGTCCGCCTGTCTGTCCGTATGTATGAACGCGTCGTTCTCAGAACCTATAAGAGCTAGAGACTTGAAATTTTTTATGTAGGTCCGTGAATAGCACGAAAAGATCGAGTTTGTTAAAAAAAGTCGATAACTATTTTAATTTTATTGTTATCGATTAAAAACATTATCGAATGTTAGTTATAAAATTATATCTCCCACGTCTTTATAGCTAGAGTCCCAAATTTTTTTGTAAGTTTTATATTTATTTGATCTAATTTTGATTTTTGTTAAATTTGGGATACCGGCTCCAAATTTCCCCAAATATTTAAATTGAGGTTAGTTGCACTCAAAGCCAGTAAATGAATGGGTTTACATTTTTAAAAATTGGAAAAAATGTAATAAAATATGTTGAACATAAGCTGAAAATTTCATTCAAATCCATTAATTCGCGCAGAAGTTATTAAACAAAACATTTGGCCAATCGGCCAAACACGTGACCAGCAACGCAAAGCAAATTGTTTTCCTATACATGTGCACACATACACACATACACATTGAGCTGCGTGCCTCTAGCAAATTCTAAGACCCGCAAGTTTTTGTGTATATATTTTCAATAATTATCAGCTGTTCAATAAATCGAAACATGGATGGCGCTATTCTATCGAACCATAGATGGCGCTATTGGCTAAACAATTAAAAATGAACTGAATTTAGTTTTCTGTGCGTTTAAACGAAATGCTAATTATGCAGTATTTTAAAAAACGCAGATAGCGCGGGGTTTAGGGTATCTCCTAGTCGGGACCCCCGACTAGAGTTTTCTTACTTGTTTTACTGTTATGTTTTAGTCAATTAATCCGAAGTTAAATCATTTTTACGACAGATAAGTTTTTCATGATATAGTAATATCATAGCTTCGAAACATCTGTTGGGTTCATCTATCATGCCGTCAAATATATATTGAATTTTGCTCTAATAAGCTCAGAAAGTGCCGAAATTTTTGCGAAAATTTCACTGAAAATGGTAGGAAAATGCAATTAATTTGTCACGTTGATTTGACATGCGCACAATAGACCCGAGGGTGGGATGTGCGCGGATTACGCAAAACCCAGTTAGAAATGGGTCACAATTTTCTGCGCTGATTTACTATTATATCTCATCTGATGATATGTCAGCAAAGAGTACAGATTTGAGTTTCGAAGGCGAAATCTTGTTAGCTGGAGTTTCTCACACACAGCAGGTGGTCAAGTCGAGGACATACTCTAAGTTCCACATGCAGATATGACTCTGACGTAAGTCGCTAATCGCAGACACGTGAGCACACTTCATAAAGTCACGTCAAGTAGAGAGGGGGTTGCCAGTGGACCATGCTAATGCGGCGTGAAGTGTCACGAATTCATCAAAACATATTGCCAGCCACTGATGCTGTCAAAACGGGATCAAAGTAGGGTCGCAGTGTGTGTGGTGCAGAGCTGCAGAGCTGCAGTCAAACCACCCTCAGGTGGTTCTCGTTAGCTCAAACAGATTGTTTACCCCTCTAAATTAATTTGCTCCGTGGCAATACGGCAAAACACGGAAAAGGGAGAGCTAATCTGTTAGAAATGGGCGTTGAACGCAAAAATTCCATGGTATTTAGGGTGCATGACATATGTATGTGAGTAAACAAGCTATGTCAGACTGAAAAATACTCTGTCTATTAAGTTGGAAACTGGGAATTATTATATCTGAAATATTTACATAACAAAAATTTAAAAACTCTTAAAATTTATTTAACCTTTACTTAAAGATTATAAATTTTAAAATATAAAAAATAATAATAATTATTAAATATAATTTAAATTTTATTTGCAACTCTCTAACATAAAATTTAACTCAAGTCTACGATGTTTGTTGTGCTGTTCTATTTTTACAGGGTATTACTGTCTCTATCTCTGCAATCGCGTCCCTTAAGTGTTACACTTGTTTTGGCCGCACGAGGGCTGTTGCGACAATTGGCATTGTATCGCAGCCCTGTCGCATTAGTTTATTAATAATAATTTTACGCTTTGTTTACGTTTTTTATGTTGCCTAATCGTTGTTGGGCTGCTCTGTCTTCGGTCTAATGTGACTTCAATGTGCCGCAGCAGCTGCGGCGGTTCGCACGCAAATCAAGTCTCGGAATGATGTTGTAGCTGGCAGTTGGAAGAGTGGTTCTTAGGGGGATTATCAGGTGGTTGTGGCTGCTTAGGTTTTTACGTAATCTGTACAAGTTGCTGATCAATTTGATTCAACCTATTCAACCTCAAAGTAACCGCGATTCTCCAGCCAAGGCAGCAGCTTCTGAATTTCCAGCGAATACGCCGTCGACTTGAACAACTCGTCGATATCTTCGCAGTCCAGTTCGGCCAGCACAATGGGCAGCGCTTCTGTGACGGTCTCAAAAGCTATTCAAAGTACTATTTTATTGGAGTTTCAGTTAAATATCTTCACAGCTCACCCCAGTGGCCGTAGTTGAGTAGATCCAGCTGAATGTCCGTTAAGGTGGGCAACTTTCCCTTGAACTTTAGCAGTTTCAGGCTTATCGTTAGCTCATCCACATAGTATCTTAAGAATCCATCGAATTGCTCAGTTTTTGCGGCGGGCGCTGTTAACAGCAGTTGCAGCAGATCACGCACAGCAGGTCCAATGCGAGCACCACCGAAATCACTGAAAACCACATCCTTGAGCTGGTCGAACGCGTCGAATTGGCCAAGCAAATGGTTCGACCAGCAAGCGCCAATTAAAATGACATTGAAGCATTTCTTTGGCTCAGGCGTCTCGACGCGGCTGGCTAAAGTTCTTTGATAGGATTTCTGTGAACGAATAAAGATTTTGTATCTCATCGATTCGTTCCAGTCGAAGTGACCTGCACTTACCACTTTATCCTCGTAATGCCTCAAGCCGTTGGCCCGCAAACTCTCGTGGAATTTTCTCTGTATCCAGATCCGGAGCTCTTCTATATTTTGAACTGGTTCTTTACGTGGAACCAGCTCATTTGACTGATCTGGCTTTGCTCGCAAGTAACACGCTGATGCGGCGTGATATGCGGCCAGCTTAGACAGCGCTACTTCCGTCGCCAGTTTGTCCAGGCCCTTTAGTCGGCTGAGCAGGCGATAGCCCTTGGCTTGAAGATCCTCTAAAAGCAGATAGCTCCGGCCCACATAACTGCTGGGCATAAAACTTATGTTCCTCTGTACATCCCTATAGAGGCCTTCAAGAGCAGGCAGCACCACCTTGTGCATGTGAAGCTCGGCCTGGAGACTTTGGCATCGAGGAAACATCAGAGCTTCACACTCCTTCGACTTAAGCTGATAGTTCCCAGTGCGAGTTGAGTCGTCTGCTCGATTGAGTTATAATTTAAGTTAATCCAATTGAGAATTTGTCTATATGGCCATAAGCTCACCTGCTAGCTTGATTTGGATTTGCAGCCGCAGCGCGTTTGGCTGCGATCTGCAGCGAATGCTTTCGACTTGCTGAAATGTTGGAAATTCCTTCCTTATAACTGGCAGCAGTTCCTCCTCGACTAGCCAGTCGGGTGCATCGATGGACACACTCGAGACTTGAGTCTGAAACGTAGGTCTGAACATACTCGCTGGGCTCTCAACTGAATACTAACTAGTAAGTTAGTTTAGTTGCCTAATCAGCAGTTCAATCGTGTGTGAAATTTTAGCTGATCTTTGATAAGGCTGTAAATTCCACTTTTGTTTTAGTAGATTGCGCAAAATAAACTATTTATCAGTATTCCGATAATAACAAGTGAGAACGCTCTGCCCGACTAGGAAATACCCTGAGCCCTGCGAAGGGCTAATATAATATATGAGTCTAGACTTCTATCTGAGAAAACTATATACCTAAGAAATCTATATCTATTATAAAAGGTCGACTGGATCAATAGACCATAGAAGAGGCATATAATCACAGTCCGAAATTTGCACATCTATCACATTTATATATTTAATTTGAAGTCTAACAGAGAACGGGGTACAATATTGAAATACTCCTCCTTAGGGGACGGCCTATGTCAGGCTGTGGTTGTAGGGCGAGGCAAAGTCGTGCTGGTAGGCAGCCGCATGCAGATGATGGGGGTGCATCGGAGGAGCGGGTGGCACAGCTGCGGTATGGTGATGTCCGTTCATGCCGCCGTACATGTCCGAGCGGGTCTTGTGGTCGTTGGAGGGCGTGCCGTTCAACAGCTCGGCCATGAAACCAATGTAGGTGATGGCCAGGCGCAGGGTCTCGATGCGAGAGAGACGTTTCTCGTAGGCGAAGGTGGGCACCTTCGGTCGCAACTTGTCAAAGGCTTCGTTCAGGTTGAACATGCGCCGCCGTTCACGTATATTCGCGGCCCGTCTCTGGGTCATAGAAGCCACGCGGCGTCGCGTTTTCTTCGCACTGGAGGAGGAGGAGGAGCCGTGGGAGCGGCCATTGGTGCTCGGACGTGGATTTACGAGCGGAGCCACCTGAGATCTCTGCCAGAGTGCTGTAAAATGCAAATAAATACATTCATAAAGAGCTTACGGATCGAAGAATTTGGCGACTTACCCAAATCGGAGCAAGGAAAGCCTGCAATGAGGCCCTGATAGGGGCCGATCGGCTGCGGCGGTGGTGCCTCCTGGCACCACAGTGGTTGAAAGGGCACCTCTGGCACATAGGTTGGCTGGTCGCTCGGATGCTGCATCTAGATATATATATATATATATATATATATATATATATATATTTATATAGACTGTATAAAGAGTCTTGTTCTGAATCGACTGTTGACCTTGGGTCGCTACTGTTCTGCTTGGAAGCCCGAATTTGATTAAATTCTGATTGTGCTGCCTGCCCCGAAGTCAGCTCTCCTCAGTTGGACTTATTGGATTTATTCCAACCCTTATTGCGAAGCGCAGCCATTTTGAATGGGCAACAGTTTGCGGAGTTCTGATTGGCTGTCATTAGGTGAGGACAGGGAGACAAGCGAAAGCAACTGCCATATGATAAAACTATGTATAGAAAGGATATGACATCTAATTGAAGGGTAAAATATATATATATATATAAATATTACTAACTCTTTATATTTAAAAATAAGTATAAATGTTAAAAAAATATTAGAAAATGGTCTTATGTAGCAGAAACTATCAGGTTTTGCAGTGAGTCTCATAAACAACAAATAAATAATAATAAATAAGAGATTATAAAGTATAATAGATTTATTTTGCAATTATATACATACATGTATCCATGAGTTAAAGTTTGTATTTATGTGAAAGTCCTTGGTTGGTTTGTGTACTCGCTTTTTAGTTGGTTTGTGTACTCCCTTTTAGCTGGTTTGTGTACTCGCTTTAGTTGTCAATGAAACATAGGTGGCGCTGTTCACTACATGAAAATATTTCCCTTTTGAAAAGGCCTTATCGAGCGTCAGAACCATTTATGCTTCACTCTAAAATGCTTTCTTAGTTTTAGCAATAGAATAGAATGTTGACTAGTATTAAATATAAATATATATATTACATAAAAATTTTATTTAAATTATACACTATTAAGAGCATTTCACAGTTATTTATAAAGGCAAATATCTTTCATGATAGTAAATAAAGTAAATTTAACAAAATAATATCATTTTAACATAAACTCTAGCACACGGAATGCCCCTAACGTTGTGCACGTCTAACTGTTGCATGTCTTGTTTTTGTTTATAAAAATCTGCCATGAATCGCGCTCAGCATATTTCAAAATAATGTTGCGCTCTCTACACAGTCACCGAGAGCCCACGAGAGAGAGTTCTACAGGGCGCACAAGCGGATAAGTTAGCCGGCATTCGCTCTCTTACAAATATAAGAGTTTAGTTGACGGTAGAAGCGCGATTTGTTTAATGAATTTCGGAATGGTCCTTTTGAAAATGTATTAAAAATATTGAAATTCGGGTTGGCTTAGAAATTCCCGAGCTAAAAAACAAATTCAAATTTTTGTATATTTTTGAAAAATATTTTAAATATTCTTCATCATTTTTATTGTGTATTAAACTCAACTTTTGCTTAAAAGGAACTCTGAAAGACGCTTGAGGGTATCAATAATTGGAAGTAGGAGAGGACATGCTTTCGATAAAAATTCGGAAAATGTCGTAACTGTCTTCGCTTTGTTGGCACAGCTTTTAGAGTGAAATACAAAACCCTCGCGAGGAAGTTGCCTTAAGCCAGGCGGCATACTTCAGTCCATAACATGGAGTTGCTCTATTAAAAGCAACTGAAGCTTGTCTTGAATAGGTATATGTGTATATATAATAGTATAAATATACGTTTTATATCCTCAACGCACTTGACACCTTTTTTTGCAGAGAAAAGCACGCAAAGTCCTCAATAATTCTCAGATATTCCCAAGATGTAAAAGGCGAAGAAAAGAATAAATTCCAAAGACGATTTGTTTGTGTCTGGCACACAGCTCTGTGTGCGATTTATGCTCTATATAAAGCAAGCAGACTATATACATATCTACACATATGTGGAAAATATAAAAAATAAAAAATATGTAGAGCTGAGTAGAGAGTTGAGAGTTTTGCGTGCGTTTCGCTGCAGCGCCATTTGCTACTACCTAATTTTCCACACAAATGCATTTTATTTATGACGTCATTTGGGGATTTGTTTGCATAAAGGCTACATCAGACGGACTTGGAGTGTCTCCTGTACTAGTGTCTCAAGTAAGTCTATATATTAAAGGGAATTGCTGCATTTCGAAAATGGAAAACTGACTTTAAATATTTACTTTCATATGCAATAAAATGATATTTGATTGGGGATGATGTGAAACAAAACTGAAATGGGTTTTAATATTGTACTTCTAAAGAGTCCTATCAAGTCCTGCACGTACAATCATTTACGACTCACGTACAAATATTTATTTTTAAAGTCAAGATACTTTAAACTGCTTAGCGTGCATCTAGAAACTGTGAAAAATATGATTTTATATGGGCGAGGGGAAGAACGAACTAAGTTAGTTATTAGCTCTCCATATCGGGCCAAATGAAGTAATAATTATGAAAATTAATTGTTAATTTCATAAAAGGTATCTCCATTTTACAGTTTGAGTTCTAAAGAGCCTTTCAATCATATTGGTATCATATGCAGATTAAGCTTGAGCATAATAAGTAGTAAGTAAGCTATGAGGTCTGCCAATTCTCCTTCTACTTTTTCGCAGAGCCATTGTATCCCGAATTCCTCTTTTCAATAGCTGAAAGCATTCAGGCAGCGCTATTATCAAATAGAAAAGCTGTGAGAACGCCGTAATTACTTACTGCAACTGACTGCAGCTATGCTGGGATTGCTTTCAGCTGAAACAAGTTTCGAAGCTGTGACATTTTATGACGAAATTGAACTTTATTTTTCATAAACAGAAACATGTGTGTGCAGCATATTGGAAATGGTGCATTTCAATGACAGCCCATGCAGTGCGTTTGCTGATGGAATAAATGCGCTGTCAGCGCATTTCTGAAGCTCGTAACCCTTTTTTGGGTTTCCCCTCGATCCCCCACAAGCAAAGCTGCGTATACGAGTTGTCGACAGGGAGACTTAAGCGCAGGAGCGCAAGGAAAGTAAAGTGAAAGTCAAATTCGATGGAACTTCAACGTGACAGCCAATTGAACCGACCCCTCGAAGACCCTCTCAGCTCACACTCACTCACACTCACACAGCCACACACGACTACGGAATTTTGATATAGCGCGGGGGTACTTGAGTGCGAAGTTGGGTGAATGTAAAATATCTTCGTATTGGTGAACGGGATGGCACAAGGTGAGTCTAAAGTACGCAACAATGGGCAACAATTTAGAAGCTTTTCCCTTGATTTATTTGTGTGAAACGTGCGAGCACCTGGACTCTCCCGCTGCTGCCCTCAAATTCGATTCATTTTCAGGTCAAAGGCAATCTTTGCCTTATTTGTCTGGTCTGAGCTGGAGTTAAATAGTTGGCCAAGTTAAATTTAGAAATTAATTATTTTATTTTTATTATACTTGAATTAATTTATTAATTAATAAGATTTATTCAATGTAAATTGAATTCTAAAGCTATCATAACAAACTGCTGGCAAAGCATTTACAGAGACTAAGTGCCAAGTGCCAAATTTGTTTCGCATTGTTTTAAGTTTTGTACTAAGTTAAAGCTAGTTGCGAGTAACAAAAGGCACTTGGCACTGCGCCTAAGCGACCAACCTATGCCAAACTCATTTGGCAAACCAGCCTGAGATATGGAGCGCGTGTTCAGTGTTCTGGAAACACTCGATGACATGTTGGCACTCATTTCAGCCTCAACTGTTAAGAAATAGTTGAAAGAGAGAAAGAAAGGGAGAGAGAGAGTGAGTGAGTGATAAGCTCGAATCAAATTCAACTTTTCTTCAAGTTTCTTTTTTTGTGATAAAAGTGATAGCAGCAGCTGTCATAATATAAATTACTTTTCAGAGCACTAAACATATCTGCGCTGGCTCCGCCATCGATACTAAGACTAACTCGATACTAAGAAAATGCACGAAAATGGATGAAAAATGCTGCTTTGTGTACTCTGTTCATAATGCGGACAAGGGTATATCCAAGACTTAAACACAAAATATGAATTCATTGTTTAATTAAATTCAATTTACATATCAATAGACTCTAATTTTGGAAGTAATTATAAGTACATACATATATAGAAAAGTCTTGCAATAGCATATTTTTATAAAAATATAAATATTATATTTCATTAATGTACAATACAAAAATTGAAAATCATAAAGCAATTGTATAGACTGATAATTAAGACATGTAGTATATATAGAATAATCTGAAACCAGTTTGATTTTTGTGATCAGAAATTATTCTTCGAATTCATTTTTTTTCGTAGTGCAGTGTTGTCAACAAGGTACTGTTATTAAATTCCGTGTGGAACTCAGCTTAGCTGTCTCATCAGCGTGAACAGAGTATTGACTGTCGTGTTCTTATGTGGTTTTTGTTCAAGGCGCACAATACTTGAATGCGACAATTAATTTTAGTGAATTATGACCGCAGAGTGGAAAATGGCGCTAATGCGATGCTCTCCATTGGCAGAAAACACGAACAGCTGTCAGCAGGCACCAGCCCACACACAGACACTTACACACACACACACAGACACACACACACACACATATATATATATATATACATTTTTATGTATGTGTAACTTTGCGCCATGTCCGAAATGTGGTTAGAAAGTTGTTGGCTAACAGCCTTTCGGTCAGCCTTTTTGGCTTAATGCAGCGTAATGCGAACCCCAGTTCCGAAATGCTCAGCTCCCCGGTGTGTCATTTGGCATATCTGTGAATCTGTGTGTGTGCGTGTGGCGCCGGCGGCGTATACGTGATATTTGCATGCTTTAAAGCCCGGCTCAGATGTGAGGCCAATTGTGAGTGCCAACTGTCGCCACATTCGCTATGACATTGCCCATTATTTATGGGCAAACAATTGAGGCAGCCCTGGGCTCAAACTATTGTTCGATGCACGTGCAGCAAGAAATAAAAGAAAAATCAAACACACACTCACACACTTACAAAATGGCGGATGACAACAAAACCTAACAAAATGGCGGCAAAACAACGCGGAAGTCGCGAGCTCAGTCGAGCTAAAAATGCTCGTAAAGTACAATGAACCGCAAGAGTTGCATTCAATGCGAGTGTGTGACTGTGTGTGTGTGTGTGTGTGTGTGTGTGTGTGTGTGTGTGTGTGCATAGCTGAGTGGATTTCGGTGAAAGAAATGCTGGAGTATTGTGCTGGCAAAAAGCAAGGCGCGCTGTTATTGTTTTGCAGCATTTGGCATCATTTATTTTGTGGCCCAAACAAAGCGTTAAGTGGGTTGATGCATGTCCCAAAAGAGGCAGCTAGGCAGTCGTCTGCCACTGCTAGCCTCTCTGTGTCGCACAGCTGTTGTCAGTGCAGAAGAAGAATAAAGTTAGGGCTAATGGGTCAAGAGTTACCACATGGAGCACTCAATCTGAGGCGCGCACTCAAACGTTTCCAGCTCACGGAACTCGAGCTAAGCCACAGCAGTTATCTGTGGAGCTGTAGCTACAGCAACTAGTTCTGCAAATCTGTGAACGAATATATAAATAATATATTTAAGTAAATCAATGTATATATGTGTATCATACATCGGCTTAGCAGTGTAAAAGTATTAATTATTTTCAGTTCGGCGGGGCGTATGCGTGATATTTGAGGAGGCGACTGGATGAGAGTTTAATTTAATTTTTATTTCATTGCATCGGATGATTTATTTTAAGCTGCCAGTTAAACAGTGAATATTGAATGAATGCCACAATGGCCGAGCGGAATGAATGATAATTAAATTGTTACCATATATTTTTGAATTATTTGTAATATTGTTTAATGCATGGGCACGCCGTGGGCACTCGAATCGACAGTTTTAATGGATATTCAAATTATACAAGTGTGATAAAAAATATAAGTACCTATAAAAAAGAGTGGCAAAAGCTGATAGTGATTAGTCGCCGGTCGAATGCTCTAGGTATGGTTCGATATTGTTCTTGCGCTTGGTCAGCCGCTCGTAAATCTAATCAACTGAAGATATAAACTAAGAAGATATAAACAACAACGAAATGCAGAGGAAGTTGGCGAAGGGCAAACGGGATACAGGCTGCGAGCGATAAGCAAATTACGCAATCTAGTTAAACTCGACCTTAGCTTAAGCGCGACTGCATGGGGCTCGGCTTATGAACCGCATTCAGCTTATGGCACCCGCAGTTCGCAGTTCGCAGTTTGCAGTTTGCAGTTCGCAGTTTTGAGAAACTTTTTCATTCAATTCACTTAAGTTTTCTATTTGCGTTTTTTGTTGCCGCAACATTTTCTCGAGCTTGCAGCGAGGAGCTGCTGCAGCTCGTTGCTTACCTGGCCTCGGTCCTTGTGCTACATTTTGCTGCAAAACTTTGCGTTGCAAAGTAAAACATGAATACAAGTCCTGCTGGCTTCTGGCTCCTGGCGCCTGGCTCCTGGCTGCTACTGCTGGCTTGGTCCTGTTGCCGTTTTGCCATCGCAGCTAATGGTGTTTATTGCATTTACTCTTTCTTCTGCTGGCACTTAAATCGGCATCAGGTCGACAGAACGGCATTCAACTGTGACATCCTCCCTCTCGGCCCCTCCAAGCAGAAAGTCAACGGACGTCGGGAACACCTGCAGCTACACGCAAATATTCAGTAGCTAGGAGCCGGCAGACGGCAGACAGCAGCCGGCAGCCGGAGATGACTCCAGAGTCCATGTCAACAGCTGGCTGCTTGCAAGAAAGTGCAAAGTAAATTCACAACACAAAGTGTGCAAGTTGGTCAGAGGTCCTGCGGTTCCCGATGGCCACCGCCCTCCACACCCATCAAAATGCACAGTCAGCGCCACGCCCACTCGCCCCACAGCTGGCGACGATTACGGGCAAGATTTGGCTGCAGCAAACTTTGATTAAATCACATGACAAACTCATCGCCACCAGGACTAAAGTGTTGGGCCACACAGTCTGAGGGATATTCACGCCAGCGGTGCCCGGGGCTGGGATATACTCAAGTGGTTTGCCACTGAGCGAGCCAGAATTGACTGGGTGTGGCTGGCTGAGCCACTGGAGGCTGGGGTAAATAAATTCATTAAGCGATTAGATTCGCTCTGCAGGTGATGCACTACCCAGGAGCTGTGGGTCCTCTCTTTTTGCATGCCCTTTGTGCGATGGCGAAGAATTCAGTTGCTCGGATTAAATGGATTTACTGTCAGCCATTATTGCCATTGTCTGTCCCTCCAGCCATGGGGCAACCACTCTAAATCGCTCGAGACAATACAGCTGAGCTCAGATTGGCCGAAAATAAAATTTAAATACTGAAAATATTCTATGGCATTGAGATACAATTTAATTTGCGTAATCCTGTGGAATAAACCAAGCGAAGCTGTCCGAATCGAAATGTGAAAGTTTAAAATATCTCTGCGAACTGGGGACTTCTTCACAATTTCAATATAAGTAATTCTCTAGCCATGACTGACTCCATTAGGTCAAACGGAAGGAGAAGTTCAAAGTGACTTGCATGATAACCATTAGCCTTCCAGTGATTCGAAGTAGCTTTGAGATTCTCACGATAGGTATTTTTCTTTAACTCTCTAACAGGAGTATAAATTATCTTTGGCTCACTGAGAGGAGCTAACTAGCAACTAAGTATTCCAATTTTTAAGCTTTTAACTCGAAAACTTCAGGATATATAAACTTTTTCGGTTCACCACGTTTCCTCTAGGAGTAGATATATCAGCTTTATTTGAAGCCTTCAGCATTAATAGTGCTCAAAATATAACAGAATATCTAAAAAATATTATATGGTCAGATCCAATTAGCAAACTATAACAGATGCAGTCTTACCTGATTACCCAAGGCACCAATAGGCTAAGATAGATACGCCATACACACTCCACACTCTCCAGGACTTTAATTAGCAGCCTTTCTGAGGTATTGAAAAATGCAATTTCTTGAAATTTTATTGGATGAGCATACAGACAGAAGATATAAAACTTAAATACGAAATTTAACATAAAGCAATATATTAATTAATTGAAAGATGAAGAAATCCTTTGCTTTGATAATGTCTGAAAATAACTCAAAATTTATGCAAAGTCCGTTGCTCTCTCAGTCGCATTTTGATTCGATTGTCTGAGTTATTAGCCAAGTTATGTGTTTATTAGCCATTATTTCTAATCAATCCAGCTGGCTCAGTGCGCTTAACCAGACTCGAGTTGAATGGGGCTCTGCATGCCGCTTGATGGCGGCACGCAATTTATCTCAATTAAACTTGGATTACAAATTATGAATATTGATTTATGGCTAATTTCAAAGGCTTGCTCTCTGCCAGCCGGCTAATTTGATTTGGGACAAAGGTATGTGAGCTGTCGGACCCCACTCAACTCCTGCCTCCTGTCCCGGTCCCTGCAAATTCATTAACAGAAGTTCGCACAGCTCCTTGGCAGGACTCGTATAAACTCGAGTGCAAGTCGAATTTCGCCTCGCTGCACTTTTGTCTCTGCGCCAATTATAAACTAGCTTCAAACTTTTGCGACAGTTTGCGCTGTCTTGATTTTTTGCGAGCTATAGAGATACGCTGTTGTTGTTGTTGTTCCGCTTATATCCTTTGAGCTGAACGTTGAGTAGTTGATTTTTAATTTTCGCTGTCAACGAAAGCTAAGTGGGGAACGCTGTCATAAGGGCATTTTTATGATTTAGTTGTGCAATCGCGACGCTTGCTTCCGGCGATAGCAAGCAGGACGCAGGACACTTTAACGGTCAACAATAAAAGCAACAGCCAACGCTGACCTAATGAGGCCACCAGCCGCAGACAGCAAAAAGAAATTGAGATGCCGCAGCGGCATTTCATTTAATTGTGCAAACTGTGTGGCAGACAGTCCACTGTCCTGCGTGTCCTGGGTGTCCTGGGTGTCCTGTTTGTCCCAGCTCCTAATGAAGCCGCCTGTTGTCGCTGCTAATGTCGATAAGGTCATGCGGGGCGTGGCCTCGTAAAGAGGCGCCATAAAAGCGAAGCGCCACTTGCCAAGCAGCGCCAAGAATGGGGCCAAGCGGTTGCTGCTTATCAGCGCCATGTCTACATATATATATATGTATATATATATATATATATATATATATTTATATATATATTATATTGCTTATATAAATATGTGTGTAAATGTGTCTCTGCTGCTGGAAGTAAGCAGTATATTTCATCAGCTCGACAGCCCAAGTGAGAAACTCTAGAAGTTTGCCCCCGACACACGGACGATGCATCGTTGACTTTTGTTTGGGGCCTCGATTTAATATGCGTCTAGTTTTTGGCTAACCTTCTGCTTCAGTCTGTTTCAGGGCTGGGGTTAATGTGGTTGCTCATTAGTAAAATAATTGCCAACTAATTGGCTCGAGCCGAGAAGGCGAGTGTTGCCCGGCAACTGGATTAGACTCCGTGCGTTTGCCTTACTTGCTTTTGCCACAGCCAATACACTAGGATTTAAGTAGGCAAAGCCCATCAGCTGATATATCGAATATCGAAAATAGTTGAGTTGCTCTTCACAAATTCTTTATATATGTATATTAGTATTTATTATTAACTTTGATAGTATATTTCTTTTTTTAGGATACCCATCCCTATTCCATTTATATCTGATCGTATATATATATGATATTTTACTCTGCAATTAACTGATATTTTTATCTGCCTCGTTTATAGCCTTGGTCTTTGCCTTCACAGCTGCTGTTTCGCACGCAAAAGGGAACATTTTTGCGTAATTTTGTGTTTTATTAACGCGTTTGCCTTGATGCTTGCCACTTAAGCACCGTTGCCATAAAACGCAATCAAATTTCAGCGTGATTAAAGCAAAAATGTGAAAAATTATGAATCAATTTCTGAGGGAGCCAGCGAAAGAGCAATTTCATCAAGGAGGGCTGGCTTATGGGTGAATCAGGCTTTGTTGCGTTAGGGAAGTAGGCATTAGTCGAGGATTGCTGAAAAGCAAGCTCTGGCTACTCGCTGAGTGCTGAAACACTCAGTTTGAATTAGAGGTGTAATTTTGTAGTGAATTCGATGTTTGAAAAAGCCATCCAAGTGAAAAACGTAGTGTCCCCTGGAAAAAGTCTCATGTCGGTTATTCAGCTATGTGTGCTTGCGGAATATTATATTCAGTAGTTTTTATTCATTCATAGGGAACGGTTTGTGTTTAGTTCGGCAGTAAAAAATCATTTTTCTTTTTTTTTACGGTTTTTATGAACAATGGACTTTGCTACAGTCAATTCGGTATATGAAAATCTATTTTCAGCCCAAAATTTTTTTGCACTGCACGAGCAGCAAGAATTAGATAAACAAAATTACATTGACATGGTCAATACTGCGGTCGGCGATCTGGACATGTATCGCTTTGAGAACGGGGGCGGAGACGCTCGCGGTTCGCTGCTGCTGGGCGACGAGTACTGCAGGACCTTTAATGACGATGATATTGCTGCTGTGAACGCGGCGACATCTATGACCATTGCCGAAGCGAGTGCAACGGCAACTGAAGTGACGGCCTCTTCGACAGCTGTAGCGGGCGCCATGTCAACAACAACAACAACGACCGCTGCAACAACTGCATCGGCAACGATAACTGCGACAACTGAAACAGCGACCGCAAAAGCAACAACTGCAACAACAACGGCAGCGACCACAACGACTACAACAACGAAGACAACATCCTTGTTGCAGTCGAGAGACAAGGACGAGACAACACAACCGATAGATGACTATGATTTTTTGACAATGTTGGGCTATCGCCCGCCAAATGACTGGGTATCACAGTTCCGACGCCCGCGCCCATCGCCAACCCTGCAAATAAGCGAAGAGAAGTTCGTGCTCCGCTTGGACACGATCTTCGTGCTGGGCATGCGTCTGAATGTGACCAAAAATGACATAATAGAGTTCTTTGGAAAAATGGGCCGCATCAAGATGGATGAACTGACCATGAAGCCGAAAATATTTGTATACAAGAACAAGCTAACGGGGCGCTCGAAGGGAGAGGCCACCATAACATACACTAGCCCCTACGCCGCCCAGGCGGCCATTCATTATTTAGACGGGGCGAAATTTCTGGGCCAAGTGCTTAGCGTGGTGCCCGCTTACCTATCCACACAGCCCGGCAAGGGCGTACGCTTCAGTTACGCCCAGGAGCCCGGGATCGAGCAACAGCGCCGTCAGCGACAAAAGAAGTGGAAACCCGCATTCGACAATTGGGTCTGTGAGCTATGCAGGAACAGCAATTTCGTTTGGCGTATGAGCTGCAATCGTTGTCAGGTTAGCAAGAGCACAGCCATTGCCATGGCTAATTCCGGACAGAGCAGTACATGGCGTCCACGTAAACACGATTGGACTTGCGGCTACTGCTACAATATTAATTTTTGGTATCGTCAGAAATGCAATCGCTGCAGTGCGCCCAAAACTGAGCTACACTCAAGTTCGGAATCAGATAAAGATAAGTGGGAACTGGCATTCAGCCAGACCTCTGTAGTTTAGTTTTCCTAGCTTGCCTGCCAAATTGTTAGTTTTACTCATGTTATCAATAAATGAAGAAGGGTTAAGTTTTACATGTAAACCAACTCGATCTTGACCCAGATCTTTCCGATTCCAGTTGCAAGATGAAAATTGTGCTCTTCTTTATAATATTGATAAAGCGTTGCCAAAATTTGTACGTTATTGTGTTCATCTTTTGAAAGCTAAGAAGGGTACTTTAGTTTAGACTGCTCGGCCAGGCGATACCCTGCTAGACTATGCTCGGCCTGCGGAATGGGCTATACCTGCTATGGGAAATGTAAATGGATTTTCTTGATCTAACATTTAGATCGTGGAACAGTTAATAAATTTTTAAACGAAATGAATTTATCAATTTCTGTAAAAAAAATATAAATTTAAAAAATATGTGTAAAAATATGAGCTCGTATACATGACGGACGGATAGGGGGATATGGCTATGTCGACTCATTCTCGATGAGTTTAAAGGCATAAGGGCGATGCATCAAATTAAAGAAATCTGATATGAAATATGCGTATTTGTGCTTGTGCTTTAGGCGCACACTATTATTGGAGCTGGATGTGCGGTATGCGTACAGCTGGCGGGCACTGTCGCAAAAGCAATTTGCTATTAGCAGATGGCGAATGTCAGGACAACAAAGGATTTGAATTCAGTCGCAGTCGAAGAGCAGACAAGCGGCGGCAATGCCAACTGGCAACAACATTAACCAGCACTTGGCAGTTGCTGTTGTTGTTGTGATACCCTAATCGGAATTGAAGCGGGGTATATTGGCTTTTTTTGTGTATACAAGTGTAGCAGTCAGTATGAATTCATATAGTTAATAGTAGTTGATGACATGAAAATGTCTGACTTGAGAATGTATACCGCTCTAGGTATCTCCTAGTCGTCCCCAACCGGCTTGGCTTGGGTTGGGTTGCGTTGTATGTGGTTGTTGTTGTACTCATTCTTATTGTAGTTGGATGCCTTGTGCTGCAGCAGATTTTGATGTTGCGCAGTCTGTGTACGCTCTATGTGTGTGTGTGTGTGTGGGCGAGTGTGATACACACAGAGCGTTGAAATACATGCAATAAAATATGTACGTGTCTAAATTTTAATATGCCTGCGTGTCTGTTTAGCATTTGATTCAATTCGTTGGGTATTTCTCCCGGGCACCACTTTCATCTTCAGGTCCTGCCCTTGCCCTTGCCCTTGCTCCTGCCTTAGTTTTATTTGACTTGCTACTTATTTATTATATACCTAATGAAACTTCACGTAATCCTCATTAGAACTAAGCACACACACACACAGACACACACACACATTGGCATTGAGGTTGACTGTGGAAATTGCTTTGTTTTTGGTTGATTATACAATCACCTGAGCTCAGGAATTCCACGTCACAGCTAAAGACTTGCGGAGCTGTGTATATTAAAGCAATGAAGATCTGAAAATTGTTTTAGTTTAGAGCATAAAGGGAACGTCAGCCGAATCCATTCAAAAACTCACAAAATAACAAACTGTACTCAAAGACGCTTTTACATCATTTTAGTTGTTTATGTTTTTCGTCCCATTTTTGCCAGAATCAGCTAAAAAGTAAAAACAAAAGAAAAAAAAATGAAAATGAGGCAAACATAAAAAATGGGAAAAGTGTTTTGAAAATTATGCAAAACATAATAATAAAATTTAATAAAAAATGCCAAGTTAGCAGGAGGCGGCCCGTGGAAGTGGGCTGGCGATTGCCCTAAATGTGGGCGGGGCAGCCCCACTGCAACATTTTATGCAAATTCCAGTTTCCGCCTTTTCGAGTGGCTCAATTTGAGGCAGACACTGGGACTGAGCCCGCGGAACTGAGACCTCGCGGCAACTGCTGCCGAGATTATGTGTAAAAGGGCTGTGGGTGCTTTTCGTTATACCCATCCCTAAAGCAAGTGAAAGGGCGTATTAGTGCGTGAGATAAGGAAACAGATAACATATTATTATAATCTATGACTACGCCAACTGAAGATATTTTAGTAAAAAGGAAACGTTCCAGTTTAGATAAGTTAAGTTTAGGGATTTATTCAAGGTTGGACATAGCTAAAGTACTTTAGAAGAATACTTAAGTTAAGGTATCCTAGCTAGCTAGCTTTGAAGTGGGAACGAGTATTATATAGTCGGTGACTCCCCACTCTATCGACAGTCCATCTCTTACCCATTGTCGCTCTATCCCCCTCTAACATTACGTTTATCAGGTAGTTGTTTATACAGCTGCACTTTTGAACTAATTTTATAACATTTCTTAAGAAAGACTTGACTGCCTCTCTCTCTCTCTCTTTCTCTTTCTCTTCCGCTCTCTCTCACTTATCCTTCATTGGCTTTGAGCTAATTCCCATCCTTGTACTGCTGTCGGCATTTATGCGAATGGCTTTTCAAATAGGCAAATAAGTACTTTGTAAGTAATTTGGACGCCAGCTGGCTGGGGTGGGTGGGGTGGTGTGGGGCTGCGGTAGGGCTGGGCGGGTGCCTGTTTAGGGTGCACATCGACAGACAGTCATAAAAATAAGTCAGCAGACAGACTCTCGCGAAACGTTGGCAGTCAAATGCTAAACAAAACGCGAGCCAGGAAAAGGCCCACAATCCAAAAAGTTGAAAATCTTTTGTTTTGTTTTATTCGGTTGCGGGGTTATAAAATGAAACGAATGTAGGCAAAAAGTTTGCGCCGTTTGAAAAGTCGGCAAATACGCGTACCCGACACGCCCACCCGCCGCTCTGGCAACAGCCAACCACGCACAGTGGGACAGTTAGGATTGCTAAACTGAAAATGCTGAAAAGGTATAACGAATCTTGGGACAAGTATTTCTGCGATGTCGACGACTATTCCTGTCAGTATAAAATAAACATGTTTGGGCTTATACGAAGTTTTCGGCCCCACTGTCAGCTGACAGTTCGAATGCGGCCGGAAACAATAAAAACGCCAGTCGCACAATGTGCGCTGCATAAAAACTGCTTATTACGCCGTATAGTAGACTGCGGATTTTTTTTTCGCTATTCAGCCCCGAAATCTTCAACAACAATTGAAATAAATGAATTTGGCAAAAGGATTGCGGGGCGAGCGCACATAAATTAGCATATTACAATGCCAAGTGGGGGAGAATTTAAAAATCTCTATTCGAGCACTCTCGAAATCACATTCAGCATGTTCCGTTGCCAAATTAAAACCAAATTTATTTCAAAGTCAGCGAAACGCTGGGCGTGCTGGGGGTGCTGGGTGTGCGGCAGCTTAAGCCGCAAAAGGCCCACTGCGCTAACCTAATTAACTTTTACCAAAAAGGTGCGTTTGAGGCTATCCACTTCGTGAAATCCACTTAGTGCTAGCGGGGCGACACGCCCACACACACACGCACGTGGGCAGCACTTAAAAGTAAGCCAATTTCATGCGTCGTCGTATTCCTGCCAGAATAGTTCCCAAAAAACAAAAAAAATAACTGGCACCTATTTCAAACTCAATTAAACACGGACCCAACCAATTTGTGCAGGCGCCGAGCTCGTCCTTGTATAAGTGCCTTACGTAGACGCAGCTGGTCCCAATATGTGAGTGTGCGTGTGTGTGAGTGTGTGTGTGTGAGTGTGTCTGTAGTGCTATGGCTAACACTTTTCTGCCTTTCCGGATTAGCTTCGCTGTGAGTTTATTTTGGTGCTCTTGTCTCTCTGTTGATTATTTCTTTTGCTTTATCCCTTGGATTTCAAATGCTTTATTTTAGGATCAATTACAATTATCCATAATTGTGCTTATGCTTATCTATTATCTCTATCTGTAGATGAGGCTAAGCTACGCTTGTTTATTGACTGTTCTCTGCTCAATCGTCTTGGCCAGCACTTGGCAACAGAAATTTGCATTTGAACGACGAGTCTATTGGAGTTGAGCCTAGTTCAACTGGTGGCAACAAAATAAATTTGCATTAGGAATGGAACCAGATGAACTGGAAGCAAACAAAGTCTCTGCAATTATTAACTAACTTATTCACACGACTGCCACGCACACACACACACACACACACACACACACACACACACTGGTGCACAGGTGTGAACCTTTTTGGTGAGCGTGCGTGGGTCATATGGCAGCCCAGAACACTTTACATATTTGTTTTTTTGAATTGGGCAACTGACCACGCATAATTAGACCATTTTCGGGGCTCGTATTTTGGCAGCCAAATATTTGAGCCGGCAAATTGATTTCACTTCGGCCTGTTGTTGTTTTGGGCCTGTTTCGGTTTACTTTCGTCCAACGTTTCAAAGTGTTGGCCCTGTTTGTGTTTCTTAAATGCTAATATTGCTAATGATATGTAAAAAGCAATTTGTGGCCTATGAAAATACCAAGTATAGGACTGTGCAGCTGCTGTGCGGGAGTGGAAAAGGGAGTCTCAGCTAAGCCTCGTCTAAACACACAATTCCTAACTACATTTGAACTATATACTATATAGTCATGTCAGGTCAAGTGAGTACAAATATTTATAGTGTATGAATATATTTATAGTTTTCCAAGCCATGTTGCCGAGTGATCACTGTAGTTGCTCACGTTTATGGATTGAGCCTTGGTGCGCCTGTGCAATTGCAATCGCAATTGCAGCCACATAACACGTATTCGAATGCCATTGTGCTATATGATTTTTACCTAGTCTATTTCAGTTCGTGTCATCAGCCAGTCGACTACTCAACTAATTGCTTATCCTTAGTTATGCGGGTGTACGGGTGCCACGCCTATCCGCCTTTTGCCCCTTGGGTGGAAATTTCCTTTGGATGTGCTACGGAATAGTTGTGGCCCTGGCTGAAAGTATTCCACGCACCGAATGCTTCGGTATTTTAAAATTCCAGTCTGCATCGCTCAAGTCACGCAGCAGTTACGCCTGGAGGCGTGGCTAACGCCCACAAGCAGCAAACTTGACAGTTCCTGATGGAAAGAGAGTTGTTCGTTCTGCTTCTGCTGCTGTTGCTGAAGGAACTGTTGTTGCTGCTGGTGCTGCTGCTGGGCTTGCTGTTGTTGCTGCGGTTGATTGAATGCATATTGAAATTGTTGTTGCTGTTGCTAATGCTGTTGCCAATGCTGTTGCTGGTGCTGCTGGACTCTTGATAAAGTTTGATATTAGAAATGTTGTTGTCGCTCTTATTGTTGCCGCTCGTGCTGCTGTTGCTGATGCTGATGGTTAAGCAGATAAAACTGCTGTTGCTGCCGCTGACGAGGCTGATATTGATGTTGTTGATACTATTACTGCACTCGTGTGTTGCTGCTGTCTACAGAATTGAAGCTAATTCTGTTGCTGCGCGTGTTGTTGCTGGTGCTGTTGTTGTTGCTTTTGCGGTTAGCCTGCTGCTGAAACAGATTTTATTGCTGTTGATGAATATGGTGATGGCGCCCTTGCAACTGTTGCTGTATATGAATTTGATGTTCTTCACGCTGCTGCCAGTGTGGGTGCTATTATTGATAAAGCTGATGCTGTTGCTCTTCATGCTGGTATTACATTGCTGCCGTGCTGAAGATGCTATTCAAGCTGCCACTACTTATTAATTTCCTCAATGCTCAGCGCCTTTTATTAAAAAATTCTTCAGATAACGATAGAGAAAGTAGGGCAGAGGAGGCACCAATAATAACAGGAATAGTTATTGTCTACAACAGCAACAACAACTACAGCGCGTTCGTCAGCAACAGCAACAGGGATGTCAGCAACAGTAATAGCAAGAACAACAGCGTCATCAATAACATTCAGGAGAGGCAGCAACAACAATAATCTCCATTAGCAACAACAACTGTTGCTGCTGTCAACTACTTATGCTGACGCTAAGACTTAGAGGGTCAAAGGCAGCCATTTGAGGCGCATCCCTTTCGCTACACTTTTAATGAGACGCGGCCTTTGCCGACATCTTCATCCTTCTCTCCGGCCCTGCTGTTTATGGCTGCGACACACATTAGCGAAATTGCGTTAAATAATTTTTTGTGCGGCGGCTATAAATTTAACGATGCATTAAACTAAGCGAGAGGCACAACGAGGACAAGAACAACAGCAACAGAAACGGCTGAAGCGATGCCACGCTTCGCAGGGCGAGGGGTGTCGCTCATTTGCAATCATTTGGCAGTCGTGAGTCTCGGCTATATTCCAAGCAGGAAGCAGCCAGACGCTTGCCAACATCCGGTTGGCTCTGGGGCCACAGTCGATGCGAGTTTTAACATTTCAACTTGGCACATTTGGCGAATTATTCAAATTCTTGTCACTGCAACACGCGAAAAAAGAAAAGAATGAAGAAGTTGAAGATACATATACGTATATATGGGTGCAAGGGGCGCAGACAAAATGAAATGAAAATAAAAGCACAGGCAGCGCTGGCTGCAGGAATTGCAAAAAGATTTATGCCAGCCAACTCTCAACTCTCAACTCTCAACTGGCAACTGGCGTCTGGCGACTGGCAACTGGCAACAAAGTTAAAAGCGCAAATAAAATGTTTGCTCACATTTTTGTAATTTTGAGAAAATTGCACGTTTATTGCCGCATCGCGTGTTTGTCTCAAGATTCAACTTTAAATTCAAAGCACAGGCCAGGTTGAGATGGAGACAGCCAACAAGAGGTGGGAATAGACAGAGACAGAGACAGAGGGAGTGAGAGAGAGAGAGAGAGAGAGAGAGAGAGAGAGGTGAGAAAGCTGGCTAACTGCACGGCACGCATTGAATAATTAATATTGCGCATACGACGTGTTGCCATCACGTAATGTCGCAGCACAGCAGCAATGTCTCATTTACAGCTCTGACTACTGCTGATGCTGCTGTCGCTTTATTATGATAATCAGCAGAGACAATGTGCAGGTGCGTTAACTAAGCAACTCTCATCTGAGTAGCATATTGGAGTGGAAAGGGTGCGAGCTTTAATAAACTAAAAGCTAATATCCAAACGAGCAAGAGCACCTAACTGATAAGTCCGATAAGCGGCCAAATTGAATGCCGCCAGGTTTGTAGTAAGTGTTTTTGGGATAATCAGAGCAGCATGAAATACATAGCCATAATTTAGGGTAAGCTGACAAACCTAGATACGCGTCTACAAGCAGTTGGAGTCCTGTCAAGTGCTCGATTGTAAATTATTTAAAGCCACATAAATCAATGCGCCCAAAACCTATTCAAATGTGTGCTTGTGTGAACGAGGGGGAGGGAGCATAAACATGAAGTTCAAAGCGCCCACTTTGCCACACACACGCCCCCCAACACACACACACACACACAGCAACAACAACGATGACAATAGCAGGTAGACCAACAATAACAGCTGCGGCAGCGACAGCCAATTTGTCAACGCACCGCGCAAATGGCAAACGTTGCGTTCGAGTTGCAACATTTTGTCATTACATCGATGCAACACAATTACCCGACGGAGCCTCTGTGAGTTTTCGAGGAGGATCTGCGCCTGTGAATTGCCATGTCATGCATGCAAATTGGCAAGAACGGAAGAAAACTTAACAACGCCTGCCGCGAGCTGCGCTTGAAGCAACGGAAATTAGCGATGCTGCGGGTGAATCAGTTGCGGTAGCTCGTCTAGGGTGGTAGTGGGTGGGTTAGCAGTGCGAGTGTGGAAGAGCCACACTGTGAAAATCGATAAATAATCGATAGCCATGAACATTTTTAATCACAGATACTTTCCACTGAAAAAGCGGATGAATATAACTTTAACTAAAGCAGTAGGAATTTAGAATTAGAATTTAGTAGAACCATCGATGGTCAACGATAGTAACATCGATAGTGATCAGAGAAAGAAAATGGGGTTGGACTCGGCAAAGCTGACGTGGAAAGGACTTTTAATACGCACAGCCGCTCGCATTAGGTACAATTTTAAGCTTTGAAAACCTATAGAAGTTTGGAAAAATTCAAATCGAAATAAGTCAAGTTCCAGTCAGTCGAAGTACAAAAATGGTTAAATTGTTGCATCTACTAAAGGCATCTCACGTAAATAAATAATATGATATGAAGGTAGAATCATAAAATATTTCGAAATAATATTTGTAATCTATTTAATGTAACCTATTGACAGTCCATATACATATATCTATATATATATAGTATCAAGTGAAAAATATAAGTTAAGATTTTGATGGATTTCATCTACTACGCATGTGAGGCATTCGCAAATTCATTAAGAAAATCCCGAATGATTGAGAACGGCATTTATGGGCCATTTAGTGAATGGCACAGGGAACCGCAAGGATTTAATTGCGACAATCGATAAAAGTCAAAGGGCGCTGCTGCATTATTCGACGGCATTTATCGAGCGTTTACGCTCGCCCGCTGAGTGCTTAATTAACAACAATTAAGCTTCAGCATTTTGAGTGCAGCAATCGTTTATTGAATGCGGTGCTGAGTAGTTCGTGTTGCTGTTCCTCGTCCTGTTCCTGTTGCTGTTCTTGTTCCGCTGCTCTTGCCAGGCTGAAGTCGAGACTGCTGCAGCTCGTTTGTCAATGTCAAATTTTAAAGTCAATTTTAAAGGTTGCGCCACAATATTTAACATTGAATCTTTGCCACTTTGTTGCTGCCAGCCATTGGTGTTGTTCTTGTTGCCTCTGCAGGAGTCGTACGTGCTGTTTGTGTTGTTGTTGCGCCCTGCCTTTGCCGCTCCTTATCTGCGGCACTAGTCGCTTTGGCTGTGGTTCAAGAAACTCACAAGTGACACTTGCACGAAAGATAAATGCGAACGTAACTTTTGCCATCAAATGTTGCCAATCTATGCGCACTCCTTCAGAGCCCCACGTCCTGCCCCTGCCCCTGCCCCTGCCCCTGCCCCCGCCTCCTGTGTCCAGCATCCTGCGATTTGTCTCCCTCTCCGTTCCATCCTGCTAAGCCGAGCCACAGCCTCCTGCACAGCAAGAGTCCCCCATCTGGCTGCATTTGGACTTTGGTCCTTTTACCTTTTGCGTTCATGCAGCACTTAGGTCGGACTAGGCCATTCTAACCAGGCCAGTACAGGACGGCACCGTCGGCCTGTGTCCGCCTCCCTGTTGCGCGTCAAGTATTCGACAAAAGTAGGAAGTCACATTTACTAACTGATTTATGTGTGCTTCCGTTTCGCCAGGGTTTTATCTTTTAAGTTTTCGGCGCAATCATTTCCACTCAAAATATTTTCCAAAATATCGTCCTACGCCAGAAAAAGACAACCTGAACTTCACATAGTGGCTGCTGTGCGGTTATTTCTCCAAGCTTTGCCCAGCAATGCTCGACGAGGACTCGTTAATCAATGACAGCACGTTTATCTTTAACGTCTGCCCATAAATTTCACACTACAAAATTGCAAATCTTTGACAGACAACAAACACACACACACCGCCAGACTCTCCTCTCTGACAGACCAACAAAAAATTTGGTTAGTGTAAAAGGATTTGCAGCTCAGTCAGCTGTTTTAGCAGAGTTGGCATATTTAAAGCGTGAGGTTACACTGCCGCAGACCTGTCAGTTGGGGCATCCAGTTCAACAGTTTAGCACTCGAACAATGTTCAATTTAAATTTCAATTTAAATTTAAAGTGAGAGACTCGCTCACGAACTGAGGGAGAACTATATATTCCTTTTGTGCAATGTCTATCGAGCTATACATCCGTATGACCGTCCGTGTCCGTCCTTCCATCATTCCTCACTATTGAAAAAGGAGAGCAGAAATTTATAACATATACCAATAGTACGCGCATCTTTCTTGATTCGCCCAATAGAGTCAATGCTAATTCCATTTTGATGTCTAAAATAAATACTCTTCTTACTTGTCAACAATTACAATATAAAGTTATAAGACAAATGCCTTCAGTCAGCAATCTTAAATGTTTTTCAATTATAATACGAATATTTGTGATCGAAAGCCTTATAAAGTGGCTTAGTTTATATCTAAAAACCTTTACTTTTGATCAGCAAACCCATAAACTTCGGTCAGCTGAGAGAGCATTCAGTATTCGTCAATTAATTGTACTTTGTTCTCGACTAATTTGATTAAAAACTAACTTGAATTTCGGTGTGCATCAGACGAGAGCGGTGCTCGCATGGGTCACAAAGGCAGACAGAGATTCATTTGCATTTGGCTAAATAATTAAGTAAACAAGTTTACCCCTTGCTTGTTGTGAGTGGCCTCAGGATAGGACTAAATTGAAGGCAAGCGGCTGCAGCTGACCGCCCGAACCGGAAAAGCTCCGAACATCTGTGCAACTTTTGCTCTAGCTGCTGCTATTGCTTCAATTCATTTATCATATATGTATGTATATTTTTTGTTTTCATGTAGGAGAAAGTTTTGAATATATCGAAAGGCTGTTTGTTTTGAGACAAACACAATATGTTTGAGAGCACAACAAGTGAGGCTCTGGCCCATATTTACCAAGCAATATTTTGATTTAATTTACTGTGTGCTAAGGTCGCCCGGGGCCACAGGGCGTATGTGCAATGCCTTCCGAAAGGAATTCACTCAATTGGTTTGCCGCTTGCGTTGTCAGCTAGCTAATTAATATTAAATCCATTTGGTCGAACGGCATTGAAATGCCAAAAGCAAACAATTCGAGTTTGTCCAGCAACGCCTGCAGCCCAAGCAGAGCAGAGAAGAGAGGAAGGGAGCTAAGGATGTGCGGGGTTTGATTTGTTTCTGTTTCATGTCGCGCTTTATTCAATGTGTATGTAATTATTTTACGGCTGTGTGCGCTCTGGACATGGACATGCTCACATGGACAAGCCGATTGCGTGCCAAAGTATTTAAGCCCATTACGACGAGGACATGGCAGTTGGCACGGCGCTGCCTGATACGTACGTGCTCTGAATGTGGCCCTAATGAGGAAGGCGTTCAAATAAATTTGTATTAAACGCATGTAGTCGGCACATAATTCATATAAATTATATTTACTATTTAAATTTAAGTGTAATATACAGCTCTGCACGGACACACACCCACACACGCAGACACACACGGACATTCAATCGCACGTTACGCATACGCCGCGTGTGCTTGAAATATCTTGCATACGTAATTACAATTGATACTGATTGGTATGCGAATCACAGGCCGTACGAAAACTAATTAAAATGTTTATCAACTATGTAATTATCACACCTTTGCCCACGTGATGCCGCAGCAGAATCTAATGCATTTGACAGCTCCCAGTTGTCAGTCAAAAGTCAATTGGAATAATGCTGTTGAGAGCTTCAGTAAATTTGCATACCAAAATGTAATTTCAGGCGTCCAACTCACATATCATTAATATATATATATATATTGCAACTTTTTTCTTAAATTCCCTTTTTAATTAATTTAAATTTCATTTATAATAATACTGATATTAAGTCTATTGGCGATCTTTTACACTTCCCCCCAAAGGCAGCCGCGCAGTTCCTGCCACGCCTGCCCAAGCGCTCTGCTGCTAGATAGCTGCGATCCTTTGGCCTATTCAGCTGGTCCTTTGAGCTCGACGGTGTTAAAATGATGTGCAACAGCTCACCCAGTAAGCCGCTCTCATGTCTCAAAGGCAATGCTGCGTGGTCGCAGATCAGGCGCAGCAGGCAGCTGTGTCCGGGCAGATTCATGTTCTCTAGAATCATCTCAATGCCATTGTATACTATCCAGCGATATATCGAGCTGAGTTTGAATTCTTTCTTGTTGTTTCGCCTGTCCGTAATCGGTTGTGGCCTTAGGTAGACGTTCGTAATCTCTGACGCATTGTTGGGCAGGAAGTACTGCATCCGGAACGCGTAGCCGGAGACGACGGTCTCGAAGGGCAGCTCCCCGACGGGAATGCCGATGGCACCGAGAAACGTTACGGGTGTGGGCGCAATCTCCGGATAGATCATTGTGCCACTGCCCACAGCAGCTAACGATATGAAGACCAGTGTTTGATGCATGGTGAAGTCCGTTGAAGATCTTGCCAAGAACTGAACGCTGAGCGGCATCACTTAAACACTTTTCCTTCAAGATTCCGATTTATCGGTAATGCATTTACACCTAGTTCTTCTAATACTCAACGCTAACAATGGCACGATTCTAAAGTGTGATAATTTCCATAGTTGCTAGTGGTGAGAAATGTTGAGAAATTTGTTTATTTGAAGTGATGAAATAAATGAGATAAATAGCCAAGCTAAGAGCTGTTAACTGCTTAGCGGCACATCGCCGTTTGCATGTGGTAATGAACTCAGATGGAAAGTTTTGAACTAATATTAACATAGCATAAGCCACACATGGAGTTCCTGGCACAGCTATGATAGCCTCAAAGTTTACAATGCAATATCAACTACAGTTTATGGTTATCGCTTATCTATTTAATTTAGGGTTTCTTTGACTCTAACTTATATCAATGTGTTATGCATCTCAGTTGGTTTACGCTTCGACTTAAGAGTGGATTACTAAGCATTCTCCTCAAATGAAATTGGGAATTAAGTTTCGTGAAAATGTACGTGAAACTTCATCTACCGATTCCCGATACCCTGTTATATTTACAATTTTTGATCGTAAGCTTCCAAATTATACACTTTGGCTGACAGCATATTGAGCGAGAAAGCTCTGCATGCATATTTACATGTAACCGCTCAATCCATGTCAGAGAGCGGGCGAAGCGAGAAGAGAGTCAAAGTGAAAAACTAAGAGAGTTACGATAGATCTTCTTGATATCACTTTGGAGAAACGTGTGTTTTTATGGCATACAAGCTTTAATGCCCGTTATTTGCGGTGACATATGTTTGGTTTTTGTAATTAAAACTATAATTACAGTTTTTTCTTCTCACAATACTACATATTTTTATGTATATTCTCTAAATGCAGTGTTAAAAGTACACACAAAAATTAATGGAGAAAAAATTAAACCCAAATGCAAAGCCGACGATGTTTTTTTAGAGCCTTCTGCGATACATGAAAAGTGTGCAGAACGGAAATTCAAATTAATTGATTTTAGCGAGAAAAATACAGATATTTCTGCCGCAAAGTAACTAAATATATGGCATTATGGGGCTAAATATAAAATTTGTTTAACATTTTTCTGAATTTTTTTTTTTTTTTATATATGTGAATTTATTTGCTGCTTGTTGTCAGAGTCTCTATAGTGCATTTATCTCTTTACCCTTAACATTTTTTTTGGCAGGTACGCCTGTTATAATTATTCTAATTTATATGTAGTTTTTTTTTTTTTTTATACCCTGACCCCATTGAAAATGGGAAATCAGGGTATAATGTTTTTGTTGAAATGTGTGTAACAGGCAGAAGGAGGCGTAGCAGACCCCATAAATTATTTATATTCTTGATCAGGATGACAAGTCGAGTTGATATAGCCATGTCCGTCTGTCCGTATGTATTAACGCGTCGTTCTCAGAACCTACAATAGCTAGAGACTTGAAATTTTTTATGTAGGTTCCTGTATAGCACGAAAAGATCGAGTTTGTTTCAGAAATTGGATAACTGTTATCGTTTTATTGTTATCGATTAAAAACGAAAATCTAAATTAAGCTATAAAATTCTATCTAATTCATCTTTCTAGCTAGAGTTTTTAAATTTTGCATTTAGTGTTATTTGGGTCTTCGCCTCCAATATGTAACTCCCGTATATCAAATACTAGAGACTTGTGCTTTGGCACATACACACATATGGATGACATGATCCCGCCCAACAAGTTTGATCAAAATCGTTACTCTAGAAAAAAAGTTATTAAACATTTAATTTTCCATAGCATTGCCATACAAAGCAGCCAAAGAACAGCTGACTCAGCGACATAGTCGAGCGGTCTCGACTAGAGTTTTCTTACTTGTTTTTTTTTTTTTAATTTAAATTCCCCGACGATCGAGGGGATGCAGTCTTTTAAGTCTTCTCCTACTTCGGTTGTTGACCAGATTAGATGCCAGTTGGTTTGGGTGGGCTTCCAATCTGTCCGTGTACCTTGCACTATGTCTGCCTATGAGCTCTGCTATTGTCGGCATCTTAAGGTCGGTATGAAGCGTTGCGTTCCTTACGAACCATTCTGCTCCGGTCCATCTTCTTAGAGTTTTATTCTAAAAAATTTGCACTTTTTTAATGTGCGTTTGTTTTTAGTTTTTAACTGCCTTAAACTATTATATAAAGTACATAGTTCGCCTTTAAACGTTTTTTAAATTTGTGTATTCTGTTTGTTTAAGTAAAAATCATAACAACATTATGATAAGTCAGTTGACTGGAACTGAGAGTAAAATCAGAACACTCGCAATCTTTTGCTAAAAGCTTTCACTGTGAGATGCCATCTCTTTGCAGATCGCAGCGATTTTTATAGCTTCTCGCATCGCATCGCTTCTCGCCGGCACTCTACGTCAGACAAATACATTTTCCCAGAGGCCTTTGTGATATATCAGCAATATCTTGGGGCGTAGCAAATCGGTAACTCTAGGCCCGACTGCGCCGTTCACACTTATTTATCATTATTTTCTATAACTTATTCCGTTTTCTTACTATTTCATTAGAGCTGTTTATTTAGTTTTCTATTATTAATTGTAGATTGAATACGGCAAAATATGGAAAATACAATTTACCGTGCCTGTTCGTGTAATTAATACACAGATTGGAATGATACGAATATCATCTCTTTCAGCTCGCTGTGTGCCCGAGTTGGTCTTACCTTGGCACTCATTACCGTAAGGACAGAGAAACACATAGCTTGATTTCAATTTCACTTTAATTTAAATTTATCACAATCTTTCTGTGGTCTAAGAACTCATAGTAATATCGTAATGAGTCCCATGGGAGAGCTGGGACACTTGTGCCCATAGGCAGATTCACAGCTGCCACCGCGTTTGCCGAAGCGCTCCGCAACCAAATACTCCCGATCGGTGTGGAGGGCGTAGTGATCCGAGGAGCTTGATGGAGTCAATACTATGTGCAGCAGCTCGCCGAGTAGGCCGCTCTCATGGCCCAGGGGCAGCGTTGCATGCTCACAAATGACTCGCAGCAGGCAGTTGCGTCCGGGCATGTTCATGTTCTGTAAGACCATCTCGATGCCTCGATAGATGACCCAGCGATACATGGAGCCCATGCCGGACGCTTCTTCCATGGGACCCGTATGATCTCTGCCTGTAATGGGCTGCGGCTTGAGGTAGACTCTGGTGATCTCGTCGGCTGTGGTCGGCAGAAAGTATTCCGTTTTCAGCACATAGCCCGACGTGACCGACTCAAAGTGTAAGTCCTCCACTGGAATACCAATGCCGCCAATGAACTGGACTCGCGTTGGCGAGGTGGCAGGAAAAAGCAGGGATCTGCTGAAGCGCTGCAGGTGATCACCTGAGCGGCTGCTGGAGCTGCTGCTGACCAGGGCCAAGGCTGTCATATAGAAAACGGCGATTGCGCTCAGCATGACGGCAAAGTCTCTACGGCTCTCTACGGCTGAAGATGCAATGTGGAACTGAGCCAGCAGACGACTCCAAGAATTCTCACACCAAACACTCACTTTGTTACAAAGCAAGAGGGGGGCGCAGGGACAGGCGCTTAAATCAGTTCAATTAGCAACCACTTGACAAATTGTAAGTCGCCTCAGTCGTCGGCCGGCCACTGGTCTACTTCTAACCAATTTCACTAAAGCCCATTAAACTGTTACAAAGGGCTTTTGGGCCATTATAAAGCACGTGCTAAACGATGGCCATCAGAACGAAATGGTAAACTGGTTATTGGAAGCGTGAGTTTATTTACCAAGCTGAAAGTATTTCAATTCGTGAGAGGCGCTTGTATAGCTAAGAAAAAAATCATTTTTCAATTTATCAATTTATAAAACTTAATAGTAAATCTGTAAAATGATTAAATTTATGTTTAAATGATTATGGAACATAATTCTCTTCAAGCTGTCATCATTCAATCAATCGATGCAGACAGTGCTAGGGATAAAGAAAATGCTATTGAATAACTAAGAGCTATTCGGGCATTAGGTTCTCAACTGAGAAGTTTGTCTACTCCACTTCAAGCAAACAAAATCCATTTGAGTGCGAAAAGTTTTGAGACTGACTGTCTCAAGAGGCTCGCGTGCAATCCGTTTTTTATTTTCTCTGAGAGTTTCCAGACATTTTCGCATCATTGGCACAGATATGCAGTTTCATATGCTTAGCTGTTGCCAGCTGTAAATAGTTTTTATTTCCTCTTATTTTGTTTTTTTGCGACCCTTATTAGAGTTGACAGTGACTCGACCCACACGTCCCACTGGCAATCCGCTCTCCATGGTTAAATAAAGCGTACAAATGCATGAACCAAAGGATTTCGAAATGTATACACTCGTACATAAAAGAAATTGTATAAAATGTGTGTTCGCATTGGCATTAAAACACTAAGCGCCGAGCTCAGCGTGTGGGATGACTATCCTGCTCGGATTTAAGCTCTCTGGCTAGAGGGAGCGGGAGCGGGAGCGGGAGCGGGAGCGGGAGAGGTGAGGAAGTTATGCCGACAACGACTTGAGTAAGTTAAGTGAATTGCTGTTGCATCCAAGAGCTGCAAAGGAAATGCGCCACGAGGCAGGAACTGGAAATGGGAAGGGGCGCAACACTCCAAGCTCCAAGCTCCAAGCTCCGAGCTCCGGGCTCCCGACTCCGAGATTAAAGAGCAGCGAGAATGGAATGGAAAGTTCTATAAAGGCAAAAAGGATGGCGCATAAAAATGGATGACGTTCAAGTGAACGACGGTAAATGCATTCCAGCAGAGACAGCTTAGAGCTGGACAGACACTGCGGACTGCGAATAAAGTCGGCTATTTATTGAATAAACGAAACAGAAGCTGGAACGCTGCACAAGTCCTCATGAATGTTCGCATCTTGAGCTGCACATAAATTGATATACCTAAGTCCATCCAGACGTACATCGACCAACCATAAGGAGATTATTAAATAAAGGCATTTAAAGGCTTTGCTTTAAGAGTGTTGTGCCTGGCTTATGTGCTCAATTGATTCCTTTTGCCAACAGAACTGAAAACACACAAAATTTCAAGCTCAGAACTCTGACTGAGCAGTTGAGCTATTTAGTATCCAGCTTTACTTGGCTTGGCTGACTCAAACACTCATCTATATTTATTCAATAGCAAACAAACAGAACTGAGAACAATTGGTTGAGCAGCTTTAGCAGGCTGCTCGTTATGGGCTTATCAGTCATGGCAAGCTTAAATTGGGAACAATGCCTAGAACTTAATTCATGGACAACAATCAGAGATTCAATTTAAAGGCTCATCTAATTCGCATAACTATGATGATATCTAGGCAATCAAATTCAAATGCGCCAATTGCATTGCCAAATAAAAATTCGCATATTTGTAATTCGGCAAGAGAGAAAAAATGCTGGGAGCCAACTTCTGGCCCAAAACCGAGCAATAACATTGAGCGAGGCAAAAGTTTTGCTGCAACACTTTGAACTTGGCTTGCAAGTGGCAAGTGGCAAGTGGCAAGTGGCAAGTGGCATGCGGCATGCGGCAAGTGGAACATTTTATGTGGCTCGTTAGGAGCCGCAAAGTTCATGCAGCGCACAAAGTTCGCACAGTGGGCCCAGCTCCGGGTATGCAAATTGCAATTTGAATGGCTTCAATGGGAAATAAGTTCGAGTCACCAAAGTTAGTAAATCAATTAAACGGCAAATGGACAATCGACGTTAAGTAATTGAAGAGCATTAGACAGGGGAATACTAAACAGACCGACTAGACTATAGCCTGTCTACTATTCTTTTTATGGAATTCCATCAGAGCTAAGATGCAGCGGGTATATTAGCTTTGAGCCTGATTGGCACATATGATTTAGCTACTTTGACAAGAACGGAAAACGCTCTCTTCTTCTTCTGTTCATGTCAATTTACTCAAAGCCAGAATACCCTCTTCTTGTAATGGACGGCGGGTACTGGGTATAATGAGGAAAACGTTTAAGAAACTACAACACACAAACAGCTCAAGCTAAATGGAAGTCTGTGAGTGGGTGAGTGGGTGGGTTGCCGCATCTTGACCTCATAGTTGGCTTAAGAATTGCCACATGCTGGCACATGCGAGGCATAAATCCTCTTGCAGCGTCTGGCAAATAAATGTATCTGCTGCATATTTAGTTAGAGTGGAAGAAGACGGCTGTGGGCTGTGTGCAGCGCAACTAAATGTAATGAGTGAAATTATTATGCAAACGAAGTCTGTAAATGAGTGTGTGCCACACACAAATACACCCACACACACCCACACACTCCCACACACACACACACATCCACACACACATCAAGGAAACACTTGAAAATGTGTGCCGGGGACAAGCAGCAAAGGAATCTTATGAAGAAGACAATAATTACTAAGTTGATGATGATGATGATGATAATGATGATGTTGATTAAGCAGCTGTTGCACTCCATGCAAGTGCCATTTAAAGCACTTGCAGCGCTTACAACAAGCACCTTATGACATTTTCACACCCTGCCCCTGTCGACCCGTCTGCCTGCCCTCGTGCAGCTATCCCGGCCCTAACAATGCTTTACACACATATTATTCATGGCACCCTATAATTGGCGAGTTTCACATTTCAAAGAGCACGAAATTTCGGTTTGACTCGCTCTTTGATTGAGCATTGTCAAAAGGCAATTTAATGGAAAAATATATATGTATATGTATATGTATATGCATATGTATGTGAAATTTCTATTGACAGAATGTTGTCAAGCGTCAGCAAACACGGCCCATTAAAATGAAAACTTGTTTACTGATCCAAAAGGAAATTGGGCCCAGTTAAGAGCTGCTTCAATTGTCCTGCTATTGTGCTGGCTAATAAGAGGTTCAAGCATAAAAGAAATTTAAATAAACCAACTACATTTGACGTAGTTTCAGTGACTGAGTTGGCTCAGATAGTGTTTACTTAGGCATGTGAAAACAGGAAGCGCCCAGCCTGGGGGTGAACTGACAAACTGCATCTTTAAAGACTTCTGCACCACCCACATCCACCTCTTTAATATAGCTGTATGTGAATATGATCATCGTTTAGCTTGGGAAGTTTCTTTCAGCCAAGGAGTATCTTAAGCTGGACATTATGCTATACTTGACCTCAACAAGACACGTGCTAAGAGGGGCCTTGGTTTGGCTCCTGGCCATTAGCGTAGTCTGAGAGCTCATTAATTACGGAGCCTGTTGTCGAGCATCAAAGCCTAAGCTTGATAAATGCAACATTTTCAAGCAGAACAATATCCATCCGACTTATCTGTCATGCTATGTGAATATAGAAACAGAATATATTATATATTATGTTCAAAATCCGCAAGTGAGGTGCCTCAAGGCGCTCAGAAAGCAATTAAGTCGAAGAGCGTAGAAATATATGGAAATACACTTGGAGAAATACTCGGTTATAAGTATAACCTGGACAGTTCTGATTCTGAGCCAAATATGATTCATGACAATAACTAAATTAAATTTTGAAGTCCTTGACGCTGAAAAGCTCTTGATATAAATATTTGATGCTCGGGAATATATGAGATATATTCCCGATTTGAGTATGCAACTGTAGAGTGCATCTGCTTTATGTTGATACCATATTTATGCTCACATTCTTAAGTGTGTATGTGTGGTTGCGTATGGGTGTGTGTGCGTGTGAGTATGAGTGCGAGAGTGTGTTGTGCAGGATAATCATTTTCTGTGCTCTGCCCGCCTGCCCGCCTACTGTCTGCCTGTGGCGGGTAGTACTCGTATTCCTGAGCATTTAAGCGTCTCCCATTTATCACACATTTCTCATTTGGCATTCTCCCTCTGCCTCTCTCCCTCTCCCTCTCCCTCTCTCTCTCTATCTGTATTGCCCACTATTTCGCTCGCACAAGTCGAGCCAAAATTAATATGCGAAAATAAATTATCAAGCCAAATGAGCAGCGTGTTTTCCCCAACAAGGTTTTGCGCCAAAAAAAAAAAAAAAAAAAGGAAAACGAAAAACAAAGTGGGCTGCGGGGAGGCGGGGACAGCGCGAAGAAAATGCCTGCAAAAAGGCATTCCATTTGCACGCATGTTTGGCCACATGGAATGCGTTCGGGGCCTTTTCAGCTTCATCAGCCACAGCATTAAACATCATTTGTTATGCGATTTTACGCCGAGCAACGTCAGCAACTAACTGGCCAATAGGCTGGACAAGCGCGCCCCGAGTCAGTGGCGGGAGACAGAACGGAGGGCGATAGCCACGGATGCGGGGCAGGCGACAGGTCAGGCGGCAGCGGCTAAAGCTTTAAATGCCCAACAAATAATGGACACCCAGCCATACAAATTTTACTAAAAAGAAACAGGTCGGGAATGGGTCGGGAGTATCCGACTACTGACACTGGGTGCCTATATAAATACACACACAAATCAATATTTTGTGGTTAAGCATAACATAGAGAAAGCTTAAAATGATTTTTAACAATAAAAATAACGAAATTGCATGTTTGTTTACATGTTTCCAATACGAAAGAAAAACTTATCTCATCGCCATTAATAGCATTTTCTGACAGAATGAATTATGATACAAAATAAAAATTGATCTCCTAAATTTATTCAACATTCTTTCCCAATAGAAGGCTTAGCCAATAATACTGTACATTTAAGCCAATATACCCCGAGGCAGAGGGTATGGGCGCTGCCCAGTGGAGTTACATAGAGACCAGTAAACCTACGTATTTGTAGGGTAATTGAAAGCTGGTCAAGTGTGAACGACAGTTCAGAAATTGGATACGGATGTGTTTGTGCTACATCTATCGCCTCAGCCCCTCTGCCTGCCACTCAGCCTCCACCGAAAAGTTAACCTCCTCCCCGGGGTTGTCCATTAGGGGAAGTCTGCTTAACGGCTTGAAAAGCGATAAAATTCAACTAGGCTCACAGCTGGGCAACAGCTTAAAGAAACTCTCTGTCAAAGATTTAAGCAGTCTGTACGGAACTTTAAAGAGGCCGCCGTAAGCTCCGCCCCCTCGTACATGCACACACATGCTATTTTTGGGGAATAATCTGGCATCGTAATGAGCCTAATTTGCGCGCATTCATTTGGAAAATTAAAAATTAAATTGCTCTTGTCTCGCTGTTTTCTCATCATGAAAATATTGTAACAATCTGTTGTAATAAATCTCATTACCGTGCGACAGACAAAAAAGGAAAAAACCCAAAAGAAAAAGAAAAGAACTCAGAGACTAGAGAGAACGCTTTTGCTTTAGAGAACTGAGAAAATGCTCAATTTTTGGTATCAAGTGTCAGAAGTAAAAGTGAAATTCAAGTATTTTAACGCAATAGCAATAGCGATAGCGACTTGCTGATATGCTGGATCTGTATTTTTTTTTTGCTTATTGTATTTGATAATAAATATATTATAAATAGATATTTTTTATTTTCCTATTTAATTGATTTTTCGGTTGATATAGCACTCAATATCATCGGACACGGTAGACCCTATTCCTTCACGTGCCGGGTATAACAGGAAATTGAAGCTTCAAGTATTTGTTTCTTTCTTCGAATTACACTAGAATAATTCTGGAAAAGATGAAAATTTGATTTCATGAATAGGGCAAAACAGATTCGAGTTCTTTCTCTTTCTTTAGTATTTTCCAGATACACTGAAAATAAAAAGTACTATGTATTTAATTCAGTGTGATTTGCTTTGTATCTTTAATAATAATAATAAAAATAATAATAAACCCATATTTTTATTAATATTCCCTGCTCTGATTGGTGGCAATGCCCAAAGGTGCTGGCTCAGCGATGATGCGTTGATATAATAATTGCGTAACAGTTAAATGTGTTCCAAAGGCATCGTCCACACTCGTATATGTTTATATGGGCTCTCTGCATCCCAGCCAAGTGCTGGCTGGAGCTTCTCATCGAATTTCCCACGAAAGGCATTTGCATAGCTCGAGGAGAAGCTGGGAAAAAGTGAACGCAGACAATTCGCTTATAGCAAATGCAGGTTTCAAATTGTATTTTATCGGCTGCCAGATGGCTGGCAACAAATATGGCCCGTAAATATACACAATAACCGGAAAGCAATTGCTTCACGCCATTCGAGCCGCTGAAATATTAGCCTCGTTTGCCCGGCGGCCCAGTCGGCATGAGGACCAGTTGTTATCCATGGCCCGTGTAGACCCCACCAGGCCCTCGGCCATGTTAAGGTGGATTTGCCTTTCATTCTCCTCCTCTTTCACACTGATTGAATATGGCCAGACATCCGGGCGGCGCGGGGCTGGCTATACTAGCAGTTAAAGTGCCCCAAAAAGAGGTATTGAACATTTTACGCTTGAATTGCCAAAATAAATATTTAAATTTGGAGCAGAAGCTTCCTCAAATTTATGTTTGCACGCACTCTGTAAAGCCGGCACAAGCTGGGGGTCTCAAGTTCGAGCAGGTAATTGAGAAGGGAACTCGCAGATCAGAGCTGATTGGGGAATACTTATGTAATGTAAATATTTATCTCGCAAAATATGTTGGAGCTTTTCCAAATGCAAGTCGATTGAAATATTTTGAAAACGGGAATTATTTTAAATTCGTTTAATCTGGGAAGCAGTAAAGTAATTCACACGAATGACTTTTTAAGTAGTTTACGTTCTCTCGCCTTTAATGATTGCCACAATATTTGACAAGTAAGCACAATTTCCACAGCGTGCCTTCAAATCAATCAAGTGTTTGGCCAAATGAGGCTTCAAAGCCACACGGCCATCAGCAGCTGCCTGGAAGGGTCATAGAAATATTGGCGGCTCACTCAAACACAGAACTAAGCCAAAGCCTTACAAAGAGAATTTGCTATTGAATACCCTGTAATCTATACATATATACTTATAGACTTACTGATTGGTATTTAGCTTAGAAAAGTTGAGAGATATCGGAAGTCATAGGTGACCCCAAAGTGGCCAAAGAGATTCCGTACGCATACATCGTGTTTTTCCATTTTGAGCAGAGTATGGCCCAGTCGATTATAGCCGATTGGAGAATTATTGCCTTTGCTTTGTGGTTCAGCGTGTGGTCAATTTGTTTTTTTTTCCGTCTTTTTTGGCAGTAATAAACTTTTTGAAAGCTCACAATGCCCGCCCTTGGCCACATCCGTATCCTCTTGCTTCTGCTCATCCTGACTCTCATCCTGTGTCCGCCTCCAATTAGAGTTCTGCTGATTTGGCGCACTTAGCAAACGGCACGCCTCGCTGCCCGCCCACTCGCCTGGTAGTGTTAGGCACATTCGGTTTAGTTCGATTTGGACGGCCTGTTGTTGAAAACCCATTAAGATCATGCTCCATTAATTGAGTACTAATGAAAACGCCAGGCCAGGCCAGCTCAGGCCAGGCCAGACCATGCCGCGCCAGCTGTATGTACTTGTAAGGGGGCGTGTCTAGTGGCGGGCGAGTCTAGTGGGCGTGGCGGGTGTCAAAATTGTGCATGAACCAAATGGTTTTTGGCTGCTGTAGCCACCGACGGGGCAACAAATTAAGTTACACTTGCAAAACGCCAAACGAATCGTGGTCAGAGCGAAAAAGAAACCGGACTAAAACAGAGCTCTGTGAGTAGCCATAGAAATGGGATTGAGAATGGTGGCGGCGGGGATGTTGAAAATGGTGTAGGCAAATTGCCAGCAAATTTTTCCGACAACACAGAGAATAAAATATGCATGGGTATGTTAGGGATCTCAATGGGTCTGTGTCGCGAACAGCAGTCCAGCTATGTACTCCTCGCCCAACCCGATTCGAAATATCCCCTGGCGATTGGATGGGAACGTAATTGTAATTAGCGTTGAAACGAATCAGCCGCATAAAGAAACTAGCTCGGGATGGGGGCCGGGAATATTTGTAGTTGATGTGGGTGTGAAATTGGCACAGCGCTTAAATTGTTCTAAGTGGGTTAACACACCAGATAAAGGGGCATGCGAAATGAGTTAGGATCGTGCAGTCGATAAGCAGAAACTTTCTGGGAAACTGTGATGAAGAAGCACAGAAGCTTTTTTATGTACGGACAGAGTCATGATTTATTGGCTTTCTAAATAATTTATGGCTCAGCTCTCAGATCTTTGTTAGGGAGTCAAAGTCAAAGGCACTCAAACTTTTGCTTGAGTTTTGTCTTAAAGCAAAAGTTAGAGTGATTGAAAGTGTTGTTCTCGGACCAAGAGCTACATTAGAAAATTAAATTTATATGATATATATTGTTATATATATATTGTTTTTTTTTTTCTAATAAGTAGATTTAAGCTATTATATAATATGTATATATTTTTTTTTCAATTTTGATTACCTCCCACAGTTCAATACAAGAGCTGTAGAAACTGTAGAAAATACTTTTAAACTGTGGGAGATTAAGCTGAAGTTGGTGCCGCACTTAACCAAACCGCAATAAATCAAAACACCTGGCAGGGTGCTTATAAACTCTGCCAACAGCAACAGCAGCAAATAAGAACAATGGCGCGACAAGAGCAGCAACTGAAACAAAAGCGGAATCAAAACTTTTGCGGCAGGCAAAATCTAAAGAAAAGACAAAGTAAGAAACAAGCAGAGGGCAACAACAGCAACAACAACAACAACATAAACAAACTGCCAGCTAATACAACAATAACAACAGGTGTTCGACACAGTTTCCATCGCACACACACAGCGAGCGCTTGGCAAATGAACATTTTGTGTTGCCTACTTTTGAGGGCGGCCGTCGCGTGGTTGCGTTTGGCGCGCTTTACTTGCTCAGTGCGTATTTCTCGAACTGCATTTGGTGTGAAGGGGATAAAAGTAATACAAAGCGGATCAGTAATAAGAAAATAAAATAAAAGCAAGCCAACTGCAATGATGCCACATCAAAAGTGAAAAACTTTAAAGCTGCAAAGTTTTGTGGCACAACTTGGCTCACACCTTTGCTGGCTGTGTGTTTGTTTCTTGTTTTTGTGTTTTTTGTGTGCAAAATGCAGTTAAAAACTTGCTGCCGCAATTCAATTAAAACTTCAATGTAATATATAGATCCACACACACACACACACATATACATACAGTAGCATCTTAGACAACAGTGAGATTCCAAGTCTCGGGATGCCTTTTGGCCTCAGCTGTCGCCATATGTAAACAAACGTTGGGAAAAAAAGAGCAACGCATGCAGCCGGCATCCTGTGCATCCTTTCGTCCCTCAGCTTCTAGCAAGCAGTTTATCCGCGCCGACGCTCTTTTAAGGACTCGGATCTGGTATAAAAGCAGCTGCCGCGAGCATTTGGCACACAGTTGGCTCGCGACGCGCACATCGTATGCCTCGCAACTTGTAACTTGGCCAGCATCGGAGCTTGGACAACTTGTAGAGGTTTATGTCGTAATCCACTAGTGTGAAACACCCGCGGCCAACACAAGAAATTGACTCCTCTCAAAAAACACTCGGTCTAAAATTCATATTAGGTTTTGCAACTGGAAAACATTTTGTGGCGAGCTTTTGGCTTTGTGAATTGCAAAAAAAAAAACAAAAAAAAAAAAACAACAACGAAAATAACAAACGCAATTAAGTTAACTGTAAAACAGTAATTAGTTTTTGATTGTGGTTACGTGTAATTTAATTGGCTCGCCAATTAGCTGTGCAATCAAACAGTTTAACGAAATCTCACGCTCGGCAATTGACAAAAGTCAAAAGAGATTCAATTTGCGGCCTGCCACTGCGGAAATAAATGCAGACAGTTCAAATGTTGCTGAAATTGGCATTATTCAAAGCTCGAAATTAAATTTGTGGAAATTCGATGAACTCTCTTTTGCCAGGCAATTTGACAATGAAGAATTTGTGTGCAACATTCTAGCCGAATAAATTATGAAGCACTGCAAATTATTCAAGCCCAGCAATATGCATGAGCTACAAAGAAGCCACATAAACATTTAATTAAAACTTTCAGATTAAAAGCCAGAAACTTTCCCTAAAATACAAATTTATTTATGGAAACTTATTAAATAGCTTGGATACAGTTTCTCATAGACTCTTTGCTTCTTCGGGCGGAAAATTCGAGGAACGAGCAGCTTGAAAGCGAACTGCAACCAGCGATAAAATACAAAATCTTAAGCCCACAACAAGGCCATAATTCAGTCTCTCTCCTCGGAGTGTGCAAGAGTGCGTGCAGCCAGTTGGCAGTCTAAGTGGGAGACTTAAGTTCGTTATGATGGATATTTGGTAACAGCCAAAACAAGAGATTAGCGGTAAGTTAAATTGGGCTAAATAAAGTGCAATAGATATTTCATATTTTCATGATAATATATTAAAATATATATATATATATATATATATATATAAAATATACCATCAAGTTATATCGAGCTACCTTTATCAAGCAACATTTTATTTGGCAATAAATTAAATTCAAATGCAACCTGACTTTCATGATAATGAAAACAGTCCTAATATCAAATGGGAAAAACACATGAAACTTGAACAGACAGCAAGGGCATCGAGCTGAAAACGCAAAGCAACCACAAAAGTATAAAGTATATATAAATTCACATTGTCTCTGCTCCCTTCAGCCTGCTTTGTAGATTGATTTATGCGCTTGAATATTTCTGCGTGTGCGGGGGTGTACGAGTGATACAGTGGGAAGGACACATGTGTCGCATTGTGCATAATTGAATGTGGGATGGCTTGTTTTAAGCAATTTTACAGCCTCACTCCTATTCAGACTCAAACGAATATAATGCACTGTTAATGGGGGCAGGGAAACTTCCTCAATAGGAGAGAAAAAGCCATAGAAAGTACGCACATAAAGATAGCCGAGGTAACAGGTTAATGTAGAAAGTTCTTGGTGAGATACCGCCAAATATTCCACGATTTGTATATGTAAAATGCAATAAAAATAATGTGTACAAACCATACATAGATAATGTAGAATGAAACCAGTGGGTGTGCGTCTTCCTATATATACTTGACTATTAACGCACGTGTGTGTGTTGTTCCATAGTGTCCACATCATTGTGGTACGCTGATCTATGGTAATTTGCAAGCTAAATGTCCTTAGCGATAATGCTCATAAATTACGAGCCAAAGCAATGCAGGAGCGGAGACGGCCATGGGAGGTCTGGGGTTGGGCGCCACTGCGAATGAGGCGCTGTAAGTGGACGAAAATCATAGAGTAGTTAACTAACTTAAGTTATTGTAATATTGTCGATATATAAATACAGTATTTCTATGAACTGTAAATAATTTAATAATCATAATGAATCGGTCAAATTTGTCAAATATATATTCATTTTATCTCTATTAAAATTTTTGTATTATTTTTATTAATTTTATTCTTAATTATTATTATTATTATAAATATTATTATTATTATTAATATTATTAATTTTATTCTTAATTATTATTATTATTAATATTATAAATATTTTTTATTATTATTTGATCTATTAATTATGTTTTAATATTATTATTTATTATTATTATTATTATTATTATTATTATTATTATTGTCATTATTATTATTATTATTCTTATTATTATTATTATTATTATTATTATTATTATTATTATTATTATTATTATTATTATTGTTATTATTATTATTACTCTAAGTTCAACTACTATATCATGTTCAGCCATTTTGAACTGTACATTCAAGTAGTTAAAGTTTAATTCTTAGCTAAGTCATGCTCAACTACACCTTGCCGTTCTTGTGCCGCTCCTGCAACTTAAACGCATAATTCCCGTGGCATTTATGTAGGTGGAGCTGAGCACGAGAGCAACAGCAACATGGGTCTCCAGCGCTGATACCATTAAGTGGCATTATAATTATCATCTGCACAGCGAACTGGCGGCAAGTGCAGAGCGCAAAGAGCAGCATTTCCAGTTAACCGGGCAGAGCTTCTACCTATAAAGCTGGCATTTGATGTGCTCATTAAACCATGAAGAAGACCACTTAAATCGCACGGGTTAACTGCTAGCAGTTATGACACTGCTACAGCTCCAAGGCCGCTTATCACCCCCCAAATAAGTATTTGAAGAGGAGCCTAATCACAGCTGAAAATTAAATACCCAATTAGTAAACATTCCGCTTCAATTTTAATTAATTGCCCAACCGAGACAGAATGAGCAAAGTGTACCCTGCGTCAAATAAAATGAGTAGAAAGGCGTATAAAACTCCATGTATTTATCATTATCAAAAAATATAATACTAATAATAATAGCAATAATAATATATTATTTAAAGATATTTCCCATTTCGTTATTATACTCTGACATATCACTTAGCAAATCCATATAGAGTACAGTTCCTATAGGGCATCAAAAGTTATGTATAGAGTGACTGAAAACCGAATTTGCCTTGCGCTAGGGTATCTCCTAGTCGGGCACTTCCAACTAGAGGACTATTACCTTTTACGTTTTTTCTTCGTATATCAATAATACTTGCAGCAGGTGTATGCATATATCTTTTATATGCCCAATGTGGTATTTGCCGCATGAATCCCTTTTCCCCTGTTAACCATGTTGATATTGTCTGAGATTAGGATTTTAAAATTAATTGTGCGCATAAATTACGCCGGAATACGCTGCGGGCCAGCATCCTTTCAGTTTCCGGTGCCGCTGCCAAGGCATTTGGTTAATGGAGCTCACAACCTTTTGGTCCTTTATTTGTAGTTGCCTTTGTTGTTGTTGTTGTTGTTGTTGTTGCTCACTGATGGGCTATAAATTCACTTTCGTCTGAAATGAGTTTGCATAATACAAAAGCTGAAAATTGAAATATATTCGACGTCTGTGACTTACTTATTTGCTCAGTTATTAAGTGGATTTACGGTAAATCATGATTCGCCAAATTGGGCGTCAAAACAAAGTAATTTGTATGCCTGATAAATTGGAGAAATTAGTGGGAATTCGTTTAACTGTAAAGCGCATCCACAGCCCAAGATCTGAGAAAAGTCTCTAATACTTGCTTAGAAAAAGGACGAAAATATATTTCGTTGCCGAACTCTCAAGTCGTTACGCTTCGTAAATATTGAGCTAAGCAGATAAATAATGTAGAGCAGGCGTAAGAGCTTCAGGTTTCAAATAAGAAATAAGAAAACGTAGCATTAAAATATTTATTCAACTAAAAGCTAAAACAATTTTAGTTGAGCTGCAAACAAGTCCAAGTTATCCACACACTTTTCAAATTCAGCTCTGCTTGCCCAAAGCAAAGAGTGTAGAAATTATAAATGCTCCTTAGTGAGTATATTATCATTGTCATGCCGAGGAAGATGTGCCCTAAGTGAATAAAAAATAGAAGATGCTCGAGATATAAATCAATAAAATCGGAATTTAATATAGCCACAATGCGTGGCTGAACAAAAAGGAGAAAATGAAATACGAGAAGAGTTCTCTGCACAGCAGCAAGTCGACCCTTAAATGCCCTCACATACATTACTATATCTATTATAAATAAAATTTTTAAAACGGATTGAGAGAGATAATCGTAGCTATTCTATTATAAAGAGCGGCTTGAATGTGAGTTTATATATATATATATATATATATATATATATATATATATATATATATATATATATATATATATCTAGAAGCGCCACCTCCCTCTGTAGACACTCTTTGTGTCTTCGACAGAGCGTAGACGCAGCAGCACAAAGTGGTATGCAGGAATTTTTGCGTTCATTGATAAAGTTCGTCAGCAAACAAGGGAATCAACACAGCCTCCAAGCCCTGCCTCCTCCTGGCAGTTGCCTCAATTGTGTTGGGTGCAAAATAATTTACATATTATGAGAGCTGGCATAAAGGAGAAAAAAAAGCAGACTGAATGGGCGGCGTTTGACGGGGATTGGGCTAGAATAGAGAGCACTCTATTGAATGGCAGTCACTGCTGTCGCCTGACAATGGATACGGATACAGGCAGCTATCAACTACTGGGATGTCCTTTTTTCTATCGTCTGCATCTGCATGGCGAGTGGAATGCGCGACACTAAAAGAGAGCTTTAATGTGTTTCCACTTTTTGCGAGTCGAGACTCGCTCGTCGACAAATCTGTGCAGCATATGGGATGGCAATTGGTTATTTTATGGCACTTTTTATTGTGGTTTAAGTGCGGAGTGTGAGCATTATTTATGCACAGAACACGAGTATCAGCTGCCCATAATCCGCATAATGGCAGTGCCCGGATTACGGCGCAGCGAATGGTCGGGTCTTTGAGGTGACACTATAAAATTAATTTTAAAACATTTCGGCCTTAATCATTCGTGCTGATAAAAGGCGACAGTTGTCCCCGAGGATAATTGCGTATGCGTGTGGAACGAACAAGGACTTCAGACTACAAAAAAATCAAGTTTGAATATTGTGGTCGGGTGCCATCGACTGCAGGATATTCGCGTTTGCTCTGGCAACATGGAATTTTCCTTAAAATCCAACTCCTGCAGCAGAGTCACAGAGTCACAGAGTCCGCCAACTTTACGTGCTTTAAGTCTCAAGTTAGGAAGAAGATAGATGATGGACCAACGACTTTGCATTACAATTACATTTAGCTAATATGCCCTTTTTGATATTCTGTGAGCGAGGATCTGACAGAGAAAAGCGAGTCCCAAGCCAAAGTGACTACGTCCGGGGGCATTTAAGGCATAATTTGTGCACAAAATATATTTGCTGGCTTATGCAGAAAATTTGCCTCCCAAGCACAGACACGACCGGCGACCCAGAGCCTGCCGGTGAACCGATTTCCCCGCCCTGCCAGCCGCCGGCCGACGCCCGCTGGCAATTCTCTCTGCGCCACTTGTAGAACTTTAGGAAAACGTGCGGCGCTTTTCAACTCTGGCGTGGTTCGAGCGGGCGGCTATCAGTTTTACGAGTCCTTTGAGAGTCGTACTTGTTAAATTTTCGACCCGTCGGCCTCCGCAGCTTTTCGGCGTGGGTGTGTGCGCGGATGTCTAGGGAACCGCTCGAAACATGCCAGAGATTTGCGTTTGGCAACTGGCTTTTGATATTCAATCATGTCGAGCATTGCCAACAAAACGAACAACTTTCTAACACCCACACACACACACACACCCATACACACACACACCCATACACACACACACACACACGCACATTAGGAGACATTCAACTGGCCTTCAATTTATTTGTAATAATGGTCTCTCATTTTTTAATGTGTCCTTTTTTGCCCTTGCTGGTGTGGCTTTTCTCTCTTTATTTATCGTCTGCTTTGCCTTTTAATAATCAATCGCATACGAAATGTGTTTTTTGTAAGGTTTCGTTTCATTGAAAACAGAAATGTTTTCATGTCGTTTTTTTTTCTTTTTTTTTGCGGGTCAGCGACTGGTCCCATATCAAATTGATTGAGGGCAAAACTTTCCTAATAAAGCGAGAACTTTTCACTAAATATACATTTAACTGGAAAAAACACATCTGATTGATAAATAGAAAATATATTTCATTTTCCCTTTACAAACGTTACACATATGACAACAGTTAAAGCGAAAATGCTGCTAAAAAATGAAAATCTCATGAGGAAAATTATTTCCAATTTGTTACAAATGCAAATTTAACTTTGACGATATTAATATGAAGAGAAGCTGTGGGAAATTAAATTATCATATGAATAGAAACAAGTTTTAAGGGAGCTTTAAAATATGCATGCATTCAACAACAACTTAAGACTCCGATTTTATATAGTTCTCCAATTACATCAGATATTCGAAGGTCACCCATTGAGCTTATTGATCTCTCTCCTTTCTATCATCTGGCTTATTTCGAAAAGGAATTGTCTTCACTAATATATCCGGATATGACTGACTGACTGCTCTCATTTCAGATTCAGACTCGGATTTCGCATGTCAGCACCGGCTTAAATAAAGTCGAATCATTTGCTATTCTAATTTATTCATACATATATATCTGACTCTTTTGGTCGACCAAAAAGTACTTTGAAATCCATCAAAATTGGAATAGAATTCGTCCGGCAGCACTGAAGATTCATATCTGACATGTACATTTCAGTTAAAAGCCTCGCAGGCCGAGTTTATTTTGCATTCAACTGCAAGCAGCAACTTTGACAATTTGCAAAAAAGTTCAACAACAATTTTGCAACAAAAGATACAAAGGGCAAGGCAGAAGCAAAAAACAATAACAATTACTCTGATTGCCGCCCCCGGAGACTGTGCTGAAAGTTGAAAGTGACCTGACGAATGGTCACGAAATGGAAAATGCCAGCCGAATGGTCCGGAGCACACGGATCTACTTGGACGGGGGCAAACCCATACATTGTAACTCGGTCGCTGCCACGCTAGACTTGACCGGCTTACCAGCTCTGCCCTATACGTAGGGCATGCCAGCTTACTCACAGACTATGCAAGATCTTATACGAGATACTATACTCAACCGATGTCTATGCACGGATCGAAGCCGTGTAAACAGTGCTGGTCAAAATAGTTACTGAAAATTGAGTTCGATAAAGATGATAAGGTTGCAAGGCTGGAAGGCCAGGGTATTTAATATTTGCCAACTCAAAGAAAACTATTTTCTCTTGTTTTTCTGTTTTCTGTTTGGTTTTTTACTGGGTCAGGCAATGCCGTAAAACAATTGAGAGCTCAATTTTGCACGGCCGGTTGGTTTTATTTTACATAACTCCTTCTGTTGGCGAAAAAGGATGCGCCTGCAGCACAGGATATGCACATTGCGAATGATTTCAGTGCCAGTCGTAACTTTGTTAGCCCCGCATACACACACACACACACACACACACACACACACACACACACACACACACACACACACACACACACATACACGGACAGATCGCCAAGAGGCAGGAGCCAACATTTATCTGCAAAATGTTTTGCTCTGCCATTACTCGCATTGTTTCATCCAGCAGCAGGATGTGCTGCCAGGATACGGCTTTGGCCAGGGGCAGAGGGGGTGCCCGGTGGGGCCACCTAGTGGGTGCAGCGCTTATGTGCGTAAAAATTCTATTTGATTATTGCACGTTTATGGAGAAGCCAGCAGCAGCAGCAGCAGCACTCAACCAGCAGGCAGGACAATGCTTGACCATTGTACTGCGTTTGCTGCTTGCTGTATGCTTTAGAAACAGAGGGACAAAGAGAGAGAGAGAGAGAGAGAGAGAGAGAGAGAGAGATAGAGAGAGAGGGAGAGCTTCAAAAGAACTGAAATATTTAATCGGGATATTTATTTCCTGCAGCAGGATATGAAAGCAAATGCATTGACTTTGATGACTGGCTTAACCCCTTTGGGGTGAGCAGGTGGATTAAGGGCACCCAGAGCAAATATCTTAAATTGACTGCACCAAAGGATTGCGTTTAATTATTTCTGAGGTCTGCGTGTGGCATTGGAAGCAGCCATTCGAGCAGGTCATCGGGCTGGCCACGTATCCGTAGCTTTAATGGCCGCAATACATTGCGAGCTGCAACATCGGTCGGTCGGAGGATCCCGGGTCAAGTGCTGCACGTTCCACTATGCAAATAAATTGTTGGTTGCTGCAAATGAAATTATTCTCGTTTAAGTAGGCAATCAAAAGCAATGGGGCTGCTCGCTCAGCCATAGATTATATCTGTTTGCATATGCTTAAATTTGTGTAAATCCATTCGAAGTCCGCTTCTCGCTTCACAGCTTAGTGCGTTTTACCCCTTTCTCACTTGACTCAATATCTGTTGGCCCTCTCTGTTGGCTGCTCTCTCTCTCTGACGCTTTCTTCAGTTTACTTAGCCTCGCGCTTTATTTCTATATTCAGCGGGACGATAGTCAGATAGATAGATAGCCTCTTGTATAGCTTCTCAGTTCGCTTCTCCTTTCATTGCACAAGTCCTCATTTTTCGGCTCGCTGCTCTGACGTCCTGCGCCCTGTGCTCTGTGTGCATTCATAAATTATGGTTTACCTAAGCATAACATTCAATTTATTTAAATGAGCTCCGCCCATTGTTCTTGGTGTATTTTGCCATCTCACATTTTGGCGTGTTCTTTTATTCGTCTTTGCAGAATAGAAATGAATGTCAACGCGTTTTAAGTGCGCTCAGCATTCGCGCCCTCATAAAAGAATCAAGATTCCGGACCGGAACGTGACTTTTGGCGCAAGTAAATTGAAGCCACAGCGCGATAAAAACTGCAATGCCAACCTGAGCGAAATTTGTTGGCGCAATCAAACAGATAAAGGATATATATACACACACACATATCTATATATATATATGAAGTCAGTGTCCATGGCGGACACTTCAGCTCCATCGAGAACGAGCGCAGCCATGCGACATCATCATCTGCCCAGCGCGGCCATTTGGATGCTGGCGCTCCTCGCAGTTGCTGCAACTGCGGCGCCGGCGCCGGCGTCGACGCCGACTGCGGATCGGCATCGCTGCGCACACAAAGGCATTGCAGAGCTGATTCGCACCAGCCCGGTAATTGTTAAAGCTCTCGCCGCGCGCATCTTCACCGACGCCGAGCTGGCCGAGCAGCCGTGGGACGCGGCCTCTGCCTCGCTGCCGTCCGCCATTTTAATAACATTAACGCCGGAAACGATATACAAAGGCGCTTCGCTGCTCAAAATGGCCAGCGGAGCCGCCGCTGCAGCCGCCGCCGCTGAAGCAGAGGATGGCAACCTGGCCAATGATGCTGCATCCGGCGGGACTCGACGCAGCGGCAGCGTCAGCGGTTCCAGTGCTTGGAGCGCCAGCGGCGCTGCCTTCCAATACGAGGGGTAAGTGGAATACATTTGCAAACATTACTCAACTAATTAAAAGTGAACAGCTTGTGGGGCTCCCTCTGAAAAAAGGAGAGACTCGACGATGGGTCCTGTAAAGCTCGATTCTGGTTTTACAGAGTTATGAAACCCATGTGGAGAGAGCTAATGTTATCCAGAGATGGTCTCAGATTTCACAGATTTATGCGAGCTAATGACATTATCCTCATAAATTGTTTCATTACAGAGCTTTAAAAATGAGTCAAAAATATCTTTTAACAAAATCAGGAATTATTCACATTTAATTTAATATATTTCGTGATATTCCTCTTCAGAATGAATACAACTTTTAAAGAGTTATAGAAATTAATTTAGTTGCATTAAACAATGTTTAAGCTTGAACCTATTTACTCTCGTTAAGGATATTCCCTCTACATAACGGTGTCATTTTGACATTAATATACTTTGCAAATAAATAAATTATTGAGTATTTCACCATAAATCAAATATTTGATGCGCATTCAATGGGACCGCACAGCGCTCTCATCCTTAGTGCATGTGCGGTTTCTCCTTTTGTGCTGACGTTTTATTGGCTTTATTTAACCTTTGCTCTTTCTTTATCTATCTCTGTCTCTTTCTCTTTCTCTTCATCTTCTCTGTGTGCTTTGGTCATTATCCCTTCGCTCGTTGCAGGCAACTGAATGCTACATTAGAGCCGCTGCAATGCTTCGATGCTAATATGCTGAAAATGTTGCCTACGGAATTAATTGCTTTTGGCAAATTACTGCCTGCCTCAGCGGTAGCCAGCACGGGCTTCTCCGGCAGCTCCACTCCGGACGGCTCTCTTGTGTCTAGGCAAATGCAACGGCCTGCTGGCCTGGGATCGGGTTTAGATATGGCCAGCGACAAGGATGTGCTACACATCAGCGTCAACGGGCTGCATCGTTGGACTCCGCAATTTGAGAATCATATCTGGAAGCATTTAGGTAAGTTGAGCCCCTGAACACCCTCTTGTCCCGCCCCTCTCCTGCACTCGCCTACTTGTTGCCGCTCCCTTTGTTGTTGTTGTTTCTGCAGTTCCGCTCGGTAATCGTATTTGGCATTTGGCTGGCCTGTTTCATTGTGCACCAAATCGTCTTTGCGGATGCTTTGCGTAGTTTTTCGAGCATCTCTGGCTCGCCATTTCCCAACTAGTTCCAGCATGCCAATCAGACCCAATTGCTAGCTCACCAAATTTTCCGCAATTTCAGCTTAGAAACCTGACCCCATTTCATATTTGAGGGTTCCACGAATGGCACCTGATTCACATGAATGAGCGGACTTTAGCTTTTTCCGTACTTCACTATTTACTTGCCCCCATACCAAAAAATACTTCACAGATATATGAGGTATAAATGATGATTGTGAAGTAGCTCCTCATACCTTTCCTATTTCTAATCAATTAGCCTTCAATTGAACATCGAGAGCCGAAAACCGAAACAAAATGCTCATCATGCACGTGTAGACAGACGACGTCGTCTGCTAAATACTATAAAAAATAATCTAAGTACTTTATAGCAGATATGTCGATGATGATGACGCAGCATGCGACTAGCTGTGGGTCCGTGTATCCGCTTATCCTGCCGTGCTGACAGGAGGCGACTCGGCGCAGGGCACTTTCCGACAGGCTGCATCACTTGTGGGATGTAACACTTGACTTTTGTGTCAAGAGATAGATAGCAAAGCCAAATACACACACAAACACAAGCAAACACTTACACACACACACACACTTACCAATCATGGCAACAATTCAAGAGGTTTTTGCGGTGAAAAGCATAGAAAAGCAGTGGAACATAAACTGTACTATATTTGCAGTCTCTGCTGCTTACTCCCATACAAATACTCTTAGACGTCAATGACTACATATATAAAAAGATTTATAGATACGAAAGTACATGGACATGTGGAAATACATAGACAACTGCCAAGATACTGCATGCTAACTGGGTACATTGGCTTTGCTCTATTTAAACTATTCTATTTATATTATGTCAATTAATCAATATTAAACAACAATATTATTAATACTAATAATAAGTTATAAGAATAATAATATATACTATTTATATATTATTATACTATTTATAATAATATAAATAAAACTAAAAAAAATAAAAAAATAATTTTAAAAAATATTTTAATAAATATTAAATCGATTAATCGATCGATTAATCAAGATATATTCTTATGTGCCATATATCGAAAATAGTTAGTAAATATATTATTCAATACAATTCGTTTGCCAATTTTCATTTGAGCTCACTCAACACGCATTTATGTTTATACAGCATCCATATCTATCAATCGATATTTAGCGATATGTTCTATATGTGGTCTATATGTCATATAATAATCTATGAATATCTATAAATGGTTTTACTTTACCGACTTGTATGAATTTCATCGAGTTGAGAAATACATTCAGAAGCGTATACAATTCCAATGGAATCGAGAGTTGAATCAATTTAATGCCCAGGTGCTGAATTTATCAATTATAGGCTGGGACGATTGGAGCGATTTTACGCTTTGCAGCGTCACCTGCGGCAAAGGCGTGCAGCAGCGCTTCCGTCGCTGTCTGCTGGACAATCCACTGGTGGACATCAGCATGAATATGAATCTGAATCTAGATGACGAGGATGACGATGAGGTTGGACAGGATGAAGGAGAGGGGGAGAAGCAGTGGGACGTGGATGACGCTGAAGTGGTTGCTGACGAGGCGAATAATGATGTGCCAGGGGTAGGGGGTGCGGCAGTAACTGCAGCCGCATTCAATGCTGATAATAATGAAGTGCTCAGCCAGGACGTGGATGGCACTGAGGATGCGCTACTGATGATGATGCAACCAGCAGCAGCTGCTGCCAGCTTCGACTCGGCTGCGAGCACACTGATGCATAAAAGCGCACACCCAACGATAACAGCAACAGCAACAGCAGCAACTGGGCTAACAAGCGGCGGTAATGAAGCGACGCGCACAGGTGTCAGCTTTGTGGCAGTTGCACGTAATGACCGTCGCAGGACACGTGCAAATAATCAGCACAAAAAACGCAAAGCGACCAAAAGCCTAGCGCTCTCCACGCTACTCTGCGAAGGCTACAACATCGAGCAGCGCAACTGCAACAGCTTCGAGTGCAGCGGTAAGACTCGCCACGCATCCTCTGCACTCATTTATAGCACATCCCTCTCCACAGATGACATTAGCGATCTGCTCAAGTTCTACAAGAAGCTGCCCGCGTCGAATGCCGACGACTTGCCAGCTGGGCCCAGTAACGAGAGTTCGCCCCTTGCTGAGGCGCCCGATCTAACGACAGCCTTCTCCGTGGGCGCCTCCTCTTCGTCGACGCCCTCGAACATGGGCTACATTCGCAGCTGGCGGAATATGCAAAACTTTACCCTGATGATCACACTGAGAGCTAAGGTGGTTATTAAATATATTGTTATATGTACATATATGTATATCAATACAGTCTCTAAAACATCCTATATAATCTATATCATACCATATCTAGCTATAAGACTGTCTTTCATACTTCCTATTCCACTTGCAGAATGATACGAAAAATGCGTCGACTATATTCTCCATACGCAATGCCACACACAATTTGTATCTGGAGGCGTGCCAGGATGGACTGCGTCTATATTTGGAGCGCGACAACACAACGGAAATGTTGCCGGTGAAATTCAGTTTATATGATTATCGCTGGCATCAAGTAGCCATCAGGTGAGTGTGAGTGCGAGTATGAGTGTGAGGGCGGAGGGGAGAGTTGTTTGCTTCCACACTAGATTGCAATCAGTGTGCGTGCTTTGACAATGATCTATGTCTGTGACTGTGTGCGTGTGTTTGTGTGTGTGTGTGTGTGTTTGAATGGCTTATGGCCCATTGCTATCATCGACACTTTCATTTTATTTGCATTTTCAATTTATTAACATAAATTGCTTGTGCCAATGAACGTGTGCAGTGGAAACACTCGAAGCACTTGACACACATGCAAATAGCACGCACAGTCGCACTCATAAGTAAACACACGCACACTCACCGGCCCATACTCAAATATACATATGAATATCGAGTGCCACTTTGTGCCTCTGTGCGTGTGTGCCTGTGTGCGTGTGTATTTTTATTTACCAAACAACAGCAGCAAGCGAATTGACACTTGGTACGAGTGGGCGCCATTTGTCAAAGGCCGTTGGCACATTTTTCTATGCCACTGTACGTAATGCTCGGTGAATGGACTATTTTAATTATTTGCACCTCTCCACTCACGCATGCTGCAACAGCATACAAAATGGCGATTTCATATCGATTTACGTCGATTGCCTGTGGACAAACAGTTTTGTCGTCTCGAAGCGCCTGTTCACGCTGCCCCTGGACGCGGATGTGGAAATTGGACGCGGCTTTAATGTGAGTATGGGGACACATTCTGAAAATAATTGGTAGCATAGCGTAATAAATTGAGCTGAAACTTGTTAGCCAGCAAATTCAACAACAATCGATAGCACGATAACATATTGCTAACGAATAATAGATGAAAGGTATTCATCTCTTAATTTCAAATGTATTTCTAATACTAGGTAAACTTATATACATATATTGTAGTGGTAACTGAATATTGCATTGAAAAATAATTTTATATAAGTTTGATCAAAGTTGTAAGTCTTTTTCGACGAATATTAATAATCGATAATTTATCGATACCTATTTAATGTTTAACATGTCAAAGAATATGCATGTATTGTATATAAAGTTCCAATTGCAGTGTCTCAGATTTGGCAACAATTCCTTTCATCGATAATTTATCGATACCTATTTAATGTTTAACATGTCAAAGAATATGCATGTACTGTGTATAAAGTTCCATTGCAGTGCATCAGATATGGCAACAATTTCGTTAATCGATAATTTATCGATAACCATTTGATATATGTATAACATGTCATAGAATATAGACGTATCGTATTAAGTCCCAATAGGACTGCGACATATCGGCCAATAACTCTATTTATCGATAACCATTTTTTGGATTTGTGACTTGGAATATGATCGAATAAGGTGCACTTTCACTACTTCAGACTTGGCAACAATTCAATAATCGATAAATTCAGCGTCAGTAACTATAAATAATGAAACCATTTTATTTCTCGAAACACGTTTACGAATTCCGTATAATATTCCTTTGTATTGTTTCAATTTCAATGCGCCAGCCTCTCAGTTCAATTTAATACATATATTTCATCACACACACACGGCTGCAGCTGTGCACCATAAAGGGGAAACAATTTTTGTAATATTAATTTCCCAATTGATTTTCATCCCGGCGCACCGCCCGCAGCGCTGTGAAAAACAATGTGTGACAGTTTACAAGCCATTTCCACTGCCATGGGAAAAACGGGGGCCTCGGAGCCATAAATTGTGCAAACAATTTAATGCGATAACTGCGAATTTAACGCGGCGCATGTGATATGCACTTTGAATGCTGTGTGAGGCCGATAACGCATTCGCAGGCCGCTCCCTTATACTCCTTAATATGCCGATAATTGCCAGACAAACTTTCACTATGCGAAACATCAAATATAAATGTGAACGTACATGTATTTGCAGGGCGAGTTGCAGCAGCTGCTGGTGCTGCCGGAGCACCAGGAGCGGCTGCAGTGCAGCAACAAGAGGACATCGATTAACGAAGTTAAGCGCTACATTATCGACACATTCATCGAGGACTACGCCAGCAATTAAGGAGGCGTGGCGAACGGACGGCAACAGGAGCCAAATCAAATGAAAATCGTAAATTTGACTAACGAATGCGTGTGTGTAAGTGAAGGGAATGATTCGAGTTATTCGAATGTGCAAGTGCAGTCAGTCTATAGAAACTGCATCTAAATATGCAAATAAAATATAGATGTAACACACTATACATACGTATATAGTACATATATTTATATTTATATTTATTGTGATTGATGTTTCCTAGCAGCGCATTCAAATATATTGTAAATTACGCATTCTCTCAGTGTTGATTGGGTTATATATAGTATGAATACAATGAATACAGTGAATACAACTCCGATTAATGCTTACACTGCATCATTTGACATATGAACACATGTATGTGAATGCCAAAGTATTTGTAACAATTAAGTTAATTTGACATAAAACAATAATTATAATGACAAAAACAAAAAAAGAAAGTTACAAAAAATGGATATTGATGTAAATTGCGTTGCTAAACACACGAGTGTTACATGAACACAGTTTAAGTCTAGCGAACAAGTAAAAATAACTCAATAAACTAATTAATTAAGTGTAAAATGCAAGTCGTCTTTTTGTGTGAAATCAGTTGATCCAGCTTCTGGGTAAGTAAATGATGAAAGAAACAAATATCTAGGTGGGAAGGTGGAACGTTTAGCGGATGTAAATATACAATGTCTTCAAGTTAAGTGAAAAGCGAACTTGCCTTAGCATGTTAGTTATGCCCTTTAACATGTACATATAGAGTGAAGTTCTTGGGAGTATAGAAAGTTTGAAAAATTTCTGGAAAATAATGTATAAGCTCAAGAACTATCCCAGTTCTAGTTAAGTTATTTCCATACAAATTAAAACTCAAGAAAATTACTTCTTATTTATTACAATTCAGAATTTCACATCCGTTATTAAACTTCATAAATAGTCAGTGCTCGAGTTTACCTCTAGACTTCACTCCTCTCTCTCTCTCTCTCTCGGTATGCAAAATAGGTGAAAATAAATGCAAGAGTCAGGCTCAAACTTATTTATGCTTTGTTTATAGTTTTAATTTCGATTCAAAGTAAAATTGCTTGTGCCTCTTATTTGCATGGTATGCTAAATGAAAATCGAAGCAAGTATTCTAATAAGCCAATCTATACACAGTTTTATACTCTTTGCTTTGTTTTGCGCTCTCTTTTAGTGCCGGGCTCTGGCTCTGGCTCTGGCTTTGGCCAGGGTCTGGGTCTGCTGCTTGAGCGGATTTGGCTGACTGTAGCTTATTTCTGGCCACACGTATATGAGAATTTACATATTGTTGAGTTCTTTTCAGGCGGTGGGTGTGGTTGGATGGGTGGCTGTATGTGGTGCTAATATGGGTGGTTGGTTTAGTGGTTTGCTTCGCTCGCTTTGCAGTCACTTTTGTGGATTTTGCGCATTTGAGTGCGCTTGACTGATTTGACAAAGGATCAACTTGTTAATTTCGCTCGGCGCGCCGAGTGGCGCTGACAAGTGCCAAGTGCCAACTGACTGGCCAAACAGACAGACAACGGATTCCGAGATGGCAAACATGAGCCATGTCAGATTAAAATACATATTTTTGTTATTTCTTTCCGAGAATTCTCCCTCTCCTTTTATGGCCAGCGAGACAATACGTACGAATGTATATATAAAATATCATATTTAAATGCTTATGCATAAATGTTGCTTAAGTATGTTTAATATTAAGTAAAGTACTTTAGTGTACTCCATCTGCTCTTCTATCTAATGCCAAGAAGAAACTTTTGTGTGGCTCCTTTCTCGTCTGATGCTCAATCGTCAAAGTTTTTGCTGCTTGGCCATAGATGGCGCCAGCACATCAAAGTATGTAGCTCCTTTGCATAAAAAGCTCCATTTTAAACAGAATTTGTATCTTAAAAGCGAGAAGCAAAACGGAAAAAAATCATAATTTCCTCTTGGCTAAAAAAAATTAGGGAGCTGAAGAAGAGAATGAATTCGCAGTCGCTTCCTTTGCCGTGGTTTGTGCGCTGTCTCCGGCCCGTAAATAACTACAGCCCCCGTGCAGGGGAATCCAACCCTGTGTTAGCGCGAACACTGTCATCGTCCCCTCATTTACAGAGACTCTATTTATTTCTCAGACTTGTAGGCAATTTCAGGCTCTGCTGAAGAATGGAGCACGCCTCGCATGGAGTCAGCAGACGCTGCAGACATTGATGAATTTCCTGTCGCATCCTCATCCTAGCCAGGTGGAGCAACCGAATCCTGCTCAACGCCGGCCGCACCTGGCGCATCGCAAATAAATTTTTATCTGCACAAATGTCGCTGTCGTTGTCGCTGTTGCTGCTGCTGTTGCTGTTGCCGTTGGCCCATTGTGACTTAATAATTTCCTACTCACGTCCTGGCGGTGCATTGAACTACGCTGCTGAAGATGTCCTGATGTCCTGAGTGGATGGGTGGATGGGTGAAAGAGGCTCCGGCTGTATACACTTCAAAGTTGATGTTTTCATGTGTGTATATAATTATGATACATATATTTATATATAAACTTATATATACACATGTATATGAGAGTCGTTCGTATATCCTGACTGCATTTCAAAGGAAATATTTTGCAATTAGTTTCAGTAGGTTGGCAATGCACAGAAGGGTAACTTAGCAGTTGACAAACGACACGCAAACTAGTTCAAGTCTAAATAAATTTAATTTATAGTTAAATTATTATTTTGCCTAAACAAATCTTCCATTAAAATCATTTTTGCTGAAATAACAAACTGTTTTGCTGCGTCCTCAGTTTCTGGCCCACATTTTCGCTTTTACGCTTTCCTCCTTTATCCTTTGTGGGCTGCTTAACGCACTTGTGTAATGTCCTGTAAGCAGAGCCAGCCGCATTAGTTTCATAAATTAATAGCTTGACAATAGCTGGCATAATTCCATGCTCTTCCCTGCCCTCAGAGCCATTTGTTCTCCTGACTTCACGCGCAACGTGTTGCACTTGATGGTCTGCTCTCCTTCCTCCCCTCCTCCTTGGTTCCCTACTTTTTCTTTGGTTTCCTACTGCAAATTGCAAACGTAAATCTTACCAAGTTTGGCTGGCCAGCAAACAAGAACAAAAATTATATAAGAAACGGAAAAAGTTACCACACCGAATCTGTAATACACTTCAATTTGTATATATGTACATATACGTAAATCGAGCCTTAAAAAGGAATTTTAGGGTTTATAGTCAAATCAGGAATTATTGTTATAAAATATATTTTAAAGTTGTAAATTTATAGCCAGTACTCAATCCGGATATCTCTGTTATGATCAAGACAAAACTCATTCTAACTATTTCGGTTCGTTTTGAGAGCCAAGCAAGATGAAGCCAAGCGGCGACTTGAGTAATTCATTTCAAAGTTTTATTAAAAAGCGCCAGAAATAAAATTAAAAAAAAAAAGAATATTTCTCGCAAAAATTGTGTGCCACACACAGCCAAGCTAACACTCACACACACACACACACACACACACACACACACACACACACACACACACACACACACACACACACACACACACACACACACACACAGAGAGAAGCACACACATTTGTTTAAGTAGAATTTTATTTATTTATGAGCGAGTCGGCAGCTGCAGCAACAGCTTTCCCACGGCTTCACGCGCACAAATTTCATTCGCATTTGTCCGATTTCCACTTGGACCCAGTTTTTCAAAATTTCCTTCTCGGCCACAAGCGCAATTTAAATCGTTTAATTCCCACGTCTGTTAGCTTAACAACAGAATTTATGGCCCAACGCTCATTAAAAGCGTTTCTCTCGTGCAAATTTTCATATAATGCTCGCTCGCTCGAATGTTATTTCTTTAAAGGATATTCCAATTGGATGGCTTAAGCCAGATTTTGTTTTTCAATCAATTTGCCTTCTCTCTTAGTTTCTATAACTTTACTCCACTTCCAGTCTACTTTGTTGCCTCTGCTCTACTTCCACTCTGCTACTTCAGCTTAGTGCTTTGAGCCCTTGAACCAGCATCATATTCTCTTTCAGGATTTTCTGCCTCTGGAGTCACATTTCAGTTACCTTTAAAGACTCAAGAATGCCGTAGAGAAGCTGCGAGCTCCTCATTCCCCTGTTTTGTGTTATTTTTAAAAACATTTGAGTTTCGAGAGTTTGTATTTTCAATTAAGCTAACACTTTGATAACACATATAAGCCCATCAATAGCTAAGTCAAGTTTTGGGTTAAATAGCAATAGCTTAAATGCATGCGCACTCGCAAGCGAACATATCTGTATAAATAATAAGAGGAATACAGCTCAATACTCCTGTCTATAAATCGTCAGTCAAACTGAAACTCTTAAAGTTCAGCTATGGAATTTGAACTCTGATTGGGGGGCGAGGATTGTGCAGTATGTGGCGTGTGGCATGTGGCATGCAAAGTTGGCCCGCAGAAGCCGGCAGAAGTCTGTTCTGTTCAGCTCAATGCCAATTCAATGGACCATGCCCACAACACGCCCACCTACAACTCAAAGCTGGCCAATGGCCAAGGCAAATAGCATAGTTCGTCTGAGATGACTGGACGGACGGTGGGGCCGGGGAATGCCGGGTAGCCGGTTAGCTGGCTGCATAAAATGCTTTATTTGTCGAGGCCAAACAAAATGAACTGTAACAATATTGATACAGCTGACAATCGAGGATTCAGGCACAAAAGGATTGTTGTTCAACTCTCGACCGTGCTCCACGCTCCGAGTTCCACGACTCCACGCCCACGTCTAGACGCCGCCTGGCATTGCTCATTGTGGATTTTTGATTTCCGCCAACGAAAGGGGCTTCATTAACCCGGCCAACAAAAGGCGTTGGCATTGGGTCTGGTTAGTCAGATGATTAAAAGCTCCAACCTAATCCGGACTGTGTCCTGCCACCAAGCGATTTGCATGCCAACAGAAAATCCAATTTATTTCCGCATTGCCTTTATTTTTAGCCAACATCGAAGTACATAAAGCGCGAGCTGCAGTAAAAAATGTTATTTGATTTGTCTATAAATTGCCCGATGATCGCTTAAACCCAATAAAAAGCGAAATCAACTTCGCCCGCAGCGGCGACGGCTGACCACAAATTGCAAATGCAGAAGGGGCCAAGGGTTGCTTTGGGGTGGCTGTGGGAGGCACACGGGCATGTCATTGATACCTTTTGTTATGCATCTTTCAGAGGACATCGGGCCATTGACATCGCTGAAACTGTTTGTACACAGTTCATTTCCAGAGTTGAACCCAGTCTTGACAGCTGGCTCAGAGCATCCTGTTTCCCGAGGCTAGTTCTGCCAACTTTTTAGTTCCCTGAAGAGCACATAAACTGCATTTACGCTTTCTTTTATTTTTTTTTTTTTTTTGTATTTTTTAGCTTTGACAGAACAAAAGCTAATCAAACTGAGCGATACACAGCGCTAAGAGAAACTCATCTAGGAGCAGGGGGAATTCGGATAATACTGGAAAAGTATAAATGTATTACATTATTATTGCTGTTTACCATCGGAAATATACCAGTATACCATTGTATCCTGATTATCCTTATTTTATTTGATAATAAAACAATATCCCAACTCAGCTAACGAAACCTTTTATTACATATTACATAACGACACACATAATAAGTGTATTGTTTCTGCAGAGCTGTTCGCTTTTGATAATATTCCGACCCCAATGCCTGGTTGGTTTGCGTCCGCTAGATCCATTGGGTGGGCTCTCGGAACAACGTTGGATGCACCAACCGGAACGCTGCTTAATCTCTGTCGGTTTCGGTTCCACGTAGCATTTATCAAAGAGACTCACTTTTGGAATATCTGGAATTTTTTCCTTTGGACAGCTGCACGTACTTAAGGGCCTTGACCTAAGTGGATTCACTTTCAGTTCCCTGCCGTAAATAATTGGATCGTATTTCAGCTTAAAAGTATAGGGAGGAGTTACGGTCAGACGAAGATATGGCTCACTAGCCTTAACCCATAAATCGTGACCAACCGAGTGTTCTTCCATTGTGTAGGTCTACAAAATATTTGTCCTCAAATTTGGATTTTTTTGTGATTTTTGTTAATCAAAATACACATTTCTCTAAAAGCAGCCTGTGTGATTGGAAAGAAACTTAAACAATACAATAAAGTAGAAATTTGAGATTCCTGAATGTTCAAATAGGTATGGTATCTATATGTTTATACTTGCTTTATTCAGATTTCAATTGTCTGATACAATGTTGTCGTTCTTCTCTATACATACATAACATGGAGTGAATTAAATAACTATTCACTTAGTATCTAATTAAATGTTAATGGCAAACATAATGTTTATATTACGAGAATAAGTGTGTGTATGTGTGTGTGTGGGTATTTGAACTAGCGTGTTAATGTGAGTGAATGCGTGAGTGTAAGAGATATATTGAATTCAATACATAACTGCGTTCCAATCAGTTTTCGTTTCATTCGATCTAGTCTTTTATTTTATTTTTTGTTTTGTTTTTTTTTTTTTTTTGGTATAACTTGTAATCTGTTAATTTCCTATATATTTGATTCTAATGTTTAGCCAAAGGGTAATACGGAATAGTATTATGATTTAAGTATACATGACATTTTCGACTAATTTTATGATTATATGCAAAATGAGATTTTGTGTTCGAAATTTACCTGTGTCCATCCGAAAGTTATATGTAATATGTGTCCGATTTATATATATAATATATATATATTTATAACGATTCGTATGTATGTGAAATATGTGTATTTGTGGAATTAAATGGCTGCAAAACTTATTTGGAAGAGCGGAGAGCCAGAAACTTCTCTTTCCTCAGATTTAGAGTTCCAGAAGTTTGGATGTTTTCATAATAATACTCTCATTGGTCTCATACAGCAGTGACAAAATAAATTGTTTTGTTTACCAAGTTTAATAATAATGGATACAGTTTGCAATATGTATGGTATAAGTATATCTTATGTGTATATGTGTGTGAGAGTTGGTGTGTGTGCGTGTGTAAATAAACGTAATAAGAAATATTGCATACAAAGTAGATATACATATATGTATATCTGTTCTGAGTTGAATATATGTAGCTACTGTCGGCTTTCCAGTTAATATAGTTTACATTTTAGTTCGGGATTTCATATTTAGTTTTGCATTTTAGGTTTTCTATTTGCCTTACGTATCTACAAATAAAATTAAACAAATGTTTCGTTTGTTTATATGTTTTGTTGATTTGTCTTAAAAATAAATTGCTAAAATTAAGCAAACATTGTAATAGTTAAATTTTAAAGAAACTCAATCAATACATACATAATTACAAAATTATATGTAAAATTATGTACAATATTTTCAAAGGTTTGATTTTTCTTTTGCCTTAAATATTTTTGTTTTTTTTCGTATAAATCATATAAATTTGTCGTGCCCAATGTGCGTGTGTGTGTGTATAATAAATATTATCCATATGCATGTTAAAAGTAGATTTTAATGTGTTTTTCTTTTTTGAAAAACTGATATTTCGAATATGAGTTTTTGGAATTTGAAGTTTTCGTTTTTTTTGTTTGCTCGACATTTGTTTTGGTTTCCTTCGCGCATGTTTAACATTATTCGCTTTAGAATGTTAGGTTGAAAATTAAATATTTATAATTAAATTGTTAATGTGCTTCGGCTTAATCGATGCCCAAGCACATTTCATATTTGTTATCTGGTTATCTGCAGTTTTTGTTGTTTATCTTTTTAAGGAGGTACTAATTTGTTAACACTTCGGCGATGGCTTTGCTCCGTTACTTGCGCTTTATAATATATCTGTAGCCAAATCCATATATCCTTAATGTCCCTGCCCGTGTCCTTTTACAAAGCCATATTATTCCTGCGTCCGTTGACCTTATTCACTAGATTGCATATTTTTAAGGCTGGCCCCAGCTTCAGGCCCATATATTTCATCATCATCTCCGAGTTAAGTAGCAGCAATGCCTTGCCATCGATTTCCTGTAAATAAAAACCAAAATCATATATAAATATATAGTTCTACAGTTCTATACCACATCGACTACTCACATGCTTTCTGAAGAGATCGCCGTGCACTGCCAGCGAGTTGTCATTGCTCTCGATGTACTGGATGACCTCCTCGATGGACCAGTCGATGGGCTGGGCTCGCAGATGCGAGCACGCAGCCGATGTGGGCGTGCTTAGTGGTGAGGTAATAGCTATTCCCGTGTAGCTACTCGAAGCAGCCGCTGCCGCCACGGGCGCCGTTGCCGCTTTGGCGGCACTGGCAGCCGGAGCCGCTGGGCAGGCAGACTGTGAAGCGGTAAAAGGCGTGGATACCGACGAGGGAAAGGAGGCGCTCGACGATAATGTCGTCGGAGACTTGTAATAGCTACTTGGTGGCTTAGCGCTCAGCTGCTCTGGATGTACCTCGGCGACGAGAGGTGCCAGGTATTTGGCATTTGATGTGCCACCGGCTAGACTGCCGCTGCTGCTACTGCTGCTGCTAGAGTTGGAAGAGGAGGAGCTGTTGTTGCTGCCAGTTGATCCAGTCTCCTGCTGGCTGTTGCCATTGTTGTGATGCTGGAAACGCACCTTTCGCAGCGCCTGCGCCTGGTTCTGAGGCTGCGATTGTGATTGCGCTGCGGGTGTCGCTGACACACCATTAGGCTCCGTTTTGATGGTCAGCTTACCGCTGCTCACATTATTGCTGTTGCTATTATTATTATTATTATTGTTATTGTTATTATTAATGTTGTTGTTGTTGTTTTTGTGGCTAAGCGGTTCCTTGGTGGCATTTGTGTGCGTTTTGCTAGGGGGCTGCTGCTGTGGTTGCGGCTTCACGCCCGCCTCCTGCTTGATAATCAGCGGCTTCTCAGCGGGCGATATGGGCGCGGGCGTCGGCGTGGCGGATTTGGATTGACGACCTCGTTTTTCGGCAAGCACAGGCGATGATGGCGGTGTGGCAGTCTGCGCCAGCTGACGCTTGCGACTGTGCGCACACTTCTTGCACTCCTCGGTCTCCGGCATTAACGAGATGAGATTCGCACATGCCCGGCACGTGGTGCACAGCGTTTCAATGAACAGCGCCAGGCTCTCATCATCCTTCATGCGCAGAGGCGAGGGTATTTTAACCTAGAAAGAGCACTGGAATTAGCACTGGAATTAAGGATTAATTCGGCCGTAGTTACTGTGAAATTTTTGCCAGCCGCAGTCACAATATGCACATCGCCGTCGAGTGCAAACAGCAGCTTGGAGAGTTGCTGTGTATCCGTGCTGGCGGCTAGCACCTCTTGCAGGCAAAGCTTGGCGAGCGTCTGATGCGTGGGTCCCGTCACCATAGATGGCAGCTTGGACCCATTGATAAATGGCCCTCCCTTGCAATTAGTGTGAAAGTGCGCCGTCACTGGCGAGGCAGCCACCATGGCGTCCGATTCGGCGACAACGGTATACCTGGGCCGTGGGCAACGCTGCTTGCCTGAGCTGGAGTCCATGCGCGACTTGTGTCCCGGCGGCTGCATCGGATGACAGCTGCGCGCGCACCAGCCAGCGGGAAAAATGTCTCGCGAGCGATAATTGCACCAGTAGTCGAAGGCCCCGCGCCATCCATCGAAGGTGACATGGATCTGATCGTCTTTGATGGCATCAACTGTTGCACAGCAAATCAGTTGGGGATTCTTTTTGTCCACCGCCTCCAATTTCTGGCCCACTTTGAAGAGATTCTCTGAGGGTGTCGGCGGCTCCGGCTGGAATATCTCCTCGGGTGCGACCATAGCATTGTTGAGTATCTTACAGAGGTATCCGGGCCAGCTGGAAGCATTCATGCGGAAGCCAAGTGGCGGCTGAAGCATGCCTCCATTCTTCTCGCAGTGCCCGATTGCATGAATCTCGGTCGAGTCAACCAGGCGCCAGAAATCGTTCTGTGAATCACTTCCGTCCAGACGCAGACGCAGTCGGGAGCCTAGCACGCCCACCACCGTTGCAATGCAGGTGGAGGTCACGTTGCGTGGATCTAGTGCCTCCAGCTTCATGCCAATCTTGAAGTCGTTGTTGGGCGGATTCAACGCCTGCTTGAAGCACTCCGCTGGCGCTGCATCGCTGCCCGTTTCCTGCAATTAATAAAACAAAGAGTTAAGCTACTGCTCGAAGAGCTGTATCTCATCGTAACCCACCTCTAGGTAGGCCTCCCAATCGAACACATGGAAGCTCTCGTATTGGAAGGGTCCTGTCGGTGCCGGCGCACCGCTGCTCAGCAATTTGCGATCGCCATCGGCACCACCGGCCACGCCAGCAGCGCCGGCGCCGCTGTGTCGCGTTGAGCCGTTCTTCTTTTGGTGTTTGTTCATACACATCATGGAGCAGAACTCCTTATTGGGCGCCCCCTCGCGTATCACGCTGTCGCACTGTGTGCACGCCCCCTTGCTGTACGCCTTGCGGAACTCGACGATGCACGTCTCTGAGCAGAACTCTTTCTTTCCCGACTGTGTAGGCAGGACGTACTGCAGCGGTAGCTTGCCCTCCGCACACCAAGTGCAGGTCGCGCGCTTCGCTGGACGGCCACGGGCGCGTTGCTGCGGCGGCGTTTGCGGCGTGCCGCTAGAGTTTGCCGCACTGTTGCCATTACTGCTGCTGCCGCTGCTAGCGCTGGCGTTGCTTTCGCGTCCGCCAGACATTTTTGCGCTTCTTTTCGATTTATTTACGTTTCTGCTTTTTGTTTTTATTTGTTGTTCACTTCGCCGTCTTTATTTAGTTCAGCTGCATCTGTGACGCAGTACGCACACGCAGTGTCGCATTTGCTGTCGACCTGTTCCTTTTACGGAAAAATAACTCTCTTTGCCACGGCTCGGCGTAATTCAATTTTAGCGGCGTTCTCGAGGTCACGTAATAACAAATTTGTATATGTGTTGACTCTACAAATCGCATTGCAGCACCGCACGATCACACAAACACACATGAGAGGCCGCGCAGAGGGAGCTATTACTTTATTAAAGCTCAACAATTTTCCATGATAGATGATGCTTGCGATTGCGATTTAGTTAATTTTTTTTATTTTTCTTTGCATTCGCGTTCCGCCATATTTGTTTTCCTAGCGATGATAAGTCGTTAGAGATGTGAGCTATTCACGTAACTGTTACTTATCGTTGGCGTTCGTAAGTGACAAGTAGCAGTTTGCACCAGAATATTCATTAGCAATTTTCTCGATATTTATTTATTGTTTATAGTTTTATTAAGTTTTTTATTTAATAACATAAGTATAGGCAAACAATTATTAACATTAATTGTTCACTGCCCTTATTTCAAACAGTTGCCATGCAACTGTTCTGCAACTGTTGAGTACTCCGTAAACAGCGCCATCTACACGTCATTTTCTACACCGAGTCAACAGTTGCACAACAGTTGAATCTATGTAATGTACGCGAATTCAAGTCAAATTTGAATTTATGTTCTAGGAATACATGTTCTATGTTTTTTTCCAATTAAAGAGTTTGCTTGACCTAGTTTGCTTACTATAATAATGAGATTAAGTGCGCTGCTATAAATTGCCACTGCCATTGCCATCGACACGAAATTATCCAAGTAATGCAATTAGGCGCAGCTAAATGGGCCCATTCCCTGCTGTGCCATCCAATCCGCACACCCCCCGCCCCACGTCTATTGATTTCTCTCGCTTATTTCTGCATATATCACAATGCGCTCATAAATCAAATTTGGACTTGCCGCAGAGACCCAAAACAGTTGACAAATGCCTTGGCATAGTGGGCGTGAGCTGTTGTATGGGTGTGTGAGTGTGTGTGTGCGCGTGCACTTTTAATCGCCGCCAACTACAAATCAACGCCAAAATCGGTGGCAAAAAATCAAAATTCAACGCGCACACACACACAATCATGATGTATGTATGTTTGTATGTATATACGTCAGTCTTCCCACTGCATCTGTCCAACTGTCCATGTGGCTCAGCCATCTGGCAACGCTCGCTTGCTGTCACACTTTACGCACACACTCATAAACGCGCGCGGTCACACGCAACACACACACACACACATAGGCTACATGGAAAAAGCATAATGCAAATAAATTTTCACGCTTTTCGCATAGCTCAGGTGAGAGCTACCTGTTCATCCGAATAACGGAATGATCTCAACCCATTTATATTTGAGTCACAGTTAATGCCAAAAGTTAAGCGCTTTGCGTAAAAGTTCTTCGCTTTAATTATTGCTGTCCGAGGAGAAAAGTTTTTTCTTTTTGCTTTTTGTTGCGATTCTCTTAGTTAAATATTTTGCTTAGCTTGTGGCAAAAAGTTTTGCGGGATTTTGTTGGCCCATTTCAGCCCAACTTAAGCGCAAATTCGTTTCATTTTTGGCGCTTCTGCGGTCCGAAACTCGAATTACGGCGTAAGCGAAATTTAATCAGCAAAAAACTTTCAATCCGAAGCAATTTCTCATGGCTGAGAAAATCCCAAAAATGAATTTATATTTGGATTTATACTCTGTGGCTTAGTCGAATAATAAATTTATGAATCAATAATATTAATAAGTATTACTAAGCATTTACTAATGTTTTATATATAAATAAACATATTTATTTTATATCTATACATCGATATATCATATACATAGAATATATCAAACATTTCTGAAATAAACAAAAATATTGATTTCTTTGGAATAATTAATTTCTTTGAATGATCTGTTTTATGTATGCTATCTATATGTCCACCTTCTTTAAATTTTCGCGACTTAGTCTGCTACTTTTCAGATATATTCTCATATACATAATACTATTCGCCCGCCATATCTCATCAAATATCAATTTTCAAGCTATTTCTGGCGTTTTCCTTCCATTAATCTGGCGCAGTGAGGGCCTCAAGAATTGGATATGTGAATGTATTGTTTCTTTTTATTTTAAGTATATATATATTAAGATTTAATATGATTTGCGCAAAGAGACGTGTCAGATCCAATATAGTCCATCTAATATATAAATTTTTGATCAGATGCTGCATCCGAGTCAAGTTATTCTCGTACGTCAGTGTCTTCAGTGAGACCATCATGTCTTACCCATGGCTCCTCCTATAGCATGCACAGCTAAAGATTGTTTATCTATAAATTTGTAAGTTTTTATGAAATCTCTTTAAATCAATATCCAAATGTAGTTATTTTGGCATATCTCGCACTTTTTCTGAACAGAATTAAACAAATTCCATATTTATATTGTTTTAGATATAAGTACAGATCCTCTTCCTCATACTAACTTGAAAAGATAAAAATTTGATCTACTGCAAATAGACCCATATATAAGTAGTTTTGGTTCCATTTTCATGCTGTACACTTTAGCTTTCAGAATAGCGAACTATAAGTTATTCAATAATGTATTCTCTAATAAGCTTGCAAACTACAAATACAGATCGTCTGTATGATTTCTTGAATGTATGTATAACTTCTGGGCTCACTGTATTCAGGGCATCTCCTAGTCGAGCACTCTCGACTGGGGCACTCTTACTAGTTTTTTTTTTTTACTTTCAAGTATTGGTAATAGAATTTGGTAGAATGGATTACAATAATATATATATATATATATATATATATATATATATATATATATATATATATATATATATATATATAATACATATATATACATATATATATATATATATATATATATATATATATATATATCACACACATATATATACATATATATATATATATATATATATATATATATATATATTGTAGGTCTACTCTAAGACTTAATCCGACTTTCGCAATTCGCCTTGCTAAGCCAACTTCATTTGTTTATTAAATGCTTTGCTGGCACTCTCGAGCGGCTGTCATAAATTAATAATTGCTTCAGTTTATCGGCAGCAGCTGTGAAGATGGCCCTCGGGCTGGCTGGCAGTTCGAGCGAGATTGGTGGGGAGTCGAGGAGTCTGTTCTATTAACACGCATAATTGAGCCAAGTGACGTTTACCGTTTAAGCGCTTGTCAAAACTGACGCAGCGCAATTAGAAATTGTCGCCCCCACGCTCCAGCCGCCCTCCTCCTCCCGACGATGCTTCCCCCGACATTGACTTATTACGCAAATCAAACAAAAGATTGACGCGGGGTTTGAACTCTGTCGTGATTTTAATCAACATGTTAATGAGTTTATCTCAGCCGAAACAAGTGACGTCGTTATAGACGATCAACTTGAGCTAATGAAATGCGTTTAGCTCTGCCAGCAGTCGAGTCTCCTTTTGTTGGACCAGGTCAAAGGGCACTAGCTCAATAAAATGTGCAAAAACTTGGCCCGAGCTGATATTAATTAGGCAGTTCGAGTGGCCAAATGAGGCGATTCAGGCCCAAAGGGTCAAGCGGACTGCGTTCCCAATTAGATGGTAAGATGTTCACTCTGCTAGCTATTGTTAATATATTATCTTCTGATAAATTGTACTTCTTCCTGAACTATTTACAACTCAATTACAGATAGCTAAATGTGGAACTTACGACATGCACAGCCTTTGCCAATACTCCACTCTCTAAGCTGGTCTAGTGCTGTTAAACGTGGCTGCGTTTTGACAGATTTCAATCAGTCGCATGATGGCGAATGGCCAACACAGAGGACATCAGCAGCAGGTAACGGGTCGCGTCCCACGTGTTTAATTACGCCTGGGCACGCATTGACAGCGATTAAAAAGATTGTCAAGTTGTTGAGCAACAGGCAGACCTGCGCCTGCACACATATACGACTAGGTGTTGAGTAACGGACTCTGATGAATGGCTGGCAACACTGTTGCGCCGCCATTGCGACAATTAATTTCACCCAAAGGTTAAATCGGGCCGCAACAACTGCTGCAATCTTATGCCAATACAAGTGATAAAAAAATCATCAACTATATTTGAGTCGCGCTGTACCAACTGGATAATACTCGTTTAAGGTACGAAGGAGTACAATTTATTGAAAATACAATATTTGCCGATTTGTCACTTCTTTAATGATATATATATGATGATATATGTGTGTGATTTTTAATATATTTATAGTATAGTATTGCATGTATTTTGGAGTCAGAGATGTGGGTGTTTCCTATACCCGTTTAGCTTCTTAGCTGCATTTAAGTTACACTCAGGGAATTAAAAACAAAACTAAATTTATATTTAAAGAATTTTTAACTGTGGTTACTTTTGACAGCCTCTCTCCATATATAATTTATAATATATTTTTATATTATTATTAATATTATACAAATGTATATCAAAATAACATATTTGAGGTGTGCAAAATATGTATATCAAAACCAAATATTCGAAAGATTGCTCAAGAGTCAGATAGTGGCAATAGCTGTGCCAATATTCTCTTTTCCCGACGAGTATGACGAGTATGAAACCGCATCAGCAAACGGCCAAGATTAATGGCAGAAGAGCTGAACAATGGTATGAAAATAAGATCTTAGCACAGAAAAACTCTGTCGACAGGTTCTAAGTGCGATTAGTAAATTAAATATGTAGTTTGATTGATACCTATATCAGTATATATTTAAAATAATTTATGTAAATATAATTATTATTAAACATAGGTCTTATTTTTAAGTATTCTATATATATGAAGATTTATCGAGAACTACGAGTATATGCAGACCAAATTGAAAGATAAAAAATAATATTTTTTTAATGATGATCTATATAGTTATATCAATCTTCACAATCTTCGTAGATCTTTACAATATATATTTGATATAAAAATAATATAAAATGTGAAATATGAATTAGAAATTATCTCTTATTAAATATGTAATTTATAGATGCAATAAACAATGATTTTTCTTAGAGTTTTGATTGTTTGATATGCTTTTTATTTTACATTTAATTATAGTGCATAATACTTATATATTTCTATTTGATATGATATATATCTTAAAATAATTCAATTCTTTTAGATTAAATTTTATTTTTATGCCGTCGCATTGGCATTGCCCATCCACTGTAACTCGTTTTCTATATACACTGTATACATATATGTTTTTTTAGGAGATGAAGATGAACGGCGTGCAATTTCACACCTGAGCGCTGATCAGCGACCGTGCTGCCAAAAGCTGTTAGACATTAGTTGTTATCCCGGCCATAAGGTCAGCTCCAATAACGGATGCGAACCCTTTGAACTGGCTGAAAATAAAATAATCAAGCAATTAATGTGCGAATAAAAATTCATTTCATATTAATTGAGTTCGATAATTAAAAGGAGAAAGCGCACATCAGAAAGATAGAAGGATGACAGCAAATGTTGCAGCAACATGTTGCTAGCATTAACAGCTCGGGCTCGGGCAACATTCGATGCAAATTTTGTAGCTGGAGGCCCACATGTGGAGCCACCCACGCTGGTGCGTGTCGCATGGATTCATTCATAACTAGTCGCGCGGTTTCGTCCTGTCGTCGGTCCTTCGTCCTCGTCATCGTGGTCGTGGTCCTTGCTGCTCGGCTTTGGCACTCTTCGTGGAGCGCTCAGCGTCGTCCATAGCCTTGCAATATAAAAACAAGCGAGCAACGGTTCGAGCTCTGAGTTCTTCGCTCGTCGTCAGCCTGTTGCGTTCTCGGACACAGCCTCAAATAGCAGCTCAGAGGAACAGAGCCTAGCTCCTTAGACCAGCTTTATAGCCCTCCAATTAAAACTGAAATTTCAATATAATTTCTGTGCAAATTTTTACCCAAAAATATTCAAATTTGGAATTAAGCTCAGTCCCATTTCGTTTGATTGCAGTCGCGCGTGAGCACATAAAAATAAAATATTGGCCCTAAAACGTAAATCTCGAAAACCATAAATATTACCCAGTGTTAAGATCAAACGAAATTTTTTCACAGCCAATTACCAAAGTGTGTGAAAAAGTTGTTATCAAACGGCAACCGCCAAAAGAAATTGAACGAAAGTAGCTTATTTGCATTTTGTTGGTGGCATTCGACGCCGAGCGATTTGCATTTTGTGGATTAAACCTAATCAACGACATAACTGGTGGGTAGAAAATCTTTCAACTTGATTTCGAATTCTTTTTTTAAATTATTTGCAAAGAATTATCGAGTGATTTTCTGAATTGTATAAGATAAAATATTACATTTGATAAAATAAGTAAAATAGAGTCTGTCTGTGGAAAATAAGCACAAAAGTAGTGAGGATTTTTTGATTTAAGAAACGTATTATTAGCTCATAATTTGATATATTTTGTATATTTAACATTTATATTTATTTTTCACATATTATTATAATTACAGAACAAATTATTAATTTAAAAAAATGTATATATAAATCTTACTAAAATTTATTTATTGTTTAAAATATTTATTGAATTCGTCTGCAATTGTGGAAGAGATTAACTAAGCGATATTTAATATATTAAAAGAAAATAAAAAATGTATATTAAAGTTCGAAATAGATTCACAATGTCTATAAAAATAAAATAATACTCAAAATATTATAGATAAACAAAATACGTATTTAAGAGCTTGCATTAAGGAGCAAATAATAAACATTTGCCTTGTGGCGTACACTAAATGAAATATAATTAGATAAATGTAGACTTGTGTTCGCTGAACGCTTCAAGGCTTAGACGAAACATTGCTTTAATTTAATAAAATGTTTTCAGCAATTTATTTCGCTTGTAGCCTAATTTATAGATGTCCATTGGCAAAGGAACATTGGCCAAATTCATTACGTGTTGCCAATTAATTTGCTTGTGATGGAAGATGTTAGCGAAATGTGTTTGGGAACGTGGATTTCAGTTTCATCGAGCGGCATAAACGAGAAACCAGAAATGGAACTAGAATTTCAATTAAAAATTAAAGAAAGCTTAAATATTGGGCTTGGTTGATAGGTTCTCAATGGCAAGCACTTCAACTGCTCAAGTAATTAGCTTCTTTTCTTTATGCAATTTTCGCATTGTTCAGCAGCCTCTGCTGCTGCTGCTGCTGCTGTCCTGTAGTTAAGTGTCTCGAGTCTTGTAATTTAATAGAGTGCAAACATGTCTTGGCGAACATTTTCAACTTTTGATTGGCTGCGAAAACTTGCTGTCCTGTCATTTCCACCAAGCCAGCCAACTGTGACGTCACTTTGCGGTGGGTCACGTTTCGTTTGGGCCCCATAAAAGATTGTTTTTGTGTTTTCTTTCCAGATCGTAATTGTAACTCATGCCAATTCGATTTTGATTGTGTTGTTAGGCGTAACAAATCTCTCAGTGCACTCAAAAAAGATCTTAGTTTCTGAGTCGAGATTTCACTACTTGGCTCCACAATCTATCGAGTAATTAAATTGTGGTATTTAATTTTAAAATTACATTTCGATTCAACTAAGTTATTAATGGTAATTTCATTAGATTTATATACGATTAGCACTTAAAAGTAAAGTAAAATAAAATAACTAATAAGTAGCCTAGTATGCCTGCACTGCACATGAGTAGATTAGAGCAAATCGCCGAATCGAGCTGCAGTTGAATCGTTTATTCGTACATTAAATTCATTTATTCATTCCTTTGTCATGATTTTCATATGGCTTAGCGGGAAAATCAAATTGTTCGCTCGTAAAAATCCGTTTATCGACCTAAAACTTTGGCCTAACTGCGCAGCTATTTGCATACATGTTAAATGCAAATAGACGAGACTTTTGCCGTTTTATTTCTTATGTTGTATACATATTATTCTTAAAACATATATGTATATATTTTATTTATGCTTTAACTGCGCAGATAAAAGCGAGCGTTGCGCTCCGGGCAATCACGATTTCTCAGTGGGGCAGTCCCTTTATTTGGCGGTGCATGTGCTCACAGTGGGGCAGGGCAGTTTTTATTGGGCCACATTATGCCAGGCATTGTTTAATGCCCCAACCTAGCTCTAAATGTATTTATTTGCTCAACTTCAAATGCAGACATTCTCCTATGATGGCATTTCAACAATGTAATTCCATTTTTGACCCTACCGAATGGAATTTGTTTTCACATTTTTGCCATCAATTGCGAGGGGAGAGAGAGCGTACAGAATTGACACATCAATAAGTTTTTTTTTTTTTTTTTTTGCCATATGCAGCACTGCTGTCAACATTTCAGTATTCGACTATTCGTAAATCCTGGCCCAGAATATGACAGCTGCCCGGATCCCTCGTGTCACCGCTGCCACCTTTTTTATGGAGTTGCTTACAGATGTCTAATATCTTGTGGTTGTGCCGTCAGCTTCCAACTAGTTAAACAACCAGAGAGATTTGCAGCTGACAGCTCAGCTTAAGTGGAGCTAAGTGCTAAGCGACGGTCAGTGACAAAAAGGAGACAAATCTGTAGGAGGAATCAAAATATTATTAACCTGTAGTTCGAAAACTATCTGAGCACAGCTAGAAAATAAATAAAATAAATAAAAATATGTATATTATTCAAGGTCAATTTCTCTTTATGCTATGCAAACTTGAAACTTGACAAAAGAAAGAGAATTACTCAAAAAATTGGATGGAAAATATTTATCAACGCGCCCCAAAGCAGACAACAGAAAGTGAGCAAAAAGCGCGTTGAGTATACGTCACGGAGTACACGCTGCGTACTCATGTTATAATTGAAATGAAAAAAAAAGAAAGCAAAACTTATCTCAATTTTGATGACAATTCAAAGAGCAGCTGATAGACAGATGACGCACGATAGCTTGAGGCTGACATTTTGTCAAAAAATTTAATTACCAATCGCACTCTTCAGCTCAAGTTCGCTGACTATATACTACAAAGCTGAAGACTATGCATACTGGCTTCGGTTGCTGTTTATGTTGGCATTGAGCATTCATAAATATCTAAATGCGGGCCGCAGCAACTGAAATAGAGGCCCTCATGAAGATTTGCTCAAGCTAATCAAAACACGAAGCAAAGGATGCGATGCTCAGCCAGAGGAAGCAGAAGTGGACCCCAAGCGGAACGCAAAACCAATTTGCAGACTGAGAAAATAAATAGAGCGGCTCAACACAGCGCAGAGTGCCCAGAGACCAGCGCACGTAGCATGCAAAACTATATTTACACGGTGTTTACATCTATTTTTGGATACACAAAGATTTTTGAGGATTTGCGGCCTTCCTGGTCTGAGGCTAAGCGGAAATTGTAAGCCAGTTGCCAGTCATTGGCCTTTCGAGATTTCATGCATAATTGAGCTGGAGATACCCTCTATCTCAGCAAAGGTCAGCGACTGCGAGCTGAACTCTTACTCTTCCATTTTATTTGAAACAGATATACCTTATGTAGTCGTAGCGCTTGCTAGGGTATGTAACCTTTGACAGCTCTAAGATTATTTTTCAGTTCTGGTTAGCTAAAGAACAGTTTGCATAATCGAGCAGGCGTGCAAATTGTTTTGTGGCCGCAGAAGGAATCCTTTCAGTTAGCTATAATGGCTCGTTCCGTCAGTGTCCCCAGTCTGTGCTGCGAGGGGGGCACGTGTCCATCCATCCCAAGCCCTGGCCAGGGACCTGCCATCTATTTATGTTATTTCCACACATTACGTTACATGGGCAAAGTCATTTGGCGAGTCCATCCATCCAGCCAGCTGGAGTGGAGAGTTGAGTTCAAAGTGGGGTTAGAAGAGGTCATGCATGTGCATAAGCCATAAATTATAAGCACACTTCAGCATGTCAAAAGGTTGCGTATTTCCACACAGGATTCTCTCATATTCAGAACACGCGTGCAACGCGTTGCAATACCAATGTCAGAGTCCAGATACGTTTTTTATTATATATATGTTTTTTAACTTTATATATACGATCTGAAGTTGATAGATTGCCCTTAAATTATGCTCTAAACTGTTTTAGTGCGCCAGCTATGGAGAGCTCAACATGTGTAAGTGTCAGAGACTTCGTAAATGAAAATCCTAATACCAAAAAAAATGTTGCAAAATTAAAATGTTTGCTTAATTAAATATGAGCAGTAAGTTTTTTAATTACATAAGTAGAGCCATACAACCAAAGAGCACTTCATATTCATGTTTGTGGCATTCATACCAAATGCCATCTGAAGTGCTCTTTGCATTCCCAACAAATGCCGAAGCAAACAACAAATCAAATAATATAAATTTAAATTTGATAACTCAATCAAAATATTTATATTTCGTTTTTTAAAAAGGAAGTCCCTTGATGTAATCTGATTTAAAATGTCAAAAGAAATTTTTACCCAAATATATTGAAACTTGTTTAAGTAAAAACTATACAATTTACTGGAATATATATACATTGTTTGTGTAAATCTTAAATGGATCAATCAATGCAAGCTTTGGCGTAGGAAAAATCAAAATGTATTTTCCAGTTGAGTCGTCAAGCTCTGCTCAATATTCCGTTTATTCAAACGGAATGAAATTCAATTTTATTTAACTTGATGCAATTTGGGTCGGCGCATTGCATGTTTTATCGCCCGGATTGTGCATCCGTTTATTTTCCATGCAATTATTCTTTTTGTTGTTTTTATTAACATTTTTTTACATTTGCAGAATGATGAAAGCCACAGCGTGGTTTTGCCCGGTGTTATTGACTTTACTCAGCGCCACGAGGCTCGTTTGCACCGCACAGCGCGGTGCGACGGCAACAGCAGCGGGTGCTGCAGGCGGTGGCTCGGCCAACGGATATCCGCTGGACTATTTGGATGTACAGGCCGCACAGGTGAGTAAGTCGCGAGCCATCCTATTGTCCCCCGCACACCTGTCTTTTGTGGCTTTCCGCAGTTGTCGCTCATTTTTCTGACATTTTTTCGGACTCATATTTCCTTTGCCTTTTAATCTGCAAAAAGAAAATGAAAATGAATAAAAAAATGATTAATTCTTTGATGTTGCCATCGGGGCATTCATAAGCATTTCATTTCCAAGCGAACTCTGAAAAAATAGAAGCCAAAAGTAAATTTAATTTTATCGCTTCCGTTTTTTATGTCCTGCAAATAAAAGCTAAAACTTTTTCATTCTGATTGATATAGATGTCTGCAATTGACAGCCGATTGATTTTGCATGTTAATTTCGCAAATCGTATATGAGATCGCCACATTATTAATATCCTTTATAGGCAAATATGAAATACAATTACCTTCGAAGATGCTGGTGTCAAATCAAATCAAGTTTTTCTACCTCAGCCCTATATAAGATAATTTGTATGTATGTACTATACTGATTATATAATTACATTACGATAACCAGAAACTTCCCCTTATAAGCCCTTGTTATCATTTCTGTTTGCCCAGCTCTCACAGACTGCAATAGAATTTCCTGGGAAGCTCTCTTATCGGCCTTGTCGCATTTCCGACGAAGTGACTTTCGCTTTCTATCAGAGGCGTAATAGAGTTGAAAAACATTGAAAGTATTTGCAGTATTATCAAAAGGCGAGACGTATAATACTCGCCAGTAATCTAATCAATAGAACGTGTCCAATAACCAATCATACAGACTGAACATGGTGTAAAGCAAACAAATTAGTCAATGTTTTTGTGCTCGTTCAGGAAGTTAAGCGAGTATTTGGGTTTCGTCAATATAAATGCGAATTATTTCGCCCCTATTGAGGAGGGACAAATTTGGAATATGGCCAATAGAATAGCATCTGATATACATATGTATATCTTAGCGTGGCAAATCGGATAAAATACTATGTGCCACAGTTTTAGAACTAAAATTTAAATTTGGGACGTGAGTTGCAGTTGAAATCTACATCAAATCGATCAAGAAATTGGTTTTCAATTTAGTTCTCTACATATAAACTTAAAAGTTTGCTACTTGAGTTGACCTACCCTATTCACCTATTTTAATAACGCTTTGAAAAAGGAAAATTGAGAAACACTGTACCTTTATATTATCCCAGGTCTGAAGACTTGACAATCAATTTATTGCAGACTCTGATATATATTTACGATAATATATATTCACACCTACGCCCCCAGAGGCATGGCAAATCGGCAACAGTCTAACTGTTCCAGAGTTTATAATTTCACAGCACTAAATGCATAGGAATCCCCTCACCTCCTCTTCCAATTGAGGTGTTGCAAAGCTCTTAAATATTAACTTTATATTACATTTAACTATTCTTGGTCCGTGAACGGGTATTCTGCATTCGGTAGCGCCCGACAGTAACTTGATTTGATATGCATTTTTTTAGATGGAAAATTTTTAATAACGATTTATGTACGCTTCATTAGCACAGCAGCAAAAAGCAAAGAGAAAAAAGAATGTAAACAAAAAGTAAACAGAACATATTATCACCTTGTTTATTTACCTCTGACAAGAAGATAAATAAAGCTTGTCGCTTTGTTGTTTTACAGCGTGAATAAATCCCCGAAAGTTGACAAGAAAAGTTCAAGTTTTCACGCTGTTTAATTTGGTCAATATGTGTGGGCTCCACATGGAACAATGGGGCTTAATACTAGGGGGATCCGCTGCCCAACACTTGTCAGAGTGACAGACACGCATTCCAAGGGACCAACTTTTTGGGCAACTTAAACACCTGCGACTGCCGTCTTCGTTCACACAGATATTCACTGTCTTTCCGGGCCTCCATCATTTATCAACTATTTGGTTGCACTACAAATATTTTATCCAGCCAAGCATTCGGTACAATGGAAACTATTTAGAGCCAAGCTGAAAGTTTTCCAGCGTAAATATTTCAGCCAAATGGAAACTTATGCGAAAACTTAGCCAAAAACAATTCATAACAATTTGCTATGAAACCAGGGCGAAGAAAAGATGGCGAATCGCAAATACCCTTCTATTGGTAATCACAACTCTGCTCAATATTGGACATCAGCTAATACTTCTGAGCTTCAATTTGAAGTCGCAAAATATAGTATAGTTTATTGAATGATTTTCTTTAAAATTTGAACAGACATTTGAAGTGGAACTGGGTTTAGGCATTCTGATCGTTGTTTTCATCGTCGTCCTGATTCTCTCCATTATCGCCGTCGTCCTGATTCTCCTCTCCTTCCGCATCGCCATCCTGATTCTCGTCATCATCGTTATCATCATCGTTGCCGTTATTGTCATTATCATCGTCCTGAGGTCCACTCGACGATGGTGAAGGTCTACGTGATGGTCTACTACCGGGCGGGCCATGCGGGTGTCCATGTCCGGGAGGTCCCTGGCCACCTGGTCCACCTGGAGGTCCCTGACCTCCACCACCAGGACCACGTTGGGCCAAAACGGCGACCAACAAGACAGCAAAAATTGCTAGTGTAATAGCTCTCATGGTTTTGATAGTTTGGTTTGATAGCGTTTCCCCCGGCGAACGATCTTTTTATAGGGCCCAGACTCCAGTTGGCGCATATTTGAACAGTTGTCTTCGATTAACAGGGAAAAACATCTAGTTATGCAAAGTTATTGCCTTTGTTACTGGGCAAATAGTGCAAGCAATAAATGATATAATCTAGCTGATGTGAAAGTTTTCCATAACAAAAGTACACATATCGATCCAATTGCATGACTAATGACCACTTGAACGCCAGGCTTATTGTTTTATGGCAAGCGATAAGAGCTGCGCTGGAAACATTCCGCGATCTTTCGGAACTGACAATTGAAATTCTGCCATTAACATTCTGTACGGTAACCAGAAATCAACGAGTAATTTATTTATGAACCCTACTTGGAAGGCAATCTTAAGTGCCCCGACCATTATGATAGTGTCATGTTAACAAACGAAATAGCATGATAAATTCTTTTAAATCACAAGAGGCAATCGAAGTCTGAAGCACTCAGAAAATAATCAAAAATAAAAGAAGATTATAAAATCTTTCGATTAACATTTCGTATAATTAGAATAACACAAACTACTTACATTAACATATCATTTCGTTGCTTAACTATGGAAACCCACCATCAAAATTGGACTACGCTCACTTAACTTCAAACTAATAATGATATTCTTAAATTTGCTCGCTTTATCAGGGAGAGCTTAGGAGCTCGTCGCGCCGCTACCTTCCTCAGCTTCTGTCGTTGTGTCAACTGGTTCTCCAGAACCTTCTGTGGTCGATTCCTCGGGCTCTTCGGTGACTTGGGTAGTTTCCGTCGGCTCGTCAGTAACTTTAGTTGACTCTTCAGGATCTTCGGTGACTTGGGTAGTTTCTGTCGGGTCATCGGTAACTTTAGTAGATTCTTCAGGCTCATCGGATGATTGAGTAGTTTCTGTCGGACCCTCAGTAGACTCCTCGGGTGCCACTGTAGACTCTTCGGGTGCCGCTGTAGACTCTTGGAATGTCTCTGTAGTCTCCTCGGGTGCCTCTGTAGACTCTTCGGGTGCTACTGTTGTCTCCTCGGGCGCCTCTGTAGACTCTTCGGGAGCCGTGGTAGACTCCTCGGTTGCCTCAGTAGATTCCTCGGGGGTCACTGTAGACTCTTCGGGTGCTTCTGTAGTCTCCTCGGTTGCCTCTGTAGTCTCCTCGGGTGCCTCTGTAGTCTCCTCGGGTGCCTCTGTAGGCACCTCGGGTGCCGCTGTTGTCTCCTCGGGTGCCTGTGTAGACTCCTCGGGTGCCACCGTAGACAGCTCCGGTGCTTGGCTACTTTCAATTGGTTTTTCAGGAGCTTCAGGTTTTACGGAAGTCTCCACAGGGGCTTCTGTGGGGCTTGGCGATGCTGTTGGCTGTTCAGGACGCATTCCGTGGTTTGGGCGGTTATGGTGCTTCCAGCGGTCGTCTCTATGCCAGCCAGTCTCATCCCTATGCCAGCCGCCATAGCTTCCCTGCCATCTATCTCCGTGATTATTCCAGCGACGATGTTGTAGACCGTCAGCTCTGTCATGCCATTGATTACCCGCCCAGTTGTCGTGATTACGTCCCCAGCCAAAGCCGTTCGGCCTAGCCGCGATGACGGCGCAGAGAGCCGCGAATATCGCAATTGTTAGAACCTTCATTTTGCTATCGTTCGATGTATACTAAATGGCACAGAGTATATCACGGTCTTTTTATATCAGGAGAGCAAGTGGCTATTGGCAGCAAGTTGCCATGGCTCGCAGACATGCTGGCCATTCACTACTAAAAATATGTTATCTAATCGCTTCTGCGCTATTATGTCTGATAACGAAAAGGGCGAAAAAAGTGAAATTTCATCGTGGACTACTCGGCGATATGTTTGCGGGATTTATTTTCAGACTTGACTATATATAACTTATATCATCTACTTGTAACTAACCTTGACTATTTGCGTTGTGCAGGTTAAGGTTTGATTGAACCTTAGGTGATTTTCCACTTACAAAAGAAAACAATAATAAGGAACTGAACCGTATTCGGCTGGCATATAACCTTCGGGTATTTTCCACAAACCGATTCGTAATGATTGAGTCGCCACAGGCGGGGCTTGAGTTATCGATCGATAATGAGTTACCAATCACAAGACTTTGCCAGACTTCATAATTGAGGGCGTTCACATTGCCAAACTTAATCAGATGGAAGTTTCTTCGATTGCACAATGAACTTCAGATCTAGATCTTTCAACTAACAGACATTCGATTAATGCTGATGTACATATATATAATATACTATGATACAATTACTAATATTGATTGATAAGGAAAGCTGTTGGCTGGCCTTGATCATGATACGTGTACATGTTGGCTATCATTAGTCATTCAAAAATCATCTAGACCGCCTCAATGTTATCTACATTGAGTTGTTTACACACAGTCTGTTATCTGAGCGCTGCTCGAGTTCGCAAATTATTGTAAATATTTATTCATTTGGATGCAGCAAACAACGAAAACCCCTAATCAACTTTTTAATTATAAAAAAAGAGTCAACAAAATCAAATAGTTACTCGGAAATGCTTATCACAATTAGGGGGTTACCTGTCAGACAAAATGATTTATCATTTGATCACTAAAAGTACATTTTCAAGTGTAAATTTTAATAATTGAGTCGAAAAACATTTTGAGTTCCTTAGAGTTGTGCTCAGAGTTTGTCTTTATCTTCGTTTTTCTGTGGAAAAGCATGGAGAGTTTTTCAACACAGCCGTCAATCGCCCGTCTTTACGTATATTAATATTTTAAGACTGGCATTAACTTCTTTTGCAAGTTTCATAACTTGGCTATTCATAGAGAACAAGTGTAACAAAGTGTAAGCAGCTCAAACAGTTTCTGAGTTAAAAACTTTTTGAATTAAGAATTTGCTGTGCAGTGTAAACAGAAGCTAAAAATGAATGCATAAAAATTGGATCTCTCTCTCCTGTCTTCATTTCTTCTACTTTCAGGATGAGTACTCGCTGGCCAAGCGGAATAAGCCGTCGCTGTCCATTGTCAATCCGCTGGATGTGTTGCGCCAGCGGCTGCTCCTGGAGATTGCGCGCAGACAGATGAAGGAGAACACTCGGCAGGTGAGTGAAGCGAACAGGTACTGGGGCGGAGGGGATTCATTGTCCGGCTTGGTATTTTTAATAAGCGCAAATGAGCACGGGTAAAACTTTTCATTGTTGTTTTGCTCAACTCGCAAGGTAAACAAAAGAAATGCCGAGGCAATGCGCGGCTTTCATTCGAAAGTGCGATTCAATGTAAATGGAAAATTGTTGCAGCTAATCAAAATTAGAGCTGCGAATGGAAAAGCAACTTGGACGGCAACTTCAAAGTCCATGAAATGCACATCGTTTGCGGGAACTTTTTTAATTTGCCGCGCAACTGAAAGGAGAAAATATATACTTTAATATTTCGTTAAACAAACGTCAAATGGCTGGCTGGCTGGCTGGCTGGCTGGCTGGCTGGCTGGCAAGGTCAGGATTCCACCATCTCCATTTTCCTGTTGCCCGTATCTGGCCACGACGTTGACCATTTGTCAGACAATAGCCCAAAGGCGAGTCTTATCGCTAGGTATTGACAGACCCGCATTGGGCAAACATGTAAATAACACTCCGGTATATATCAAAAGGTTAGTGGGACGAACCAGCTCAAATGGGTATGCTGGCCCTATAGATACCCTGTAGCCTAGACGAATGCAATTCAAACTCGGATACTCTGATAACTAAAACCGAAGCAAATTTCATACACATGTTCTTTATTTGATTCACATAAGTATTGGAAAAAGCTGTTCACTTCTTTTCAGTTGCACATTCAGTTTTCTAAACACCCTTTCGCAATCACTTGGCATGTACAGGGTATATAACAAAAAGGTTTCAGGGGCTTAAGGCTGGTTGGCAGCTAAACAGGCAAAGGCTTAGAGCATCCTTTCCATGTGCGTTAAAGGGGAAGCCAGCGCGTCGTATGCGTAACACGAAAAATATTTCGCCCTGGCAACAAAGTAAAATTTATTTGGTTACCTAAATGTTGATGCAGCCCACGGCATTAGGTAAAATGTGGGAAAAAAATCAAACGATTTAATGGCAAGAATTCAAATGATTTGGCCCTTGGGTGGCTCTCGACTAGCGCGGAATCTTCTGCGCCTGCAGATGAGTGCGGGATACAACAAATTGTGTGCTCCATTTACACACGTCAAGGGACACGTATTGATTTGTCAAAGGGATATTATAAATTGCTGCATGAATGCGAGCGCCGTGAAAGGAGAGCTCTTGAGTGCATACGCACAACTGGGTTTGGGCAACGAAAGAGTTTAGGCAGAAAACTGAAGATTTATGTGCTTGACTACCAAGGCTTTAATACAATACTAAATGCAAAATCTTTTTATAAGCGAGAGAGTGTTTACCGTTCTATAGTGTGCTACCTTCCTCTGGCACCAAGGTCGTGGATTCCTCAGCCACGACTGTGGTCGACTCTTCGGGCTCGACTGTGGTGGAATCTTCGGGCTCAAGAGTGGTGCTATCCTCGTCCTGTGGGGGATATGTGGGACGATGGCCATGATGAGGACGATGCTTATGTGGTGGGCGCTGATCGTGTTGAGGTCTTTGGCCCTGCGATGGACGTTGCTCGTGGTCAAAGGGAGGGCGCCGATCATGTTGTGGTCGCTGTACCTCGTGGTCATAGGGCGAACGCTGAGGAGGTCTTTGTCCCTGGAATGGACGTACCTCGTGGTCGTAAGGATAACGCTGATCGTGGGGAGGTCTTTGTCCCTGGATGGGACGTTCCTCGTGGTCATAGGGAGGACGCTGTCCACGACCTAGACCCTTGTCGGGGCGTTCTAGAAAAATAGTTTTCCGTCCACTTATACGTCTGTTTATTTGTAAACATAATCGAAACACTCACCATTTGAGCCCTCGTCACTCTCTGATCGGCCCATTTGATGCTGGTCATCGCCCGCATCGTACGGCGACCTATGATTTTCAATGTCACCATTGTGTTGGAATCCCTGTGGATTAGCTGCCACCAGCACCACCAAAAGGCTGACAATGAGCACGGCAAATGTTAGAACTTTCATTGTCGAATAGTTGAATCTGAACTGTAGACCTTTCGCCGGTTTTTGTGTCTTTTATAAGTCAACGATAATTGAAAATAGAAAATTCCCAATCATGCGAAAACATCGGGTAATGTCTTATCTTCAGCAAACATTGCAGGGAATTTCCCAAACTGTGACTAAATTGGACTATATCTAAAATACGCAACAGTTCCGCAAGTGAAACTCATTTCAATGGGTATTCCGATTACTAACTGCACATCGTTTGCTGATAAGCATGATTGATAATACAATTATAGTATCAATGCAATTAGATTTTACAATTGCGGGCATTGATTTTCGCGTCTTATGAGGGATTATATTATTGAAACGAATTTCCGTATAGAATACGCAATTGTTTTTATTCAGAAATAAAGTTTCAAAGTAGTAGTAAAATTTGAATTATGTTTAAGTCTCAGCATATAGTAGAAAAGATATCCCTATATTGTAGTTATACCCATTTTCTGTTTCGATATAAACTTTTCTTTTTTGCAAACAAAAGGGAAAACTCTCGAATTACCTTGGGTTTATTTATTCATTTACCTATCTGCATGACCCTAAATTAGAACGAGTTTTGCCGAGAAAGGGAATAAGGGAACCCAACAGAACCAAGTTAAAAATGCAATTAAAATGTGTTAAACTTGAGCATAAATCAAATTGGCTGTTTGACAAATTAAAAATTTAATACCATTTAAAGCAAACGAATCTCTGGAATGGGGCTCAGATCTCCTGGGAGCTGTGGCTCTGGCTGTGACTGTGACTAACTTATACTGTGAATTCCTCGTGACATATTCTGCACTCATTTCCTTTAATGCCAAGCGTTTTCTCTCTTTACTTTGCACTCGATGCGCACAGGTTGAATTGAATAGGGCTATACTGAAGAACGTGGGTAAACGTGTGTTCCTGGAGCCGGCGTCTTGGGGCAACATGCGACACAAGTTGCTGCAGCAACAGCAACATGAACAGCAGCTGCAGCTGGAGCGGGAACAGGAGCGAGAGCAGCTGCGTCGCGAGCAGCTGCAGCAGCAGCATTTCCCCAGTCAACTCTGGGGCTACACTGGCAACCCAGTTGCCTCCTCTGACACCTCGACGGCTTCGGCGGCGTCACGGTTTTTTGACTTTCTACGCCGACCCGCAAAAGAGCAGCAGCAACAGCTGCTGCTTGACAAGTCCCTCAAGGTGGGCGTGGCCAAACATCATCAGTCAAACGGAAATGAAATTGGAAATGAAACAAATCATGAAAACGGCAATCGCAAGAGCGCAACAGGCCTGATGTCTAGTGAGGACGAGCTGGATAATTCTGCCGAGGATCGGGACGAAATGCTGGACGAGCCCAACTTGAACTGGGCCAGCGAGCAGCCCATGGATGATATGGACAGGTCGCTCGAAACGGCTAATGCAAATGGAAGGCTGCCCTGGCGTCTCATCTATCGCATGCACAAAACCCAGCACTATGCTAATTAAATGTCAGCAGCCAAGGCTAAAGAAACAGATACAGATACATATACACACAGATACAGATACAGATACAGATACAGCTACAGCTGAAGCTACAGCCACAGCAGACAGCTTTAGAGTTTAACTAGATGTTCGTAGTTGCTAAATTGACGGTTCCTAATGGCTGGCTATAAGGCAGACATATTGTGTGTGCAACCCTCCGATGAAAACGAACCCAACCACCCCCTAAATGTACCCAAGGCTTACACAAACAACTTGCGCACTCTACTAACTATTTGAATTTCGTCTTTGGTATTTGAAACTAAATGGTTTACGTAACGATTCATGCTACCTCTTTCTCAGATGCATATGCAAAAACAAAAAACAAAAAACAACTCGAAACGAACGTTCCCTAAACACTAAAATAATTATACTCGACAAATTATATTTATTGACTAGCAAAAAAGTAAAAAAAAATATAAATATTACAAAAAAGATAAATAAATCTATATATATATATATACATGTATATGACTTTGGTTAAAAGCCAAAATAATGTTGTTTAATTAAATATGAAAACTCAAACACGTGTAGTTTTTAAAGCAAGTCTTTTAAAGTGAAATATGCCCTATGTATGTATGTGTGCATGCAAGCTTCAATTTGTAACTCACTATTTCACAATTTTAAATTGTTAATTAATTTTAATTAATTGTTTCTTTGCTTAAACCCCTTTTTACATATATTGAAAAGCAGTTAAAAATCATCCGCGGGCGGAATGCACATGCACTAATTCTTCATTACTTCCTTTCGCATTTATTTCCGTAAAAACAAATATATAAGTATATAAACAAGTTCAGATGCTCAAAATATTGTATACAATTTTTAAAACAACATTTTTCCCACAGTACAAAACATTGAAGAGTCTCAGATACTTCAAATGTATTCTAGCAGATGCAAATATCGGTTCAGTCCTTCTTTTTTTTAGCGAATTGAAAGTTATAGCCAGGTTAAGAAACTTGTTAAAGAGAAACAAAATGGTTGCAAATCATATAAATACGACTAACGATTTTAATGTAGATGAGCTACTCAATCCTAACCTAATTAATTTATGCATGTGAAAACTCAAACTCAATTAAACTATACTCTAATATATATGTACAATCTATGCGTTGTCAATGGATCGATTCAACACACACACACACACGAAAAACTTATGTATATTAATGAATTGTATGTAAACATGTTTTGATTTCTAAATGTAAATAAATGATTTACTCATAAATAAAGCTGAATCAATGAAACAAAAAGTGGAATCAAATGATTCGATATTCAATATTATATTTAAATATATATATATATATACACATATATATATTACATGGATTATACTTGTATGTATTTATTTTAATGAACCCGATGCATAAAAAATACAAAAATATTGAAATGGCATTCAATTCAAAAAGTGTTGACATTTACTAATATTAGTAAGTTTGCTTCCCTGAAGTTGAGGAAAGGTTTCTCCTCTTTGATGTTTCTTGCAACTGCTGAATTCCCAAAATAAAAATTCGTTTGAAATTGACTGGATAAAGTGAAGGAAAATTTTATTTTGAGAGGACAAAACACTTAAGTGAAATTCTATACATGGGTCAAACAGCTAATTATGGTGTATTATGAATGCGTCCTGGGAGTCGCCACTTGAATAGCTCGAGGACATAATTAATAAACTTGTAGTATCTCTGACGCACTACACGAGACGCTCCACAGACAAGCTGGCACAGCTGACGAGGGTAGCACCCTTCGAGAATAGGACTCCCGAAAGCGATAATTATCACAGGCCCATTACGAGTGCCAAGCAGTTGACAGCCGAGCAAACAATAACAACAAGTGGGTGGGTGGGTGCTTGGATGTGTGAGTGTGCGTATTTTGCTGGGCCTTGCTTCTGCTTCGTATTTATTTAATGTCGCAGAGCAGCGCTACGCCGCGCAATGTCCAGTGCTTGGGATTGAAGTCGGTCTCAAAATCAATGGAGCCCACGTACTTGAGGTCCGTGCGCTGTGGCTTCCTGTAGATCGGACACTCATACAGCTTGGGATCCTTGCCGGCAGTCGTGTTGATCGCGTATATATAGATAACTGGCATTTGTTCATACAGCACCTTCATTTTGGATTCAATCAGCTTGCCGCTGCGTCGGTCCAGCGAAGCGCCTGTAATAAAATAAAAGTAAGAAGCTGAAGTCTAAGTCACGCCTAACAAATTCCACCTAATTGTGGCCATGTAAATAAGTTGGGCTCGTAAACTTGGCTTACAATCGGGGCATACATATGTAGGTGCTAGGGCCCACGCATGTTGACTTTCTTTTTATTAGGTTGGGACTAAACTTGTCGTCTTTTAATAGACAGACACAAAGCCTACAGAAGCCCCCCTCCGACAGAAATCGCTTAACCTGGTCCACATCTTAGGGCGAGCTAACTTTTCTCTATAAATTTATATAAAAGTCCAAATTTATGTGTGCCACGCTGCGTATACGTAATTTAATTTGTACGCTGCACTTGGACTCTTGTTGACTTTCTGTTCGAGTGCATTCGCTTTCTTATTGGCACATTCGAGTTTGGGTTATTGCGTCACGTACCATCTGCTCGTTGGCACTTATCTATTGCCTCAGATAACAATGAGAGGCAATTGTGTATGTGTGCAGGCAGGCAAATCCATTGGATACAAAGCATTGTGTGTTCAAGAAGTTTTCAATGAATCGTAAAAACTCCTGACAAAGGTGTCAAGCGACTGACTAGCAGTTATCCAATGCACAGCAAACTATGAGGCCAAATATAAATATAAGTGTAGGAAAATGAGACTTAAAAGAGATTTACAAGTTTAGAGTACTCCCTTTAGAAACAATTTATACATAAAATATGTGACAAATATTCACAAAAGTTTCGTTTAGCTGTGGGTTCCATGAATTCTGTGTCCCACAGGTAATCAGGAGCTGACCACAACAAAGATCTAGAGGATGGAGCTCACCACACGCAAATTATGCCTTTAACATTCAAATTATCGCACCCAGAGGTTGGGAAGGCAGGGGAAAAAAGAAATGAAACCGCACACACCAGCCAGGTCCAATTTGCAGGGTCAACAAGAGGACATGAACCTAGACCGACGAGCAAGCAGTAAGAACTAAGCACTAAGGAAAAAGATGTCGTTGTAAGGCAAACATATGAATATAGCAAATGCGGATATATTATATTCAATATATACAAATATAATAGAGAGACCGAATGTGAACTAGCAATTGGCAACGGTCTGGCACTCGAATTCGAAGAAGTTGGGGTAGGGCGGGCAGGTACAGGCTGATGTACTTACCTTCTAGAAACAGTCCATGCACGTATACGCCCTCTGTGGGATACTCGGTAATGTCCTCCTTGTTGTAGCGCGTTATTTGATTCTGCAGCACAACAGAGTCGAGGGCCCAGCCTTTGTGCGCTCGTGTTACCTCCTGACGATTTCCACCATCACACGCGATGTATAAGCAATGCCAAGGCAGCAGCAGTGGAACCATTTCGAAAAGCAGCACAAATTGTTGCAACAGAAGGAAAAATAATTGCACGAACGCGTGAATAACTTGAGACACATGAAGTAAGTTAGAAACGCAATATTGTTAAGATGAGACTGTTAGGTATTTGCAGTTGAGTTTGATTATAAATTTCAATCATATGGAAAGTATAAGTGATACTGACTAACCTTAGATAAGTCAAATAAATGATAGAATTGTTATCAGTGTATATATATATATATATATATATATATATATATATATATATATATATATATATATATATATATATATATATATTAGTAATTCGAAATCCTCAACAGGGTATCATCAAGTTGAAAACTTTAAAATACATAAAAGCTAAGTTATTTTAATGAAACATTTATGAATTCCCTTGGGCAACACTTTAACAACGTATGCGCTAATTATTGACAGGAATCCCCAGCGACGAGGAATATTTAGTTTATAATCCAGCTTAAGTTTAAATCTACCCCAGTTCACACACACACACACATATATATATATATATATATATATATATATATATATATATATATATATATATATATATATATATATATATATATATATATATATATATATATATATATATATATATATATATATATATACATTTGCTCTTTATGTACGTTGTCATAGGAATTTCTCGTTTTTTCTTATACTCACTTGTCGCATGGCGGTCAGAAAACCTTGTGGATTAAAGAACCCCGTCATCCAGAACACCTTTTTTGTTGACGAATTACGAAAAGCGTAAAAAAGAAAGAGTTAAAGGGACAACAAAAGGCGCGCTTCAGCAAAATGCATATTAAGCAATTAGCGAGTCTGCCTGCCAAGTTGATTTCTTCTGTAGGCTTATGTCAAGCGTCCAGGACAAGTTGACAGGCAAATGCGAGAAGAGATAAGAGGGGCTTACCTTTGGACGATCTGTCGAAATCCAGGTACGAAATTGGCCATTGCGCTCTAACAGCTCAGTGTACCAAAAGCCAAGGGTTGTAGACTCCCAGGATATCTATAAAATTGAAGTGACAACCATGGCCAATATTAATCAAATGTTCTGTTTTTAAATTTATTCAAATTTATTGATGTTAATACATGTGGATGGGTTAATGTCAATAGTTTCTAATGACCGAAGCCTTTGCTAATCTTGATGTTCATGGCACGACAGTATTCCTCCATCTGTTTCACTGCAAGGGCCTGCGAGTCTCGCATAGAATTCGGGGCGGACACATAACTAAATCGCGGGTGATGCATATCGCTTGTCTTCTTGCCTTTCGTTATTGTGAATTCAGCCATATGGAAGAGTTTTCGTTTCATTTCGAACGTCATTTCCGGTTTGGACGTACGCCTACCATCCTCCTCACCTTCAACGGCAACACTTCCTTCGGAAGAAGATCCCGAGACTACGGTGTTTGTTGATGACTTGGTGTCGCCAAAAGTATTTAATATCCCTTGATTATATTTTAGCCGATCCAATAACGATTTTGAATTAATTGGAGAATCCTTCTTAATGTACGGAGTGCCCGTATTCTTAACTTTAATAAATCCATAATCGCGCCCTTCCAGCGGAAAGCGAGAGGTTGCATTCACATTAGCGGTGTTAAACCCTAGACTCTTTCGCTGTTTAGGTTGTGCGACAGACTTAGAGGACCTCATTGTCGAACAAATATCCTTATTATATCTTTACAAATATATAAATCGTTTAATATTTTTTTCAAATATCTGTCACCGGTTGTGTGTGAATTGTTTATGAAGTGTTTATGACTGTAGAATGTTTTTCGATGTCGCTAAGTTTGTATTTCGACGCTTGCTTTATGCTCGATACTTGTTAAACTGAAACTTTATTATTCAACTCTAGTTTGATCAGAGCTTTGCTTTTCAATAAAACTGATGGAAGCACAGAGAAAATAACTCTTTCTATTAATTCTTCATTATTTACTTTCCTTCCTTTATTCTTTTATTCTATTTAAATTATAATTTAAAGTGCAACTCTTTAGGTGTTCTCATACTAGCACATCGAAACCGTTAATTATCCTGTATGACTCTCGTTCGAAAAATCAGGACTTGTGTGCTTTGTTCCAAACTCCTAATTGAGGTCGCAAATAATTGCTTTATCCCCAAAAATAAAACTGAACTAAAATAAAAAAAATAAACTCCTCGTCTGGCTTTGTCTTCGTGGACCGCGTGTCAATTAAAGAAGGTGCGCTGGGGCGTTAAACGTTTACTCGCATAAATTGTGCATGCCCAAGTCCCAACCCTTAAAATCAATCAAACTTTTATAAGCGGCAATTGAAAACGCGCCAACAATCTGGCATTCCCAGCCAGCAGAGGTTCTGTATAGTATATATGTGTATGTATTTGTGGTGTATAAATATATATATTTATATATGTATATACTATACTATATAAAAGCAGCCCACTTTTGGGACCGAATTTGTGTTTGTGTGCCGATAAAAATCTCGTGAGACAAAAAAGTAAAAACCAACGCAGGTTGAGATTACTTTAGGCCACGTTTCGCTGTACCTACATAAACAGGATACAGCTGGCCAGCACCTAAGAGACCATAAAATTTGCCACAGTTAAGGGCAAAGCAAATGCTAGTGCGTAAAATCTGCTCTAATTTCACACGCAGCCATACACACGCTTACCTTCATCCAGGTCTCCGGTATGCGGGCATCGTACATGGCGTCCAGTGACTCCTTCAGCGCTGGACTCATCACAATGGTGCCATCAATGGCCAGCTTCAGATCGCAGAGGCACGTGTGTACGCGCTTGATGACGCGTTGCATGCGATCGATTTCCTGCCTAAAAACGTATACAAATAGGTTAATCACACAGAGTCTGGGCCAGAGACCACCGCCACCGCTACCGCCACCACCACACCCGCTGATTCACCTGAGAAAGATGTTCATAGGCAGCAGGATACCCATGCGTGTCAGATTCTCACGCACCTCGTAAGCGTTGTACTGGGCGGGTAGTTTGCGCAACATATCCTCGGCCAGTTGATAGACGATGCTCTCACGAGTCTCGCCGCCGCCCCCGCCGCCCTCCTTGGGCTGTACACTCAGGATGGTATCGAGTATGCCTGCAAAGTGGTAAATGACCAAATGCCGCATAAGACTTTGAAATACTCCTCAGACGACTTATAATTAACTTGATGTACTTAATCAATGCTTACAATGCGCCCATCCAATATACCCAGGTACAAAGTGTCGCCTATTTGTCGCTTATGCAAGTACGTGGGCTCCCGATTGGTGGAGGCCCCGAAAATAGAATAAGCCGCAAATACCACAAAACTAAAATTTATTTAATTCATTTATTGGTTGTTCACAACCAAAACACAACGCACACACACACACACACACACACATGCTCAAATGCAAATTGTACATTAAATCAGGAGCATTTCTGTTATTTATTGTCTGGCTTACGCCGTGCTGACGTCATACGGCTAATTAATAGCCTATGAGATGTAAATGGTTAAATAAAAAGGAAAGAACTACAAGCATGGAGTGCTAGACTGTGGAATACCCTGGGTAAAATAATACTCATATTATCTTCCTTTTCACATTTTAAGATTTATAACATCCTTATATACTTTAGCATCTGCAGTCAGATGTATGCCAAGGGTCAAGCTAATTTATTTTACTATTTACATACAGACGTTTCAATTCTGCCTCAGTGGGCAGTGTCATTGACCTGGCCACAGAAATCCAGCAGTTATTTCCATTCCGTGAAATGGCAAATAATCGGAAAACCAAAAAATAAATTCGAATTTGCGCTCACCTTTGGCCGAGTTAATCTGATACGTGATGTCAGCATTGGAATGTAATCCAAACACTTCGGGCGTGTCGTAGGCGGGCAGACTATTGATGTAATCGATGAAACCCTGCAGGCTCTTCGTGTTGGGCACCTTGTAGCCCTTGTAGAACTCAAAGGCATTGGAGAGCAGCTGCTCGCAGAACCACACCGAGGTGAATGTGGTCAGCAGACGCTTGTCAAAGTCGTCTGTGACACGGCCACCATACTGCACCTCGCCAATCATATAGACCAGGGTTTGCCACGAGACGCCCTTCTTGGGATCCATTTCATCCAGATGGTTTTGTATGAATTGCACGCTGGCTGCGAAGTCCGCTTGATTGAATTCGTAGGGTATATTCCAGCCGAGCGGACCGAATTTACGGCGCTCCTGGACAATGGTGTGCAAAAAGGCAACGGTATACAGCAGAGAGGGCCACTGGGTTGCTGAGGTGTAGTCCAAAAAGTCCTGCGTAAAGGACTGCGAAAGAGAAATGACGAAGAAGGTGTTAGCTGCATCCACTCCAGGAACTGAACATTACAGTAGAAAACTATGTTGAAGTATAAGTTATATATACTTTATATATATACTTAATATGTATATATAAAGACAAAAATTACTAGATACTTACCTGATAGCTGCGCTTCAGACTGGCTCGAATGCCTTGTGGGGGCTCATTGGTAAACTTGAGCGCCATCTGGAGCAGACCAATGGGAAATTCGGAGTGGGGCTCCGTAGTGACCCACATGCGAAAGGTATCGTCAATGTGCTCCGTCTCCACCAGCATATCGATGACCTCCGAGCAGAAGGGCAACGACAGATGCACATTTTGAAGCAAAACCCAGCCGCCATGTGCCATCGACTCCATGATCATTTTGCGAGCATGATACTCTTGACCCTGACCCATAGAAACGCACTTGAGTGCTGTTGCAAGAAAAGATAAAGATAAAATGACAGAGCCTAATGATATGCATGACCGCACTTACTGATCCCCTTCTGTTTTGCTAGTGCGCCAATTTGTGTAGTCGGATCGGAGCCAATGGACAGCAGGCAGACGAAGGGTGTACGTGGCTCCGATTCAGCCCAGGTGGCCTCTAGATCCAAGATTTGCATCTCACTGTACTCAGGGCCCAAAGACTCTGCGAAGACAGAGCGTTAGTAGAGCTTGAACTATAATTCAAGCCCAAACCTACCCTCTATATACTTCTTCGCCTGGGATATGGTGCGGTCCGGGCACCAGGAGCGTATAAGCAGCAACTTGCGAAAGCTGTCCAGTACAGTATTGTAGCCACAGGGTATTTCCTCATTCTCCGGCTTCTCGCACTCATACCAACTGCGCCAGTCGCGCTCGTTTAGCTCTATGATCTGCAGTACCGTGGAGAAGGTCTCCAGCTTGCTAATCTCCACCAGATTCAACCAGGTAATGTCCAGTATCCACCGGAACGGCTTGGGCGTCACTGCATTCAAGTCTAGTGAAGCGCCTCCTTTGATAAAGGTCAGAAACTCCTCATGGCTGATATTCCCATTATGGTAGTCAATTTTGATGGCCAGCATCAGGGTGAAGAGCTGCTTGTGCCGCTCATACAGACTGCGATTTGTGAACTTGTAGACCTCATAGGTGAGATAGCGGAGGATAATGTTAATCCGCTCCTCGGTGACGCTCGACTTCGTTGACTTGGTGATGGAGTTGTTGAAAATGACGAGGAACTGCTTAAGAGAGTTCTGGTACATGGCATTCACATTGCTCATCTCGACGATCAGAAAGTAGAGAATGGAACCCCGTTTGGCCACCGCACGGAACTCCTCGCGCGCCTTCATTATCTTGCGCTCGGTAACTTCGGAGATTTTCAGCTTCTGGTTGACCTCCTCCGCTGTGGTTTTGGTTACACGCAGCACCTCGATGAGTGCCTCGTCGTCCACTAGTGAGCCTTGCGAGGAGCTCAGGCGCAACAAGAGGTTCGCTTCGAGCTCCTTCATGTTGCGCTGGTTTTGCATGACCGTCTCAAAGAGAGCCACGCGTTCGGCTTCCAAATCGGATTTCTCCATGAGGATAACTCGTCCCAGCAGCTGATCTTCCAAGCCACGCATGGTGACGGTAAAATCAATTATTGATGTCTTCGCACTGACCTCAGGACTGAAGGCCGGGTTGGGCAGCTTGGTGGTTATATAGAGCATAAAACCAGGCATAACATCGCACTCCTTGTCGCCCACCAGCACCTTTTCAATGCTGCCAGACTTAATAAAGTTCTTCTCCAGCACATTGTCGATAACCGGATCCAGATCTATGCCCACATCCTCTATCAGCAACGGCCTGCCTAGGGAAAGCGAGTCCTCCAGATGCGTGCGGAAGTATTTGTGATTCAGCGATGTTATCTGGAGTTCATTCCGATCCTCTTTGCACTTGATCCAGATCTTGCCCTGTGTCTGAGGATCCACCAGCAGCGGATAGCTACTCGACTTGGTGGCAATGAGTGCATTCTGCACTGATAAATCATCGTTGGGCAGACCCTGGAGTGTCCACTCAGATACAGTTGAGGAGTCCACCAGCATATTGATGATGTTCAGTCCTGTAGTAAACGGAATGCACTTCTGCTTGAGTATGCCCATCCACGTCCTGATCAGATTTGCTCGAAATTCTTGATTGTACGGCCCGCAATAGGAGAGAAATCCAGTGGCTAAGAGCACATCGCCCACCAGCTTGCCCAGCTGGATTTTGAACTCTTTACTCTGGTTGGTCCACCGGTGCTTTTCATCCGACAGGCCGTTGATGAGCGCCGTAGCAGCCGTCATCTTACGCAGACAGACATTGGCTGCATCCATGAGGCGTTGCTTTTCGCCCACAGCTTTGTCGTACTGATCCTTGACTGCTTGTAGGGCATCCTCGCGCTCGCGCAGTTGCTCTTCAGCTCCAGCCAGGTCGTCCATGGCAAGCTGTGGGAACACATTTACGAATTTACGAGTTTTAACTTTTCGTTTACCTCAAGTACCTTAAGGCGCGCTTCCTGCAACGTGAGATTTGCCTTCAGAGGTAGAACTTCCTTGTTCACGCTGTGAAAGAAGCCCATTGCCTTAGTCCAGGAGAGCAGTCCTGCAACATCCCCGCACACACGGCGGGCCATGTCCATGTTATAGTCCTCCATGCGAAAGTACGGCTGCAGCAGATCGATCATCTCATCGTTAATCGTATCCTTGGGGTAGTTCTGCAGCTGCAGCAGAAACGTAGCACTAGCCATCATCTAGATGTGATCAGAGAATAGTCTGAAGTGAAAGTTAGTTGACGAGGAGAAATCACTGACCTTTAGCGATTCCTGCCAGGAGGGTTTCGGGCACGGTGTGCCCGAGTCGGGTATACAGGGATGCAGCTTGCGTTTGAACAGGATGAGCACGCAGTCCATGATGCGCATAATAAGATGCGGCGGACGACCTAGCTTACGCACCGTGGCTATGTGAGCGGGCTTGATGGTGTTCAGCGCATTCTCAGCCTCCTCTAAGGCAGGCTTCGCTGCCTCAAGCTTCTCCTCAGCCAAGGCCTTCTCGTTTGCTATACACGCGACTAGAGCCTCCGCCTTGTCCTTGACGATGAGCACCTGATTCTTCACAATCTCCGCTTGCATGGCACGCTCAGTAACCTCAACTAGAACAGATTCTGCGTTTTTGGAGGCTTCGACTAGCTCTTCCTCCATGACGACAAGATCTTTTTTAAGAATCTCAACCGAGGCGGAGGCCTCTTTCAGTTTCTCCAAACCCGTATCCATCTTCTCCACACCATCGCGCAGCTCTTGCTGCTTGAGCTGGTAAATGTTTTTATAGCCGGCAATGAAGTTCAGATAAGACTTGGGTGTCACGTGAGTGGCGCGACGGAAACGCTGGAAATATTCGTGCGATGTTTCCGCAACAATGTCCTGAATGGAGCCGAGCGCATTAACCAGCTCTTCCTTAACGGCCGGTGTACACTCAATCTCGAAGTGGCTGAGAAAGTGTCTGGCAACCGAGACCAATGCGTCCTTGGGCCACGGATGCAGCCAATCGATGGTGCAGCCGGAGACCAAGGCGGGAAAGCGCTGCACCCGCGACCTAAATGTCTCCCCAACAGGTGAGAAACAAAAAGCCACATGCAAATTCGTGCAGGTGCGCGCCAAAAAAAACTCCATCACACTTTCCGGGGTCGCTGTTTTGCGTTGATTCTCGCGTTTCATGACCGGCGTCAATTCCTGCACGATTTCGGCCTGCTCATCGCGCGAGAAGAGATTTGATATGACACCGCTCGAGAGTATGTTATTAAGATACTCGAGGAAACCTTCCTCTTTAATATCCATATCGGTGAAGAGAAAGGTTGTGCCCTTGCCCTGAACGCCGCAGGTGCGATAGAGCAGCTTTAGGTCCTCTAAAAAGTTGGCCACATTGTACGAACGCGTCAACGCAATTTGGAATGTCTTGTAGCCGGCAATGAAGGATGCCAATTTCGTCAGCGACTGTTTTCCAGAACCTCCGACCCCGACTAGCATAACGTTGCCTCTCGGATGCCGAATGATGCGGGAGATCTTCACCAAGTGCAACATTGCATCTGGGAAGAAAACCAAATCCATTCCGGAGCCTCGCACCATCTCATTGAATTGGGCGAGAAACATAACGAGACGCTCGCGTAGCGCTTCATACGAGTTATGAGAGTTCACCGGTTCATAGACTTTGGGTAATTCCATATCAGTGTCCTCGCCCTCCTCGCCAGTTGGTTCGGGGGCATCCCTCATGAAGTCCACAAATACCGGATTCGGTATAATCATTTGGGAATGGGACTCACCCAGCTCCTCGCGCACTAGCGCTGCCAACTCTGAGCCGAACCACTCCTTGTCCTGGAATGTGGTAAAACGATCGGCAAATACTCGCGTGCACTCATGCTTCCACAATGACATGAGCACGCTCTCCGCGGTGATCACTGTGGATAAGGTGCCAACCATGCCCTGCCAGATCCGCGATAAGTCGCGCAAACTAAAAACGTAGTGGAATTTGGCTGGCGTAGGCAATAGCTTTTCTCGTGTGCGCTGCCAAAGATGTCGTGTCACCAGTATCAATTTCTTGACCAGACTGCGAACCTCGGGCACAAAACCGCGCTTCGCATTGTAATGACCCTCACCGATAACGCGGAAGATCTTATCAATAGAATCGTTGTCGGGTATATTGCAATTAAATACACAAAATTGTCGCTTCAAACGAGACGGTATATCATTGCGTCCACCGCCGGGCAGACCCATGGCCGCCACATATTGTACGTCCACAATGGTGGTGAAGTCGCCCGGTTTCTCCAGGCTGTAGAAGCCCTTCATATCCATAGACTGTCGCACAATCTCGTTAGTTATCTGATCGCCCCACTCATTGATCTCGGGCAAATTAATGTCGTCAATGAAGACGATCAACTTTCGACCACCGGGCGGTCCAAAGGTAACACCAACGCGCTTCTCCACATAGCTTTCGATTGTGCGCTGAAATTGGTACGGACTGGTGGCCGATGAGAAATTAAACGACCTTCCCATATAGGTTTCAATGTTCATTTTCTTCATGAAGTTCTTCATGATGACGGTTTTGCCAGTGCCCTGTTCGCCGATGACCATCACGGCGCGCTCCTGATTGGCAATGGTGCCGATCAGATAGTCGATACGCACATTATCCACAATGGGCACCAGAATACTTAAATAGTCTGGTGTGGAAAGCTCCGGATACATGTAGGGTGTGACTAGCGTCTTCCACGACTGCCACACGCCCGTTGGAGAAACGAAAAAGTCAAATATTGTATTCTCATGGGCGCTACCCTTCGGGTAGTCCAACTGCGGAAATGATTCCTTAACGAACAGATTCATTTTAACGCGATCACTAGTCGAGAGATAACCCCCCAGGCCCCAGGCCAGCGCGAATACATACAAGCGGTGCAAATGCTCCGGCGTACACGTATCCTCCTTCTCCTCCACGGCGCTCTCCTCTGGAATGTCTGTCAAATTAAAACCGAGATCTCTTAATACCTAAATACATAAATCTTTCTTCGAATACAAACACACACAAATAGCACATATATTTAGTACACAACTAGTAGGGGTCGGTGAAGGACAGAGGCTTACATAGGAACTACAACATCATTGGACGTACACAGAGTGGGAAGGATCAGCAGGCTGTTGCAAATAATGTCCAACGGCAATGCAACAAGAGCAATAGTCAACCGAAATACTATTGCAACCAGATATACTATAAACTTAGCCGTGGAATCATTTTTGTAACAAACGCCTTCTTCCTTCCCCGAACAAACACATAGACTATTTTACGGGGTGCAATTAGGTTTAGTTGGGGAAGTATTATGGATTTATAGCTCCAGCTCAATACAAACACACAGAAGCAGTTTTTCAGCAAAAAGTTAATTTCAATAGGTTTTGGTTTTAGAAAGTTAGCTCTACGAGAAGGTTTTACGTTTTACATTTATCTATTAAGAGATTACGAATTTTGTATACTTTACCGACAATCTGACTGCCAATTGATTGCCGTCGCACTTCTTCGATATGTTTTTGATGCTCAAAACGCTTGGCCGCTGATGATTGAATCGTTTTGGATGGGTACAACTGCTATCGGTTAAATTCGTGTCAGTATAGAACTTACCATCTTGACTCTCCTTGCTCGACAAGCTCACAGCCTGCTCATCCTCTTTTTTTGAAGGGATCAGTCCCTCCAATATAAACAGCATTTGCTGCACGATATTGCACTGTAGCACAGGCATTTGCAGCTTCACGTTCTGCGCACCCCAATTGTAGACCTCAACGAAGCTCTGATCGAACAGTTGAGAGAAAATCGACTTCTCGCCAGGAGCTCGATTTTTCAGCCACGCTTGAACAACTATGGATTCGAAACTGTGAATACTCGTGAATAGTATTTCCGTTAAATTGTTTCTTACTCGGTCGGGAGTCTAATCCAGAGGAGCTCATATAAACCATGCCATTGCGGGAAACTGTTGCAGGCGATGCATTATCAATATTATGTGGCTCAAAAATGATCTTAACCGTAGGCGCCATTGTCAGCCGGTCGCCATTGGCTAACGTTAAGGTCTTGTTGTCATCCAGCACAGAGTTCAAATTTTCTATCCAAATGCTGTCCACGGGCCCGTCCAGCACCAGCCAGACATGCTCGCCAGCTTTCAGCTTAAGTGTCTTGCGCCACAGCGCCGAGAAGATGCCATCGGTCCAGTCGTTGGTTGCTACATCGAGACGTCCAAACATCTGAGCCGCTGTTATGGCCTTCGGATTCATGCGCATCTCCCGGTGATTGTCGCCCATTTGTGTCATGGCTTTCATCAGAGTATGGATGCAAGTACTTTTGCCAGCACCACTCGGACCCAGCGTCATGATGCCGTGTCGCACATTCTGTGTCTCGTAAAGCTGTATTAGCTTCAGAACCCATGGAGGATGGTAGACCAGACTAGCCTCTTCCGTTTGCTGTAGTATAGCTGCTTCCAGTTCAGGGTAGTTGGTCTTTTCGAGAGTCTGAGCGAGCAATAGATTTGATGTCAGTCTAAAAAGTTTTGTGCTTGTATTTGATGTGCGGCTCACCTGATTGGGAAACAAGTCCGACACCAGCGAAATGAACAGCGGCTCATCGTCGTCAATCAGCTTGGAGAGATTCATGTCGCGCAGGACCCGCATCACAATCGTACTCTCGCTATCCTTAGAGTTCCGGCGCTTGGCAGCGCCCAATGTGCGCAACACGGACAATATATTTCTCAGACCGAAGTCATAGTGCACTTGCTTGGTCAGCTGCTCCTCGCACAGCTTGTACAGTGTGTAGAACTTGCGGGCCAGTGTAATGTTCTCCAGAAATCCACAACTGGCCAATTTCACTCTTATGATTATCTGTCTATCAGGCACCATCATGGCCACCGTGCGAAATTGAATTTTCAAGTTCTCCGGCAGCTCCTTGCGACCAGCATATCCAGGATTCTGTGGGTAAACATTGCAAATCGCTTTACACGTGTTTCTATTGCTCTATGCATGTATGTGAACTGCAAATAAATAATAAATGCTTGCAAATATTGTGCACGAGTATACAACATACACACACACAGACAGCAGCTACGATGGGGCCACACACCAGTGAAATCCACTCGACGTGGCACCCTTTAACCTCAGCCATCATACATAACTCAACCACCTGGTGGTATATTTTGACGCATTTGGATGCGACTCGCAACTATCAATAAGTTTATCAAATACAAATTGATTTATCTTCCTCACACTGCACGCCGTGTGCGCCCCCCTCCCGCGCACACGGTCGGCCACAGCGAGTCTGTCACTCAGACAGCGAATAAAATACAGTTAGGTTGCGCGTAATGCAATTCACAATTCCGCAGAAAAAATTTAAAGGGGGAACAGTTAGTAGTTGGCAATATTAAAGCGGGTTGAAAGCCATCTAAGGAAAATCCTATGAAAGTTTAAGCTGATATGAAGTAATTTAGCAGGAAAGAAAGACTTATGTATAGTTGGCTAAATTTAACTGAAATAATAGTTATGGGGATACAAAATTGAGAAAAACGGGTGGAAAGGATAAGTTAACTCAAATATAAAAAATAAATAAATAAATAAATTAATTAAACGAAAATAATATTCAGAAATATAAAATTTATGAATTTAATTCAATTAAGGGGCTGAAGATGCGTATCTGTGGATAAATTAAAGCTAAATAAAATAAATAAAAAGTAATGAAATATTTACTTATATTGAGCTAAAATAATAGTTATAGAAACATAAATTTCGAAATTTCACTTAAAAATTCTTAGACTTCTACAAGCAGCTTTAGTGGAAGTACAGCCCGGAAACTCATATGAGGTGGAACTTTATCGCTGCCAAATCCTTTCAAATTAATCGCAAGTAATTTCACACGAACTCAGGAAACATAATCTAGGTAGGCAATCAACTTATTAGAACGTCGGAAAGTGTCGCACGTTAACCAAAAGTAAAAACTCATTTGTCAATTTATGGGGACATTTGATATGAGCAGAAACTAGCAAAAAGAGGACAAAATAAACCAATCGATTTTGTGGTACGCTAATCCAAATGTAAACATTGTCTGTGCGTTGAATGTGGGCGGCGCCAGTTGGTAGGGAGTGGCAAGGTGGTTGTAACAACGTGTTATTGTGGGGTCGCCAACTATATTGCTTCTTCTTTTTTCTGTATAGAAATAAGCAAAGTAGCCACAACAAAGGATTTAGCCAATAAACGGGGACAGCAACTGTGTGCGAGTATGTGTGTGTATGGAGGGGTGGGGGAGGGTGACAGTGAATGTATTTATGTGTGCTCTCCTGTCACATAATGTTTCATTAGAATCAAAATGCAGTCCCAGAGGGGTCGGCAATGTTACATAAACGCGCCCAATAATTCAGTGGGGCAAATTAAAATTGCGCTGCAGCCCGAGTGGCCAGCGTAAACAAAACCTGTGCTAATGGCCATACGCCTGTGTGTGCAGCAGAGCACATCATTGTATAAGAGTCCGTCAGCTAATCGCATTACACATTGATAGTTGCCAATGGGCTGGTAATTAAAATGCGGCACTAGACAGCATTTTTGGCCGCCTGTTAATAAGCCATTCATTCTCGCCTAAAAGCCCGAAATAATCACATTTTGTATGCGATGTCAGATGGGATGGGATGCTCAGCTTTCTCTCTCTCTCTCTCTTTCTCTCTCTCTCTCTCTCTCTCTCTCTCTCTCTCTCTCTCTCTCTCTCTCTCTCTCTCTCTCTCTCTCTCTCTCTCTCTCTCTCTCTCTGTAGCTGTCAATTTAATTATCGCTTAAGTTGAGCAAAATTTCACATGACTAATAACGCGGCATTGCAAAAAGCTGCTGTCACTTTGAACCCCTGACTCCTGCTGCGCCCCCTGCAATGTCCCAAGCGGGCTTAATGTGTTTGCTTTTTATGCTTTACTTTTTCCAGGCTGGCGCTTCTTTACACAATTTTATATGTGTTTCGCAAAAAAAGAGTACGCGTATGTATATTTAATAAATATCAATTTGACTTGAAAGCCTCGCGCTTGACGCAAATTTTTTTTGACCTGCTTTTCTCTATGTTGCATTTTTTGTCTGGCTTTTAAATTTGGCTTGACGGCAAAGCGAGCTGGCAATATACATATATTCTTACATCCCATTTACAAATAGTCTGCTATTTGAATTTGCACTTCGCAATGTGTGGCATTCATTAATTAAAACAAAACAAATTAATACAAATGCGTTCGGTAGTTCAATTCACGGATCGAAACTTAAGCCTCGCCTGGTTTACCCACATTATTAAAGCCAGATAAGAAAGCTGACTTTAAAATGTAAAAAAAGCATTGATGGAACAAATAGCCAAACTTAACGGTCACCTTTATATACAGTCTTATGTCTGTAGGGTATAATAAGCATATTAATAGGGGAGTTTATGCCTAATAAAGCTCGGCTGTTTATTGACCTTCGGGTCATTGTGCATGCTCAAAGGATAAAAATCGCATTTTTAATCGAAAGACTCTCACATGAGCATGGCACACACACACGCACACACACACTCACTGTTTATTGAAATTAGCGTTAAATACATTAGGCAAAATTGAGAGCGTGATAAAGTGCGCTAGTTGAATTAGCAGGGCCATTAACTAGGCACCCGCATGGGTAGAACTAAGGGTGTAGAATAAAATAGAGTTTAGAAATAGGCTTACCATGGTTATGAAGATGCCAAACTCGGGATTCATTTCAATGGTATCGCCATCTGTGAAGAGGAATGTCTTCTTTTTCTCCTTCTTGGCGGTAAGGACAACGGCCACCTGTTGGGCCGCCACGGAGAGGACGGGCAACTCAATGCGATTGAATTCGTCGAAACAGCCCCAGCTGCCAGACTGTGCCAGACCCTTGTAGATGCGTCCCAGGCCCCTGCACAAAGCGAACAGCGAGAGCAGCGCGAAATTGAATGAGTTGTTGCGCAGCGATGTGGGCTGCATTTTAAGTGCCTGCTGTCTTTTGTGCGGAGGCCTGTCTTACCTGTAATCCATTTGATCGGAACAATTAAAAACGACAACATACTTGGCCAGCGTCTTGCCCATATCCTTGACAGTTTCCGTTTTGCCCGTGCCCGCAGGCCCACACGGCGCGCCGCCCATACTAAGTGTCAGCGCCTGGGCCAAGGTGATGTAGCAACTGGAAGAGGATATGAATGAGAATACTCTTAGAAAGCCACAGAAAATTGCATTTAAAATGCAAAGGTCTAGCAATTAATATGCTTTTTCATTATTCCTTAAAAATATTTTCTATTTTTAAAATGCCAACGATTTCCTTGGAGGCAACTGGCAACTGGCAACTTAACACGAAGACAAATTACGCATACGCCCCACAACACAGGCCATTTAGCTTAAGCAGGTGCTGTCAGCCAAAAGCTAAGCTATTCCCTTCGGCATTCCCGCAGCCACGATATCAAAGTAAGCGTGAAATTTACAATAACGCGCAAAGAACAAGGCCTATGCTTCGCATGATAAACAACAGGCGAGTCGGAGGCAGTGCACAAAAGAAGGAAGTTCGGACGAAAAGCCGACGTCAAAGACTTGAACTCCAGATACCCTCTCCGACATGCAGATGCTGATGAATTATGCAGATAGTACTTGGAATTTCTGACAGATGATATAGGTAAGAGTGCTAAACATATAAATATAAATATATATTTTTTTCAGTTGTCTTCTTTATATCTTCCATCTGAAATTCAACATGTATAAATATTTGTATAGATATGTATGTATATAGACTCCATGTACATATAGTATAATTCTATTCTTTCTATTCTGTTATCTACTTGTTGAGGTCTGAAATTTTGTAGACTTCATATGGGGTTGCTTTCAGCATAATCATGAGGCCCATTGAAAGTGTATTGGGAACGATTGCCTCGGGATGTTTGATGAAATATGCCGTCACTTGGCTTTCCGGGAGCTGGGAGTGAAACGTTGCTCCGAGAACAGTTTAGGTGTCCAAAAACTTTATTTATATTCTTCTAAGTGAAATTTATCATTGCGAGCATGTCAACGACGACGCCGTCGCCGTCGCCGCCATCGCCGGCACTGCCTTTGCCGTGCTGCGTGGGCTGTCAGTCGTACAGAAGCGCCATAGAAAGGATTTCAATGTGGGCACAGTTGCTGCCACTGTCTGTTGCCATTTCGTATCGACTTTGAACTTGCTTAAGTGCCGGCCAGCAATTGCTGGCCATGTTTGAGTTTCGTTCGGCCAGCGCAATTGGGAATGCGGCGACTGCGCGGGGGCGAGTGCCGCACGCCCGAAATGCCTCAATTGCTGTGCTGTGCTGTGTGAAAGTTTTTGCACGTGCCACATGGAATGTAAATACAATAAATTAATTTATCTTAACTTCTGTTTCGCAAACAATGAAGTTAAACTTGGAGTTGTTATGACAGTAGCTATGAGGCCGAAATTTAATTGCTGTTGCAAGAGAAAGTTTCACATTAAACTCGATTAGTTAGTTAGTCTAAACATTGACATCTGATACCTTAGGACAGCAGCTTTAATAATTTCCTACTATATATAAATGAACATATGAGAACGTTATCTCATGCACAAGCCTAGTTCGGCTTGGTGGAAACTTTTTTACTTCAGAAAACAATTTGTATCCTGAAACTCTCGCTCACTCTCTCATTCTCTCACTCTCTCTCTCTTTCTCTCTGGTAGACCTCGCCTGCGGTTTCAGTAGACAGTTCCTCCATCCAGAAGGCAGATGACAGAGCACAGTTTGTGCTTTTGCCATTAGCTAAGGTTTTTTTAGCGAGCTGAAGCTAAAATTAACTTTACCAAGCTGTCAACTTTATTAAATTTTAAGAGCAGCCGCTTAATTCAATTTCGAAGGCAGCTACATGACAAAATCTAAAGCGCTTAACGTGATCAAATAATTGGATTAAATAGTAACGAAAAAGTGGTTAATGGGTAAATCATATAGCACATACCGATCCGTCAAGGGCGTTATGACCAGTCGGTCCGTGCAGCCCAGATACTCATTCTGGTAGGTGAAGGTGACATCGGTAACAGATATCCAGGTCTTGTCCAAGTCCTCCTTGAAGTAAAAGCGGCATTGCTTTAGCCACTCAAAGTCGTTTGAGGACTTGATGTTCATGCGGCACTGCAAATCGGAGAATATGCATAAGCAGGCTATCCGTTATGGTCGGTCATGCCCTACCAGTATATCGAATATGTCCCGCTGATGCACATGTATGGTAATCAATGTCTCGAAATTGGTCCTCTCACGCTTGGATAGATTGCGAGTCGTCTGGTCGATGAGCGTGTTGAGCATCTCTAGGAATTTGTTGTTCGTCTCGGACATGACCTTCCTCTCATGCCTGGCCTGCATCAGAGCCATTTCTGCATCGCGTGTCCAAATCATTTGTATGCCCAATAAACCAATTTGTGCCGGCACCTTCTCTAAGAAGCTCAACAACGTGAAATTCGGGTCGTTTATTGTCGCATAGGCTGTGCGTATTATCGAATGCAGTGACTGCTGTGCTGTGACCAGCAATTGAGTTAGCCATGTCTCGACCGAGCCCTCGGCTCGTATGGCTCGATCCAGCTGAATCATCTCACCTTCGCTGCTAATGATCGCCATCATCTTGTTGTACTCCACGTCATGGAATCTGCCGAGAAGCACATGCAATGAAAATCAACTCAGACTTTCAGTTCAATCACCTTACTTGACACATTTGGTGTTATCGAAGATGTTTAGCAAATGGTTCTGAATGGTGTGCGAGTCGGAGCCCTGTCCAAGTATCTCGAGCAGAGCTGGATCCGAGACGAAGAAGAAACGCGGGAACATAATCCGCTTGCGTTCCAAATAACCACTCAGGGACTTCTATATAAGGATAATTAAAATAAATATGTAAATATGAATATTTGTAAAAATGAATATTTGTATTTATAGAAATTTAATAGGGTAAACCCAGGACGTCTATTTGTATATATATAGTACCTGACATATTTCTAGCTGCTCCTGAAGATGTGGCAACAGCTGCTTGAGCAGATCATCGCCCACGCAGCAAGCCACAACGCCTGTTTTTATAATTTTTATTAGATTTTAAGCATATGTAATAAGGCATTATGTTCAAGGAAAAGGGCATATTATGATTAAGAATGAAGCAGAGTTTGTATTAAGGTATATGATCCGATAGGAAAGAGTTGCGCTTGACTCACCTGGAGTCTCGTGAGCACGCTGCATTATCTTCTGCCAGGACTTGTCGATCTTCGAGAAGCGCTTCGCCTCCTTGGGCAGCTGCTTGGCTATGTCGCCGCCGACGAAGACAGCCTCGAGGTAGACCCACATGTTTTGTACGAGCAGCCAGCGTTCCAGTATTTCATTGGAATTGGACAGATCGTAGACCCATTGCTGGATTTGTTTGCGAAAGGGCGCATTATAGCGATTCGATAGCAGTGAGCCGAGCACCATTAGGCTGTCCTCCAACTGGCCAATGGTCTCGGCTGTTGTATCTCCGCGAAGCAGCAGCTCGCCGCGGTTGTTGAAGCTCATGAATTGGAGCTCGTGAACAGACCATTCGTTCGTCACTTGCTTTAACTTGGCCTCAATGTCCTTCTCCTTCATGGCGCTGATGCAAATGTCTTCGATATCCTCCTTGTGCTTGAGCAGCGGCGCCTCCAGTATGTTCTTGAGCGAGAAACCCTCCGAGTCGAACTCGAAGATGTAGCGAGTAACATCCATGATCCGTTGCCAGTGGCGTGGCTTCATGGCTTTATTCGCCATCAACTCCAACAGTGGGCACATGTCATTGAAATCGTCGATGGTCTTCTTCAGAGCATGGAAGGCGGGCCATTCCTTCAGTCCCTTGGGGAGCTTGCGACAACGGTTCTGGAACTCCATTAGCTCATTGTTAATCTCTTCGATGTCTACCTCGTTCCACGGTATATCATAGTAGCTGCTGACCCTGTCAATCACGTCGTTATATAACTTGTAGAGTTTCTGCAGCAAGTTGAGCTCCTTGCGTATTTGGCCCAGCTCTGGGTAGTCGGTTTGTGGCAGACCGAAGAGTTCCTCGCCGCTTTGGTACGTCTGCAGGCGGCGCCACATGCCCTCGAAACGATTCTGGAACAGTATCAGACGGTCGGAAGCCTCGCGCGGCGTTAGACCCGCCTGCATGGGTCCCGCCGTGCGATATTCCGTCACATAGGCAATCTTATCCTGCTTAAAGTTGTCTAGATTGCTGCGCAAGTCACCCTGGAACGCCGGCTGCATATCCAACAGCTTCACCTGCGCCTGCAGCGCTCCAGCCAGTAAATTCTGAAATGTTGTTCGCAAATTGTCCACCAAATCAAACTGCTCCCGCTCCACCTGCACCTCATAGCGGGTGAGCACATTGAAGGCTTCCTGCAAATAATGTGAATGAAGTGAATAGAAATCAAGCTTCGATGTAGTAACGAACGTACCTCAATGGGATCTATGCGCAGTTCCATGTCCACCTCCTGTTCACGAATCTTACCAAGTGTCTCCATTATCATACGCACGTCGTCCAGGTCACGAATGGGGCGGTCCAGTTTACGATCCATTTCATTGATCACCGCGTACACATAGTCCATTTCCTTCTTATACTTCTTCTTCATGGCCTGGCCGATTTTATGGTTGCAGGCTGAAAATTGTAACAGAGCCAAAAAGTGTTTACACCTTACTAAAGTATATGGAAGGCCATTAATCAATGCAAAACTCCTGGCAGGGGGCTAATTGATTTTCGCTTTCGTATTTGAATTCGCATTCGTGCAACCAGACGTGGCCGCCTGGACCCACATTCGCATTTATTTACTCGGGCTTCCTTTGCACAGCTAATGCGGTAAAATAAATTTGATTACCTAATTGGAAACCAATAAATTTGAATAGCTGACTGCTCCAGTCTATTTGGCAACGATACAATGTGTGTGTGTGTGTGCGCGCTGTGTGTGTGTGTGTGTATGTGTGTGCGTGGGAGTTAATATGACGAATTAGCAGATAAATGTTAAAGGTGCTGCCAAAGGATATCAAGATGTCAGAGCAAGTTTCAGGAATACTTAATCAAGAGAAATTCTTGAATCGCTATTGAATGGATATCAAGCGATTAGAATAGTCAGTCCTAATTTAAAGTAAGTTTTAATTTTAGTAATGAAGAGAGTCGACTATTATCAATCTTCCACTTTACACATGAGTCAAATGCTCTCGTGGATGAGATGCATGCGCCCTATAAACGATATGATTATGAAATTATATGTACATGTTAGTATCTAGTGATAATCTCAATTTATTACATAATTTGTTAATGCAGCAGTATGGTTGAGTCCAGCTGGTCTACTCACACTTGATCTCAATGGCCAAACCATACTTGAGCCTCTCATTGTAGACCGCTATGCACTGTCCGAAGACCTCCATGTCCGGCTCGATTAGGAGATTCGCATCCAGTTCCGCCAGGCAGCGCAATGTGGACTCGAACTGTTGCAGCCCAAACTCCATCAGCTGGCGCGTGGTGCGATCGTTTTTCCATAGGAAGTGATACGGCTTCCAGCGCTTGATGTAAGTCTGAATCTCGGGTTTGATGTTCTTGGTGCAGCTGGAGAGCTGATTGAGCGCCTTGGCCACCTCTTTGTTGTCCATGATGGCCGAGTAAAAGCTCTTGAGCATGTGCGGCATTTGGGGCCGCTCCTCGGAGGCCAAGCAGTAGATCTTGCGGCGTCGATTCTTGGAGCCACCAGCGGCATCTGTGTGATTGCGTCCGACGCGCGGCTGCGCCGTCATCGAAACTTGCTGCGGTTGGTAAGACAAGATTTTTGAGAACATTGCGAAGCTATTGAGCGGTGTGGTACGAACCGGCGGATCCTTGCCGCTGGTCCACTGCGCCACACCCTTCGCAATGCCCGTGATATTCTTGCCAGCCGTCACCAAAATGTCCTGCAGCTCGTCCAGACTCGGCTTGATCACCACATTGGGTATCTGCAGCTGCGCGTGCAATGCAAATATCGGCTTCTTCATCGCCGTCTCGTTCTCATCGGCGACGAACCGACGCCGCATCGTGTCCAAGGCTGCGCGTATCACCTTGATCAGCACGTCGATGACCTTGCGGCTGTAATAGCGACGCATTTCAACAACAGCGTTGCAGACCATGTCCTACGGCAGACCGAGAATACATTAGATGCTCGCCTTAGTAAGCAATTGGGGTCAATCCACCTGCATGCCCTTGGGCAGACTGTCCGTTGTGGAGAGCAGCGTCAGCGGATTCTCGAAGCAGGACCACAATATACTCCAATCCTGCTGTTGGCCGCCAGCCCCTCCACTAGGTGCGCCCGATGTGTTTGCAGCTGAAGCCCCAGCTGCAGCGCCGTCCTCCGCTTTGCGTCCGCCCGATCCGGACTGGTCGCCCTTGGGCGTGGCTATAGAAGAGAGATTTGCATACATTGAATTGAGTTTGGCTGCATAACAATGGCAGGACTCACCGTCGAATAGGGTGACCACATCATCGCCTGCAATCTCCTTAAACGTCTCCGTTGCCTTGTCCACCAAATTAAGGACTTCCTCCACTGCCTCCGAGACCATCTGACTTTTCCGATTGAGCTCAATGGCAGCTTTTCTATGCAACAAAAGCAATCACAATAATATTTAGACAGGTGCAATTCGAGCTCGATAGAAGAGCAAATCAAATTCGAATACTTCGGTAAACTTTATATCAACAGAAGTTGAAGTGGAATATCCTTTGATTAAGCTTAAAGCTAGGGGACAGAGCAAAGCCCCCACATGAGCACAGACACGCTCACGCATTCTTTCATATGCAGATCAAGTTTTGTATCTATGCAAATGAAAAGTCTCATACATAAATTAAAATTGATAAATTCAATAAATCACACAAAGCTGACAAAGTCAACCGCAGGCAGCTAACATGGCGGCAAAGTTCAAGCGAACCTCGTTGCCACATGCCACACACACACGCACACTGATATAGACACACACGCACACCTACGCATAGGTGACAGGTAACAAATTTACCTGCATGCCTCCTCGCTGCGCTCGAGAAATTCATCAACTGTCCAGATTTCATCGTCTGCGCCAGGAAACAAATGTGCAAAGTTTTCCAAAAGCATAAAATTAAACATAGACCCAAGTGGGTTCCAGCAATTAGAAAGGGGGACACACCTGCCGGCAGTATCTGCAGCGACACCTCCTGCATCCACATGAGCACGTTGAGTATGCGGTTCGAGTAGATATCGTGCACGCGCGCCACCAACACCTCAAAGGTCTCAATGGCCTGCTTGCACCGCTCATAGAACTGAGTCCAGTTCTGGTTGGTCCACTGCAGGGCGACAGCAAAGCGGAAGTGCGATTGTTGAAGGCAGAGAGTTTCAGTGAACAGAATGTGCCACTTACATTGATGGTGTGCAGACCCGGCTTCAGCATGGCCGTCAGGCGCACCAGCTGGGGCAGAAACAAGGGCCGCACCTCCAGCTTGACAGCCTTGACCGTGGACAAAAACATTTTGATAAGGCTCTACAGAAAAAGTAGAAAAGGAAAGAGTAAGTAGGCCAACTCCGTGCAGCTGGAAGTGCCTCACATTCAGCGAGTCCTGTATGGTGATAAAATACTGATGCCGACTCATCAGCGTGGCAGCCACAATGGGCAGCTCGATCTTCAGCTTGGCCAGCATCTTGGCCTCGCGGATGAGCAGGGGAATTGTGGGATGCAAGTTGACAAACAATCGATCGCCCTGCAGACAGAGCAGCGGCTGCAGCAGGCAGGCATCGGCCACACTTATGTCCTGATCCAGCCAAATAGAGACTATCTCATCCTCGTACTCCTGCAACACGCCCATCACATTATTGAATCGCACATCGAGATCTCTAGCCAAGGGCAGAGTGCTGAGTACTCCATGGTCCATCACAGCATCCATTAGCTCCGTCAGGTGCAAGCGCAAGGCGCGACACCAATGGATTCGGCCCGCAATAGGCGGAAAGTTGCGAGCCAGAGGCGGATCATCGCGCTGCCGGCGAAAGGTCTTCAGTATGCGATCGACCTCTTTCTCCACGTAACGTAATATGCGAGTGTATTTCTCATCCATGCGGGTCAGCGGTATCTTCTCGCTGACCTTCTCGAAGCGCACCAGAAAGCGGATGCACTGAGGAGTCTCCCACACGGTGTCAAAGTCTCGCTCGATCAGTGTGGCGATCGTATCCTTAAGCGAATCCGTTTTGCTCATGAATCGATCGAAGTCATCATTGAAGTCGGCATTGCGGTGGTCGAGGTAATCGTACTTCTTGGAGGTGATTTCCTTCTTGGCCTCCTCAAAGTGGTTGGAAGCATCCTCCAGGGCCTCGCCCAGCAACAGACCCTCCAAGCGTCGCTCAAACAAATGATTGTAATCGTCAATCAGATTGAACATATTTATGATCTTGGAGAGACGCTCGCAGAACGTGTCGAATTTGCCTACGGAGAGGCAAAAGTAAAATATAGATTCATTATAAATATAATTATTATTCACCCACCGAAGACGAAGTTTTCGGAGAAACCAAACGGAGTTTGATGTGGCAAAAAGGGCTGCTCCCTGACTGTATAGTAGGTCTCATGGTAGATGTGATTCAATTTGATGCAGTTGCTCAGCTTGGTGCGTATGAGGCTGCGATCCTGAGACCAAATAGTCTCCTTGCAGCGACAAGTGATGTAGGACTTGCAGGTCTCAATCATTTGGTTTGTTATCTAGAGATTATATGTATATACATATATCTATTATTATTTTATGTTATTTATTATTTGTTACTTTTTAGTGTTACAAAATAATATTTAAATTGAACTTAAATTTATTTTACAATTTATTTATTTTATTTCAAATTTATTTATTGCAAATAACTGATTTGACACGTCCGCACAGTAAGCCGAAAGGTCAGCGGACAAATAATATCCTGGAAGCCACAGGAGCTCCATGGCGAGAACGAAAGGTAAGTAAACTCAAAGGGCAACGAACACAGGAAAACAATCAATTCAGCATCCTGCATAAAACAGACAGTTATAGCCAAAGCAAGTGGCAATAGGAATGGCAGCACTAACAACAATTGCAATACGCATAGCGATTGGTAAGCCCTAAGGAAGTGCGCTGACTATGCAAAGGATAATAACTGTATATATTGGGATTGTATTATACTTATTATGTATATATAAATCGTAGTTGGACAAATAGAATTTGCTTTCAGTTCTAGCTTACCTTGACCATAAGCGCCGAAGTCCGTTCGGATGTGTTGTAAAACTGTGAGACACTGTAGATCAGTCTCACCGTCTGCAGGAGACTCAGTATGGACTCCTTCATGCTGACCGGATCGTCCAGATACAGGGAATGGCAACACGTTTCCATGGCCTGTATAAACTTGGAGTTGTCGCGGGCCTCGTTGTAGCAGAAGGTTATTTTGCGGTCGGTTTCTTTCCATTGGCGCATGATCCTCGAGCCGGCAAGGAAGAGGCAGTGCAGTGTGAACTGCACTTCCTTATCCTGCAGATGAGCCAACAGCTGCGAGAATTGAGCGCCGCGTTTCTTCCAATACTCCAACTCGTCCTGGGGCCCGCTATGATCGTTCTCCTTGCGCAGCTGCTCGCTCTCGCCCAGAATTTTGAGTATGCCCTTCGACCAGTTGTTGACACGCTCCTCCAGCTGTGTGCAGAACTCCTGATTCTTGGCCATGTCCTTCACCTCCTCGACCACAATGCAGCCGTCGAACATGTCGCAGCCATCGGCAAAGACATTGTAATGGTCGCAGACCTGCTCACAGACGCGCAACGCGCTGCAGAATGATCGCAGGCCCGGCAACAGCTGACCCTTGATTAGGCCGCAGCTCACATCCTCCTCGTCGCCCTCGAGACTGGGAAAGGCCAGCGCCTGCATAAACACAAACTCCACAATGCGCTCGATGGAGGTGACCAGGCCAATATTCTTGGCATCGATGACGCCACAGTACCTAATCGAACGAAAGAGAAGGCAGGCGAAAAAATTCAATTACCAATACCCTCAAACATACTGTGTGTGTGTGTGGAAGTGGAAGTGGAAGTGGGGCAGGAGTGTATTGCATAAATCCCCGATAATCCATGTGCCAACAAATAAACCAAAAATTGGCTATTCTTAGATAACAGTTTTTGAATTTGGCCAACGAAAGTGAAACTTATGAAAGATAAACAAAAGCGCAAACTGAAACTGAAACTGAAAGCAAATAACGAGAGTTGACGACCCAAAGATACCCTAACAAGTCTCTCTGTATTTTATCGGCAGCTAAACTTTAATATTAGTCGGACTCAGATAAAAATGAGAGAGAATAGAAAACAAGAATGGTCAGTGTAAATAAAATACCATATATGTATGAGTATCCCAAGCTATACATATCCCATATTGAATAATAATAGGGTATGGACCACTTACAAATCCTTTTGGAAGCCCTCCTCTGGCAGCTGCTTAGACGTATTCACGCGAAAGATATAAATACAGACGCCAGTGAAGGCGCAGGTCCAGCCATCAGTTAGGAACAGTTTCTTATGCTTGGGCGGAGGCAATCCGCTGGGCGAGGCGCCACCTAAAGGAGCAGGCGTACTATATCTAGACTGGAAGATGGGCATTCATTACAGAGCTAACATACCCTGCGGTGTCTTTGAACTACTCGATGCCATGCCCGTACGTGAGGGCCCTGGCTTATTGGCATCCACCACAGGCGGCGGCTCCGGCTCATCCACCTCCTGATAGAACCAGAGCAGCTTGTTCTTCATATTCGGCAGAAAGAGCTGATTGATCTCATCGAGCTGCGAATGTACATATATGTATATATATAGTCTAAATGATAGTTTGTTGCCATTAAAGCTACCATATCCCCTTCGAAAATATAATCCATGAGCTGATGCCGCGGCAGCTGTGTCGCATCGATCAGCAGCTGGAAGGTGAACTCCAAGCGGGGATCCATTTCCCCGCGGCGAGCCTTGCGTTCGCATTCTTCGCGGCGACGCTGCGCTTCGTCCGGGTCCATGGCCATAATTATTTATTTGTTATTTTCAAAAATCCAAATAAGTGGAATATAGATTTGTTCAGTATTTAATCCGTTCAACCGTTGATGACCATAGAAAACGCGCATTAAAAGTTTAGCAGGTGCCGCAGAATATTATTTATATATTCGTTATTTATATAGTTGTTATATTTTTTCAAATATTTATTTCAATTTATCATTCATATTTTAAATTATTTTTTTTTATTGTTTATTTATTTAAAAGATCAAAATTTGTATTTGTATTGAATTATTTATTTATTTATTATATTATATTATATTTAATTTAATTTAATTTTATTTTATTTTATTGTTTTTTTTTTTATTATTAATAAATAAAATTTTTTTTAAACCATTTTTTTATTTTATTCATAATTTTTTATCAAATAAATTTGTGTATTATTGGCTCATTACATTTTTTTTTATTATTATTATTGTATCGATTATTTTTTATTAATTTAATTTATGCAGAATTCATTTGTAATTTTTTTTTTAATTTTTATAGTTTTTAGGTATTAATTGCATTGTTTAAATTTGATTTTTAATATTTCCATCAGATATGGTTTATTATTTATAGTATTATTAAAAGTTTTTCGCCATTGCAAAATTCAAAAACGGGGAAAGACCAAAAATATATTAGTTTCAAAAATAGTTGCTGTCGCTCACTTTTTCAGCTGTGCAGATTACGGGCAACCAAAAAACTTGTTGGCGCAATATCGATATGGATATATTTATATGTATATATTTATGCAAAATTCAAAACTACTTACAACAAGATTTGCCATAACAACAACTAGAACAACTTTTACTTTCAACTTTTACATTTACTTCAAAGGTGCAGCTAGAGAAAAAAAAGAATCAAAATTTGTGTCGTCACAAAAAACAAACAATTTTTTCTATTGTTTAAGGTTGTTAGTGTGTATAGCTAAATATATAGTTTTAGTTATTGAAAACTCGAGTTTTTTCTGCAAAGAGAGTGGAGCATTCAGGAGATGGCATTACAAACGTGTTTTAATACAAAATTATAAACTACATACATATATACTATATAATAATAATATGTTGGTTAATATACATATATATAAACATATATATATTAGATATATATATGTTTGCTAGCCAAATTCCTTGTTAGCTTGGTTCAACTACATACAGCGCATAACCTTTTAATTTAATATTCATATTTATTTTTCGCTTTTTACACCAGTCAAAGGATTACATAATCAGCCAACGAGTACAAGGCGCTAAGGGGTTAATATTACAATTTGTACTGAAGCAATAGTTATGTATAATAATTTTGTGACAAATTGAATTGCCCACTAATTGGTTAATTAGTTAGTTGGTAGTTTGATTTGGGTTGGTTTTGCTTTGCTTTGTTTAATCGCTCAATTGGCACCTGTAAAATGTCGCCTTCGTCCTCCTCCTCTTCCTCATCCTCACTGCCACTGCCTTCATTCGCGCGCATTGCCAAAACATGTTCGACCAATTTTTTCTTTTGCACAAACATGTCAGCAATTTCACAGAACCAAAAACAAGGTGAAAATAATTTTATAAATTTACTCTTTGTGCACTTCAACTTTCTGTCCCGCAACTATTATGCACGACTGCGAAAATCAATGCACTTACTTTATTGAACAAACAAACTTGCAGCGAAATTGAATTACGCGCCAATTGCCATGGCAACAAAAAGTCTCCAATGCTACTGTCATGATCACTTTGGGCGCCAAATTCAAACTATTTTCATTACCGAAGGGATTTTTGCAACCATTTCTATTCAATTAAAAAGGAATTTGAAAATTATATACATTAACATAGTAAGTCCCCATCTTAACAGCATTTAAAAATAGTATTTTAGTTTTGAAAATCTTGTCAGAACGCTATCCCACACTGGCACATCGATTGTCAAGCGACTAGATATTTGTATACATCGATAATTATTTATTGCAGACCTGCGTAATTCGTAACAGCGTAAACTCTGTTAAATTTAAATACGAAAAATTAACTCATTATTTTATTTTTGTATTAGTAATCTACAGAACTATTTTTTACAGCATTTTGTTATTGCCATTTATAAAAAAAAAAAACACGTTATCAATATATATCGCGTTTAAAAGTCAAATTGCTTACCCTACTATTAAAAATTTGACCAACTGTTAACAACAGTGGCAACCGAAAGCAAAATGAACTAGATGAACGGATATTAGTTCAAACCATTGTATGAATCGATTCGATAGAACTGTAATCTGGACGCGTGCTGTTTGTACAGAAAATTGTGTAAAAAGTGCCGAAACAAGTTAGGAGACTAGTAACAAATTCAAAATATAAAAAAAAAGAGGTATGTTATGCACTATGCATATAAGCATATTCACATAAGTTGTACAAATAAAACAGTAAGTAGTGTACAAAAAGCGTGTACTGAAAAATAAAATTTCGGCAATGAAAAAATCAAAATGGCGTAAGCGATGCGAAAAAAATAGGCAAAAAGTAGCGGCATAAAAGCCAAACAAAAGATTAATGGTAGTATTGAGGCGTATATATCCGGCTATTCATTTTTTTATATCTATGTATATGCTCTAATTAATGTATTCTACATCCGCTCCACGGTTATCCCATTGACTGAATTGCCGCTGGAATCAGCATCATGTCGAACCCAGATGTGCAGTACAATCCAGGCTTCTCTCAGAATCAGGACAACAACGAGGACTTTAACGATGACAATGACCAGCAGCAGGATGATGACGACCAATACGATAATGATCCTGATCAAAACGATGGCGATGATGACTCCAATGTGAAGATCGGAAGCGTGGGCGAGAGTCCCAAATTTATAAGACTGCGTGGTTTACCCTGGTCTGCAACGCACAAAGAGATTCTAGACTTCCTGGTCAATGTGGAAGTGCTTAATGGCTCGCAGGGCATACATTTGGTCACTAGCCGTGTGGACGGCAAGAATACAGGAGAAGCCTATGTCGAGGTGGCCAGTCAAGATGATGTCGAAGAGGCTCGCAAACTGAATAAAGCTAGCATGGGTCATCGGTACATTGAGGGTGCGTTATAGCTATCAATTAACATTTCTGAACGTGACATTAAATTCAGTCCTGTAATTTTAGTCTTCATTGCAACGCCTAAGGAAGCGAAGGAAGCAATGCGCAAAACAGGCGGTCATGGCCATGCATTTGTTGTGAAACTTCGTGGATTGCCCTACGCTGTCACCGAGCAACAAATCGAGGAGTTCTTTACCGGTAAGACCTTTACCTAATCCTGGACTCCTGTTTCTCTTTATTTTTTACATATGTTTAGCGGACAGAGAAGAAATCATTGTATAACGTACCGATTCGAATGCATGTACAAACAATATATATATATATATATATATATATATATATATATATATATATATATATATATATATATATATATATAATAATAATCTATAGCATCGATCCACGAATTGAATGTTAGTCTTGGGCTTCACTTAAGTTGTATGCCCAAACGTCTGGGGTGTTAGCATCCAAGGACCAGGGGTCGTTATATGCTCACACATCACGATCTATTCATTATCCATATCCCACACACACGTAACATTAGTTCTTGTGTAACCAAAGTGTTCTTTATTAAATATATTGAGGATTGCCAATATATAATCCAATTGATAACTTCTATCATAATGTTCGATTTTTATGTTTCTTTTATTTATTATTGTGAAATATCTTTATTAACAATTCAAATGCACGATTGCAAATCAGCCACATTTATTTCAACGTTGTTTCTCCATTATATATAATAAAAATAAGAAGTAATCCTTGAAATTAGATGGCCTTCTAGGAACTGACAAAAGTTCTATTCGAGGAACAACAGCAATAAGACAAGCAAACAATTCACCACTTCTCTATAAAAAAAAAGTATAATATATCGCCTACTCTCTTTCTTTCTCTGTATCTATCGTTAACCTTGCAATATATATATCTATATATATATATATATATCTATATATTTGTATAAATCTTTGTTGGTTATCGTCATGGGCAGGGTTGGAAATCAAAACGGATCGGGAGGGCATACTTTTTGTTATGGACAGAAGGGGTCGTGCAACTGGGGAAGCTTTTGTTCAGTTCGAAAGCCAGGATGACACTGAGCAAGCCTTGGGCCGAAATCGGGAAAAAATTGGGCACAGGTGGGTCTCTTACACATCATATATTTACCAACTACAACAGCAACAACAACAGCATCATCCAAAGCATTCAATGGTAACATGAATAAAGGATACAAAAATGTATTTTTAAATTGTTGGAATTATCTCAGCAAATTAAAAAAAAATAAACCTAATTTATATGCGTTCCTTTTCAGTCAAAAATAATTGTTAAATTAAACAACACTTACATTGTGCACATATATATATATATATATATATATATATAGTTGATACATAGAGCACAGGCTATGGGTGCAAACAAATCAACAGATAACGCCTTATTAACCAGAGAAAGACTTTTGATAAGTTATAAACATATATATGCTTCTATTTAACTTTCCTTTAGCCACATGTATATCCTTATGAAAGGATAAACTTGAATAATATGGATTAATATGTTATAGCAACCCTCTCTATCTATCTAAATATATTGATCTGTTTAAGCCAATTAAGGAAATTGAAACTAAACTTTATCACTAATTTCTTTTTTAATGCTCCCAGGTATATTGAAATATTCCGAAGCTCCATTGCTGAGATGAAGCGCGCCACGGGTGGAGGCGGTGTCGGAGGTGGACGACCGGGCCCATATGACATACGTGATCGCGGTGCCAATCGTGGCGGCAACGACTTCGGCGGACGCAATGGTAAGTAATTTATTTCCGTTTACATTAAAACAAATGGAAATGTTCCTCGATCCGGTTTGCGCACTCATATACGACATGTTATATATTCGAATGGAATTTGCTCTATTTACAGACTGGGGCAACAACAGCAACTTCGGCGTGGGCGCCAATAATATGTTGGGCTTCAACAATTTGCCCAGTTTAATGAACTCGGGTAATTTTGGCAATAACTCCGGTGGTGGAGGCGGTAACAACGGCAATTTCGGTCAAAACGCTGGTAATTTTGGCAATTTCGGCAACGATTTTGGCGACTTTAACAATTTTGGAAATAATCGCAGCAACAACAATGGCAACAATTTCGGTATGTAAAGCTCGACAAGTGACATATGCTTAAGTCTCAATAAATATCTATGGATAGTCTCATGTCCTCCAATGAAATCAGTACGCAAATCTTATTTCAAATTTATTTAACTCCTTTTTAGATATACCAGAGATATGCCCTCAGGGGTTCAATATAATCTCTGTTAAAATATATATTATATATACAAACATACAAATATATATATATATATATATATATATATAGCTGATCTGAAGAAATTGCATCGACTTCTAATATTCGCTATAAAAGCTTTTAGAGTTTTAGCTTTATCTAAGCCGAACTGGTTTTGGTTCCCTCACCAAACTCGATTAGTTCAATTTTGGACATGAGCTGAGTTTAGTCCGAAGTGTTTAAAATTAAATCAAATTGTTTATTAAGCTCATCTTTAAATATACTTGCGTAACTCCAAACCATCTACAGCTATTTCTAACCTTGTTATCTAGTAAAATCTTTTTTTGCTTTTCAGATATGCCTGGAAATTTTGGCAATAATGGCGGCGGTGGTGGCGGCGGCTTTGGTAATTTTGGCAACAACCTAGGCGGCGGAGGAGGAGGAGGAAATGGTTTTAACAATGGAGGTGGTGTTGGTGGTTTTAACAATGGTGGCAACGGCGGTGGTTTCAACAATGGTGGCAACTCCGGCGGTGGCTTCAACGGCGGCGGCAACGCCTTTGGCAACTTCTCCAATTCCGGCTTTAATGGCGGCGGCGGGTTCAATAACGGCGGCTTTAACAGCGGGGGCGGCTTCAACAATGCAGGCGGCGGCTTCAACAATGGTGGCGGCAATTTCGGCAATGGTGGCAACTTCGGACCCATTGGAGGCGGTCGCAACAATGATGTGGAGTATTTCACCATCCACATGCGAGGTCTGCCCTATAATTCATTCGAAAATGACGTGTTCAAGGTGAGTCCTCATCGCCGCACAGCTATACGGATCGTTTAAGCTAACGTTCTTTGATATATGTGACAGTTTTTCGATCCCATACGTCCGGCCAACGTGCGCATCAACTATAATAAGAAGGGTCTGCACAGCGGAACCGCTGATGCCTACTTCGATACGTACGATGACTCGCAGTTGGCCATGAAGCGGCATCGCGAGCAAATGGGCTCCCGTTACATTGAACTCTTCTATGATGGCAAGACACGCGGCGGTGTTAATGTCGGAGGTGGGGGTGGTGGCGGTAACGTTGGTGGCGGTGCTGCCATTGGAGCTGCTAATAACGGTGGTGGCAGCGGCGGTGGTATAGGAAGTGGCAGTGGTTTCTCTCGACGTATTTAAAGGCTTCCTTTTACATTACTTCCATATATTTTCATACGTTAATGTAAATGCAAGTATTTCTTAAGTTTGTGGGCCACATTTGAACGCCGGACAACTATCGAACGCACCATAACATATAGCACGAGGGGGCAAGGACCATGTCGGTCGTGAAATGAATTGGAACGTTTCAATTCAATGAATCCACTCACCCACCCACACACACACACATCTTTTAAATAATTTAAGCAAAAATGTATCTAATATCAAGACGGACTCCTGTCCCTCAAGTAAAAATATAACAAGACAAGACAAAAGAAATAGGGGAAAGAAAAAGTCAATTTTATTTTAGTTTCTGAATCAAAGATCCTGACATGAGAACAAATAAATGAAATTGTAAACAGCTATTATACAATAAAATTAATAAACCAATAAATACTTCTATACTCCATGGATGATGTGCCTCAGTTTCCCAGAGGGCTAAGTACTGCACAATAATGAGCTAACTGTGTATGTGTGCGCATACATAAGAGTAGGATCAGTTCATACCGCCAGAGTCATTGGGTATGGGCAATAAACTAAGCACTCAGCTTGTACTTCATATTTTGAAGTCCGGCTCATTCTAGCGTTGTCTCGATCTATTTTTGTAATACATATGTTTACGTTTTTGCCCACAATTGAAAATCATCGTGGCAAGTTCTCTCAGTCCACTATCCACTTGGAGAAGCAGTCTGGGGGAAATAGTATTTCCCAGACTGTACCAATTACAGGGCTATACTATAGCAGTCCAGATCAGCAATAGATCATACTATATACATACAATACTGTAGACTTGGTCAACAAACGTCGCGGCAGTTGCATTATTGTTTCTCTTATTGCAGCGATCGCGCGCGCATTCCGCAATTCTAAAATGCAGCGGATATCGGGGTAAAGCGGCAAGCAAATTGCAATTTCGTTAAACGTCGCACATAAATGAGTCGGGCGCAAGTAAAAACAATTGTTAATACAGTAAAAAATAAGTATATACTCATATATAACGCGGAATATCTAAAGCAAATACGGTTTATTTATTGTAGTGCCGACAGCATTGCTGTTATTGTTTTTTTCCTTCCACTCTAGAGCTGAGAGATGAGGTAGAAAAAAATATGCTAACTTGTAACTCGTTAGCCGACCCGCAACAAATTCATTAAAAATAATAATATATATAATATATTGAGAGCTCTACTTCTAATGAATGGAAGTGCTAAGATGAAAGTCATATGGAAAATATGGAAGGTATGTGTTAAATTACACTCAGAGAAAAATATATCACTATCACTGAACAATAAATGTATGTGGGAATGAACATATATTTAAAATATTTATCGACGGCTATACAAGGAAAGTGCTCTACTTTCTTTTCGAGAATTATCTTCAATAAATCCAAATTTAGTTTGTTTTAAATGTAATACAAATATTAATTTTCAAAATTAGTATCTCATATATATATGAACTTCAGGTACCCAGTGTTATAAAATGTCATAGAAATATCAGGCATATTTTTATAGAGTATGTTTTTGTTATGATATAAAAGAAGTTTAAGTTTTTTCCATTATATATTTAATATATTCCATTAAACATATTTCCAGGTATCCTAAGCAATTGCAATTACAATCGTACTCAAATTGGCGATTACACAACGAAATTGGTTGTTGTTTCATGACACATTTCACTTTCTTTCATCTAAATATCTATATATCTATATCTATATATCACTCTCTGTAATATCAGATAGATAAGTTTCGCCTCAGAGACAATGTCAATGATAATTTTCGCTAATTATATGTCAATAAAATATGTACGAGAACCGAAATAGATAATGCCGTCACATACCAGAACGTAAAGGCGTCTATATAAATTCTGATCACACTTTGAAGATGTGCTTTTGTTCTTGCTAGTGGGTTGGGTTGGGTCTTTCATTGCTATCTGGCATTTTGAATAGTGGGCATAATAAATTCACATGACCGAAGGGAAATATGTACATCTTTACATAAGTCCAAAATTATTACGCTCTAATCAGCAATATCTATTTGCCAGGTTATTTATGCGCTTCACGATGCGACAACAGACGAAAACTCAAACTCAATTGTCTGACGATTTTTTGCCTTTATCTGATTGTCAAGGCGTGTGTGCAAAGTTTATTTATGAAAGTACTCGTAATTTATAAGTCAAATCGTATCGTGTTTAATTTTGCAATTTTATATTTAAGTATGTGAAAGCACGATAATGCAGCACGGGTAGACCCTAGAGAGTTTATGGATCTTTAAATCTTTATATAGTATACAGACTTCAGTGGGATCTGTTCTATAGATGTTAAGTTATTTATTATTAATTTATTTCTTATGCATTTACAAGATTTTGATTCTTTTCTACAAAAATCTACTTTAATTATTCAGTTTAGTTCTCTTCGTATTTCCAGTTAGTTATATTGTATATCTTTAAGTATGCATGTTATATTATAGATAATTTGTGGATTTTTTCCTAAAGATAGTCCTTGTTAGCATTTCTATTCTCTATATATCCCTACATATGTAGTTGTAGCCGTAACTATTCTATCTATTTTCCTTATAATATATTTTGAATTATTTGCTCATCGTCTCCTAACCGCACGAAACGCACGTACTATTATTTAATGCGACTATTATAATAACAATAAAAATGATTTAAATTTACACAACAAGCGTGAATATGTGATTATATGAACTATTTAGGAATATGGTCGGGTTGTAAATACCGATTGTCTATGGATAAAATGAAAAATAAAACAATTTGTGATTCTGAATACGGTATACTCGAATACGCAAATGTAATTTACCGTAGCGTCATTAATTGTAGGTGTGATAGCATCGGTAGTGTGTAGCTGTAAATATTCGATGTAAAACACAGTTATCGACTGGGACAGCGAAGATTTAATGGCCTTGAGTGGGGTGTTAATTAAAGTGCTGAGAACTGAGTGATTCGATGACTCCATTTTAATTGATATGTAAATAAACATTATTAGTTTACATATTTTAACGTAAATTATTTCGCCGTTTGTTAAATGGAATAAGTATAACGAAAACCCCCGTTAGCTTTACATTATCCAAACCACAATCGTTTCTCCCATAAAAAACGAACAGTTGAATTATGCAAAAGTCGTCTGAATACCTCGTTGGGACAGGTCTAGAGCTATACTAGATACAAATTGATGGATTCTCTTCTAACGGTCGGCTGATCTATATAAAAGAGAATGAATAAATCACAAAAACAATATAATAATATAACATAGCAATGAAACACGCTCAGCAAAATGAAATTTGCGACAAACGTAAGAGAAATTCGAAGCCAATTCCAATCAGAGAGTAAGAATGCCGAAATGGGTTGAATGCAAATCAGCTGATCGGCAGCGTCATCAATCGTCAACGGAACGAACGGCCAAGCTGACCGAAGGTGATAACCGGGTCCGGGAGCGACCAAACCACCTAACAACCACAACAAAAATAACATCGGTGACAGAGACAACAACAACAAGAACAGCAACCGCAGCAGCAGCTGAGCTAGCAGCAAAAGCAGCAGCAGCAGCAGCACCGGCAACGGCGACGACGACGACACCGGCAGTCAATGTCAGAACGCGAAACGGCGGCGTTGACATCGGAGCTGCTCTAGAATCGCTCTGCCAGCTCGGGGAGATTTCAGCTAATACGCAAAGCGAACGTGGCTAATAACATAACAAAGAAAATTAACCGAATCAATCAAAGCGTCAATCAAACGGAAAATGCGCGTTCACACAGACAACAACAACAACAACAAATGTCTTGGACAACAACAACAACAATAGAAGTGAGCAAATTGAAACACGCGCTCAGCAGGTGACACAGGTGCGATCAAAGGGTGGCGTGGAAGAGGGGAGTGCGGCGGGCGGGCTTCGCTCAGCTTATTTATACAGCCCACAATTGTCTTCATTATTGTTATTTTAATTATATTTAAGTGCCAGTAAATTATGTGCTGTGTTAAACACGTTGAACGAAAGTGAACGATTGTATTTTAAATACTTTGTCATACAATTATTTAAATGTGTTCCACAAACCAACTAAAATATTACACAAGTTTTTCTACACCTGCTACGACTCGCAAGCGCAAACGTTTCCATTCCAGCTCTCCCTCCAGCAAAACAAAATCATTCTACCTCGAATTCCCTCTCTCGGTGGGTTCGGAGCAAACAAAAAATACTCTAAATATGAGTGTTTAGCTAAGCTGAGTTGTCAGGCCTCAAGGGCCAGCTTGACCCATAGACTATCAAAATCTTTAAGAGGTTTTTAATTAAATAAACTCGAGTCTTGAGCAGGCACTTTTACACGCCTATCTGACTTTTGGCTTATAGAGCATTCAGAGGAAACGTAAGATAATCGTATTTCCTAACAAATCGAGAAATCAAACCGCAAATTTGACTGTCAATATAATTACAACAAAATAAAAGTGAATAAAGATACATAATGTGAAATAATCGGAATCATTTCTGAAGTACATTAACTATTTTTAGCACCTCGTCAAATCCATCGAATTGGAACAGTCAACAATATTTTGTTGGATTTTCGCAGTGTCATAAAAAGATATATAAGCCGAATGGAATCGATAATAACATAAAAAAGCAAAGTATACAGCCATATATATAGCATATATATATATATATATATATATATATATATATATATATATATATATATATATATATATATATATATATATATATATAGTTAGTATGCAAATGACATACATTTGAATATTGCAGTTTTTGATTTTTTAATAAAAAAAAAAACTCCGAAAGCAAAATAAAAATCGTATAAAATTTGAGTATTTGCAGCTCATTATCAGCGCGTGGATGGAAAATATATATGTATATATATACATATATACAAGTATATAAAAAGTATAAAAAATAAAAACTGGCTAAAACCGCTTTGGACTTGACTTTTGTTGTAACTGAAATAAGAATTTTGCATGCAAATGCCAAAGCTAGGCATGTGTAAGTGTATTTGCCCACGTCGTATAGTTGGTAAACGCAGCGCGCCTCTTTCATAAATCTTTCCAATTTGTCGTCATAATGCTGACAAAAGATTAAGGCATTTTAATAAATCTTCGCAGGTAAGCGAGCTGCAAGTGTTTGCTTTAATTTTTATAATATAGAGATCGTAAATTAAAGCACGCTGAGCACTTGGCTTTGAAATTTCTGGATTACTCAGTTTTTGGCATACGATAAGGCCCGCCGCTGGAGTATTAGGGAAGTGGCCTCGCGAGCTCGAGCGAAATAATGCACAAAGATAAAACTGTAGTTGAGTTCTCAGTGGGATCTCTGTGCTATGCGATCTCATTTTGAGTAATTAGAGAGTGCGCAAGATGCTTTTACACAGCTCAACAAAATAAAGATCTTACTTAGTGTTGCATCAAGAACTCTTTAAGTATGAATAAGTTTCGCATGTGATATCATTAAAAGCTATGATCAATGGAATACAGTTTGAGCTGGTATTAAGAATCATTTTGATTATTGCATTCATTTTCCAGGCTCCGTTTTGTATAAGCTGATCTATTCTGATCTCCGTGAATCCGGCTCATTAGTGTAGGCTTCTCCCATACAAGCATACGGTGCATTTACGCAGCGGCCTTCAAAGCGTTGTTCTCTTTTATTCACTCTCTCTCTCTCTCTCTCTCTGTCTTTCTATCTCTGCCTCTCGCCTTCTCGTTCTAACAAGCATAAAACTTGTTTCGCATACCAATTCACAGCTAATTTACATGTGTGGGCGATCGCTGGGTGTTTAGTGTAGTAAGAGAGAGTGAGAGGGGGAGGGAGAGTGGGTGGCAAAGGGGTGGGCATGCTGTTTACTGAGGCATAATTTAATTAGCTAAGCTAATAAAACAGCTCATATACAGTTATTTACAATATGCTATTTATTTTTATATCATTTCAGCCAAAAACAATAAATACACAGCCAGACTATATTGGCACAGTTAATTAATTCCAAAATACCAAAATACAAAAAAACAAATAATTGTTGCTAATTTCTGTGAGCATTTGCCGTTAATCCAGCGCCCAGATAGCACAGATAGAACAGATAATGAAACTGTGATACATTTGACAATTTCTGTTGTTGCCGTTCCTAATTAAGCCGTCACACACTCAAGTGCGCCACTTCAAACAGCTCAGCGCACCCCGCCCGCAATCTCGCCCACTATCGCAGTTCCAGCAGTAGCAACAACAAGCACTGGTAGTCAAAGGAGGAGGCGAAGGGGAAGAACTGTAGCAAGTGAGTAGTGTCGCTCGAAGGTTTTCGCCGGTAAGCAGCGCCGCCAGCGCTGTAGCAGCACAACAACAAACATTTCGCCAGGCATACGCGCCGACGGAGTCAGCTGCTCTGCAAACTGAACGCATTTTTGTTTTTGTGTGTGGAAGCGACTGAACGAGACGGGACGTTGGCTGCACTCCAGCGCATTGCGCCCAACTTTCCACAATCTCGAATCGCGGCTGAGCTTGGGATGCGTTGTGACTCTGGCGTTGGCGTTGGCGTCGGCGTTGGCATCGGCGTTGGCTTCTCTGCCGCTGCAAAGGAAGTCGGTCTTGTGACTCGCTTGGTGCAACACAAAAGTGCAGCTAATTGAATTTAATGCACGAGCAAAAGGAATTTGATTTCATTTTCACATGTGACGCATACGCAGAGCCCACAGCAGAGCCAAACGCAATGCGGAAAGAAAGTGCGAGTGACAAAACGAAGCGCAGTGAATGCAAATCTAAAGTAAACAACGCCAGCAAAAATACATAAACAAAACGAGAATCCGTGTAAACAGCAATTTCAATTCCAATTACCATACGATTAATATTCAAGCCAGCAGCATCTTATTGTGATATTGCAACATGTTTAACGCAAGCTCAAACGCTAAATCAAGCAAAAATGGACACGAATCTCTGCTCCTCGTGCCCTCGCCGAATCACACGTTGCCCCTGCGCACGTGCTCCAATGCGTCCTCGTTGCGCTTCAATATGGGTCACGACCACGACCACGATAAGAGCCCAGATGGGTCCGAGGAGGGGCTGGGCTATACGCACACACTGGTAAGTTCAAACCAAGAACAAAAAATTGTTTGGATAATATTTTTACTTTTTGAAAAATCTTTGAAGATGTGAGATATAGTTTCTGGTAAAGTTAATTTTATAGATATCCTTAAATATTAATTTTTAAAATTTTGTAATATTTTAAATAATAGGGAAATATTTTTGTAAAGCACTTCATTGTTACAGGGAAAGAAATCAAGTATGTTTATAGCCAAGGAAACTTATAAAAATCAGTGAATATTTCAGTATTTACAGCTTCGAACCTGTAAAATCGCATTATTATTCTCAGTCGCCGTCGACTGTGAATACTTTCTATATGTAGGACAGATATGATTATAGATTTGTAATCTTATTTATTTCGGTGTCTGAGCGCGGTCACATGACTTTTCAGATCATATGATGAGATTTACGAACACAGATCGTGCACATGATCTGGCAGGCTAGGCCAACAAGCCAACCAGTTGAATAAAGACAAATATGTATGGGCTCGTATGTACGAGAGCGTACTCTAACTGGGTTTTTCTCGCCATACCTGTTGGATAGGCCGAATGTATCTTAATTTCATATGCATATTCAGTTTATTCATAAAACTTAATTATTTAAATTTGACAAGGGATTCCCCCATGTATTTTACTGCAGACACAAACCAACTTGAACTTCGAGTATAAAGTAAGAAAAAAACATTATAATTGGACAGAATTCCAAAGTGCTGAGGCATGTATAATATATATATATATATATATATATATATATATATATATATATATATATATATCTTCCCAGTCAGCCGCAGCGTTGGCCTTTCTCTTGCTCTCGTCAGAAGGTACAGCACTCACTGTGATATATATATATATATATATATATATATATATATATATCTATATACCCTACAATTAAATGCAGTGTGTAATGGGTATTTTAATTAGGTACAAAATTTGTACTTACTCAGAGTTAGAAATCGGATATTTCGTTTTTAATATATACATATATATAGCATCCGTAACAAAGCTCCCGTCATCGCCATGACAAATTTTGAATTTAATTTTATTTCATTCAGTTTCTCTTTGAAGTTGTTTGACCTTTACGCGTTGCTTTACTGTAAATGCTGCGAGTGGGTCACCAGTTTATCTGTTTGCCTTCATAATTTTATTCTTAGGCGCTTGGTGTATGATAAGAAGCAATTAGCATGTGAGAGCTGGCCACCAAAAAAAAAAGAAAACATATTTATAGAGCAAACATTTACACATATCTCTCAAAAGGCTCTTAATGGCTGCCAGAGATCTTTTTGGGGATCAAAGGCACATAAAATGGCACGCGCTAATGCAATCCCAGCTGGGAATGATATCTTGTTTATGTTACTTAAGACTAGGCCTCCGATTTCCTCAAATCTTTTTGCGCATTTGGTAAGTTAGTAAAAGTAAAGAATGAATGCTTCCAGTCTGTATTTTCATCTGCGAGCACGAAAAGGGTATTAAATCTTCTCTCTTACCACGCATATAATTTTATTTATACTGTTCGCCTCATTCAGCGCCATATTTCTCGGATTTTAATACAAATTAGACCAAAAATGTGCCACTCATAAATTATTCCTGAATTATTTTATACCTTTATAGCGTCTATCGAATTGATTGATTGATTTAGCACAACGATTGAAATTTCGCATTTATTGCCTAATGAATGAACAAAAGTTGCAAATGCCGTTAATTATTTGTGCTAAAAGTGAATTATGAAAGGAATTGAAATTGGACTTTTAATTAGTCGCAGAGTTCATACGATATATACTTTTTAGGTAAGCCCAGCTGATAACGGCTATTGCCGCAGCTCATTTATTATTATTTTGGCGTAAGTTGGAAAATCCAAATTGCTTTTCAATTGTTTCTCAAATGCGGCAACTGTTTTGCAGTTGACAATATCATTAATATGGGCATTACTCGAGAATCTTTTCACTGTGGCGACAAACGTATTAATAAACCTCTTGAATTGTGCTTTAAAGCTGTTCAAATACATTTTCAATGTCAATATAATACATTTACACTAATTTCAATTAGGTGAATTTTTGTTGTGACTTCCAGTCGAATACTAAAAGCTTTAAAAATGTTGATAGTTAGATGGGACTGATTACCATCAAATTTGGGTCTATTGCATTGGACTGAATTCGCGATTTCTAAATTGAAAATATTTCTCGGAAAATAATAGAATATATATTGAATAACAATTTCATTTATATTCGAAATAAAAATAAATAAAATAAAGATTTTGGAACTCGAATTTTGCGACTGAAACGCAGCTAAGAGGGCTTTTTGTAATCAGTTAACATCTGTGGAAGTGGCCAAACGAGTTCGTATTCCGCTCCAAATTGTGACAATGGATATCAGTTAATTATTATAATTATTTAATAAAAAATAACAATTAACACTTGATGGGACAGGCTAACAAAATCATCGGCCATTACTTGAAATAATTCCACACTCAGATACCCACCTGGCATTCAAATCTCTTACTAATCCGCGTAGTTCAATAATTAAATACATCACTTACAAGATTGTTAGAATTACTGTTTGTTTTTCTTTTAAAGACTACACAGTTATTCGATCAGTGATTGCTGGGGCTTATCGGAGGCATGCATTGTAAGCCATCATCATCAATCAAGAGCGTTCCCTATCGGCGATCACTTTGATTTAGTGGGGGCCACGATTGTGGCGTAAAATCCGAATCGATTTGATTTTGCGGCTGCACTCATTGATTATGAATGTTTATGGTCGGTTTATTGTTTAATACAATTAACAATGTGCTTTATTGTGGGGCCTTAAAGGCTGCCGCCGGATATTTCGCTTCCAAACAGTTGGCCCAGGCCATAAATGTGAATTGCATTGGCGATAATATTGAATTCCTCATTCTACTTACATAAGTTTCGCATTTATCTCGTGAATCTGTGCAAATATTACACGATTACGCTATTTGTTAACATTTTTAATTAATTTTCGCGCAGCTGTTGTTGTTGCTGCCGCTGTTCACGCCTTTATCTTGGCCGAAATTTCGAGATTTCGGATTGGCTATTAAAAGTGATTTCTGCGGCTGCGGCCAAACTTCTGCCATCATCTTCAGTTGCCCTGGAATTGTAGCCAAGTTCGCTTTACTCTCTTTTCAGTTGCGAATTTTTTCTATTTCTTTGAAATTAAAAGAAAAAATCAAACTCTTCGGCATGTTTAAAAGAAATCTTAAGGTTCGTCAACAGCTAAAACAAAAATTAATTCGAAATTAAATATTCAAAAAATCTTTTTTTTTTTTTTTGAATGAAAATTTGTATAAGTATTGCTAAAAGAAAAAAATTTTAATTTAAATTAATTTTTGTCAAAAATGCAATTTGTGCAGAATCTGACAAAACAATTTTTTGTGATATTCCTATTATTATATTAGGTTCCGATCTGAGCTTAGCATCGGAGCTTGTTCATATGAGTGAAATACATTTCAAGAATACTTATACAAAATCGAATTGTAAGTACTCAAAATGGGATACTTTTCAAAGACCGAATGACATTTGGGCAAGTGCCCCACTCTCTGCAGTTACCCTCTTTGCTGTTTGTTCTATGTATGGTAACATTTTTAATTTGCATTTGCTGAAAAACGCTTGAGAATGGGGATCCGTTCCTATTGGAAATTAAACCATATTTTACACTAGCCTGAACACTCAAAACTACAAAGAAATCCTATAGTTGGAATTATTAGTTTGAGCTAAATATAAAAAACATATAATATATCATATTATAATATTAAATGTATACTATGAAAGTAAATCTCAAAGTTCTATGTACAAAATGATTTACGAATGTAATGGAAGAAGCAAGCAATTCAATTTGAGTCCGCTTAATGCGAATTGATGTCGTTGTGGGAATGTGCACGGTCAGATATTTAAATAAACTGATATAATGAGATAATAGTTATCGTGCGACTGTATGACGCAAAGGAACCTGACGACAATCTCATTTTTTAGGTATTTCTTCTTCACATACTCTCTTTCAAATTTCGATCTTCTATCTATAGAGAGATCTTGTAAATATAAAATATATATATAATAATATATGTTATATAAACAAATAAAATTATGTAAAATAAAATGAAATTGTTAATACCATTTTATCATAATGATGAAAAAATAGTATTTTTTTATAGCTCATTTTATTTTGTAGCTTATTGCCTTAAGGCAATTAAAGGAAGTATATATATTCATAGACAAATATATTCTTTAATTGCCTTGTAAGCGGGGATTTCACTTATTCCACAATCCCTCTACTCCGATATATATAGATGTATATATCTCTGCCCTTGTCTGTATCTGCATATCTGTATATATATATATATATATATATATATATATATATATATATATATATATATATATATATATATATATATATGTATATATATATCAGTAGCTCTCTCGCTATCTCTCTCTCTCTCTCTCTCTCTCTCTCTATCTCTCTCTCCTTCTTTCACTCTCTCTTTCTTTCTCTCCCTCTCTTTACTATTCTCAATGAGTAGAATCTATATTGAATGAGCAATGTAGGGTATTTGCTTTGTTCTTGCTGATCACCCAGAGTCTGCAACAGTATATTAAACCTATTTAGGGTTAGGCACATCATTAATGCCGTCATTTACACAGGCGTCGCACTAAATTGAGCAATTCAATCAAAGCCAAACTTTGCACTGCGCTCACGACACTTACAGAGCAGCAGAAAACAGAAATCTGAAAAAAGATACATTTGTATCTGAGAAAATGCCGCATAGACAATCACAAACATGTGACTCGGTGCCATGTGCATAATCCACCTACACACGTATATTGAAAAAACACTTGAAGAGTTTAAACCAAGATGATGTCGTCGAAAAGTCGACTCAATTTGAGCTGCTTAAGTGACAAGGCACAGTGGTTCAAGACGAACACCAAATTAATATTACTAATTGAAATACGTACATACAAGTATATTCATATACAGATACATATACGAGAACAAAGTAGTTAAGAATTTGGATTAGCAGCAGATTTCATAGGCATTGTTCCACTGTGCGTCGCGGCATTTTCACTTTTGCTCTAGCCCAGGCGGCACAAATTATTAAATTTATGAAATTTTATTGATGTTTTACACACAAACTTTGACCGCTTGAGTGCGGCTGGTTGTGCGGGTGTGCGTGTGTGTATATATCTATGTGTGTGTCTGTGTAGGGGGAGGGGATAAATGCATGTCGGTTCTAAGCACTTGAGACTCTGTGCTATATTTTATGTGGAATCTTGAGCTTAAGCGGAACAATATCGAGACGAGTCTGCCACAGATTCAGTTGAGTTCTAAACTTGATGCGAGACGCACGCATCTAAAGATACTTTATCTGACGGATGCAACAGTGCAATAGACAGCAGGAGCCCGCACGGGAAGCGCTTAATTAATGCAATTGCTTAAGCAAGGCAACGATTTGGTTAGCCCGCAAAGGCTTTCAGCCATGGCAATAGCTACGATCGATTAACTACTTTTTAGACTCGTGCGTCGTATCGATATCGCGTTGCTCTCTTTAGCCATATTCACCCCAGACACACAGATATATATAGACATAACCAGCCATGGTGTACTTTGCCACTCGCGATAATCGTGATCGCAATGGCAAAGCCAAAGCCAAGCAGCAAGTCGAACGTATCATACACGATGAAGAGTTTGGTGAAGAGAATGTCGAGCTGGTCGACTCCGAGTGGGCCGACTTCGAGAAGTTCATTCGTCAGTTGCGCCAGAGACGTAGCAGTAACATATCCATGGAGACGGAGCTGCGTCATGTCCAGAAACACCCGAAAATCAAGTCGCAGGCCTTCTATCCCTGCCCGCCGCCAGCCGAAAATGGACCCGATACGGATTCATCTGATGACGATGATCCGTTTGGATACATCGACACACTTGTAAGCAAAACATCAATTTCTATATACACAGTATGAACAGATATAAACGATCGACAAACCCATGGTAGTAATCTATTTAAGTAAGCCATCCGCTTAGGTGATAAGATTTCCTCGACTATGTCTACCTAGTAACCGAAGCGCCAACAGCGCGTTATCTTTATATCGGATATGAATGGTCTGGTCTATTCACCCAGCAATCCAATACCAATCCATGTCTGCTTCTAAAGTACATATCAGTTTTATAGATCTTGCTCACTTTGGCAATGTCTGATTTGTGCAATTATGATATTGATTGTGTGAGACAGCAACAGGGAGAATACATTTAAATTCTTTTGCTTGCAGATTGACATAGCCGCAATAACCGTAAATCACCTAAAAATTTCCTAACATTAAAGATAAAATCGTGCTCAGTAAAACTTCAAAGAGCATGGGGGAAACGCAAACATTGCACTATCGATTCTTTAGGTAAACGGATCGAAGAATTTCATAATCAAAATAATCTAAGAGTATAGATTCTTCGACGCTTCTCTTACAGTCGAAAGTTAGGGTATTCAGATGCAGCACAGCACAAGATGCGCTGATTTTTGTTTGGTGTGTTTTCCCTATTCGAGTCGACGTGTAAAAGCAATGAAAAATAATGAATGAGAATGGAAAGAGGTGCAAAAAATATGTTGCTATTTTTAATCGGATTATAATGAATAATATTTAGCGTTTATTATAAGTTAAGAAATTATTTCACTGTCGAAGGTAGTAGGCAGCACGCAAAAACAGGGTAACCAGGCTAGCAAAAGAAATTCAAACATTCACGATTTATATATTTTAAATCAATTTCAAACATTAATTTTTAACTGAAACTCAAATTGATAAATAGAAATCTGAACTGAAAACTAAGAAACTCAGTATTTATTTTCGAAGTTCCATACTTATTAAATGGGTGAAAATTGTGGAAATGCTGTAAAATTTATTCGAACTCGAACTCCTTAACAAGCGATAATTAGTCTCAAATTTTAACAATATATTATTAATATTTTGCGTTAAGAATTTCTGGTGTAGCTGGTTACCCTGGGCAATGCACAGCGTCTACTGTGTGGTCGAAAGAAAATTTCAATAATTTCTCAACAAACGGAAAAGCTCGCGAGCATGTCCGTTTTAGTTTTAAAAAAGTTTTCCCAAAGATTAGAACGCAGCGTAATTGTCGGAAAAATGCGTGAAAATCAATAGAAAATACTAAAGAAAATCGTTATAAAATATTCTGTGGAAATTTATTTAAATAAAAAATAGAAAAAATATGAATAAATGTGTGCTAATACTAATTTGAGCATCGATAAGAAGTGAGCTGAAAATGTTTTCCATTTAATCAGATTGTAAAAATGTTAAAAATAATTGCAATAAAATTTACAAATGTTGACGGGGCGCGCCTCAAGGGCAGCGATATGTAATTACGGCGACTTGCAATGTGAAAAATCAACTGCAAGAAGAAGAAGAAGTAGCAGAAGCTGAAAAACTAAAAATAATTGGCAACAAAATGCGAAACAGAAATTCGGCCAACAGCCATTGGCATGTCAAAGGCCGTAATACAGATCTAACCGACTGACACGCAGCACAACAAAAGCAACAACAACAACGACAGCAAGAACAACATCAACAACATATAGAAGATCAATTCTATCTAACATTGAACAATCATAGAAGAAATCGCACTCGTCTATTCGAATTTCGAAATTCGCAACGTAATCAAATTCGGTTTGCTTCATGTTCAACAACAGCCGCACTCACCAGGATGAGTACATTCGCGAATACGCCTTCGAGCCGGAGCTGCTGATCAATCGCGAGGAGTATCTGCGCGAGGAGCAGCGTGCCCATAAAATACCCTCCACTCCCGTTCGCCTGCGCTGGGATGAGGCCATTGCCAAGCAGAAGCAGCAACAGCAACGCAAATCCGCTGAAACAGCCAGCGATGACAAGAATCAAATCGAGTTCGAAATTGAGGCGTTCTACTATGTAAGATAATATTGCTAAACATCACGATTCAAGCAGCTAGTCTGAAATTAGCTCCAATTCAAGGAATACGTAAATAACGAAAAGAATCAGCTCCAAAAATCTAGTTGTCGCGACCATTTGCGACTGAAAATCATTTAAGTTTATTTTGAAATCGTTTCAATATTCTGGAAAACCTACAGTGTGCTAATTGCCAACACTATTTCACTGAAAGTACTTCGAATTCGCATTTTGTTCGAAATAGGTCAATTGAATCAGGATTTCTCAAACAGCAAATCGAGTCAGAACTTAAATTCGAAATTGAATTGATCTTTCATGTGTACATAAATAATGTCAGGACTCGAAGTGTCTGAAACCAGCTCATATTTGCGAATTAAATTGATTCAGATTTTTAGAGCATTATCATATGTGGAGGAACGAACATTCGAAAATCCGAATTCGAAAACTGTTTAGCTGGTTCGCAACTGTCACTGATTCCGAATGTGTACGCGAACCAGATCTATTTACAGCTAAAAGCTGTTCACAAGCAACAAGATTCTATGATTCTCTAGCCAATGAAGACATATTTACCCAGCCAGAGCAGACCTTCGCCCAGACCTCTGGGAAATTAGCTGCGTTGTTCAAGCTTTTGCAATTTTATTTTTGTTGCAATTCTTATATTTTTTTTCGATATTCTTTTCTTTTTTCCTTTCTTTCTTGTCGCATACCTCATTATTTTTATTATTTATTGCGTTCGTTTGTTTTGACCGTGGCATATGTGTTGGGTACCTTTCGTACAAGACTTGCGGATTGCATGGTCAATGAATTTTACTTGAGGCATTCGGGGTCTATACCATACGGACGGACTTTAATTTTATACGACAAATATTACAAATATTTTTGTGAACAAACATAAAAAATGTAAAGATTTTGTTGGATTGTTTATGCTTCATGAATGAGTTTTCATGAATTGACCATATGGCAATAGGATACAATAATTGGTCTAATCTGCTTCTATATATCATTTTTTTGTTTGCATGAATTTTACTTTGAGCATATATCCGGTCTCTCTCTCTCTCTCTCTTTCTCTCTGTTAAGACTTTTCTAACTCATACAAGAATTTTCTCATTTTATTCACTCTCTTATACTCAATCTATACCTACAGCCAAAGAGCATTTATCTGCGTAATCATTGTCAATTTGTTATAATATGCGAATTTTATTTGAAATTATTTTGTATTTTTTGTTGCCATGCTGTTCATCCATGAAATGGGAATTTCCGTAAATAAGCATCGTTTCATGACGAAAAATCTTTGCTGCTGGGATATGTTCTCTCTTATGTTTTCGTAAACCATATACATATTTTTGTTTTGATTTAGTTTTATATACCCTGCACACATTGTAAACGGTCAAGCTAGGGTATGATGTTTATTTCTTTACAAATGAATTTATAATTTTGATATATGTATATTGCAAATCAGCATAACAGCGTGACTCGATCCATCGATCTTTTAGAAAGTTCAGATTTCGGGTATTTGCTAGTCGTGCACATCCGACTAGAGCAGTTTCACTTGCTTTGTTTGGCTTATTTTAAAAGACGAGAGTTTTTTAAGTTATTTATAATGTGTATGGGACCTTTGGCTGCTGCCAAAATGATCAACAAGTGAAACGAATGCGTTAGTAAGTGTTTGGTATTCTTGGAGGATGGTGGACGACGTTTATTTATATATAATTTTTATTGCTTTGTACAATTGAACAGGCATTCAGCGAAGCCTAATAGGTATTGATCTAACTAATATACCACGTTTATGTTCATAAATATTATTTATTCACAGATGTATGGTCGTTACACGAAAGATCTAGGAGAATTTGCTAAAGATGAAGCCAGAAAACTCAAACTACTCGAAAAGCGAAGAAAGCAAGAAGATAAACAAAGAAATAAGGTAAATTCTAAATATAAGAACAAAGAAAGTATGAAAATGTACATATATATTTATTATTGTTAAAAAAATTAATCATGTGACAATCTGTATATTATAATGCGCCTATCGTAATGAGCAATATATATGAATACTTAAGGTAAAGCATAATATACTTATAGACAACTAAATTCTGATATATTCTATATATTCACTTAACATCGAAAATTATGCAAAATACTCGCATTCATGAAATTCACAAACGCCATCTTGAGTCTGCAGAAAAATAATTTGGCATAGATCCCAATAGACCCCATTGGTAGCTACACACAGTACTACATGTAATACCTATCTATATATCTAAAAACATATATATATATATATATATATATATATATATATATATATATATATATATATATATACATATATATATATATATATATTGTATATATGCTGGGATCATTTTAAGCGCATCGGTTTATAAAGCAGCAGTGCTGGGAAATATTTACAGGAACTATTGGGCAAGCGAGCGACGCGCATAAAACGCATCTCATCATGGATATGGAAGCATACGTTGGCGCGATTGGGCGAGGATTGGGTATTCCTGGCCCTGCTGGGCATCATCATGGCCCTGCTCTCCTTTATCATGGACAAGGGAATATCGATATGTACAAATGGTAAGCCTTCGACCATATTTTACTTTCAATGTATCTCACAGTTCTTTCTTTATTGATTCACTACTTTGCTCACATATCATTATAGCTCGAATTTGGCTCTATCGCGATCTTACTTCACAGCCCTTTATACAGTATATTGCTTGGGTATCATTACCGGTCTGTCTAATATTGTTCTCAGCCGGCTTTGTGCATCTCATCGCACCGCAAAGTATAGGTAAGTGAAGAACTGAATAACTAACTGACCATCACTAGTAGCTGGTATATAGAAACGTTCAAGTATTTGTTGTGCATAGATCAGATGTATTTAGTTAGTATTTAGTATTTATTTAGTTTTTTCTCTTCTTCATGTAGATAGTGTTTTTATAGTGTTTTTAAAGGTTTATGCTTTTATTTCAAGTACTTTTGTAACTTTCATTTGAGTTTTCCAAAGAAAAAATATTCAAAAACTGAAAACTATATTGATTTTTTTACTTACTTACTTACTTCGATGGTTGTTTAGGACTCCGAAAAAAACAAGATAATTTATTGAAGTTTTTTACAGTAGCTGTAAGAAATTCGGTTTCTTATGAAAATAGATTCCCATAAAATTTTAAAGAACAATTCAAAATGTTGAGGTTAGCTGGAGAATCGTGATCAAACGATTTTTTTTTAATGGAAGTAACCCCGATTTAATTTGCTAAAAACCCTGTACCACTGCAATCCAGCAGCTGCCGGCTCCAAGAGCACTTGGCACCTCGAATAACTGAACTACCCTACTAAATGTCTATATGTCTTATACTCAAAATTGATTGCCCCACAAATAAGCACAACAAATTTACTAATTGATATAAACATTTCACATACGAAAGCACTAACTGCAAACTCAAGATACATATTGCATTTTATTGAACTTCAACTATGTATAGGTTCCGGTATACCTGAAATGAAGACCATACTGCGCGGCGTTGCGCTGAAAGAGTATCTCACATTTAAGACATTAGTGGCCAAGGTAATTGGTTTAACGGCAACTCTGGGCAGCGGTATGCCATTAGGAAAGGAAGTAAGTATAAGAAATTGATGCCGGCAAAGGCACACCCACTCAACCACACACACCAACTCACACATTTTGGAAAGCTCTTCCATCGAACAAAAAAATATTTAAAAAAAAACTAACCTCGTCTCTAGGGTCCTTTCGTACATATAGCAAGTATTGTAGCACAATTATTAAGTAAACTCGTCACATCATTCCAAGGCATATATGAGAACGAGTCCCGCAACTCCGAAATGCTGGCGGCTGCCTGTGCCGTCGGCGTGGGCGCCTGCTTTGCTGCGCCCGTAGGTGGTGAGTACTCGAGTTCTTTTCCATAGTTTAAAAAATCTGAGACACGATCGATCGATCGATTCGACAGGCGTTCTATTTAGTATTGAGGTAACCACGACGTATTTTGCGGTGCGCAATTACTGGCGCGGTTTCTTTGCGGCCGTGTGTGGTGCAACGGTTTTTCGACTGCTTGCCGTGTGGTTCCAGAACGCGGATACTGTACGCGCACTGTTCCTGACCAATTTTACCACCGAATTCCCCTTCGATCCGCAGGAGCTGTTTGTTTTTGCATTGATAGGGTGAGTCCATAAATCTATGGCTTTTTAAACAAAATCTCTAAAGTCAAATTTTGGTTTTACCAGCTTCGTTTGCGGCTTAGGTGGCGCCACCTATGTGTGGGTGCATCGGCGATATGTGCTTTTCATGCGCTCCAACAAACGCATGAACAAGTTTCTACAGAAAAAGTGAGTAATAATCGATAACATATGTATCGATATCAATAAATTCAATTTAAATGGATTTCCGTTTCAGTCGCTTCCTGTATCCCGGCTTTCTGGCGCTGTTGGTCTCCAGCATTTCATTTCCCTTGGGCACAGGCCAGTTCCTAGCCGGAGAGCTCAGCACGCACGAGCAGGTGACGCAGCTGTTCAGCAATTTCACCTGGTCGCGCAGCGATCTAACTGTGGAGCAGGCTGCCGTCGTCACGCACTGGATGACCAGCTACACGAGCGTCTTTGCCAACCTGGTGATCTTTACCGTCTTCACGGCAAGTGGTCTATTTTCTCTTCGATGCAATTCAATGCAAATACTCATTGAACTTTGTTTTCGTGCAGTTCTTCTTTTCCATCATAGCGTCCACGATCCCGGTACCATCGGGCATGTTCATACCTGTATTTAAAATTGGCGCCGCATTTGGTCGCTTGGTGGGCGAACTGATGGCCTCCTGGTTTCCACATGGCGTGCGCTACGGCGGTCGATTGTCACCCATTATGCCAGGTGGCTATGCCGTTGTCGGCGCAGCTGCCTTTTCCGGCTCTGTGACGCATACGGTATCCGTGGCTGTGATTATCTTTGAGATGACCGGACAGATAACCCACGTAGTGCCCGTGATGATAGCCGTGCTGGTGGCCAATGCGGTGGCAGCGCTGCTGCAGCCCTCGATCTACGACAGTATTATACTGATTAAGAAGCTGCCGTATCTGCCTGATCTGCTGCCATCCAGTTCCGGCATGTACAGCATCTTCGTGGAGGACTTCATGGTGCGAGACGTGAAGTATATTTGGCATGGCATCTCTTACCAAAAGCTCAAGGAGGTGCTCAAGATCAACAAGACGCTGCGCTCGCTCCCACTTGTGGACAGTCCAGAGAATATGATCTTGCTCGGATCTGTGCAGCGGTACGAGCTGATCAAGATCATCGAAAAGCACATTGGGCGGGAAAAACGCATGGAGGTGGCACAAAAGTGGCAAAAGGAGGCCGAAGAGCGCGCCCTCGAGGAGGAGAAAAAGAAGCAGGAAGCTGAGCTGAAACAGCGTCGACCCTCCCGCTTCGAAGTGCTGCCCGCGCCGGACATACTCAGCCTGCGGCAGATAGCCAACGATGAGATGTTGCCGCCCAAGAAACGGGCCGAGACACTGCACAGCTCGCTGACGCCGCGCAAGTCCATATTGAAGAAGACCAACTCCTTCAACTTGAAGACCTACGCTCCCGCCTCGCCACATAGTCCCAGCATTACGCCTTACACCACGATAACGGGCAACTCGGAGTTCCGTATACGGTCTGCATTTGAGGCAATCTTTAAGAAGTCCACCACGCTGCAGGATGTTCAGCCGGATCCGGAAATGGGCTCCATCTCGCCGGGGGCCAGCAACAACGAGGTGCAAGTGCAACGTGCACCCAGTGCGCCCAGCACACCTGGCATATCCAAGAAGGTTCAGTTGGTAAGTCCTCCGCCTTACGCTCCTATTTTACGTTCTGATGATATACGCGCCTAACAACTAACGGAGTTAAGCTCCTCTCACTTACCTTTGTCTGTTGCGCTTATTTCTGTAAATATGACTATTTGCATTCCAAGCAAGCACAAAACAATTGGAACTTTGTTACCGATCAGATCATGCTGGTAAGTACATATCACTAACATCGCTCTGTCCCTATACATTCGTTTACTATTTGTTATTCTGACGGGCCTCTCTCTCCCTCTGTCTGCTCACTTCACCCATCCCATTCCACATCTGCAAGCAAGTAAACCCTATTTCAATACTATCGGAACCAACGCAAAAAATGGTAACAATTACTCAATTATATTTCAAATATGTCGTAAGGGAGAACGTCTAGGAAAACTCTTTTTACGTTTACATTTCAATTCGCAAAAGTACTCAATGCTTAAATTTTAAAATGGTTCATCAATATACTCATATTGTGATGCCTCGAGTTTTCCGAGGCAGTTCTGAATATCCCTCGATCTTGGGAAATTGCTTAGCCTGCTTGTTTATAGATGCATATTTATATATACATATATCTAAACGTAAACTCTACAATCTACGCGATATTTTCAAATATTATTGTGCGCAAATTAATATAAGAAATTTAACGCTTTGAACATGCCGCCGGATAAGGATGACACAGATGATGCAATAACAGATAAGACAGATTCGAATAAACCAATTAACATGCCGCTCAACGATCTGAATACAGATAAGACCTGCATTAAACACAAAACAAATAAAGTTTCAGATATTAATAGACAGACCCACGAGCCGGCTGCTGTGTCCCATCTAAACGAGAATCACATAGAGACACAAAGAAATGTTAAGAAAAAAATTCAATTCAACAGCGATGTAAGAGTTAAAGATTCGGCAAAGCCTGGCTATACATTGGATAAGCTATCCGATAATCAGAGATCAAACGAAATGGGTTATACGATAGAAGATGATGATGAGAAATTCAATGTTGATAACGAAGAGACGGTAGCTGGGGTAAGTATGATTTGTTCTCGTTATATTCTGTATGTCTCTACACATATCTGTCTGTCGTGTATCGTAATCCCTACTAACCGATCAAATATTTCTATATCCGACGTCTAACCCAGAACTATATCTATTCTCTCTATTGTTCACACTGTATCCCCTTCTTGTATATACATACATATATATTTATATATATGTCACTCTCTTAATGCACCAACAAATCAAAACACATTAAACAGAACACGAGTACAAAAAAGACGAAATCAGTGCAATTGGTATGTATAAATCTACAGATAGATCCACCGATAAACGAAATATGTACAGCCAACAGTTAGACTAAAAGTGTTCACTCATACGCATCTGCCTGTTTTAGCCGAGAGAACGTGTCATAGACATGTCGCCGGAGGATCAGAAGCAATGGGAACTGGAGGAAATGCTAAAGCCCATTGACCTGGAGAAGGCACAGATACATATAGATCCATCACCCTTTCAGCTGGTCGAACGCACCTCCATACTCAAGGTGCATTCGCTGTTCTCCATGGTGGGCATTAATCATGCGTATGTAACCAAAATCGGACGTCTTGTTGGAGTGGTCGGTCTGAAGGAGGTAAGTGACTGTGCAATACTTACCTCGCAAGTATCAAGTATCTATTGGCTAATGTAAAATGTCAATTTGACAGCTACGAAAGGCCATCGAGGACATCAACAGTAACAGCTTTGTGGCGCATCCTCGCGACGAAGAACTCAATTGCGATTCGAAGCCTGCTGTAGAGAAGCCTCTGCTGGCAACTAGCCCCAGTGCTAGTGATAAAGCCGTTGATATGACCATTACCTCAATGGACTCGGCGCTCTCTAATTCTGACAATTGTTCCGATATTGAAATGGAGCATCTGAAGTCTCTCGACACGCCAGAAATAGCGCTCACCATGCCGCCAACGGATGCAAATGCAACAACACAAGACACAAACAAATCTGTTTAAACTAGGCTCCCATCTTTAAAAATGTATACATATGTTTACTGTTAGCTACGGTTAGCTATAATGTTTGTCAGATGCCGTTGTTAAATTTCTTTAAAGATACAGTTTAAAGCTAAACTAAGTGATAGCATAATTAATTAGTTAGTTGATCAAGTTGTTATGTATTTATATCTCTCGTTAGTGCATAAAGTCAAAGATATCGTGATCTATATTTAAGTTGCATTCAATGCAAAATAAATATTTTAAAACAACATTTAGCAACTCTTTCAAATCACCAAATAAGTGAAAATATAAAATCATTGACATGTATAGCCTGACCTCGAGCATAGTGTTTTGTTTGGATTTCCACATTTATAAAACATTAATAAAGTTTCTATCGAATTATGAAATTACTGTTAAGTTTTTATGGTTCAAGTCCCTGTTTTTCGCACTCCTCATTTGATTATATAAAGATAATCATTGACCCATGAGACTTACTAAAGATTGCCTGACTTCAGTGCTCTAGCAAACCCCAAATGCGACAACTCTGCCTGCTGACGTACGTAATTCAAATTCATCACGCTAGGTTTGACGAACAGACCCACAATTATGATACACAATTTAATTTCAGGACTTGCTCTAGTATAAGCCTAACCACACTGAAATGTCGAACCAAACTCAAGAAAAAATCAGCTCCTAAATGAGCAGTCAAATAAAGCTTGTTTTCCAACTAAAAGTTGTGAAACTCTCAGAGATTTTTTGTAATATAACCACATAATATCCCTCTGTATCCAGTGGTACAAGCTCAAAAAGCTTTTCCTGCAGCATCTCAATTCTTATTTTATAAGAGTCAAAAAGCTTTTCCTGCAGCATCTCAACTCTTATTTTATAAATAAACAAGTAAAAACGTTTCAGTCTGCCGCTACCGACTGCAAATTTCTCATTCACTGTTCAATATTAACTGAATCCTTTTTAGTAAAGGAGTCAGAAAGCAGTCTGCAGTCCATTGTATAACTCCACCTTTAAACTAGTGCAACATATAGTGCTTTCCGATTTGTTATGCTCATTGAAAATGGAAAATCAGGGTATAATGCTTTTTTTTAAATGTGTGTAATAGGCAGAAGGAGCCAAGGCAGATTCTTGGCCAGGGAGACAAGCTGAGTCGATATCGAACCTATGAGGTTTGAGGGTTTCTCCAAGTCGAGCACCTTGTTATACAATAATTAGTCATAAACAACTCATTTTGTACAAAACACTACAAAGTCCGATCCAATTTGCTACGCTTACAGTGGTCACGGACATGAAATTTGTTCGCCGATCTGTGTAGAATCCGAACATTACGTGCCCAGTTTTGTAGTGGTTTTGTATGGTTTTACCCAATTTGCCAAGCATTTAGTGAGCGTATTGGGTGTATTGGGCTTGCATTCACATGGAAGGACGGGCGGACGAAGGCAGGAATTCCACAAATCCGATATACTTATTTCATTTCGTGAATGGGTATAAAATCAATAAGATGCAACCAAATCTTGCTGTAGTTTAGCTTTAATCAAAAAGCTTCCATTAAATTTAAATTTTAAAACAACTTATATATACTTCAAACTCTTTCCAACCATCGAAGGTGGCTCTCTTGAAATTCTACCTTTACTTATTTTTCACATTTCCGCAAACTTTAGCTTAGATGTAGTAAGTACACTGAAATTCATTGAACTACAAGTCAATCTCAAAATTTGGTTTATTATAAAATATGACAGACATTCGGAGTATAGTTTGCAAAACAATTATTAACAAAATTTGGACAAAAGTATGCGAGGGCATATTCTCAATAAACATGATATTGAAGTATAGCAATAAAATATTACCAAGAAGAACTCCATACGGAATATTTGTGCGACAATCGGACGGAGAGCAACAATACCTAATATCTATGGGAGACACGCGCCTTATTTATGAAAATGAAATTAAACTGACTAGTGATTGGGATTTTGTTGTGCCATCATCCAACGCGAAAATCGAATCAGCTTCTGTCATTGCTTGTCTTCCATTCAAATTTCAATTTACGGATGATTTGATCAGTGAATGCACGGGCAGGACTCGCACGGCTGGCACGTTCACAGTTCTCAACTATCCCTTATATGAGGAAATGAAGAGACGCCTTCGGAGTAACATGTTTGAATCTTCTGATAAGAACTGCGCTTCCTACCCTCACTCTCATTGGCTCACGATACTCACTGCTTTTTTTCTTATTTTTTTTATCTTCCGGCTTTACGTAAAACTTCACAATTCTTTCGTATAATTTGGATCAAAATCATTTTTTTAGGTTTTAGTGATTCTTATCGATCATAAGAGAACATGATGAGTTATCTAAATTTTGGTATAGACGAGTACTTTCAAATGTCAGATCGACAGCTTTTGTGGTTTACGAGACGGACGAACGGACGGACGAATAGGCAGATGAGGGACGGACATGGCTATATTAACTCAGTCGTCGGCTTGATCAGTCACGTTATGGGATCCGCCACGCCTCCTTCTGCCTGTTACATACATTTTGACAAAACATGAATCCCTGATTTCCATTTTCAATAGCCTTCAGCTTTCATCACAGGGCGCATCAGAATCGTACCTCTATGACAAAGCTTGCAAAAAATGATTTTGAAACAAGTTATGCTTCAAAATGCTTTTGAGCATCACAGTAGGCGCTTGGATTTCTAATCCTCATTTAGTTTCCACATCAAGTAAAAATATAATAATCACATTCAAAATTTGTGTAATATGCATCGGAGTATAGCCTGTCATTCGATTAAGAACAAAATTTGGTCGAAAATATGCGTGGGGAGATACTCATCAAATATGATCTATAAATATAGCAATCAAATATTACGACCAGGCACTCCATACGCAATATTTGAGCTGCAAGCAGACAGAGGGCAAAAATACCTGATATCTATGGGAGATACGCCGCTCATTAAAGCGAAACGAATTAAAGTGACTAGTGATTGGCTCTTTGCTGAGCCAGCTTCAAATGAGATAATCGAGACAGTCAACTACATGGTTTGCCTTCCGCTTAAATTTCATTTCACTGATGATTTAGTCAAAGAATGCACCCAAACAGGTGGCGGCTCTGCCACCTTCACGGTCCTCAATTATCCCCTCTATGAAGAAATGGCAAACCAACTTTTGAGCAATTCGAAGCACGCTGGCTCACACTCTGAAACTACCTCCATTTCCTACTCGCGCACCTACTGGCCCATGATACTCATTGCGTTTTGCCTCATTTTTGTATTATCGACTTTACGTAAAGCTCTAAGATTCTGACTAAACGCATACTCTGTTTACCATCCGTTGGCTCAATAATCAAATAATATCACTGAAAACATCTTTGCCTTGTTGAATAACTTTTCTTGTAGACGAGTCTCCTAATGCAACTTTAAAATCTCTAGTCTGTAGCTTGTGTACTTCACGCGATTGCTGAATTTATGGAGACGGAGAGCCACGCAGCCGGACGCTGCTATATCGACTCAGCTCGTCGTCCTGTTCAAGAATATGTGTACTACTTAATGGGACCTGCCAAGCCTGCTTCTGCCAGTCACATACAATGAGTTCAGGGCATTTAAAACCCAATCTAAGCTGTTGCTGTTGAGCTAAGTAGAGCGTTAACAGCTAACAGAAAGTTAACAGCGCTTTAAGCTGCAGCTTAACATTAAAGTCAGAGCTTAATGAGCCAATACCCTGTCATCGAATCTCGTATGGTGTAATTTGAACTGCACAAAGCTGAATCTTGCGTAAACTCAGAAGCAAATTAAGTCAAGTTCCGATATACGCAATGTTGGGATAACTTTTATGTGTCAGCATACATCGTCGACAAACTAGTTATACAGGGCATATGCACGATCGGATTTACACGCAAAATGAGAACGATTGACGATTGGCGACTGGCAAGCAGCCAGTGGGCCTTTTGGAGAGTTGAGCTCTCTCGATTATCACCTGCGGCCAAGTCGACTGAGGAGGCAGCAGCAGAAGTCGCACGAGGGCTCTGGCTGTGGCAACTCCAATTCATTTATTGATCTGGATAGATAAACGCATTTTGGCAGCGCTCGAGCGCGGATGTGTCTTCTAATAAATCCGCAATTGCCAAACAAAAAATTAAGTTTTAATTAACAAAAAAAAGTGCAAGTGAAGGGTTACAAAATTAATTAACTTAATTACGATAGTTAAATGAAATTCATTCGCTGAGCTCAGTTCGTCTATCGAAACCAATCAGAATGAGACGCCATAGCCAGGCGGACGACGTGCAGCACATAGTGTCCTCGTCCTCGCAGCAGGATGCTCCCACTATAGTGGCGCAGTCCCCAGAAACATATTCAAATGGATCTACCACACGACAGGAGCAGGAGAAACTTGAGATCGCGGGCGATAATCAGGAAGATTTAGGCTATACGCATACTCTGGTAAGCGCTAGCAAAGATCGTAAGACCCGGGGCATCCCTGTAAGACTGATAACTTTACAAATAAAAGTTAGTCAAAAAGACAAGGACAATCAAAGAACCTTGAACAAAAAGCATTCTCATTTGAGTATATTGAGTATACGACATGTGATCAATGGAAGGTCCTTTAAGAATTATCATTCTCTAGCAAATATGAAATAAAATTATTACTTCAAATTTTGATAATGCGCAATAAGCTCTGCATAGCAACCAAATCATCAAAATCGAAAACGGAAACGAAATCGAAATCGAATCGATGTGACTCGTAATGAGAGAAGCCTTAGAATGCGGCGAGAGGCTGATACAATGAACTTGTAATGGAATTATTAAATAAACGGCTTCGATATATTCACTCAACATCAGATTGCGGCTATTGTTTGAGAACTAATTGGCAAACATCTAGTGATAATTTGTCACTTATGCGGTCCAATATTTGTTAGCATTCTGACACCAGGCGGGAGCAGGTGCCAGACAGCTAATTGTTTGCATTTGCTTTTTAGTTATGCAAATATTTTTTCCTCCGATGGTCACACTTCTTTTATTATTTTTATTTATTAACTTTTTATTTGACACTTTTTGTCTTTGGACTTTTTTCCATTATTTTCCGGGGAAACTACGTTAATTGCGCCTAATTAGCACAGTTTAAAAAGTTTAATTCGCTGCGCATGTGATAGATGTGACTATGTTATTTACAATTCTATTATTTTTTGCCATTCTATATAAAAAGAAACACACACACATTTAAATACATATGTATACATATATGTACCTGGCGTGTATTGTACGCCTATCTAAATAAGTTAATTTTTTAGCACGTCGCATGTGACAAATTCGGTATGTTTTTGATTTGGCCCACCGTCTGTCACACTGTTGAGTCACACACTCTATATAAATGTATGTATACTTTTCGTTTTCCGATCAACCTGTAGATGTATGGCAGGTACTCCAGGGATCTGCAACAATTTGCTGGCGATGAGGCCCGACGATTGCGCAAACTCGCCAAGCTGCGCAAACAGGAGGACAAGCTTAGAAGTCAGGTGAGCCCAAACCTAAAATAGCTACGTAAGTTTGCACCCTGAATGCACTGAGAAAAATGCAATATGCGAGTACATAAGTGGTGGTAAGTCACGTTTGCTCCTGTTCATGTTACCATATATTACCCATAAAAGTCCTTTCTATAAATGTTCGATGTTCCGTTTCTGGCTGTGTAGTTGCTCCAGCTGCAATCCAATGAGCCCACACGCTTCCACAGCATGTCCTCCTGGGCTTGGCATCATTTCTCTGATCGCCTGAGCAAGGATTGGATATTTCTGACAGCCTGCGGCATCATCATGGCCCTCATATCCTTCGCCATGGATGAAGGCATCCGATTGTTTATTGCAGGTAGTACCGGCTGTCAGTCTACCCTCTCGATATCTTCATCACTTTGCAAATGATTTCAGCACGCTTCTGGTTCTACAATGACATTACTGGCGACCCCTTTGCCAGATATTTGACCTGGGTCGCAATACCAGTAGTTATGATCCTGATTACAACCACGTTTATACACTATTGGGCTCCCCAAGCTGCAGGTAAACGGCCCTATTTAGTCTGTAACTCTTAAGACGTATATATATATATATCCCTTTTAGGATCGGGCATACCCGAAATGAAAACAATTCTGCGCGGCGTTCCGCTCAAGAACTACCTCACATTTAAGACCCTGGTGTTCAAAGTATTGGGACTCACCTTCGTTTTGGGCAGCGGCATGCCACTGGGCAAAGAGGTGAGCCTCAAGAGAAAACTCTTCCTGTTTGCCCTTCGCAAGGACCCCATGTTCTCCTCTCGTTTTAGGGGCCCTATGTGCACATTGCCAGCATTGTGGCACATTTGCTGAGCAAGCTGGCCACGCCCTTTCGCAGCATTTATCAGAACGAGTCGCGCAGCACCGAAATGCTGGCCGCCGCCTGCGCCTTGGGTCTGGGCACCTGTTTTGCAGCGCCCATCGGAGGTAAACTGAAATTGTGACTAATTAAATCGCTACATAGGAATGATTAACTGATAAATCCCATTGGCGCAGCTGTGCTCTTTAGCATCGAGGTGACCACCACATACTTCGCGGTGCGCAATTATTGGCGAGGCTTCTTTGGCTGCGTGGTAGGCGCTTCGGCAGTGCGTCTGCTGGCTGTCTGGTTCCAGGGCGCGGACACAGTCACAGCCGTCTATCCCACCTATATAAGCACCGAGTTTCCTTTCGATTCGAGGGAGCTTGTCTTCTTCGCCTTGACTGGGTAAGATTTCCATTAGTGTCCACTCACAGGCACTCTCTCATATGCATTTTGCTTCAGCGCGCTTTGTGGATTGCTGGGCGCCTCCTTTGTCTGGGTCCATCGACATTACGTACTCTTCATACGCTCCAGCAAGAAACTGAATAAGTTCCTGCAGAAGAAGTGAGTACCACTTGTATGACATGTCACTAGGTCAGTCAGCCAATCAGTCAGTCAATCACTCAATCTTTCAGCAAATAGATTATCCCCCGCCTGCTTCAAGTCTATAGCAACTCATTTGTTTACCTCTTACAGTCGTCTCATATATCCCGGAGTGCTGGCTCTGCTGATATCTACGCTTACCTTTCCCTTGGGCACGGGACAATTTCTGGGCGGGGATATTAGCACTGAGAATCAGCTGACGCAGCTATTCAGCAACTTCACCTGGACTCAGCGAGATCTTAGCGAGAAGCAGGCGAGCATTGTCGCCCAGTGGTCCACCAAGTACACGACCATCTTTGGCAATCTCATCTACTACACGCTCTATCACGTACGTAAGCCGTCGCACAAGCAAAGAGGTAATGCCTCTATCTAGCCGCTCTTTCTTCTAGTATTTCCTGTCCATTATTGGCTCCACCATGGCCGTGCCGCACGGCATGTTCATTCCAGCTCTGAAGATCGGCAGCGGATTTGGCCGCTTGGTGGGTGAATTTGTCGCCTGGACCTTTCCGCTGGGCGTGCGCTATGGCGACTGCATGTCCCCCATTATGCCAGCGGCGTATGCTATTGTGGGTGCGGCTGCCTTCTCCGGCTCGGTGACTCACTCGATTTCAGTGGCCGTTGTCGTGTTCGAAATTACCGGGCAAATTGCGTTTGTGGTGCCCGTCCTGGTGGCTGTGCTGGTGGCCAATGCCGTGGCCTCCCTTCTTCAGCCATCCATGTACGAGAGCGTTATTATGATCAAGAAGCTGCCTTACCTGCCCGATCTGCTGTACACCAACTCGTCGATGTACAACAAGCACGTGTCTGACTTCATGCTGCACGACGTCAAGTACATTTGGCAGGGTATCTCCTACCAGCAGCTGAAGCAGGTGCTCAGAACGAACAAGAAGCTACGCTCGATCCCACTTGTGGACAGCCCAGAGAAGATGATACTCCTTGGCTCTGTGCAGCGCCAGGAGCTAGTCAAATTGATTGAGGACCAAGTGGGACGCGAGAAGCGCATGGAAATGGCTCAAAGATGGCGCGCGGAGGAGCTCAATGAGCAAGCTGCCGAGCGGCGACCCTCGCGCTTTGAGGTCGTGCCAGCCCAGGACCCGCAAAGAACCATTTTGAAGCAGAGCAATCAGCAGTCAAACGACTCGCTGAACAGCGTCCACAGCAACTCCGAATCTCGCTTGCGTTCGACGTTCCAGTCTGTGTTTAGGAAGTCCTCTGAATCGGATCTCGACCTTGAGGTCGGCTCCAACGAGCACCTGCACCCAGTGGCCAGTCCCTCAAAGCGTGTCCACCTGGTAAGCACTCTAGAACTCTGGCCAAGATCTGACCACTCACTCAATTACTCTACCCTAGATTGGTGATCGCGTTGTCGACATGTCGCCCGAGGGCAAGAAGCTTTGGGAACTGGATCAGTTGAGCAAGCCCATTGACTTTTATACAGCATCGGCCCGCATTGATCCCTCGCCCTTTCAGCTTGTGGAGCGAACCTCTTTGCTTCGAGTCCACTCCTTGTTCTCTATGATGGGCGTCAGCCATGCCTATGTGACCCACATCGGCCGCCTTGTGGGTGTCGTCAGCCTGAAGGAGGTGAGGCTGAACATGCGAAAAAATTCAAATACTAAATATCCCTTATATCATTTTAGCTGCTCAAGGCAATCGAGGACATCAACAATCAGCGCTTTGAACCATCAGCTCGTGAGCAGCAACCGGATGTGAAGCCCCTTCTGGCTGGCAGTTCCAGCGACGAGGGCGTCAATAGCACCGTCACCTCGGTCAATTTAATGTCTGGCGAAATCCGAGCTAATCCAGGAGCAGGCGCACTCAATCAAGGCACCCACACAACTGTGTAGCCCGAAAGCTGGGCGGAAGTACAAGTTGATAATTCTTCATAATACCAAACCAAAAATCCCTATAATATGATACAATAGAGTTGAACTTCATTGGTTATACTTAGAGCATGGAGCAGGACTCGAAATCACGTTCGTGATCAATCAAACTACCTATAGAAATGTGAACTCCGGATGACTGGACTCATCTGGTTTACACCGAAACCAACATTGGCAAGATCCAAGCTATATATCTGTTAAGAGCTGGTACAAATACACGTTTTACGACTTTGTTCAAATTGTCGCTCCATTTTGTTGTTTCAAAGTTTGCTTTAATAAAAATAAAAATCAGAGTTTCCAGCATCTGAATATTTGCAGGATATTACGAGAGAAATAAAACTCGTTCCACTTAACATTTTTTATATTTTGCATTTTTATTGACTTTCTATCGTTTTTCTTTTATTTTTTTTTTCTCTTTGTATAAAACAATATCTCATCTTTCATTTTAAATTTGTTTGTTTGTTGTTTCTTAACTTTCGATTTCTTTTAGCCGTGCTTCCAATCACTTTAAAAAAACAGTATTCTTCTTCGGATATCAATCAATGGATTGCATTTGATTCACAAACTCGCTCGGCGGCTATGCACACACTTTATACACCCTACTCTCAGTGGGACGCCCAGAGTATATTGGTTTTCATTTTCGTTATCGAAGAGTAAAGTAGCGCGTTTTTATCAGAAATAGTAACGGCTAAATTATATTCGTAATATTTACGGACATTTGCTTTTCAATTCTTTTTGTTTTTTTTTTTTTTGTTTTGCAAAAAAACTAAAGTTTACTTATATCTTAGTTCATATATGTGTGTGTAGTGTGTATAGTGTAGTGTAGTGTAGTGTGTGTAGTGTAGTGTAAATTAGTGTTGTGTATAGTATACGATTCTCTCTTGTGGAGCGCTGCTTGCTTAACACGCCTCTCGCTTAGTTTTCTTTCTTATAAATGGTATCATATATGTTTTTTTTTGTTTCGTTGCGAAACATTTCTCACAGTTTTACAAATTAAAACAAGAGCGTTCCTTAGTTTTTTTTTCGATTTTCTTTTCTTTTGTTTTTGCCATCTCATATCATATATCATCGTGAGTTTCTGTTTACAATGCAAACAAATTAGTTGATGCTTTTTATAGGAATACATAGTTGTATAAATTATTTTAAATTATCTCTGGGGTACTCGTACTTAAATATTAAAAACATTTTCAATGTTCAACTGAATTTAATTTTCTTGAAGTTTGTTAAAAATTTTTGTAGTATTATGTTTCTTTTTTTGTCTGTTTACTGTGTTTTTTATGGAAGTATTTAGTTTTTTTTTTTGTTTTTTTTTCTTGTTACAGTTTTGTTGCTTGGAAAAATAGAAGTATATTCTTATGTACGTAGGTATAGCAATTGTTGAGGCGCAAAGCATTCTGACTTTTTGTCTCTTCTCTTTCGGGGTGGGGGCGTAAACGTGTGCAAAAAAGGACAAAAGTATTATAATAATAATAATTAAATAAATTTCTGTCTCCCGTACATCTCGATCTAGGTCTGCCTACATTTGTTATTAGTGTTATGTAGTTGTTGTGGTCGGTATGTTGTTGTTTTGTTGTTGTTGTTGTTGATGGCACAGCGTCAGTTGATAGTTTCTTAATTTTTCTTCAGGTGCAATTTACATTTACATTTTATATCACAATTTTCATTATTATTATTATTATTTTGTAATTAACACATGTTTTCTATTTCACTGTTCTTCATTTACGCCCAGCAAAAAACCTGTTGAGCAAAGTGTCAAGAATTCTCTTTGCTTTTGTTTTTTTTTTTGTTTTTCAAATTTTGTAAAGAGAAAAAAATTATTGGAAAAGTTGAAAGTAAAGATAGTGAGGGGAAATGCCCTTTTCGAATTTATCATTGCGAGCTTTCTCAACATGCGTTTAATATGCATGTTAAAGGAATGGAAATTTGCTTGCTTTTATTTCATTTTATATTTGAACTGAAAATGAGTCAAATGTGGGCCCAAGCGGACTTCTAAGCAAAACTTAAGCAATTCAAAAGCCAATTTTAACATAGGCAATTTATTCGTTTTTCCAATTACTCAATTGATGAATTCAAATTGCTTACACAACAGCTGAAAATTTCTTAGCACTCCTTTTAGAAGTACGTGTGAGTGTGTGTGTGTGTAAGAGTGTGTTGTGTGTGTATGTGTGCGGCCCTGAACAATGCCTCAGAGCCTGTCAAATATATAACTCAATTCTTCAGGTTTCTTTAAGGTTTGTTCTCAAGTTTTTCATTTTTTTTTCCTAGTTTTTTTTTTTTTGTAACAGTTTCTGTTAATTGAAATGAAAACGATAAACAATTTCTTGTACATTATGGATTTCCTTAATTGTTTACAAAGTTTTTTGTTTTAATTTGATATACTTGAGCCGAAGAAAGAAAGCAAACAAATATATGCAAACAACTTTAGTTCTTCATCTTCTTCTTCTGCTCAACAGAAAAGCACAAAAAAATTAACAATTTTTTGGCGGCAACTAGTGTTTTTTTTTTCTTTCCAAATATAAACAAAATCTCTTGGATTAGGTATGTGTAAATATATATGTGTTTGTGTGTGTGAGTGTGTAACTCGCTTAAACGCAATTTGCATTCATATTTTTTTTTATTTTCATAATAAAAAATTATAGCGAATAATTACATGTTCGTTTTTTTTTTTCACTTTTTTAAATCTTTTTTATAAAAAAAGTTTTTGTTTTTTATTTTTCATTCGAACGACTGTTGGTTCTTCTTCTTCTTGTTTTTTGCTTAATTAAACAGCACTTTTGGATTGCTTCTTGAGGGCGCTCTTCTTCGCTCGATCTTAATGATTAACAGCAACACAATTCATAAGCTTGTATTAAAGTAAGACGGAATTTTAAGTAGTTTCTTGCTGTTTACAGTTTCTTTTCACGCATAAGCTTCTAGAAATGAATCAAGCAAATTATTAGTTATAATTTGCCAATTTAAGATGTTCTTGTTGTTTAGCGATTTGTACATAAAACTAATTATACAAAGAAAAAGAACAAATAAAAGTCGAAAAAGAAAACTTTTAACAAATTTTGTTTTTGTTTTCAGATTTGGCTCGAATGCCGCGATTCCCAACCAAATGGGGCTCCTCTTCCGACAGCTACAGTTGTGGTTGTTGTTGATGTTCTTCATATACTTATCCACTGGCCGTAGCGGGTTCACAGTACTCGGCCAAATCGCCGGGTCGCTGCTGCTGCCGCATGCGTCGCTGCAGCAACAGGCTTTCGCTGGGCGGCGACAGTCCGATGCCCAATGTGGGCGGCTCCTCCAACAGATGTGGGGGCACTTGGGACGAATGCACAAAGCGCCCAGACCCAATGCGTCCGGTTGGCTGCTGTAGCTGTTGGTGCTGCTGTTGCTGATGAGCGCGCTGCATGCCTCTGCTGGGCTGATTCATACCGCAGCTACGCATGGGCGCATACACGCAATCCTGACGCCAATTTCGTATCTGCGTTGCAGGTGACGTCGAGTGCTCGTCGGAAGGCGGCGAGCCGCCGCTGCTGCTCCCAGCACTGTTGTGCCGCTGCTGCTGACTCTGCTGCTGTTGTATCTTGTAGCCAGCGGCACCGCCTCCATGCGAGAAGCTGCCCAAATAGTTGCGCTGCTGATTGCCGTAATGGCCGCCACCGCCACCAGTGCTAAAGGGTGGGCGATATTTACGAAAGCCTCCTCCACCTCCAGCAGGGATGATCTTATGCTGCTGCGGTGGCTCCGATTGATGGCTACGATTGCGCCAATTCTCCAGGCGCTGCGTTTCGGGGTGTGGCGCTACATAGCGTTGTTGTTGCTGTTGCCGCTGCTTTCGTGTATATGCATTGCATATGGCAGGTGGCGTTGGCTTCAAACCATTTCCAGTTGATTTCAGCTCGTGCTCATCATCATAATCATCATCTTCCTCATCTTCATCATCATCGTAGTCATCGTCTTCTTCATCAATGTCGGCATCCTCGTCATTTTGATATGCATCCAATGCAAAATAAACATTGCGCTGTTGTTTGTTGCTGTTGTTGTCAGCAGATAGTTGTTCTTCTTGCTGCTTCTGTTGCTGTTGTTGTGGTTGTTCTTGTTGTTGTTTGCCAAAAGTCGTTCGCATTGTTGTCGCCTCAGCTGCAGTTGTCGGCACTTTCAAATCATCTACATTGTTATCGTTATCATTATCGTTTGGTGGGCATGTTGCTCTTTCTGCTATTGCTGCTGCGGTTGTTGCTTCTGCTGCCGGCACTGCCGCTGAGTTGACAACAATATTTGCAGTCTCATAAATTTCAGGTAGCTTTTCTTTTAAATCACTAATACTATCCAATAGTTTAACATAATCATCATCGTTATCATAAACATTATCATTTTTATCATCGTTTTCATCATCATTATCGTAATCATTAGCATAATCGTTATCCTTATCATTGCCTTTGTTGCCGTTCGTTTGGGTTGTTGTTGTTGCTGTTGCATTAACTGGTGTTGTTTGCATTTTGTTGCTGTTGGTGTTGGTGTTGGTATTGGTATTGGTATTGGTGATTGTAGTAGCACTAATATCACATGATGTTGTTTCTTGCTTTTTGGGCCCATCAACATCATCATCTTCGTTCTCCTGCTTCCCCTCATCCTTAAACACTCTTATCTCCTGCGCATTGTTGCGCATTGTTGTTGCTCTTGTAGCAAATTCACTTTGCTTTACTTTTCCCATATTATCAATAATAAGTTCATCCTCCTTCTCTACTACCTTTACCTCCTCTTCATTCTCATCAACTTTAGCTTTCAATTGCTTTCGATTGTCGGCCTCGTTCTTCTCCTTCTCTTTATGCTTCTCCTCCTCCGGGTCGTACTCATCTTCCTCAGCTATATCATCCTCGCGCTGCTGTTGCTGCTCATAAAGATAATCATCACCCTCATCTTCATCTAGCGTGCGCCAATAATGTTTATAATGCTGATAGTGCTCGCCATCTCTCTCCTCCTCAGCCTCCTCGGCCAACTCATCATCATCATACATTGGATCACCACCATGGCCAGTTTTGGGATGTTGCTCCTGCTGCTGCTGTTGCAATTCACGCTGTTCCTGATAGCGACGTGTCGACTGCACCCACTCGTCATCTACACCTTCATCCAAACGTCCAAAAGCCTCCAACGCCTCTTCATCGTCATCATCCTCCTCATGCACATTGAGGGTCTTAAAGCCACCGCTGTTGTTAAATATGCCAGATGCAGTCCTGGACGATTGACGGCTATGGTTACTGCCCCCATTGCGCTGAGCCGAAGACAGCCGACCGCCGTAAGTTGACGATGACGAGGCGCTCGCGTTGTTGTTGGCGACAGCAGAAGCCGAGGTTGCACTTGCGTTACGCTGCGAGCGATTGCGTATATACTGCGCCGGCGGCTTTGGATTATAATTCTCATCGCTGTACGCGTCCATATAGGCCTGCGAGGGCTGATAGATATTTGGGCGCTCCTTCATATAATCGTAGCGCATCGAGAAATGCTGCAGAATCACACGCTTCACGGCCATTGCCGACTCGGCAAACTGCGAGATCTCACGTGCCGACTGATGGTTACTATAAAGGCAACAATTAATAAATGTATTGTTTTTGGAATGGTTACTATAATAGTTACCGTCGGATATTGCTTGGCGTTTGCAGCGCCTTATGGCGGCTCGTTTGCTTGCTGATGACCGGCTCCTGCTCGCACATGCGAATCCACTTGTGACTGAGCACTGCCTCGGCACTGAGACGTTTAGATGCCTCCTTAACTAGCAGACGGCAAATTAAATCTTTGGCCTCATCGCTCACAGCATGCCACTCGGCTTCCGGAAAAGAAAAACGGCCTAAACGGAATACGTAGAATTCTTACAAATAATTCTAGTTATAGATTTATCATTGCTAGACATACCCTCTTGAATGGACTCGAAGAGCAACTCTTGGCACGTTCGGCAGTTCTCACCGCGATTCCAGCCGCAATCTTCGCCGCAGTTGCCCGAAAATGGTGGATAGCCGCAGAGCAAAATGTAGGCAATCACACCCAGAGACCACAAATCGCAGCGCTTATCATAATAATTGGCCTCGCCCACAAACAGATCGACTACTTCGGGAGCCATAAACTCGGCGCTGCCGACCTATAAATGGGGAGGAAAGTGAATTAGAAATGTTATAGCTCACTTTTTCGCTATAAAAGCTAACTCACTGGGGTCAATAGCTGGGGAGTAGCAGCTGGCGATGATATGTCAGTGGTGAACTTAATGCCTGAGCCCAAATCGAAATCACAAATTTTAATCGGACAGAGCGAATCCGTTTTCACGCACAATATATTCTCCGGCTTGAGATCACGATGAGCAATGCCCTTCTTGTGCAGAAAATCTAAGCCGGACGCAATCTCTTTGATGATCTGCGCCGCCTCATGCTCCGAGAAGCAGATTTGCTCCTGGATACGAGTTAGCAATGGGCCGCCATTAATTTTCTCAAACACTAAATAGAATTTCTCATCATCTTCGAAGAATTCGATCAATTGCAAGATGCCCGGATGTCCCTGACAGTGATGGAATGTCTCCACTTCACGAAAGACACGCGCACGCGCATGTCCCGGTATCTTATCGATAACCTTCACAGCATACTCCAGATCGGTATAGATGTTAACGCACGTCTGCACCGATGCATAGGCGCCCTCGCCCAATATCTCGCCCGTCAGCTTATACAACTCTGCAATGCGAATAGAGAAACCCAATATCATTATACAGATCCTCGACACATATATATCTATGTGTGTCAGCTTACCTTGAAATGTTGACGAGTGCAGCGAGGAGCTGATGCGTTTTTTACGTCGCTTCTTCTGCATCTCCTCCTTGTGCCGATTGAGTTCCGCCTGACGCTCCACTTCGGTCATGTTCGGCGCTTCGCTCGACTCGTTGCCGGACACATCTTCGCTGCTATAGCGCGTTAGCTCATTCTGGCCGTCTGCAATTGCAAATGATATCGAAATTTTAAATATTTTGAGTTGAACAAGACAGCTTATAGGAATTACCAACTTATGAAATAAGTTATTCAATATATATTCAGTATATGTATGACGAAACTGAAAAACACTTGATATTTGTCTGGGAGTGAGCTACAAATTCAGTTGCTACTGTTTGCAACTGCTCTGCGCGACGTTTCGAGCCGAACTGTTGCCTCTTTGAAAACTACTGCCGACGACCTAAAGATAATTTCATTATACACACAAATAGATATGTTTCTCACTAAAAACTGTTTACACTTTGTTTTATATCGCATAATTGCGCCTTGGTCTTGTAGAAAGTCTCAGCATACATATTTGTTTTTTTTTTTATTTCTTAACTAATTTGATACCAAATTTATTGACTACATAAAATGTAATTAAAATTTCATGAATATTATAACCATTGTTATAATAATCGGAAGCAACGTGTAAACATGCCGATCGCTCGTTGTTCCAATCGTTTGAGTCACCTCCCAAAAAGGTGTTCCTACTCAATAGCTTGCTTTAGAAAGATTAGAAGCGTAACCAAATATCGCAGTCAACCGAGCTGCTTGCAAATAATGATGAAATGCCCCTTTATACATAGGTTTAGAATATCAAACGAAATGTATGAGATGTGATCAACATATAAAAGAAAGCTTTCCAATACATATTGATAAGGTGTTGTGAGACTATGACTATGACAGCTTTAAAAGAGAATTTTAATGCCATTTGCATATGAAAGCACAAAAGAGACAGAAACCAACAAAGAAAGCGCGCCTTTGCTCGATTAGATATTGATGCACATACATATACATATATAGACAGGGATCTAAAATATTTGCTCGATACAGTAATTACGAATTTAATGCATGTTCTAAGCCATTTTAGGCTGAGAATCAAATGAATATATATGTATATATATATATATATAAATATATATTTCATTCATTCACATGCCAATATTAATCTATGAAATAAGCCTTGGTGAAACTTTTTGAATCTCTTTTGTATTGAGGCGGCTGCTGCTGCGTGACAGTTAAATTCTTGGCTGAGACTTTTGATTTTTGCAGCCTTCGATTTCGTAGGTTGACGTTAAGTGGAGATCCAACAGAATGCTAATCAAATAAAGCAACAGTGCTTATCAAATCGAGTCGACTCTCTCGCTGCTACACGTCGAGAGAAAAGGCGAGATATACATGTGTATATACATATATAATGACCATTAGGTTTCGGTTCGCACAATAAATATTTGCGCACATTTATCGGCGACCAGTTGCCATATTTGTATGCCTACATACATATGTTTGTATTCAAGTTTTTATCAATGCATAAATGTTTATAAATAAACAAGTGTGTATAGAAAAATAATAACACAATATATGCATACAAATATATATACATACACACACACATATATATATATATATATATATATATATATATATATAGATGGATCGCTACAACGAGTACATAATTTTAGCGCAACTGCGTAGAAAGCAAATCGCGTGTCGTAAACAAGTCGCGAGTAAAAAGAAAAAATTATAATAAAAAATAAAAATCAAATATGTAAAAACTCAAATATATGCTAAGAGCTGAGAGCTGAGACCTGAGAGCTAAAGCTTATTGTGACAAGGCAGGGAAAGGGAGGAGGCAAGAGCAAAGACCACAGGCGGCAATCGATGCCTGACAATGCTTGTGCCAATAATAATCTTCGTTATGATCATCATAATGGCGATGATGATGATGAGCAGCAGGAGAAGTCAACGCATTTTTGTAATTTTATACTCTTACAGATCGTCGTATGCCTTATAATGTCACGCAGTATGCAACACCATATACATATATGTATATATTTGCTCGATAACAAATCAGTCTTTATTTTTTACGAATTACTTGATCATATAAGAGCTATAGCAGCAGGTATGTCAGCATTATCCATATGGGACTTGCAGGGTATTCAAGCTTCGGCGTGACCAATATGGTCTCGCTTTCTGGTTCTCTTTAATTGCTGTCATAAACCAGGCACACGATTCGTGTGTTCGTTCAATATTCTATTTATAGATATCATGGGACTTACGACTCTGTCTGCCCACTTAAAAACGTTTAAGGAAGAAGCGAAGAGGGCACCAGAGACAGAGAGGCAAAGAGGAGGCAAGGCGGAGAGTGATCGCTGGCCCACCCAATCGCCAATTGCAGCTCGCAAATGCAACTCGTAATCAGCAGAGTTCAGTGGGGAGTGGTGCGCAGTGGGTGGGTTAGACTTGAGACCACTGAAGGGGTTGCATGTCCATATATGTACACACATATAATAATAAATCTAATGCTCGCAAGCATTGGACCTTTGAGCGACAGAGGTAATTGGCCTTTGGCGACTGCCTTGTGGTGTCGTTGCTGAGGCGCATAATCAAAATAAATAAACGACTAAACGAACTACTTCAAGTAGTACAATGGATATATACATATATATAAATAAATATATGTATATATGGCATGGCACGATCATTGAACTATTAAAGGGAATTTAAAAAAGAGCTGCAAATTGCGATCAACAACAAAGGAATCATAGTATCATTCACATACTATATCTAAGTAGTTCTGTTAAGAGAAGTACTTCGAAACTCTTTTCTATTATTCCTTACTCAATCATAGCATTATTGCATTGTACATACTATATCTAAGTAGTTCAGTTAAGAGATCTTTTCTATTTATCCTTAGAATCTAGATCTGACTTTCCACAGATAGGAAAGACTGAAGAGAGGCCATCAATCATTCTTATCGCTTATCGTCTTATAAATCCCACTTGCCAATCACTCGCACACACTTGATATATATACATACATATATATACTATATAGCATACTTGCTTGTGACCCAATTTCTTTCTAGACATTCTCGCGTGTTCTTCCGCCTTTCGAGCGACTGCTGGCTGCTGGCATTAACTATTTATCTAGAACGCAATATATACGCAAGCGCTGATAAACAAAAAAATACTTTTAAATATTTAGACAAGCTTTCATTTTTATTCTATACTCATTTTGTTTTTTGTTTTCTTTTTAGTTGGTTCCGGTGCAGCCGTCTTCGGCGATGCTCGGACGTCATTTCTCTCAGTTTCTCGCATTTGGCGATTATAAAATTCTCGATTTATTATTGTGTCTCGCCGTCGGTCGAGTGAGCATTTTGGCTGAAAGCCCACCAAATTCACAAATCGCGTCATTTGCGCTGCCACGCCCAGCTGCACACACGTTTCACCACCGCCCACTTGACGCACACACGCACATGGCATGCTGGCCATTCGTTCTTATCTAAATTTAAATGTGGCCTATTTAGTGCGCTTTCTCTCTCTCTCTCTCTCTCTCTCTTTCTGATTTTAATTCTTATCAGAATTGCGTAAATTCTATTGTGGAAAACAACGAAATGTTTACTCTTCCTGTCTGTTATTATTATTATGTTTTATTATGCTTTCTCATTGCTTTCGCTTATGTTTGCCGCCTTTTGCGCATTGCTTTTTCCCATTTCTGCAAATCATTTTGTGTTTTGTTAGTTTCTTTAACTGAAGGAAAATTAATTATGACAAATTGCAGATAATTTGTTGTCGAAAAGCCAATGACAAATTACAGTGATTTGTTAATTCTTTTCAGTTTCTTTCTCTTTTTATTCTTTTCGCTTTTGAGTTGTTGCCCACGTGCACTAAGCTGATTTCATCCACGTCTCAGCTCCCTGCACGCCTTGAACTGATCATATATGTGTAGCTAATCTCTTGCAAGACATCACCTGATGTCTTCATGGAATCGATTATAAAAAGCGCCTGCTGAAACGCATTCGTCGCATTTCATCAGCTTAAACTCTTGACAAACACCTGCTCAAAGCTTCTGCAGATTGTTTATTTTTGTTTATTTTGGTTCCGTTTTGTTGTTGATGCGATGAGCTGACCAGACAGGCGACAGAAACATTTGAGGTTTGCCAACTTATCTAAACAAAGCCGGGAGAAGCTTTGTAGTCAACTCTCGGCTTACAAGTTACCAAATCACTCACGAATATATATAGTATATAATGTATATGTACTATATACTATATAGCATATATAGGCATATATAACGCCCGATGTTTTCTTTGTGATTCAGTCGAACGTCAACTGGAAGCCATAAAAAACTGAAACCAAAACAAGCTTTGAAATAATCGTTTTCCCCTCTTTTTCTCATTCTTCATCTCCTTTCCGATGTTATGACAAAATAAATAAGCAAACACAGCAGAAATAAGAATTAAAATAAAAATAAAGCGGGTATTCGATTTCTAGCTTTTGAGTCAACTTTATCTCTGACGCATTTGCCGGCCGGCAAAGTGGAGACTGCGCAGCGGGCGGAGGACCGAATGGGGGCTTGAGCAGTCGCCAGTTTCACTATCAAATTCTAGTTTCTGGTCCCTCAGTTTCAATTAATTGCGTCGTACTCTCGCAAAGCTTCCAATACTCTATTATTTGCAAACAAATTTTGAAAAATTAATTTAATTAAAAATAAAAACAATTATAAACAAAAATTTACTTTTATTCAATGAATGTACGGGGCGTGGCTCATGTCCTAGGCATATAGGGTATTCTCTTATTGTATACATCTCTTAACGTATTTCTTTTCTTTATAGGGTATCTGATCGCTCCACACACATGCACAGAGAGAATAAATATATTATTTTGTTGGCATATTTTTGCATTAAATTGCCAGAACAACTCTATAAACAAAACTAAAGAACAAATATTTGCAAAGAGATTGTGCCTAAACACATACATATACATATGCATATACATACATACATACATATGTATATTTATACAGTAAATGCAAGAAATATTAAACTGCGTTTCAGATATGAGGCCATAAATACGCTATAAAAAATAAAAGGAAAACAACAGTTTCTGTTATGTGTTTGCCCAAGAATCGAATCGCAAATTGAAACAGTTGTTGGTAAAGCCCGCCGACAATTGTTGTTGTTGTTTTTGTAAAAATTATTATTTTTATTGCTATTCTAATGATGCAACATGTGGTAAGTAAATAGAATAATCTAGTTGGAAATAAGGCGTAGATAATGAATTGCTCTTTAGCGTAGGCTAGGATAAAAACAATGGAAAGCAATTGAATGCCAAAAGGACTGCAAAGGAGTTGATCTAAAATGCCAATCAGTATAGAAGAAATGTCTGTAGTTGATCTAAATTGCGAGACCTAAACATTCCAATGCACTATAGAACATATTGCTATAGATGATCTAAAATACCAATGAGACCTAGAAATAAATACAGTATAACAGACATGTCTGTAGTTGATCTAAAATGAAAATCAGACAAAAGTTCAATACCATAGGAAAACTGTCTGAAGGTGATCTAAAATACCTTTCTGAACGGAAAAGTCCAAAGTACATATATGACATGTCTGAAGTAGATCTAAAATGCCAATCAGACACATAAAGGAAAACTGTCTGAAATTTATCTAAAATGCCTTTCTGGACGGAAAAGTCCAAATTATATGACATGTCTTAATTTGATCTAAAATGCCAACCAGACAAAAAAGTCTGTAGTTGATCTAACATATTAAGTTTCAAAAAAAATCTAAATATTTTCTTTCTGCTTTTGTTTTCAATGCATAGCCATGTTTGACGCAAGATAACACGAATGATGACCCTAAAGAGAACTCGAAACAAGGTCAGACTAAACAAAAAACTAACTTGAAAATAAAACAGTAGTCAGAAAGAAGAAGAATAGGTACTCAAAAAATAATGCTGGTTAATCATATCGGACGTCTGCCAATTTTTAGCACTCAGAGAGGAGGGAGGGAGGTTCCCCTCTCACCTAACAGGCTTATCGAAGCGAAGCTGATAGCAAACACCTATCAAAAACAAAAATGAAAACAGTCCTATCAAAGCGAAAATAAATTGAAAGAAGAAAACAACAAAAACAGCCTTGAAAAGTTTTTAGTTAAAGCTGCAGGCAAAGACTAGAACAACCAACCACAACGACGTAGGCAACAAAACAACGGTCAAGTGTCATAAACAATAATGGCAATAATTAAGAAGGAACAGAAGAAGCAGTAAGAGTAAACCGAGTGAGTGAGATAGTAAGACAAAGTATGCAAAGGTCAGTAAAGCAAAGCAAAGAGCAACAAAAAATGTCAGCAGCTAACAGCACACAAATTACATATGTATATTGTTTACAAAGAAAGAAAAAAAAATGGAATTATGAAAGAACACAAATCGAAACAAGAAAGTTACCAAGAGGCAAACACATGCTAATGATGATACGAGAACGAAGAGAGAACAGAGGCCAGTCAAAGAGAGCAACCAGCACACGCGCCGCTCTCTCTTTAAAGCTGTCGCTCTCTTCTGCTCATGTGTTACTTCATACGAGCAGCGGCAGCGGCAGCAGCAACAACAAACACGAATTCGCCCGAAAGAAGAAGAAAATTATTGCGCCGCCGAATAAAGTGTAAAAGCAAAAGTTAAAAAAAATGGCGAAAAGTAAAGAAAACAGCAACAGCGAAAATCTACCGGTAAGGCGTGCGAGGCGTGCGATTTGACGAGTGTGTGTGAGTTTGTGTGTGCTTCTGAGAACAAAAGCAACAAACTATAATGCATAATTATAATATGAAAAACAAATTTACACATACACTCACAGAGACGACCCATGAATGGCTGTATTCGTGTGGCTGTGGCTGTGCATGTGTATTAGTAGCTAGGCCTGCCGGCAAACTGCTCAAGGTCGCCACATTTGCTACGCTGTGACGGTGGTGAGGCTGAGGCAGGCGCTGCAATTGCTTTTGCCTTTGAGTGTTTTGTGGGTGTGTACCAGAAAAATAGAGAACAAAAGAGGGGAGCACGCACTAACGCCGCTCCACCGCCCCACATCCAACTAGACACTCGTTGAGCCTGTTTGCTACAACGCAAATTCTTATTGGAATGGAAATGTGACTCAACGGCGCTCCGCTGCGACTCCCTATGGATTACCATAAAAACAAAATAATAATAACAATTAAACGCGATTCTGCGCATATGGGCAATATGATATCAACAATATCAGAATAAAACCCTCTTCTATGCTTACAGATTAAATGAATACTGTGAAAAAGTACTTTCTGGTTGGAACTGCATAAACTCATCTCTAATATACTCTTATTGAGAATAAGAATAATTTATATTTAATAAACTTGTTCTTTTGCACACGTTTGCAAACACATGACAAAAAGACGTTTGGCCCCTCCAATTGAGTTCCAATTGGACCTTTCGGGAATTCTAATTTGGAATTGAACAAAACTGTTTACCGTTTACTGCGCTCATGCATATGCATGTGCACAACATCCACATTCCATTTACAGTTATTTCTCTCTTCTCTATACTTTTATTACTTACATATTTATAAAACGAAGTGGAAGAGGTACAATAAAATATATGTATGTATGCAATAATAACGGCAACAAGGAAGTGCAGCAGCACAGCAAATTCCAACACGACACACATACACGCACATACATATGTAGCTAACGGAAAGTCAGTATGAATGAATAACAAAAGGCAAAGCTCTAATGCAAAACCGGCATTTTAATAGAATTCATTTTTAAGGGGATATGGATATGGGATAACAAACTATGTATGTATGTATGTATATACATACATATGTATGTATGTGTATGTATGTACGTGTTCTGAAGCTTAAAGCTTCTATAATAGGTATTTTTTGTATTTTGTATTTACCCAACATGTCTGTGCTTGTTGTCGCGGCTGTTGTTGTTTTTGTGCTTTGCTTTTAGCCGCAACGCAATTTATCTAAGCAACGCCCGCTGCTCAGTCAACGTCGCTGCTGGCTGCGCACGTTTTTCCTTGATATGCTTTCGGTACTTCAAAACTGCGTGCACACTTTTTGTGATAACCGTTAGTTAGTTCTGCTTTTTCTCTTTTAGTCCATCTTCACAGGAACAACAATTCGATATCGAACCGAGCGAGTGTTGATGAATGAACGTTGTCGAGAACACGCGGAAAATCTTTAGCTACCGAGCGAGTTTTTGCGAGTGTGTGGGAGACGACAACGTGGACTGCTTTTCAATCTATTTAACTGCGGCCGCTGCGGAAAATAGTATTTACATACATGTGTGTGCGAATATGATAAAACCGAATGGCGAGAAATATATAAAAACGGAACAATTCTTAAAACACGGACAAAAATATAGCCGGACCGTCGTCGCGCGGCGCAAACGAGGAAAGAAACAAACACGCGTCGTCGAACAGCGGCCAGTGTTCAGGCCCAGGCCAGGCGGCAGCAGCAGCAGCAGCAGCCAAAAAAAAAAACCAACACTGCGAGAGAGACCATGTGAGAGCAAACAGCAAGAGAGAGCTAAAAAGCACAGCACATCGGCAAGTCTCAGGCCAATCGCATTTCTAATAAGAGTATTGCCAGCTGCCTGCTGTCTTGTAATATGCAAGAGGAAAGGGCAGAGCTTTGAAATATTTATGCTGAGCTGAGTGGGCAGCGTGCTCTTTGCACGTGCCAAAGAGCGAGTTAACGCACGCTGACGTAGCAAATGTTTGTGCATATTATTTCTGCTTACGTGACTTTTTAACACTTGATGCGGTTAAGAGATATGAAAGACACAAACATTCGTACATATTTACATGCATGTGCATGTATGGCCAAATATGTATGTACATATGTACATACATACATACATACATATGTATGTACGAGTGTATGCGAGCTTTTGTTGCTTTTGTTTACACAATAAACTTTAACTTTTAAGCAATTCAGACGGAAGCGTCGAGAAGCCGGTTTTAGAACTAATTAAATTAGAATTGCAAAAAGAAAAAAGTTTTTGGTCTTAAATAATTTATAAAAAGGAAGAGCTATTAAATCTTGACCCCCACTGTTCTTGGGGGCAATAAAAACAAATACAAACATACATATGTACATAAGTATTTGCGTATGGAAAGTTTTTCAATTTGATTCAATTAAAAGAATCGATGCCGGTCCATGTACATACATACATATGTATGTATGTACATACATGCACACACACATACATTTGCATTTATTGACATGAGTGAAAAAATCTGCACAGCGCAATAGAGCGAAACTGAATGGCGTATGAAATTCGGCAACATGGCATGGGCGTGTGTGAAGTGGGAAGCGGAAGATGAAGGCAGATCTTATTCAATGTTTAACGAATTGAAATTGCGTTCTATTAAAAATAATGAAATCTACATTACAAATACATACATGGGCAGCCAGCACGAAGAAGAGTGCGTGCAAGAGAGTGAAAGATGAATGGATAGTACGAAAGAGAGAAAGAGCAGCTGACGATAGCAGGAGACTGACATAATCGAACAGCAGAGCGAAGCTAAGCACGTTGTTATTGTTTTTTTATTTTTTGGGCTGGCCAAGTAAATACGCGAGTGAGAGAGCTGAACGAAAGCCATAACATAGGAGGGCAGAGCGACAACCAGCTGAGCCAAAAGGCGACAGCCGCTTTGTCGCTCGCTGCAGCTCAAAACACAAACAGCAACAGCAAAATCAAAAGCAAAATAACAACAAAAGCGACAAGTGGTGGCCCCAGCACAAGCACGCGGGGTACGTGCAGAGCAGGCGGCGGGTATACCGAACGGCCACTGAGAGTGAACGAAAAAGAGAGAGAGACATTGAGCGTATTTAAAAAGACCGGTATGACCACGCAAAAAGCAGACAACGCCAACAGCGAATGAGCGAGCAAAAGACAAAATTGAACAAACAGAAACGGCGCTGCCATTCATTTGCTCTCGCTCTCTCCCTCTCTCGCTCGCATGCTTGTACCTGAATTTGAGTGAGCGATACACATACAAGTACAACATCACGTAGGCCGCTGACGTGCTTTTGTTGAGGGCAGCGTGAAAAACGAGGTTAACGCAAACATCTACACTAACACACTCACACACACACACAACTAACACAAGCGCAGCAATCTCATCGCCTGATGTGCGAATTGCGTTCAAAAACAAATAAGTGGAAGGGCAGAAAAGCAAACCGACAACAACAAAAACTACTTTAAATGGTGCTTTGTTTTCTCGAAACAACAACTTGCATAAATATGTTTGTGGATGGAATTTCTTTAGTTTTTTTTTCTTCGTATATGTACATTGCACGACAGCTACAGCGTTGCCATATGCAAGAAAAAACATTGCAGGGCAATGCCTACACTTAAATGCATATAATATACGAACACAGTTTGGCAGTGTGAGTGTGTAAGGGAGAGATGCGTGTGAGAGGCTGCACGTACGCACACGCTTACGTATTATTATTATAATAAAGCACAAGGCAACCCCTGTGCTAATCACAATAATGATGATATACTAAATACTGCTCGCCTGTCACTCATTAATCCGTGCCATAGACCAACGCACGGTGGCAATTGGCCAACCAACCACCCACAAAGCGCTGTCCGCGCACACATGCAAACACGTACATACATACGTACATGTGTGTGTGTGCGCGCAAACTTTCATTGCAAAATAAATTATCGATACAGCGACAGACGACGCCTTCGCCTGCTCCCTGAATCCCGTTTCTTTTTCTGCATTCAATATGCAGCTGCAATATACCCTATCCTCCCCTCCTCCTCCCACACACACACAGCCTTCACTCCAATTTATATGCATTCAGCTCAGTTGAGGCGCTAATAAACGTGATTTTTATTGCATTTTTCACTCAATATTTTTTTTGTGTTTTAGGTTTGTCATCCTCAGTCTCTGCCTCTGTCTCTGCTGTTGCACTAGTGGCAGCGACGTCGCTACACGTCAGCAGCCATACGGCTCGAACTCGGTCAGCGTTGGAGCGTAGCAGCGCTTGGGGGCAGAGAACGGGCGGCCGCTGCGCTCATCGCTTTGTCTTTGTTCGTAGCGTTCGTTCATTTTTGTTTGCTCGTTTGCTTTGACTGTCGTTCTATTTTGGGCTGCTGCTGCTGCTGCCGCCGTTGCAGTTGCAGCGCCAAAGTGCAATAAACGTCATCAAGGTTATGCGCAGTCGCTGCGCTGCTGCTGCAGTTGCAGTCGCTAGTTTCGCTTTACAGTTTATTAACACTTTGTGAACCGTTTTCATTTGTTAAGCTCTCCGAGTATCCGAAAAAAAGCTCGCACAGTGAATCATTTTGTATTTATTGCCTGCACTGTCAGAGTTAAGATAGCTGAGCGAGCATATAGCCATCTCGCTTGCACGCATTCAGCTCTCTTTTTCTTACGTATATATGTATGTATATGTATACATATTTAATAAAATGCAAATGAATTTCGTTAATTTGTCAATTCCGGAAATAAGCCTCGGCGCGCAGCTAGCTCAAAAGCAACAACAATCATTTATTTCACGCTTCTGCCCACACGACGTTGACTCAGCTCCGTCTTCCCCTACGCCCACACCCCTACCCTTTCAGCACTTGGCCAGACCTGGTAGACAAAATTCTGGGAAAGTTTCTCCTCGCATCTCCCACTCTTCTGTCTAAACTGTTCATATGTGTTGCGCATTTCCTTCCAGCTGTTCGTCGATCTGCACCCTCTCTCTATCTTATCGCTGGCACTCTTTCATGTCTTTCTCTTGCAGAGATAACCCAATCGTTTATTATTTTTTGAATATTCAAGGGATCGATCTACTAAAGTCAGGCAGGAGCTGGGGAAGGGGCAGCCCAAAAAATGATAAATGGTAAAAAAAGAAATTGATGATAAAAATGAAAAAATTAAAGAAAATCCTATTGGAAAAAAAAAAACATTTTATTTCATACGCATGGACTTCTTTCGATATCATTAATTTGTCTATATCGTTTAACATATCATATCATTATTAATTCTTTGTTTTTCTTGACCCATATGCAAAAATACATCTGAATAAATTGTCGTAAATTGTTCCATATATCCCATATATTCTATATTATAGATTTTATACAGTTGAGCATTTGTGCTTTATCATTCAATTGAAAGTGATGCAATCTGAGCGATTGACGTCACGGGAGTTGATAAAGCGCAATCTAGCAAAATGAAACGTGTCTTCTATAGTCTACATTCCACATTGATATAAATTAGTTTCACGTTGTTTACTTAATATAATAGAAAACGCTAGACATCAGGCGTTCTAGCATGACAGGTATTACTCAAGCAAATAAGAATATGTATGTAACATATTGTCGTTGGGAATCAAACGAATTAAATCGATTTTAAATATGAATATTTTCTCATATGCGTCGTAGATTCTAGAAGGCTTCTGTAAGATAAGGCTTCGATAACAATTATTTATTTACTACTTAAGCTCTAAACCTAAAGTAGAAAATGTTTTCACTGAATTATTCCTGCAATAAATAATATCGAAGGAGTTTCGAATTTGCAACAACTTTGAGCAACTGCGGCCCACTGTTAGTGCGTACGAAAAGCGCTTGAAGAGGAGCGAGAATGGACTGCTATAGAGCTATAACTTAGTATTGAAATACGTATACCCAAGCATACTCTATATTCTCCACACTCACATCGATATACTCTATATTCTAGACACACACATCGATATATACTCTATATTCTATACATATTGCTGAGACCTCAAGGGATGTCCACTGAGAGACGCATAGATTCTAGGCAATTCTAGGAAACAACGTAGGAACCATTCACTATTCAATGGATTGTTGCCAGGGGCCGTCGCAGCTTTATAAATACATACACACACATTTAGTACGGTGAACGAATGCGTAATGGAAATCGGAAAACACACACACACGCACGCACACTGAGGCAAGTCCAATGCGTTTCCAGAACAAATTCGAAACTAAACAATATGAGAAAGAGCCAAGTGGCAGACATTGCATGAATAACGGCGTAAAAGAGAAGACGAAGCCGAAGAAAAGTAGGGAGCGAGCACACATACATACATACATACATACATACATACATACACACACACACACACACACACACACACACACACAGACACACATTCTTACAAGGGCAGCTAACGCGTAAGATAAAGGGATGAAGGGCGCCGCGCTCTTCCCAAATGCCTCTATCTCGCTCGCACACTGCTGCTCTGCACGGCAGCTGCAAAATAAAGTTTCAATGCACACACACAGCTCGCACAGTGGTCACACAAGACTTTTTTTGTCTCAAAAAGTCGACAAGGGAAAGCCGAAGAGCGTAAGAGCGAAAGAGTTGCAGAAAAGGAGTAAGAAAAAACAAAGAAAAGAAAAAACTTGAAATTCAACACTCACCTGATTGACTTTGGCTGCAGCTGTTGTCCGTGTTGCTGCAAGAGACATTGCTGCCGCCTACGCCGCTGTCCGCAGAGCCGCTAGCGTTGTTGTTGGCGCTGCTGCTGCTGCCGCCACTGCCACCGACAGCGTTGCGTCGCAGCGACGCAAACTCCTTGCCAGCAGCTGTGCTGGCATTTTCCTCTTCCAAAATACGCAAAACCATGATTTTGGCGCTGCCTTTCTATTTCGATTTTGGATCCCCCTTGCTTTTCCCTTTTGGCACTCACACAGTCTCTCCGATCTCCTATCTTCTATCACACGCACCGAACTTTTGAGAATTTTTCCGGTCTAACAGCTGCAAGCTTGCCTTCTCCTTTCCGCTCTTACAGGGTGCTAATAAGACACAGCGTTGACGTCAACGTCGCTGCTGCTGCGGCTCCGATGTGCTCTCGCTCTCTCTGCTGCTGCTACTGCGGCGTTAGTTGTTGTTGCGCTCATTCAAAATGGTGGCTATTGAGAAAGATTTTTCTGTTGCTGCGCTGCTGCTGTTGCTGCTCTGCCAAGAAATTAATTGTGTGAATTTGAATTTTTGCTACTACAGTTTCTGCACTTGATGTGGTTGCAGTCGGCGTCGTTGCGAATTGCGCAGCAGCATCAAAAAAGAAGAAAAATTGTCGCAGGGAAATTTACTTTGGCAAAACAATTTTTTAGCCACTGTTCTGCTGACGTCGGCTGCGCTGCAATATTGTCGGTCGGTTGTTGGTAATTGTGGCTGCTGCTGTTGTTGTTGGTATTGTTGCTGGATTTTCTCATCACATTGGCAAAAGCGAGCAGCAAATTGAATATTCCTTCTTGTTTCAATTTGAAATGATTCCTTCCTCTTTGCTTTTTACCTTTGTGGTGTAGCTATCTATTTGGGTTTAATCATGTATGTATTTGGGGGTCTTGAATGTGGTTGATTTAGTTGTTGTTGCAGTAAAATTGGATTGAATATTGAAAAATTTGCTGTTGGTTATTGCCTGGGACTGACTGGTGGTGTTTGGTCGTTGTAGCTGTTGTTAAAAATTTTCTGCTGATTACAACACAAAAAAAATCGCTGAAATAGCGGACAAAAGCCGTTTTCTTTGCGTTTTTCGCTTTAAATTATCTCTTTTAGCTACCGATCCATTTTTTAACGTTCGAAGATGATTTCCGACTGACTAAAATTAGCGATGCTTCACCTAAGTAATGTGAAAACATCGATAACATTTCGGTTTCGATAACGCTTAGCGATAGATACAATCGATATAGGCATGTTAATAACAGCATTCTGCTCGTAACGCCAACTCAGCTTTTTAAAAGTTAATTTAACCATAAATTTTAAGTTGTATTATTAAATTATTCATTTTTTCATTATTCATTCATTTTTATTTAAACAAAATATTACAGTCAAGTGGCCTCGCCTTTAACTGTGGAGCACTACTGTTAACGGTGGAGCAATTATGTTAAGCAGCCCTATTCGAATTCTTTACAACACACACTTAACGTATTTATATTTTGAACGCTAAATTAATATAAATATCTTATTGTTTTTTATATTTCAACTGACTATATGATTTTAAGCCGCCCCCAATTTCAGGCCCGCCCAGTAGGCGGAGCTAAGTCCGTCAACATCCGCCAATCGCATTGTCAAGGACTTGCTGTGACAGGACACTGTCAAGGCGCCTGCGTAGGTCAACACGCCGTTCAATTGGAAATGTCCTTTGACACAATTGCACATAAGAGCAAGTGTTTCCAAATGTAGTTTCTTTTGGCTTGCCCTTAGACGCGCTACAAATAACGCTCGCAACTTTCAATAATTATCAGTTTGCCATTGAATCCTTCTGCGTGGCAAGATGTCCGATGATAATCCAGCTCATGCGAAACGCCCGCGACTCGCCGTGAGCTCCAAGTTTACGAAAGCCGCTGAAACGCAGCTACCCAAAGTCTCGAATCGCGTGCCCAAGTGCGCCCGCTGTCGCAATCACGGCATCATCTCCGAGCTGCGCGGCCACAAGAAGCTCTGCACCTACAAGAGCTGCAAGTGTGCCAAGTGCGTCCTCATCTTCGAGCGACAGCGCATAATGGCCGCCCAGGTGAGATCGGATGAGACAGAATTTGAATGGAAGATCGATAGTGAGAGAAGGGAGAGAAATAGGTCTGATAAAAAAGTGAGAGAGAAAGAAGACTGAGGGGAAGGAGAGTAGAACAACAAAAAGAGAGGGAGAGAGAGAACGAGAGAAAGAGATAGAAGTCAGAGAGAGAGAGAGAGAGAGAGAGAGAGTGGACAGAGATAGAGAGAAAAATACAGATAGAGTGAGAGTAAGAGAGGAGAGATAATAGAAAAGTTGATGAGAAGAGTGTGGAGCTACTGAGGCAGAATGACAGAGAAAGAGAGAAGAGTGAGAAAGAGAGAGAGGGAGAGGGAGAAAGAGTGAAGACAGAGAGAGAGAGTGAGAGAGAGAGAGAGAAGTAAGAGACAGTTAGAGAAAGAGATAGAGGAAGAGATACAGAGAAAGAGATTTATAGAGAGAGAGAGAGAGAGAGAGAGAGAGAGAGATTGACAGAGTGAGAAAACCGAGAGATAAAGAGAGCGAGAATAAGGAAGAGAGAGACAGACTGAGAGAGAGTGAATACAGATAGAGTGAGAGTGACAGAGAAGAGATAAAAGAAAAGTGGGAGAAAATAATGGAGAGCTACTGAGACAGAATGACTAAGTAAAGGAGAACACAGAGAGAGAGAGAGAAAGAGAGAGAGATATATGCACAAAGAGAGAGATATATAAATTGAGAGACGGAGAAAAAGAGAGAAATAATAAGAGAGAGATTGATAGAAAGACTGAGAGAGAGAGAGAGAGAGAGAGAGTGGGAGAAAAGAATGGAGAGTTACTGATACAGAATGACAGAGAAAGAGAGAAGACAGAGAGAGGGAGAGAGAGAGAGGAAACGCAGAGATACCTTAAGATAGTGTGAGAAAAGACGGAGATGAGATAGCGCGAGAGAAAAATAGAAAATGTTTGTGTGTGTGACAATAAGTGACAAGAAAAAAGTGTGAGAGATGGGGAGTGATTGAGAGATGGAGAAAACAGAGAGACAGAGAATGAGAAAACAATGGCCTTTGTTCGTATTTTATTTAGTTTTTTGCAGCTTATTGTCTTAAACTAATTTTATCTCAAGACTTGAAAATAATGTATATATATATATATATATATATATATATATATATATATATATATATATATAAATATATTTTTTTTTTATTTTTTTTTAATTTTAGTAACCTGTAATATCTCGCCTTCATCAAGAAATTCCATTAAAACAGTGTCCTTAGCTGCTTACAGTCCCTCGTGAACTTAAGTGGATTAATTTGCGATCATTTCGCGCTCTTTTACTGACGACTTAGATAAATACTTATATGCATATATGTTTATATATTGAAATGGGGGAGTAATCAAAAATACTCCTCTGACAAATCTTAACTTTTAGTTTCCTGCTCCTTTGCATCCTCGACAATCCTCGCTTTATCTCGATCCTCATTGAATCATTTCCAGTTGAATAATTCCCAACATATTATATTATTGAGTTTTATTTGATATTTTGCTTTAGCTGTAAATCGTTCAGCAAACCGTTAACCCTATAATCGTTAGCTTTTGCAATTAACCCATTGCTTGATAGTTGTTCCATTATTCCGTTAGTATTGTCTTTAGATTAACCGAGGCAATGTCCTAATTTGAAAGATAAACAGTCCTGGATGGGGGCAACTGACGGTGCTCCTCCTGCTGCCTGCTACCCCTGCTGACCCCCGCTGCCAGTCCTTGGCAAACAAATGAAATACGAAATTCTGTTCAGATTTGTGTTAAACTGCTTCTGGTCTCTCGGACTTGGTTAATGCCTCCGCCCGATGTGGCGGCGGATGATGGAAACTTGTCAAAGCGAACGAACAAATCGAGCTAAAATATCCGCTTACCGAATGTTTGCTCAAGTGTTCAACGGGCTCGCATTACACGAGGGGAAAACTAACTCGTCGCAGCGTGTTCCCAGAATGCTCTGAATTGGAGTTTTCATTTCACGCCGATTGGCGAAAAGATAAAGAATTCATGGAGATTCCAAGAGGAAAGCTCATATCTAGAGGATAAAGCCAAGTCACCAGGAGTTCTCTTTTCGCCATCATTTCGCCTTCGGCGTTTTTCGATTTGGGAACAGTCCAATATGGGTTTCTTGCGCGATTCCCAAAGGAATTGCAGTTGGTTTTGGGCCTTTGTTTTGCTTCTCTGTTTACCGCACGCCAAGTCAAACAGAGATTCTGGAAAGGCGCCTCCGACACTTGTCGCATATTAATTTCAATTGGCATTTGGTCCGTTCGCAGGTTGCCCTCAAGCGCCAGCAGGCGGTGGAGGATGCGATTGCCCTGCGCCTGGTGGCCAATAAGACGGGACGCAAAATCGAGGCGTTGCCGCCGGGCAGCATATTCGGCCTGACCGTCACCCAGCCCAAGGAGCGGCCACACACACCACATCAGCAGCAGCAGCTGGAGCAGGAGCAGGATCAGGAGCAGACGCAGGACAAAGAGCAGCAGCAGGAGCAGGAGCTGCTGAAGCAGAAGCACGAATCACAGCCTGAATCCTTGGCCGTTGCCGAGGATCTGAGTGCGACGCGTCGCGACTTCGTCTCCCAGAGTGCGATCGACATGCTGGCCCAGCTGTTTCCACAGCGCAAGCGATCCGTGCTGGAGCTGGTGCTCAAGCGCTGCGACCTGGACTTGATACGCGCCATCGAGAACGTCTCCGACGCCTCTGCCCAGGCGCCGATGGCGGAACAGGCGACAATGGAGCTGCTGCCACCGATGCCACCGCAGCCGCTGCAATCCCTGCAGCTGGCGATGCCACCTCGGAGTAGCGCCTTTCGCCCAGTCACAGCCGAACAGGTGAGTCTCTATACCCTGCAGACAGACTGCAAACGAGTATATTAGTTAGCCAAGTCAATCGCCTCATTAGTTAATGCTCCCTTCCTCAACTGGGATCAGGCCTAGTCGTGCTCCACTCCAGTTAATTGCTTTGACTTGAGTTCACTTGATACTCTTCAATTATAAACAGGGTACAGCGCAGTCGGCTCTAACAAACTTGCTTGCACTAGATATCTTTTTAGTCTTTCTCTCTCTCTACCTCGCTCCCACTCCTAATTTTGAATAGGAATCATCATCTTACCTGGCTCTTTAGTCTAGCAAGTCATATTAGTTCTTTATACTCTCGGTACTTGATCTCAGTAATCTCTTCTTGAACTGGAAACAGTGTATTGCATAGTCGGGTTTAACACATTGTAACCTATTGTAACATTGTAGCATTGGAACCTAGAAAACTTTTCTATTCTTCAGAACAAAACGGGGTATAGCGCAGTCGAGTATTCCCAACTTGCAACATGCTTACCTGCCCATCTCAGCTAGAGTTCTCTCCATATATTTCTCTCTTATTAGTCTCTGTCACTCTCGCTCTCTCTCTCTCTCTCTCTCTCTCTCTCTCTCTCTCTCTCTCTCTCTCCCTCTGTCTCTGTCTATCTCACTCTTTCTCTCAGTCTCTTGTTGAACTCTTTTGTCACAAGCTTACTCATACTCTTCGCTCCTTCCAATCCTATCGCCTTCATAGGCTATCTCTTGCCTTTATCCGTTCTCAGCCTTCTCAGTCCTTTAACTGTGAACAGAGTGTCGCGCAGTCGGTTGACTGAGTCCTGACTATAGTCCTTCTCAATTGCCAGCTTCTCATATCTTTCACAGTACGCATCGAAGGCTTCGTCGTCGGCTGCCGCTGCCATTTGCGCCTATCCCAAATGGTTTGTGCCGCTCTCCTTTCCCGTTACCATGGGTCATCTGTCGAACTTGGCGCCGCGCTGCAATCTGCCCAACTGCAGCTGCCTGGACAGCTACCAATTCCATTAACAACAACAACAACAATGATATGTTAAAGTGTAATAAATTTATTAAAACTATATATAAAAATAGAAATCTTAAATTGAATTTTTGGTCACGTTGCAACGCGCTGGGCAACATCCTCCTCATTGCTCTCCTCATCGTCCTCGTCGTCCTCCTCGTCCGCCGAGAGGTACATGCGGTCCTCGTCCTCGCTGTGCGCTCCCCGCCCCGTCCCGGACTGTGCATAGGCAGCGCTGCTGCCGCTATTCGCTGTGGGCGTGGCAGCGGCATGATTCGATTGCCGTTTGGACTGATTCGCCCGTCGCCATTTGGCGCGGCGATTCTGAAACCAGGTCTTCACCTGGCGATCCGTCAGCTTCAGCTGCAGCGCCAGATGCCGGCGCTCCTCCGGCGACAGGTACTTGGAGCTGGCAAAGCGATTCTCGAGATTTTTCGTCTGCTGCGACGTAAACCGGATCTGACCGCCCTTCCGCTTCACGCCAAAGTTCGACATATAAAAGCTGGCGGCCGGATATGCCGCGTTGCAGTAGAGAGCGGCGGCAGCGGTGGCTGGATTGGTGAAACCTGCAAAAGATCAAATTAAATTTAATTACAAATTTAATGTAAGGAATATGCAGAGCAAATATAGATATATATATGATATTTAAATATATACAATTTATAGTTTATTTGAAACTATTCTCTGAACAGTTGCCAAAGACAAATTTATTAACTTATCATATTTTGGCTCAAGCTGAATTTATCTCTTATTAAATAATAATAATAATAATAATAATAATAATAATAATAATAATAATAATAATAATCATAATAATAATAATAATAATAATAATAATAATAATAATAATAATAAACATAATAATAATAATAATAATAATAATAATAATAATAATAATAATAATAATAATAATAATAAGTACTAATAATAATATTAATAATAATAATAATAATAATAATAATAATAATAATAATAAATACATTTATTTTTTAATTTATTACTAAATTCAGAAATTTTGATAGATGAGAACTAATTTTAAATACAGCATTTAAAATTATAAGTGATAAAGTTGACTTTTTGCCTTCTCAGGCAGATCTTTATGCAGTCTTATCCTGCTCTGGAGCCTATACAGGAAACAGACTTTCGAGCGAGTCTCGCAGGATGAGCACAGCCCTTGGTCAGCCATGAAAGCTTTTTTTGTATGTAAAACCCGTTTCATTGCATATTTATGGGTTTATTGAGTCTTATTGCATATCTTTAAGCTTTATATTTAAAAAATAAGCAACTCCTAAGTTTAGAAATTAATCTTGATCTCAACTCTAAGAATTAAGCTTAAGAGAAGAATTAATTTGAAAATTTGAAAGGAAAAACACCAATTCACATGAATGGATATAAGAGTATAAGTTTACAAGAGTTTGCAAGTGCATGCTAATTGGACTATAGTTAGTAGTTTCATAGGGCTTTTGTTGAACATTAACTTTAGGTGCATGTTAAAATCGTTGCTTTAAATATATTTTCAATATTTTGGTCATAAAACTAATTCAGGCTTTCTAGTAATGAGACCATATTATGTAGGAGATCAGTTACTATAATTTTATATACTTATTTATATATATATTTATTTATATTTATATATTTTAATTACATAATTTTGTTTTATCATCGCAAAATATTTAAAAGGAATAATAATAATTAATAAAAGAGTAAATATAGATTATATTATAAATTTATAACTATTATAAAATTGTTAACAATTAATATTACTACTGAATAACTTCAATTGACTTGAATTGCCGTCAGTTTGTTCGTCAGTCGCGATGGAAAGCTTTTGCTTCATCGATATTGACTTTGTAAAGAAGCAGCGCGAATTGCTGCTCGATTTTGATTGGCTGGCTCGATTGGGTGCAGTGCTTCTCTTTCGCACGCACGGCTGATTTCGTATGCAGAGTGGACACGCCCACGCAAGCTGGAAGTTGCTCCGAGGGCAATTGAGGAAGAATCAATTGCCATAATTGTTATCGGAGGAGCAGCAGGCCAACAACTAATTCGATTGTTGTTATATGGGCCCGCATAATGGAAGAGTGTCGAGTGGATGGCGTGATAAGGTGGGTAGTCCAAAAAATCATATCGCTACTGCAGTGCTACCTGTATATATACATCTGTGTGTGTGTGCGTGTATGTGTGTGTGAGACGACAAACGGAAATTCGCACTCATATTTCTAATTAAACGCAGTGATAGCTATCCACACTGAGATCGTCTGACCTCAGTCTGTATAACTAACGCCTATAAATAGAAGCATATCAGAAATACTTTATATATATATATATAAATATATATATATATATATATATATATATATATATATATATATATATATATATATATATATATATGTATATATATATAGACTATAAAGTTAATGACGCTTGCGATTTAATGTCATAATTTAAATTGTACAAATACAATTATTAACGTTTATTTTTATTAAGTGGCGTATTGCGCGATAAGCCCGGGAACGTAGAGCCCCCACTCCAACCACCTAGAGCCTCCCCTGATCAGATTTTACAGGTTTTCGCTTTGGTTTCGTGCACTTGAGAACAATTTGCTGTTAATCGCTCATATAGTGAATGAAGAGGCCAAAATAAAAAGAAATCATATATATAATATATATAAACATAAATATATATATAGAGCTGAAATGGAGTAACACGTTCGCAGGGACGACAGCGGACGCGCTTATCTCGATGTGAATCGAATGGCAATCGTCGCCAGAAGATGATGGACAGCGCCTATTAATCGCCTCTAATAGCATTTTTCGTTTAGATAAGCCCACAAATATTGTCCAAAGATTGGAAAAGGAATCGAGTCGAATCGAATCGAATATGCCCTGTGCTTTAGCTCAAAGTTTAACCATATAAAACCATATCATATAATATCAAGAATTTGAGTAATTCAAATTATTTTACAAAATACAACATGTTAAAATATATAACTATAAGAAACTTAATCAACCCAAACTTAATATTGAAAAATATCGAAGAACATCGGAGGTACAACAAGTATACTAAAAATTCTCAAGTATTTGGACGATCAATATATGTATGAGACCCCAAATCTCCACCATTTCATTTAAAGTATTCGAATCCTAGATGAATCCGAGAGAAAGAACTGAGAATTTCATTAAAGATATCTGAAGAATGTTCATATAGTTGTAAACTTTCAACTTCAAGAAGAGTTCAATAAAAACCTATTTCATATCACACTAAATTTGGTCATTCCCTGAGCTTGGAATCAATATGGATCTATATATACATACTCATACATACATACTCTATACTCATGTATAATCTTTCGCTATTATTCCTGAATCTACTGTATATCTTTGAGCTGAAACTCAAGCCTGGCTCATTGAACTTGATATATAATAATAATTATAATACCTATTTTTCGATTTCGCATAGAAAGTAGTTTTAAGCCTTAAATCAAGGAACTTAAATGTGACTTCCAGCTAATAGTTCTCATCGTGAGTTAAGTTGAGAAGTGTTAGCTGACGGCACTGGAATCGCTAACTTAACATAGGGTATATCTGTCAGAGTGCCAACCCGATATGTCATATACCTCTGGCTGCCCCATTTGCTTGTCTGGCTCTCACCTCAATTTCAAATATTTGTCATTCTGATAAGGGGCAGCCGAGAAAAGTGCGTGTTATGATGACGGCAACCAAAACAGGGGATTTGATATTTGAGAGGGATACGCCACAGGGGGAGGTAGGTGGGGCGATCGACTGTAGATCCATGGGCCAGACGAGCCAGCTAATCTAACACGGGTAAGCTGCATACAGAGTGTGGGCGTTGAGGCGCATAGGGGAGTGGAGGGCGTTTCAAGTGCCCATTGGCGCCAACACTTGACTTTGACAAACATCAATGCACATTAATCATGTTGGGAGTAGCTCGTAATACCCATAGCATTATCGGAATAAGCCGGCATGGGAAAAGTCTTCGAAATGCATTTGAATAAAGTTCACTGTAGTAGTTTGGAAAAGTTCGAGTATTATTTGAAATGGGTCTTACTGACGGATTGGATTTACCAATCCAAGTTTATTGACTTCAATTTGGTCATGTCAACACACAAAATATATAATATCACGACCTCGATGAGTTTTTAACTATTTTTTTACATTGATCAAGGTTCGAAATTCAGTTAACTACAAAAGTCAAGGATCATAGGTGATTTGTTTTTATAATGAATGTAATTTCCAGCGATATTATATACATGATAAAATAATCAATTAATGGTCAATTTTATATTTATACATATGTATATATATCATATCATTTATCATATTATATATATTACGTATATAGTATAAACTTGCCACTTCTCAATATCTCAGTCTAAAGTTTACCCAAGTTCAATTTTCGATTTGAACAAATACTCAATGATTTCCATTATCAAATGGGGTATGTTTTATTAGATACTATAGTTTGGACTTTTACCTAAGCTAAGTTATTAATTATGTATTTATATCGCTCGTTCATTATGGGTATTAGAAGTGCTCTGACTCACATCCGGTATTTCATAACACAGCATGATCGAATGATACCTTTTCCAGTGGCCACTTGTCTAAGCAGCCAATAAAGAAGGAAACTTGGACTTTGCCATTGAACATGCAATCGACTGTCTTTCGATTGCGTAAAGTAATTCCCAGTTTCGCGAATCTATAGTAATTGAAAGACTCAAAGGATTTTTTATCAATGTGAAGCTGACCAACGAAGGAACGAAGTAAAAGAAAGTCAATAGTAAGTGGCAAAGGCAAGCTAATTTATGATTGAGCTTGAATTTAAGTCGAGCTTGAACCTTATACTCGTGTACGGAGGGATAAGTACACGTCGGACTATATTCATGAATGCTAAGGCTAACAGTTAATACTCTCATCTGAAAAAGTGCCCTAAAAATGGGGCAAAAACTATAAAGAACTAGAAACATTTGAGCACAAATTGACTACAAATATGTGTATACACTGGGTTAAAGATATAGGCCTTGCCCGACTTTCACAGAGCTTTTCAGAGGTGATAAAAAATTCGTATATATTTTCAAATATGAGTTCTTGAAGTTCAAAATAATAATGAATCGCTTTGAGTTCATACCGGGAGACCAATATGATATATTTAGTTCGTTAACGAGTATAAAAAGTATATATGTTTATCAATATACAATTATTAATTAATTAACTAACTATTCACAGTTTTAGAGCTACAGTCATCAAAGTTTTCAGGTTCATCAATGTCTATTTCATAAGAAATTTAACTGTTTTTGGATATGAATGAGAACTACAGAGTTGACTCTTAACTAAACTGAGGAAAATTACAAAAAAAAAAGTTAAAGCTTTACAGTTTAATATTTAGATCAATTGTTCCTTTTTTCTACACTAAAGTTTAATGTTTTAAAAACTATTGGGATCATGGCGACATTTGGGAATCTGAATGAAAGTAATGTTTATCTGCTATGGGATATTCCACGCAAGTTAATCGCAATGAAAATTCTTTCTATATGTGCGAAAGGAAAGTATTTTAGAGTTTAGATATTTGAATATTTCTCAATAACTATCAGATTTAATCTTATAGTCTGTATAGATGCATAGCACCGGTCGTCACTCACCTTCGCAGTCCATGAACGGACTGTATTGATCACAGTAGGCGGCTGGCTGGGCCGCGGCGGCTGCTGCCACCGCTGCGGCCTGGAAATGTGGCATGAAGAGCGAGGAGTTCTTCTGTAGATTCAGCATCTGCTGATAGAACAACGAGGCGGGATCTGAGTAGACGGGATTGAAGCGCACCGATGTCGGCGACAGCAAGGTGCCCGACCCGGACTCCAGATTTTTGAGTGCATATTGTGTGGACAGATCGTATATGGACTGTACAGGGGAACCGGCTGGCGGCGCGAAGGCGGTGCAAGGAGTCGACTGTGTGGGCGCTTGTGCCTGAGGTTTTTTGATCACTTCGGCGGTGTTGGTGGTTTGTGTTTTATGCTCCAGAATATTGTCTATGGAGAAGGCGGACCTATTCGCATTCGCCTTAAGTGTGTTGTTATCCATAGTGCTAACGCTGTAGATCGATGTCTGTTCGAACGAAAAGCGCCGAGCTGCGAGCTGCGAGGAGAGGCGACGCGTCTTGAACGGGCGCAGGCGATGAACTAATTGGACTGGCCGTTCGCGCTGGGCCCAATAAATTGTACTAAATCAGATTTCACAGAATATAATAGATTGTACATATACATATAATGTTGTGCTAATGGGTATAGATATCTATATTAACAATAATATAACCGACGCTATGTAGATACGCATGTACATAGATAATGATTGGGTGCGCTTGGAGGGGGGCTCTGAAGGGGGGTGGCTACCATCACATCGATAAGGTGGGTTGCTCCCGGTAGGTAGGTAGGTAGGTAGGTAGCTCCGATAGCCCGTTGGCCTGGCCCTCAGTCCAATCGAGCCGATCCACCAGTCATATAAATCACAACACTCGGGACTTATTAAACACGCACACTCACACACAAGCACTGGCTGGCCAGTGGTGCCATCTCGCTCAGTGTGTAGCTATCTCGCTCTCACGTTCACATTGTCGGCGGTTTGTTTGATCGAGTAATTGTTAATCACCCGCTTATCGATATCGCTCGCACGTCGTTGTTTGTCGTTGTCGAGTTGCTGTTGTTGTTGTTGTATGATACTCATCCTGCTCGTTGTTCTCATCCTCATAGAGCGCCTACTGTTCGTACTGCTATACCCTGTAGGCGAGTGTTGAGTATAGTTAGGAACTAGGTTCCGAAAATGATATGTTAATATTTTGTTTGATCTGCTATCAATTAAATTAAGCTTGAAATATAGATATTATCAAAATTAACAATGAAATCAACAATGAAATGTTTATTAACTATTTTATAAATTTAAATATATATATTATTCTATAGGGCAACTAACTCATAGTCACGCACCATCCCCTAGACATCCGCTGAAGTTCTATTTATGAAACAATCCTTAGTAGTCCTTATTAAATAAGCCACTATACCCATATGTCCTACGTAAATCTTCCTTCCTCTCTCCAGAGTAACTCATAGTCGTGTATACCCCGTGCTGCCACCCGCAGTCTGTGCTCGCATTCATTTATTGTAGTTGTAAACAAATTAAAAGTACCAATAGGCTCTCACCGATTTCGGCTGCCCCGACCCCCGACCTCTCCATCGACTGCTGCTCCTCCACCCGCTCGGAACCTTACGGGGCCCGCTGTGGTCCACAAATGTCGTCATCGCCAGCTCTCTTGATTGAGTAATCGAGTTGGTGCTACGAATTGAGCCTCTGGCTGGTAGTTCCATATTTTTGGGGGCTTTCGAAACAATTTATGCGTTTGTATAACTGCTGCAGAGATGAGGGGCGCGGGAGGCGGCGGTGCTGCTCTCTTATCAGTCGGGGGTAGTCGGGGTCCCCTTAAAGCCTTTGAGATGATGGATTACTTTTGATTTTGGGCATTGGCGTTTGCGATAAAATATACAAAATAAATGCGCCTAATTGTTGTTATTGTTATTTACTCGCTACCTGAGCGCGATATTGTTTTCAGGTCGCAGTTTATATCTTTTAGATACAAGTATATAAATACGTATACGCTGTTTCGAGGGCGCTTGTTTAGCTATTTCAAGTCCCAAAGGAGGAGAGCCAAGAGTGTTGCTGACAATCAACTTCATTATCATAACTTAGAAGAACTTTCAGACTTACCCCTAAGCCAGAGACGAGCCAAAGACTTGATACATGAGAAAGTAATCGGGCATATACGAAGACATATCTCCATATAACCTATTCTCACCCTCTTCAATTCATTTGAGTACAACTCGAAAAATCCAAGACGTAGAGGAACCAATTTGTGGCTTCTCGTGAAATATTACCATGTCACTGACTTCTTTGATAGCTCCAATCTCATACCCTGGACATTGAACATATTTAGGCATATAGTTTGACAAGAATGCTTTTGACTATCTCCTAGTTAGTTCCTAACTAGAAATGTAATTCCTAACTTAAAACTATGTTGTAAATATTCTCAAAACATGTTAAAAATGTGTTTTGCAGTCGAGTGTTACCGACTGGATAATGCTCATTCATGCTCCTAAAATCTTTGTTTGGCAACAAAGTCTGCAGTAAGTTACTGTTCCATTATGAAGCTCTAGTACCAAAATATTGGAATATATAGTTTTTGCTGACTTATCACACCGCCAAGAGGCATATTCATATAATATTCGATAAATCAATAGAGGGGCTATACAGTAATTTAGGAGGAGATAAGCAGAGATGAACAGTCACTCAGTTTGCAGATCCATGAGATTTGCCAAGCCCCTATAAGCGTAAAAATACAAATTTCATATTTTAGATCCAAATTTCAAATCTCTAGCTTCAATAGTTGCAAAGTGATTACCGTTAAAATGGAAAGACGGACGGATAGCAAGCCGGACATTGCACTAAACCAATATAGTATAAGTACGCAAAAACTATTCTTTAGAAATAGCTCGCATATTATATAATTTAATGATTGCCTCACATAAAGTGGCCGATTCAAGCGCTATTGCCAAAGTGTACTTTAACATATCCAATCAATGCCGATAAGCCTCCACTTCGGGTAAATAATAAAAAGTCATTAAAAAATTTCACTGTAAATATCAATTAATAAGCTATTTTGAGAACCATTGGGGTTTTTTATAGAGTTTTACGACTCTATGATTCGTAGTAGAGTAATCAAATTTGGTGATTCAATTCCGTTCAGTTGGCAAAAAGAAATCCAATATTGGCAGAGTCATGATGAAGCATATGAAAAGCAGTTCGCATAGAGGAGCAATTGGTTAATAAATACTTAAAAACATTTAACTATTTTCCTTTTTATTTTATTTGAATTTTACTGTAGAATTCCAAATGTTATGAATGAACTCAAGCATGCCAATGATATCTTGATAGTATGTGCTATCGAAAACCCACTTAAATCCACCTGAGCGAGTCCAAAATGGCATTTATTGTGTCCAGCTTATGGCAGCTTATGAAAGCTAGATAGATTGGCTGTCCTAGTTCAGAGTTAGATGTTAGATAATTTGAAAAATGTTTAACTTTTTCAAATATGTGCTATACTGCTGAGATACTCTCTATTGTAAGCTTACAGCAGAGCGGAGAGTTTGTCAATTTACGTATATAGATTCATATATAATGCCTACAAATGAACTATAAACTAACGGATAAACTTTTCACTTACCAGATTTGAGTACCTGGCTCTGAATCGATCTTAAGCTTGATCTCCTGAATTCCACACATTCATGTAGGCTGCAGATGTTTACAATAGCTTCCATTGAAGTTACAGCTTGGTCTAGCATAATACCTAAAGCTAAGCTAGAGCTGAGCACCTAATTCTCACATAATACTTGCCAACCTAACCTTCTGCCACAAAGCTTGATTTCACTTTGAATTCAGCGCACTTTCTGGCAAATAATATATCCATATAACGTATATATGTATACCTCATATATATACATATATAACTATTTCGACTTTGCGCACGGCCTTTGCGCCATTTTGAATTATTGAATGCATGAATCACAATTGGCATTTAACGCGCTTATGGGCATTGAATGCTATGACAATCGCTGCCTTCAAGATTGCTGCATAAACAAGCCCCCGAATTGTAGTTAAACAAATTACCAAATAATATGAAAACCTTGATAAAAACGAATTCGAGCAAACGAACGCTTGGCGATAAATATAAATGCACCCGATTCGAAAGAATTGATCGCTGTCTGCGCTAGTTGGCAAATAAATGATAATGGATGTCGTTGGAAGGGCTTAACTTTCGTCAAGTGACACTAAATTATTAGCAATTATCGCAGACAAACGGTTCGAAACGACTTTAAAATTGGGCATAAATTTGCAGTACAATAAAACACAAAAATGAAATCGAAACAAAAATAATTTGGGAAGAGCTCTACGAAATTTATGATGTGTCTTTCAATTAAAGCCGTGGGCCATGTGATAATAAGCTCTAGAAATATGATATTGATAGACATGTTATGATAATTGGCATGTTTTACATTTTGAATGATCGTCAGGGGCGTCAATCCATCAAAGTGCAATCATTTGTTTTAAGACTTAAATATGTTGGCTCTTTATTTATATAACTTTATTCATCCTCATGCTTCAACCATTCACCTTCTTCATACATACATACATATTTCTTTGTATATGTTCAATTGATGTCTGGTTCTTACAGCTTGTTATTCAAATATATTTAAATATATATATATATATATATATATATATATATATATATATATATATATATATATATTTGTGTAAAATTGTTGTTTTACACGTGTAAACTAATTGATTAAATTGTTTGCGCAGCATTTTCAGAATTATCTTCTTCATAACATTTATTTATTTATAATGCATACGAATAAATAAATAAATAAATAAATATATATATATATATATATATATATATATATATATATATATATATATGTATACATATATATATATATATATACCAAATAATATATATATATATATATAGCACTATGTTGCATATGATTTGTAAGCAGTTTTTTATTTATTATATTAAATCAGTTATTGCATTCCATTTTTGTTTACAGTACTTTGTTTTCGTTATATTTATAATATTTATATATTTATATGCTTCACAAGTTTTTTTTCTTGAGAGTTGCTTCTTTCTTTTTGAGTATTTGCTTGGCTTCTTGTGTGAAATTTTATAAAACTAAGACGCGAAATAAATAAATTATTCTAAAACTTCACACGAACATTCGGCTTAAAGTTGCAAGTTTTGAAATTCATATATATTTTATAACTTCTGTATTGGATTAGATCTGTATTTTAACTTTTTGGTTTAATAAGCACTACACGTTACAATGCTGACAAAAGTTCGGAGTATTTGTTGTTAAAAATTAAGCATACAATTAAATTAATTGAATTAGTTTAGAAAATTCGAGTACCAAACAATTATTAGTATAGTTAAAGTTAGGAGTTTGTTAGGAGTTCTTGACGTTTTCAATTTGCATAAATACAAATAGGCGATTTAAGTAAGTTTAGGATAGGTTAATAACTTTTAACATATATGTATATATATAGATATATACATATATTTATATAAGGTATGCTCATTGGTATTTGAATAGTTCGTTTTCTTTTCAAAAAGCTATCAAAGCTCTCTAGACCAGATTGGTCACATGCGTGGTGTCCATGTGCTGTATTAAGACGTGTATAAAGGACATCTCCTTGCGAGCATTCTCCAAAATCACCTTGGGATCATCTGAAGTGCATCGTAAACAATTTGGCGCAAATACCATTGCCAGATTCGAAGAATCCATTTTGGTGCAGGTAACCACCTCCGGATTGGAGAATTGTTGCAGAAAGTGTATTAAATACGTTAGGACCTGTCGACAAAGAATACATACACATGAGTAATTATTATTAACCATATGATTACTGCACTAACCAGTTGATTAATTTGTGGCAACTTATTAACTATTTCTTTGGCTTTATCGGGATCCTCAGTATTCACGCAATCCTCATAATAATCATCGGGTATAAGTGGATCGTACAGTTCACGATACCATAACTTAAGTAAACTAGCAGGCGCATGTGCATCAACTGTTGAATAAATACAAGACTTTATTTATGAACTTGATGTCCGGATTTTAGCTTAACACACCCATAGTGTTCTTATAGTCAGGAACATCCCACCGATCCAAGCGATTCTTCATGCAATTCACCTCATCCACATCGGCGGATACACGAAAAATGCCCTCAGTTTGTTTGCCATTTAGCAGAAGAACCTAAGAATATATCAAACTTATATATATATATATATGTTTCTTGTCTTGAGTTGGAGGATGACTTACATGCTCTGAAAGCGTGGTTTGTATCCAGGGTAGCTTACGCATTGGAAACTTGTCCTTTTGTAGATCCATCACCTCGGATAGTGTGTTGCCAAACATGCTGTTGCGTAAGATTTGTTGCTGAAATTAAGGCATATTAAAATTTTTGAAAGTTTTATAATGATGCACACTAAAAATCATATCCTATACATATTCGGAGTTTTATAATTTATATAAATACAACTGTCAACTAACCCGTGCTTGTTCCACCTCATCGACGGTGGGTTTCTTGGCCAAACGGCGGCCACTGCTGCCGATGCGATCCAAACGGCGGCAACAAACAGTTGCATAATGCGAGATCTGCACATGTATGGGCCATTTGCAGACTTCTAAAAAGCCAGTAGCAAACGAGGGATCGCGATGACGATTAACATAGCTGCAAATAATCAAAGAAACCAGATTACTTGCTTTGAATTGCTCAACAGAGACCGTGATACCTACTTGAGTAGCGTAGGCTGAAACGTGGGAGAAGGTGGCACAAACGATAAACAAATGGCCATTAACTCCCAGCCGCGTATAAGTGACTCGCGTTTGGGATTCTCTGTGGTCTGGCGGCAAAGCTGCACATAAAGCTCATCGCGTAATCTGCATAAGAAATACACAAAATTAGAAATAAATCAAGTTTAAGTTCGAGTTTGAATACTTACTGCTGTTGCGGTAGGGAAGCGATAATAATATCTATGGCCACCGAATTGAGGTTCATGCCCATGCGAGCCTTGCGGTCGCCCATGTAGATTTGCACCAGCTTGAACAGCTCAATGGCCGTCTTCTTGTCAGCTTTATCGCGTGACAAAGCCAACATAGGCCGACTTATAGCCTCCGCCGTCCAGCTAAGCATGTCCCGCACAGATGCCTTTTTGCGGAAGATGCCCTTCGAGTGCATATTCAAATTGTCCGCTGCAAATTTCTCAATATCACATTCCTTCATGCACGCCAGCGTTGGGGCCCCGGGCGCTCGCTCGCTGGGTGGAAATATCTGCTGTATGGTGGGCTTTAGCGACGGCGGGGCCAGCTTGTGATTGCCGCCACGGCTAAGACTGCTGCTGCTGGCTAAAATCTGCGATTGCTGTGACTGCTGATGTTGCTGTTGTTGTGATTGGCCGTGGTTGGGCTCATCTTTGGTTAACTGGCCGGCGACTAGACGGGAAATTTGACGATTGGGCGAGGGCAATGTTTGAGATTGCTTCTGCTTGGCGGTGGACGCGTCACTGGGATCCAAATGCAGCTGCTGTTGCTGATGATGTGGAGGCGCTGGTGGCTGACCCAAGCCATGACCATGACCATGGCCATGACTAGAAAACGGGTAGGCGGGCGCATTTGAGTACAGCTGCTGATTGTTGTGCTGGTTGTACTGATGGCCCTGACCCACTGACGATGGAGGGCAGTGGGAAACGGTGTCATAGTATGAGATCTGATATCGAGGCTTGGGCTTGGGAGCCGCTACTGGCTCCTGATTGCCGCCTATGCCCTCCAGCACAGCCTCCACGTTGTCCGAACTGTCGATGGAATAAATATAGAATAATATAGGATGCACTAATGCTTTCAATTAATTAAAGCTTACATGTCCTCGCGGCCAGCTGGATCGTAGGGCGGATACTGATAGGCATAGTAGGAGACGCTGTCTCCCATATTGGCATAGTCATCAATCATGCCATAATTGTGCTCCAAATAGCCGCCATGTGTGTCTGACCCACCATCGGAGTCCTCATTGTCCGGCTCATGACCAGATAGCGAATGCTCTGACTGACTGTCCGAGTGATAAGAGTCAGAATCACCAACGCCATCACCATCCCGGCCATAATCATATCGACCGTATAGCTTGGCCTGCTCAATAATGTAATGCTTGAGCGGCAACAGATGTGGCATCTCTTGCCCACAATTGCTGTATAGAGGCGAGATGTTGCCATTGTCATACTCCACATCGCTGCTGTCCGCATGCAAATGATGCTGCTGTGCCTTGCCACGCCGCGAATCCCGCTTTTCACACGTGTTCTGTAGCGGATGATAGCCACGTTTGTCCAAGCTGGAGCTGGCGCTGTGGCGCAACGAACTCTGACCCGGATAATGATGCGACGACTGCGAACGATTTGCTGTGGAGCTGTTGGACTTTTGACGCCTGGCTGCCGAGTCATTCGAGCCTCTGGACGAGTGTGTTAACATGCCCAGATTATCGGAACCAGCGCTTGGTGAGATGGGCGCCGTTTTACCCAATGACATCCGTTCTAAACTCAGCCGATCAAGTCCCGATCCAGGCTGCTGCAACTGCGGCGGTGGATTTGTGGCGCTTGTTTTGGCCTGCCGAGAACTCTTTGTTTGCGGACTGATCGGACTCTGTGGACTGGAGTCGCTCGAGTGTTTCTTGTGGCCGCTGCTCCCACTTCCGGTAGTGCCTTGGCCTTGGCCTTGGACTTGGCTCTTGGTAGCATTGGTTGTGTGTCGGCGTCGGGAGAGTGGTGTATTCTCCACAGACTTAAAGTACTTTTCATGCATGGAATCATCGCTAGCGGCACCACCACACACAGCACCACCAACAACAACGCCACCAGCACCACCACCATTTGCTTCAGCACTGCTCTTCCGATACGATTTACTGTGATGCCCAGCGGCGGCAGGATTTATGGAGGAGGACATAAAGCTGCCTGAACGAGCTAATGAGACCTTATACTCGCGATCTGTAAGTATTTGCAATTGTTAAAGATTTGAGGAACGCAAATGAAATTGTTACGATCTTACCCCCAATAGCTGCTCCAAATGATTTACCTGCAGCGGGAGCTGCTACTCCGCCACGTTGTGCGTTACGTTGTTGTTGTTGCTGCTGATGTTGTTGTTGTTGTTGCTGCTGCTGTTGTTGTGCGTAGTTATACTGTCGGTCGGCATCTGGAGATATCTTCTTCTTCTGCGCCTGCGGCGTATTTATCGAATGCGTGGGTGAGGCAATATCGGATGACTTGGAGGAGCAATATCCCTGCATATGGCTGGGCAGCAATTGATGATCGAAATACTTGTTGCTGTCACCAATATACGATGAGGACGACGTGGTCGAGCCATGCGGTAAATTATGCGAGCTGACGCTTTCTTGCAACATTTCAAAGCTGATGAGACCGAAAGACAGATTGAGAGAGGGAAAGCGAGAGAGAGAGATGGAAATATAATGAAAGATGTTCGCATTAGATGTGTGTGGAATGTAAAGCAAAAGTGTGTGTGCGTGACAGGTGTGTTTGTGTGTGTGTTAGAGGCCAATTGGAAGTTGATATACCAAGATATTTAACTAACTATTAAATATTTAACTATAAAATAAAATAATATTCTAACTCTTTGATTTTGATTCAATTGTTTTTTAAATAGCCCAAATATTATCTTCCTGATGCGTTCACTATATATTACAAATATTACTTTCCTGTTTTTATTTAAATTTACTCTATAATTAGCTGATATTTATGCAGTACTGCGAATACATTGCGAATAAGTATGTACAAAACACAAATAACCATTTCGTAGCACAGTTTGAATCCCCTCCAAGCTAGCAACCACTTCAAAAGCCTTCGCCACCCGATTCCAGTTTTAATATAAGTACTTACGCGCCATTATCCTTGCCACCGTGCTGATGCTTCTGCAAGGAGCCCAGACGCAGAGGCTCATTTGGCCCTGATGCGCCATTAGAAGCGTCATTAAAGCGCCGATAGCCATGAGCGCTTGACAGACTCGAATCGCTTGACTTGCCCGATTCTTTGTAATGATTACAAGAGTCTGTTAGAAAGAGAGAAAAAAGAGTTTAGCTGAAACAATTCAAGAGACAAAGAGTAAGATAGAGCACTTACCTTGTGACCGCCGTGAGCCGTAGCCCTGCTGTTGCTGCTGCTGCTGTGATTGTTGTTGCTGCTGCAGCTCCATCGAACGGGTTGAGTCACCAGTGCCAACGCTGCAAAAGAGGAAGCAAATCGAATCACATGTTGAGTAAATAAATAAATGTGCTAGCATTTTCGAATTGAAGCTCACCGAAAACTTTGACGGCCGCGTGGACTAGAGATCATTTCGTTGCTGATCAGCTGCTCCTCGGAGCTGGCCATGGTGCCGTTGCCTCGTTGGGCACGCCCCTTCTTATTAGCAGCTGACATGGGCGATGGCTGCTGCTGCTGCTGTTGCTGCTTAGCCAGCGATTGCTTCTGTGGCGTGGTTTGCTCTCGTCGCTCACTGGGATCGGTGTTCTGCTTGAGGGTCTGCAGCTTGGCCAGCGGAATGATGTCACACTTGCTCGGCCGATGCCACACGGTCTTCTGCGTTGCGGCATTATAGTAATAGAAGCGCTGCGTGTTCGTATCAAACAATTCCCACCATTGCGATGAGTCGGTTCGCTTAATTGGCACATCCTGTATAAAGAGAGAGACAGAGAGGGAGAATGAGATAAACGGCATGAGTGAGAGATTTAAATCCCAGTGAATCAGCTGAGCTGGGCTAAGTTCACATATCATAACTGCATTAACAATGTGTGTCAGTGTGAGTGTGTGTGTATGTGTGTGGGAGGTGTTGTGCGGGAATTGTCATATTAAATGTCATTCGCATTCGTTTAGCCTAACTCTACAGATCGTATGCATCTACATATTGCACCTGAGCTATAAAAACAGAATAGTTCTGTGGAAAACCCACAAAATAAAAAACAATCTTATATTTACATTACAATAACTATTTCCTAGAGCCAACATGCAGCATAACATATCTGGTTCGCCATAAATCAGATAACGCGTTCCATCCAATATTCCTCCAGTGCACGTTTCAGAAACATCAAGCGAAATTGAATATTATACTTCAGGCGAATTGAAGTAAACGTGTCTTCACCCTCATTTCTCTCGCTGACAGTTCTTCACTCAAATGCAGTGCAGAAACGGTTTTAATACCCGTTCAATAGCTGCAAATGGGTATATGGGATACTGTCTATTTGCAGAGATGATGAACGACTTTAAAGTAAATCTCTATCATCAATGTTAATGCCTTGAACGTGTATTATGCAGTCGGTTACGACCGACTGCCCTGCCCTGTCTACTTTGGCTCTCTTCTTTTCGATTTTCGTTTTTCGCTTTGAACTCAAGGGCTCTCTCGTTGCATTGGGCTTAATCAGCGTTTTTCGACCCAATCAGCTGCATCTAATGGACAGATTTGTTTGTTGTTGCTTTTAGCGTTGGCTTCATAATCGTTTCATTAGGTCTTGACAAAAACTCAAGTTTCCTTTTAAGCCCAGCATCGTATATATGCATGTATAAGTGCATATATGGACATACATATATGCAGCCATCTCATTCTGTTTTGCTAGTCGGCCTGTCTCTGTTTGGCCTGCTGGGCTAGTCGGGGTTATGTTTCTGCGCTGACCTTGAACTTTGCAACTGCAACTGCAGCTGCAACGCCCAACACCCCCAGCTACATGTTTAACAGAGACAGAGAGAGAGAGAGAGAGAGAGACCAAGAGACAGGCCCTGACCCAGGCCCAGGCACGTGTTGTTTTCTTCTCTTTTAATCTGCCACAATTTGTTGTTGTTGCTGTTGTTGTTGTTGTCTGATAACAGCAACAATGCGCTTCGCATTTACATTGAAAGCTTTCGACTTGGCTGGCTTTTCATTTCTGGGTTTCATTTCCACTTCCATGCGATGCGATGCGAGCGCGTTGCATAATTTTTATTTTTTTCGTCTCTGTTGCCACGCTGATTGGGACAAGGCTGCCGAGGAGGGCGAAGCGTCGGCGTCGTTACGCTTTTTGCATTGTTGCGTTTCCAACTGTCAGTCAGTCCAGTCACTCAGTCAGCCAGTCATTCATCCATGCAGCCAAGCCAGTTGAGCCGGACAGTCGGATAGACTGACAGCGCATAAGTGGATCTGTTTCACTTTGAACCCGCCTCCCAACTCTCCCAGCGCGTGCCACAGGGGGCAGCAGAGAAAACAACGGATAAAACTTGATTGCATCACCACGAAATTTGTATACCCTTGCAATTGATATTGAATCTGAATATTAATTTAAACTATAATATTAAATATTAAACTATAACATTCATCTCATATAAAGAAAAGCTGGGAATATCTTACAAAATACAAATATAGAATAAAATGGAATGAAATATGATAATTTAACTAATTACAAAGTCTGATAAGAATATCACTATGCCTTTACCAGGGTAGAGTATGCTCAATATGAGTACGGACTGATGTCTGTGCCTTCGACACGTCCTCATTTCGGCCTTGTGCGATATACCGAATATTTTGTAATTATGAAAATACAACAGCAACAACGAAAACAACTACAACTACAACAACAACAACAGCAATAATAAATAGCAACAACAATGAGGTCCACATCTTTATCTCATTGATGGAATTTGTGCGTTTGCCTCCATTTAAGAAAATGAAATTAGAGCAACTCGAGCGCAAACACTGGCAAAAATATATCTGAGAAAAATCTGTCAAAATTAATATGCATGGATTATATTTATGCACGCAAACATATGAGGAACTGACAATATTTATAATTATTAGTCATACGCCTACAACATTTAACTATGAGTCAAAGCCCAGAGGAGAGCAAAACAATCTGACGATTTTTAATACATATGTTTATAAAAGAAAACATTTGACCGCAGCACTACTATTCTATTGAGTAAGAAATAGAGAAACATTTACCAAGTTAAGGGGAAGGAACTTTTAAGGAAGCTTTTCTTGAATTAAGCCGAAATACATGCGTAGATTTACGAGAATGGTTTAGTTTATTATTTATTATTTATTATTTAGTTTATTAATTAAAAACCAAAAATAGTAAATAAATAAATGAATTAAAGTAATAAATAATTAAAAATAATTATATTTGTATATTAAGTGATAAGACTAAAATAGGAATAAAATTAAGTACATATATTGATTAAACTTTCAGGTAAATATATATTTTTAAAATTAAAAGAACTAGAAACTCTTTATCGGAGAAATTTGGGACTCTTCAAGTGGCAAGTGAACAACGCAGATAAATTTGACATGAACCAAAATACACCTGTTATTGCAGAGATAAAGCCCTGTAAGGCCAGCAAGCATTTGGTAGAGTCTTAGGCAAACTAGCATTACTTTTGCTCAAGGTGTTCTATTTTGGGGCTCATTTTAATTGCTTAAATTCCATTACTCCAATTGGCTCGAGTGCGCGTTCCTTCGTGTTGCTCTCCTTTCCTTTTCATTATAAATTCATTAAATTTTGCTACTTATAGAACGCGCCATCTTATTGAAAAACAATTAAGCTTTTAATCAGAGGGGGCAAAGCGATTACTAATCAGCATAGAACGCGGCCTATCAGCGCCAATTGCCGAGGTCAGTAATGCTCCATCAGAGACCCACGCTCCAATATAAACGAGCCACACATCTGTGAATAATCAGCGGCAGGCGAGGGAGCGAGCGAAATAAATGAAACGTACACTAAAAATTCGTTCCCAAACATAAAGTTGTTTGTAAATTAGGTCATCATTGATATTACAAAAAAAAAAAAAAAAAAAAAAACAGAAAATAGAGAAAAGGAAAAACAAACAGAAAAGAACTTCAGCTAAAAATACCACCGACGATAACATCGATCAGTAAAAAAAGGAAAGGAAAGGAAAGAAAAAAGAAAACAAAATAAATATCTCAGGAATTTTTGCAAAACACAATCGAAAAATGCGTCAATAACGGAAATTATAAATTGAGTTTAAAATAAATTATCTAATATATTATTTATTTATTTAATATATATTTAAGTAAACCTTTGCATGTATAATTAAGTTTGAGAGCACTAAAAATATTTGTAAGTGGAACTACTTTTTTATGCCGCATAACTTACAACTGAAATATATGATATATTATTTACTTACTTACTTATTATATATGCAAATAAGTACAAAATATATGTATACAATTGTCAGTACTTCTTAATATTATAGAACATGAATTCGTTGATGAGTTTCCTGATATAATATACACATTATTATTTTATTGTTATATATGTAAATGTATATGTAAACATGAATATATATATATATATATATATATATATATATATATATATATATATACTTGTAACTGACTAATCTGACGTCAAGTTGCTTGAGTTTCCAGCACAAATATTTTTCAAAAATTCACAGAGCATGCAAGAGTTCGCCTAGACGGCAGCAGCGACACAATTGTAATTGCTGTAGATTGATAATTAATTGGATTAATGGCGCGTGCACAGTTGTGATAAATATATAATGGCGAATGAGAAATATATATGGTATGTACATACATATATATATCAAATGCATATACACATATTTATAACAAAATTATCATATTTATAGATTCTAATTTATACTATATGATGAAAGCAGCACATACTCGAGATAATCATTAATGTTCTTTCCTTTTTTTTGAGTGATGAAAATCTCTTAACTCTCTGGTAAATCAAAGAATAAACCTTCTAAGCCCCACATTTCCATTGAACTGAATGGATCGTCAATGGAGTTGCTTAAGGCCTCCTTGGCAATGTATGTATATAGTTTCATTAATGGCGCAAGCTCGGAGCATATGAAACCGATGCGATTGAGTCAGCTCTTTGAGCTGTGGGAATTGGGAAACATTTAACGAATTTGAATGACAAATTGTTTGATTTATAATAGAGCTCCGTTCTCTGGTGTGAGGCAAGTTTATAATGTCTCAATGGGCAGAAGCAGAAGAAGATTGTAAATTTACCCTTGGAGAGATAATTAAATATAAATTGAAATGACTCCAAATATAATATGTAATGGATATAAAGAAACACTTTGCATTATATTTAAATCCAATTAGCTATTCATGGATCATGTCGTAGACCCCATCAACAGGTCTTAATATTTCCTGTAACTGATACTGATGCAAGGCATGGGGCAATGTAACTGCCTTTAATAACCGAAATCCATTAGCGATATTTATGCGCATTTAATTGCCATTGTAATTTCCAAACAAATTTATGCAGGCCGTGCAACTTGGCCAGGCTTATAGCCCACTTGGCAAGCAAGTACGAAATACAAAAATAAAGACAGGAAGCCGCGACGGCCAAAAGCGGTAAAGGGGATAGCACAGCGATAGCCCAACGTTGTTCATGAGTCTTTATGTCTGTATGAAGACATAATGAAAATTTGAAATATTTTGACGATTGCGTAGCATGGCCCCCAAAGACCATGAGACACCCATTTTGGGCGGGCAGAGGGGCGTGGCTGGTAGCTAGACAGTGCAGTCTTTATGTGCTCAGTTTTGGTCCGCTTTGGCGGACGCACGTAAGCATTATAGCTGACTGCTCTCTCCGGTTGCCTCTAATCTTGCCTCCTCCACTTCTCTTCTTTTGCGGCGTTTTGTAACACTAAACGAGCAGCGTGTGGGCAACTTTGCTGTGCTTCTTTCCTAACCGGAAGTTTTACAAAGGCAAATGAGCAAAAAGTATGAAAAAGAAAAACGAAGCACCGAGGGGAAGTATGCCAGAGAGTTATAATAAAGTCTTTAAGTGCAGCCGAAAGCGTGACGGTCATGAAATACCCTTCAACTGACATGCATATGCCTTTGCTCAGAGAGCTCACTGCAAAAGCCCCAATGCCAATATACCCTATCTATCCCAAGCTATGCTTCGAGGGTAGCAAATAGACAGTGGAGTCAACTTGCTGTGCATAATTTTCAAATCACGTACAATGAACGCAGCAATTGTTGCTGTCTTTGTCTGCGATAGTTGTTGCCGTTGCCGCTGGTGACACCAAAAAAAAGAGCAGCGGTAACAGCAAGAAGCAGAAGCAGAAGCGACGACGTCATTAAAACAAAAAGCTGCCAGAGGCAAAAACTTTAAAAGCGACGACAAAGCCAAAAAAAATCGCTAATTTTAAGCGCGTTGGCAGCTGGGTGGGCGCATAACAGATAAAGAGAGAGAGAGAGAAAGAGTGATAGCTGAGGGTGAGAGTGAGTCTCGGTTTTGGTTTCCTTGTATGGCCATGTGCCGGGCTGGCTGTCGTTCCTGTGCACGGTATGCTGCATCAAATGAATAGATTATATTGCGCAGCTAAAAGGATTCTTCGTTCACTTCCTCATGGCAACTCGACAATAACCGCAGTGACATCTGCGTCGGCGCCAGCAGCGCTGTTGCAGCTGAATTTAGGGCATATGTTAGGGCCATGCCATGCTGCAGTAGTGTGCAGCAAGCGTATACACCCTTTCAGATTTGCTTTGCATGCACTAAGTAGCAAGGTAGATGAGAGAAATCGAAGGAGAATATAAATACATACATATGTGATATATTTGCTACTGATTGCTTAGTAAATTGTAATTAGCAGTCACAAGAAAACATTTCTCTTCCCAGCGCCACTTGCAGAGTATTTGTAGGTGCGACCTATCGCAAACGAGATTTCAGCTTACGCTCACTTCCTGCAGCGCTACACGCGGTCACACGACGAAACATGAAAAAAGTACTGTAAAGTGTGGGCGATGACTCAAAAGAGAGCGAGAGTGACAAAAACCGAAAAGCAACGCAGCAAACTCACACACACATTGCCATGAATGAGAGCGTGCATTCAGAAGGCTTCGCTTTTTTAACTGCTATGCAACTGGATAATGCACAAATACACTCAAACCCTATACGTGTAGGCGTGTGTGTCTGTGCTAGTGACTCTGTGTGTGTGCACATTGCCTGCCAAAAGGGTCGCAATAAATCTCAGCGTGAAATGGACAATAACACCCAAGTGAAGCCAAAGGCAAGGCAAGCGCCGTGCGACTGCACTGTGCACGCAAACCTTTTCAGCAGGAGAACACACACACACACATACTGATGAGTGCACACAAGCCACACGAGGACGCAGTCGAGGACATTTGCAGAGCCCAAGAACAAAATCAATGCAATTTTCACTACTTCCGGCAGCAGCAAAGTAAGTAGGTGTGTTTTAGTTGACCATGCCCAACTGGCAGATACCCTATAATTATTTTATGTGCCAAAATTAATTAAGTTAATTAATGAGCTATGAAACACAAAATTTCGTTTCTGTATACTATATATATGTATATATTGCTTTACATTTTATTCTGTATTATAGAAATTCCACTAAAATAAATATTCTTTGTTTCTAATGAGTAGAGGAATGAAAAAGAAGTCCAACTTTTGTTGCTGTTGAGCTTGTTTGCTTTAGAGCTTTGCTCCCCTTTGGCCAGACGTCTAAAGTTATTAGCCTGTGACACCTTTTGGTAATGTCGCATTAGCCAAGTACGCAAAGAGGAGAAGGGAAACTATGGACAAAGCGTCTAAAGGAGCTGTGCAAACAGCCTGCAGCAGCCTTTGATGACGTTTTGTGTGCTCAGAAAGCAAAAGTTGTCAAAGGAGACGCCTTAAAGTAGGGTATTATCCAGGAATTGATGTATGTATGTGCTTAGAGAGTGTAAGCACATGTGTTTTAGTTGGCATCGTATATTGATATTGATTTTGATAATGCCTTGTTAGCAAACATTGTAAATTTTAAAGAAATATTCGATTTTCTTTGTATTGCATAACTGAGAAGTCCTTAAAAGTGATATCAAACTAATTTATATTTTATTTATTATTTATATGTATACATATTTAAATGTAATATTTTTATTATTATTTATCGAAAATAGAAATTACTTGTTTAATTAAAACAATTTATAATTATAAAACTGATAGCCCAGTTAAATTTAACCGATTTCATAAGCTCATACCCTATACCAACCATACAAATGTGTGTTTTTTTGTTTGTTTTTTAAATACAATTAATTAACATTGTTTACGCCATTGACGAACTGGGTCAAATTATTTTCCATAAACACACATACATATGTATATATGTATATATATTGCAATAAAATTTGCAAAACAAGTGACCCATGTCAATTAAGCAAGAGCCGAACAAGACAGCAAAGGCAATGTAACAAGCAACGACTTTTAAATACCCTTACCAGACGTTGACAAATCCGTTTAAAAATACATCGAATAATATGAATCATTTAGTTGATGTAAGAAATGAGTACTTTATATTAAGGATGCTGGTAATGCATTGTAATTCTATTCTGTAAAATATATTGTGTTCATTATTTAGAATTTAGGTATATCCCTAATATAGTTTGTTCGCTTTTTTCTTCAGCTGCATCCTTATAATTTATTTCGTCTTTTTTTATAATAACTCATAATGAATCATATTCATAATCATTTTTATATTGACATTATATAGAGTTCTTTGTTGCCAATGTATTTCCTTTACACAAACCTTGATATTCTGCGATTACCTTGTGTTATTTAGGCTATTATTATAATACCCACAACAAGGTATATAATATAAAAGTGATAAGACCAAAGCGAGTTCATTAGCCCCCACGCGACATTTGGCAATTAGCGAGAAAGTGTTAATGAAACGTGTGTGTGTGTGTCTCTGTGTATTATGTAGTAGTGTGTGTAGTATATAATTAATTGAATTTGAATTATTGTTACACAGATCGTGTAAGTTACACTTACCTCGGGTGGATCCCAAACGCATTCGCCAGTTGTTAGATTGGCATACATATGCTCCTTGGTGCGCGGCTCGATTATTTCCACCCATTCTATTCTGTAATCCAAATAGAAAGAGAGAGAGGGAGAGAGAGAGAAAGATTGTGGGCGTGAGTTTAGAATACGTAACATAAATAAAGATATTAAAAAAGCAAGAGATGCAAGTAGTGCGGCTATTTTAAAATGAAACGGTATCTCTGGAATGCAGCACACGACGCACTGTAACTACAACAACAACAACAAGAAGAAGGAAAACTTCAAGACAAATTTCATTCATTCATTCATTCATTAATGCAACCGCGCAAAAGATGTGCTGCGAAAAAGGAGCAAGCCCGAAAATAAAAGCCCAAAAATAAAATACCACCCACAAAAAAAAAGTTCCACCCGAATTGCCCTGTGCGTGAGTCGTCGCCCTGAATCATGTATGTATGTATGCAAGTGTGTACGTGTGTGTGTTATTGGTTTCCCCCATGAATGCCTTGTTTTGGGCTTTTCTTCTACACACACACAAATATATTTTGTCAAACATTTTCCGGTTTTTCCTTATTCGAAGCTGCAGCTCAGAACGCCGCGCCGTCCTTACTCACAAACACACACACGCATGCAAATACATACATACGGAGAGCAAGCGCTCTCACTGCCGCTATCTCTTTCTCTCTGGCATATACATATGTATGTAGCGAACGGCCGCGGGTGCCAAACAAAAACGACGCTTGTTGCCGCGCCTTGCAAGAAAATCGATTTTGCAGGCCAAAATGCATAAATTTTGAAGGAACTAGCATTTAATTAAGCGCAGGCGAATATAGTTTAGGTGAAGAGTGAGCGGAGAGCGCCGGCAGCAGCATAAGCAATGCAATCCATACGCACACACGCAACACACACACACACACACACGCACACACACATACACGACACACGCACATTCAGACAGGCTGCGGCTGTCGCTGCCATCATTGGGCTCGCCTTAAAGGGGAGGGGCTGCTGCTCTACACTCCATTGGGCTGCATTTCGTATAAATTTTCGCACTTCCCAACACAGAAACGCAGAAGAGAAGACATCTTATTAAACAAAACATTTAACAAGACGCCCTTTTGTTGTTGTTATTGTTGTTGTTAATTTATTTGTATACACAATTCAGCAATTCAATTCACTTCTTTGTTGTTGTTGTTGCTATTGCTGTTGCTAGTAGTGCTGGTTTCAGTGCTGGCTGCTTATAGTTTAACGGCACACACCTTTCACAACTTGAACTCATTTTTCCAACGCTTTATTACAACTCGGCCGCTCGTCGTCGCCGTCTCCTTTTGCTATTTCTGCAGCAGCTGCTTCTTCTTCTTTTCTCAGCACATGCACCCCACTAACTCTCCGCACACAAACACGTACAACAACTTAATATATTTTCACTGTTACAACTACACACTTTTATTTTAATTTTTTTTCGAATCAGGGGGCTGGGGCAGCGAAATGCAATTTTTCTTTTTCAATTGATTTTCTTTTCACTCGCACTCCTTTTTCACTTTGCCTTTGGCGTTAACGCTTGGCGAACACTTTCACATTTATGATATAATTTACAGGCCATATTTTCGCTTCGCTTTTCGCTTGCACAAATGCATTTTCTTTTTTTTTCAATTATTTATGTGTCCGTGTTTATAATAAAAATATATTTCATCCGCCTTGCACTCACACGCCGCCGCCGCTGTTAACCAACTGTAATCGTCAGCTGTTTTCGATTGGCAGCACAATCGATAAGGCTGCGACTTCGATTTCAAAATTTCTACAGACTCTGTTAATTTTAACAGACCAATTATTCGCAGCTGACTATGACTTTTATCGGGAAAATAATAATTGATAGTACCTCGAATACAACTCGAAATATATATGAGATTTTCTCAACTGTAGTATATAAAATTTCTGTTAAGAATACTTCAATTTTCTTCAATTGTAAGTTTATTAATTTTCGTTGTTTGATGAAACAGTGTGACCATTTATTGTAAAAATATTATATATCGATTTTACATCTGCTCATACATTTTGAAATAACGTTTATTCAAACGGAATTAAAACGATTTAAAATGTAAATAAGTATAGTTTCCCATAAACAATGAAGTAAAGCCAAATAGTTTTCGTTTATGTTTTACGTTCACTGAATTTTATTTAAATTTTGCGAGTTAATACAAAAACGAAAACTGAAATTATTGCATTTAACATTAAAAACGCCCGCTCACCATTACAATGCCATTGAAAAAGATTTGTTTAATACTATGGTTAACTGATTTTTTACATATACTATATAAGAGTGTCTCGGTTCTTGTCTACAAAAATGTAAAATAATATAGTCACATTTAAAATTGCATAGTTCCAGACAACTCTAGACAAGTGATGTTCGATTATGATGTACATATTGTTTTGGAGAAGATCTCATGCATAAAATGTTTTGAATTCTTTATGTATTGATTTTGTATTATTTGTTTAAATCGGTTGTCGACGTAATAATTTTGAATAACTATATTTTTATACGCTTGAAATTTATTGCATTTTATGTAATTAAATATATACATATATATATAAATATATACACATGAGCATATATATATTTATATATACATGTAACGTATGTACATCTACATCACGAATCACAGCAAAACTTTACATTATATTTTTTATTTTGTTTTTAATTTTATTTATGATAGGTTTTTGATTTTACTTGAGTGTTTGAAAATTAAAAAAGACAAAAAAAAAATAGATTAAAAAAAAGGAAGTAGGTGCTATTATTATTGTTAAACGTTTCCGATAAAGGTGGGAAAAAATTAAATATTTAAAGTAAGTTTATAATCTGAAAATAAGCATAAGAAGTTTGCATTTAAGCTGTTTGGTTCTTAATTCGGTTGATTGAGACTGTTTTTTCGTAGGTAAGTATGTCAGTGCACGTATAAAAGGTATTCAATTCATATCCATGTATATATATATGTATATATATACATATATATATATATATATATATATATATATATATATATATATATATATATATATATATATATATATATATATATATATATATATATATATATATATATATATATATATATATATATATAATGCTTTTTATATTTATATATATTCTTTTTTTATAACGGTTTGTTATTTTATTTGTATTTTAATTGTGACAAAAAAATAAACATTTTCTTTCTACTAATAAAATTCTAGAAAAGCACAACACCTTTATAATGGTCTTTTGGAAATACCATTTTTCATTTTTATGTAGATTAAAAATAAATACACACACATTTTACATACATATATATAAATATGTATTAGTATATATACTAGGTATCAAGATTTTTCACTTTTATGCATAGCATTTAGTAAGGATTGAAAACATTATTGATTTTTTAGAGGGTATCGCAATCTGAAAAAAGTGTTCATCGTTGTTTTTTTTTTGTTTAATAGTTTGTAATGCGAAAAACAGATTTGATTTGAGAGGTTTTAGAGCCGTCAATATATGTATATATATATATGAATATACGATGTTTTCGCTATAAGCAAGTCATCTGCTATTTGTTAGTACTGTCTGAAAATGTCTAATCTATGTTATATATGCATATATGGTTTATGTATGCTCTATATATTTGTATGTATATACATGCAATTGTCACAAAAATTCAATGCCATATATAGATGTGTGTTTATATATATAAAAAACGCTTTGAGTTAGTTTCAATGGTTTGATACGAATGGAGGGCAGGAATCATTTCAATTTACTTGGTAATTCTTTCTGTATTCTGTTTTGTTAAGTATATGTATATAAACATATTGCTATTATATATTTATGTGTATATTTTTAAAAACCGCACAGATTTACAGGCTATGCAAATATCGTACACGTTATGCATATACATATTATTAAGAAACACCATAATAATAGAAGAAAACTCTATATAGATCCAATATATATAGATATTAATATATATATATATAACTACATATATGCATCTGATGCTCGGCCAGCGTGCTACTTTTAATAGACAAGTCACATTGATTCAAATTCAAGGAGGTTTTCGGTGTAAGTTATGTTATATATATGTATGTATATATATATGATATATAACAAAGAGCCTGGATAAACACGAAAGAGGCAAAACTACGAAACTGTGGAACTGCCCTCGTCTATATATATATATATATATATATATATATATATATATATATATATATATATATATATATATATATATATATATATATATATATATATATATATATATATATATATATATATATATAAATATATATATATATATATATATATATATATATATATATATATATATATATATATATATATATATATATATATTTTGTGTGTGTGTGTGTGTGTGTGTGTGTGTGTGTGTGTGTGTGTGTGTGTGGTTCAACGATTCGCACATGTCTACGACAATACAGTTAAATAAGCCCACCAATATATGTATATGTATATGTGTATGTAGATCATATTATTATAATTATTATTATTATTACTGTATGTCTGATGTGCTATCGATTTGTATATAGATATATATGTTTTCTCTGCGATTTTGTTTTTGTTTTGGTTTTTTGTAGTTTATTTGTTTAGTCGATTTCAAAGATTGCTTATATGTTTCAATGTTAGTTGCTTCGTTCATATTAGTGTATGTATGTATATATACATACTAATAGTAATTAATTGAAAACAAATATATTTAAACGATCGAAACGAAAAAGTTGAAGATTTGAATATTAGTTGAGTTTAGTATTTGTTTGGTTTTTGTTTTTGCTTTGCTTAGTGCAAAAAGAAGAAGAACTTCTTCAGTGGGTTCAGTTCGTACAATATACAGGATATTCCAATTGGAACGCGCCGATATTAACAGTTCACGGCGGCCATCTTGTTTAATCGAACATAATTAACATGGCCACCTTCCTCTGTCAAAAGCTACCCATCCCTATTGAGTATACATATATATATATGGATATATACATATATATATATATAGAATTTAATTTGTATTATGAAATTAAAATGCAATGCAAATATTATGTATGTATGTATGTATATATGTATGTATATAAGAAAACATAAAGCATAAACAAACACAAATATATATATATATATATATTTTTTTTAATTTTCAATTTTTGTTTGTTTTTTTTTTTTTTAATTGAAGATATAGCGTTAATTAATATGTATGTGTGTATGTATGTATGTGGACAGCAACATTTTAAAATACACCATTTAGTATAGATAATAGGTATGCTTTGTATATAGAGTATGCACTCAATGTTTAATGGATCTGTTACAATGTAAAGCACAAGGAAATTAGAAGCACAGGCGGCAGCTGAGTCCAATTTGACTCAATTTATCTTATTACGTTTAATTTTCTCTCTGCAGTGCACAAAAATAGATAACGGTGTTTATGCAGAATTTTATGGTTTATAACTATCGATTTCTATTATCGATAAGTGTGCATTTAATGTAGTCCTTATTTATTTATGAAATCTTGGTGGTATGCATTTGAATATAATTACATTGTTAACATTACAATTTACTGTGTGTGAGTGTGTGTTTTTATTTCTTTAACCATTTACCGTTACTAACATACAACTACCGCCTAAGTAAAGTACTACGAGAAGCTATTGAAGTGGTCTGGTTCAAAGGGGAAGCGATTTGGCAGTTGGATTCGTTGCGCGTTACATCAATTGTTTAAAAAGGCTAACTGTGTGTGTACGTGTTTGTTTGCTGTTGTGATTTTGTGTGTGCTCCGTAACTTGCGGCACCTGGACGACGTGACGAAAGCGTTTGGTTGTGGATTTGTTATTGTTATTATTATTGTTATCGTTGCTATTATTGCCCTAAGCAGCCTGGCTCTGCTGCGAATTGACGGCGGCGGCGGCGGCGGTGGCAACGGTAACAGCCGGATTGCTGGTAACTGTGGCAGCGTTGCCAGCTATTGTAGCTGCGGCAGCTGTTGACTGTGCCTGCTGCTGCTGCTGCTGATGCTGCTGCTGATGATCGGTGCTCTCAAAATAATCGGAAGCATTGCCACGACAAATGGGGCATGTACGATTCGACTGCAAATATACAAAATCAAATGAATGGCTGACGATAACTGAGCAAGAAATATCGATAAGGTTGATGCAATTCCTGGACACTAGTTCGATAAGCTCAATTGAGCTATTAAAAGAGCTGCCATTTGAGCATGTACCGTTAGGTGCTAATATGAGAAAAATGTATTTGAACTTACGCGCAGCCATTTGTCCACACACTTGGCATGAAATTCGTGGGAGCAGGGCAGAACGCGCAGCAATTGCCGCAGCTCAAAGTCGCACATGCAGACCACGCAGGATGATTGATCGCCTGTTAAAGAGAAACCAAAGGCCAAAATTAGGTTCAAAACGAACTTTCAACTGAAATAAATAACTTTTAATTACCACTATGTGCTTCTGGATTATACTTGTAGCTGGGCAACTGATCGACTTCGTTGCGTGTCAGCCCGCGAGGCTTGGCCTCGCCCAAACGCTCAGCCAGACTGAGCAGCGCCTCATAGTTCTCCGTCTCGTTGGTGTCCGCGGAGTTGAGATCGTGTTGGTTATACGGCGATAGCGGGAACATGGCGCTGCAATAGGATAAACGATTAGATAAAATAGCAACGTTAATGATTAATTATATAAACTTACAGGAAATTTAGCAAGAAGCCCGGATTGATAATGCCAGCGGTGGTTTGAATCTGCACGGGCGCCTGGTGCGGTGCCAGCGACTGCGGCGGCAGGACATGCCGATGTGGTCCATGATTGCCAGGCCAGAAGCGCGGTAGACGCCTATGCGGCGGGAATGTGCGACGCTCCGACGATATGATTATCTGCTGCGGTGCCGCTGCCGCCGACATTTGGGTTACATGAGCAGCAGCTGCTGCTGCCGCCGCATTGGAATGTATATGCTGTGCGGCAGCCGCTGCCGCTGCAGCACTCATCGAGGCGATGTGTATGTGGCTCGGCAGCTGATGGGCATGTGCATGCGGATGTGGATGCGGATGTGTTGCCTGCGAGCCCACAGGCACAGAAGCTGCTGCAGCTGCGGCGGCTGCTGCGGCCGCTGCAGCGGCTGCCTGATGTCCATCCAGATGGTGGGCATTGGGCTGCGGCTCTAATGTCAGATTAGCCACTGCAATGGCGGCCACGTCGCGTTGCTGCTGTTGAGCCGTAATCGTTGCCGCTTGGATCATGTGCTGTGCTGCCGCTGCAGCAGCTGCCACCTGCGTGGGTGTCGGGACCTGGGTGACCTGTAACGGAGCAGCAGCCAAGCCGGCGGGAGCTGCCGTGAAGGGCTGCGCATAGATGCCGTGCACATGGCAGGGCGCCAGACGTGCCTGGGCGGGCAACGGATACGTGCAGAAGGATGCCCAAATGGGCTCGTGGCGCAGCGCCAGATTGAGGTCGACCATTAGCGAGGTGGGTGGCGGTGGTGGCGGTGCAGCACCCACTCCCTGCTGATGACTGGGTGCCTGTGGCGGCGGCGGCGGTGCCTGTACCTGCTGCAATATGGCGCCCACGGTGCTGCTCGGAGCTGGTCCGCCAGCGCTGCCCACGGCCGGGCCATTGCCAGCCAGATCCCAAGGCGAGCGGTGCGCGTGTGTATGCTGATGCGGCTGCTGCTGTTGAGGCGCATAGTGAGGCTGTGGCTGCTGATGATGATGCATTGGATGGTAGTTAGGCGCCACCTGCTGCTGCTGCTGCTGTTGCGAGTGATGCGGCTGGGGAGCGTATTGAGGATGCGGAATTTGCTGCTGCTGCTGCTGCTGCTGCGTGGAGGTGGCCACATCGCGCAGCCGAGGTCGCCGCAGAGGCGGACTGCCCTGTTGCATCTGGATACAAATTATTCGATTGGGAAATGTTAACAAACAGCCTACTCCGCCCGTCGACAACTTACCATGACACGCTGTGAGCGTCTAGGCTCCCAAATAGCTGGCGGCGATTGACTGGGTCGACCCGAAATGCGACGACGCTTGCGTGATGGACTGTCCGAGTTGATGCCGTTGGGCCCGAGTCCATTGTTCAGCGATAGCGTTGAGCCGGACAACCCGGACCCGGAGGGTACATCACCCATTAGACCGGGCCCAGAGGAGGACGCAGATGCAACATTGATATTGTTGTTGTTGTTACTATAACCATTGCTCATGTGCTGCTGATAGTGCTGCGCACCATTCCGGCCATAGCTATTACCAATTCCTCCATTTCGCATAAAGCTGTAGCCACCATCTGCTCTATGATCCAGATTCTGCTCCGAACTGCCATTATTAAAGTGCTGCAAGAGGTCAAAATACAATGAAAGATGTGCATGGAACAAGATGTCTCGGCTGGCAAATACCCTGTAAACAAAATTAAGGCTACGATAAAAGGTTAGTTAAAGCAGATGTTATATATATTTACTGTACCTAACGGATCAGCATCTCAAGTTCTAATCATTAGTTTTTTAATTTCAAAGATGAAACTGTAGCAGTTAGTAGTATATAGTATATATATGTACATACACAATAATATATGGGATCTCATAATGCTAAATCAAATAATGTCTATCTGTAGGAAAGTCCTGCAGGTGACATTCAACATGATCAACACTAAGAAACTGTTTGAATCCTAAGTTTAAGATCTATTTTGTATAGCCTCAACTTTCAGTCGTCAAATCTTTATGTTCAGAAATGATTAAATATATAAGATTTGCTGTTTTCATATTTTTAGTTATTGAAGGTAGAGCGTAGCTGGGTCAGGGATAGTATATATAAGATCAAAATAAATGTAATAAAACGAAAATGTTGTAAGTTACAGGATATCTTCTAGTATGCTTAAATATATAGTCTACTATATCTATATATACGTTACTAAACTAACTTGCTAACTCACATTATTGTTTGGATTTCTGCCATAGTTGCCATTGTGGCGGCGATTGTTGTTGTTGTTGTTGTTGTTGTTGTTGTGGCCGTTGCCCAGATTGTTGTTGTTGCCGTAGTTGTGGTGTTGCTGATAGTCACGTGACAATGCGGGACAAGCGCGTCGATAGTTCATATAATCAGAATTGCTCAATCCAATCGCATTGTTGTTGTTATTGCTGTTGTTGTTGTTACGATTGTTGTAGTTACACTGGCCGTGATGCGCTCCAGCAGATCCTTGGCTATGACTATTGATGGATGCGTGGTTAAAATGAGTATCAGTCAATTGGTTGAGGTTTATCATAAGAAGCGGCGGCGACAATTGTTGAAGTTGTTGCAGTTGTGGTTGTTGTTGTTGTTGGGTTTGAGATCGTCGTTGTCGTTGTGAACACAGTTGTTGTGGTTGTTGTTGTTGTGGCGTAGTTGACCCATGAGGAATTATATCGGTACAAGAATTGACATTCACAACATCAGTAGGAATACTATTTGTTGTTGTATTGGTTGAATTGAAAGTTGTTGCGGTTGTTGAATTTGAATTCGTACGTGTTAGCGGGAGGGATTGGCGATTAGTCGGTTGTTGTTGTGGTTGTGGTGGTGGCTGTGATTGTGATTGGTGATACTGGTTGTTGTTGCTGTTGTTATTGTTGTTGTTGTAGATGTGATGGGTGCTGTGATATTGATGATTATGATTGAAATTATGTGGATTGTGGATGCTGCTGTTGTTGTTGTTGTTGTTGATATGCTGTTGGACTGGTAAGGATATCAGGGCGAGGGGGGTGCTACGGCGTGTTGAAGGTGTTGTTGTGGCTGTGGTTGTGGGCGGGGCGGCAACAGTTAAACATAAGCGTGCTGGATTTAATCGAACAACGGACACGGACATTGAACCAAAAGCAGGAGGCACACTCGCAGCACCGTGGCACATATCAAAATAGCTGTGATAGCTGTGATTCGCAATAGGATTCGGATTGGCGGCGATAAAATACTGATTGGGATTATGGTTTTCATTGTGTGGTGTTCGTAAGATACTGCGATTACTGCTGCTATTGTTAACAGTGCAATTGTTGTCGTGTGCAGTGTTGGTAACTGAATGATGATAACTGTTGGGGTTAACATTACTGTTACTGTTACTGTTATTGTTACTGTTACTGGTACTGTTATTATTGTTACTGATACTGTTATTGTTACTGTTATAGTGAGTGGGCTGGCTATGATGGACTTGTGACTGATGATTCTGTTGCTGTGAGGAGGCATTATGATTATGATTAAGGTTAAGGCTGTTGTTGTGATGATGCGTTTTGCTATTGTTATAAATACAAGTTCCGCTAGAATTACTTGTTTGTACATCGCTGGATTTTCGATTTAGGATTGCAATTGCGTTATGTTTTTGGATTCGTTTTTTTTTTTAGATAATATGGTAATACATATAGTAAGATATACGCATATAATATAATATATATATATTCGGTTTTACGAGATACATTTGAAAATTGTTGAATCAAATCAATGCAGTAGCAGTGTGGTGGTAGTATTAAAACACAACCCATATATAGTTATTTTTGTATGCATATACATGTACAGGTAGTAGGTAGTAGTAGTAGTAGTAGTAGTGTATATATGCAGAGTGGTAGCCACACATATACGTTATTTATATAGTTTGTTTTTTTTATTATTATTATTATTTTGCAGTTTTTTTTCGGTTTTTTATGAAGAAGAAAGAAAAACGAAAAAGATAAAAATAATATATATGTAAATGGCAAAATGCAATAATTAGATTATTAGTTTAATATAGATATATACATATATATATATATATATATATATATATATATATATATATATATATATATATATATATATATATATATATATATATATATATATATATATATATATATATATAATATATATATATTTATGTAATTATATAATATCAATATATACACACACATATAGTTTATAATAATATAATGGCAATGCGTGTATATGTAGCAAGAGTTTTATTGCAATCATATGGTAATATTGTTTAAGAATTATCTACATATACACACAAATGCAATATGCATTTAGTAGAAACAAATACGTACTAATTTTGCACAATTCTTGGTATTTTTTGTTGTTTTTTTTTTCTTATTGTTTTTGTTGTACTTATGCATTTTAAATAGAAATAGTTGTTAGTTTGCTATTTTATTTATTTATTTGATTTGGGCTTTCGCTTCAATGCACACTACGCTTACAAAAATAACTGAAAACTGGTATCAAAAATATAACAACAAATGCGAGTATCACAGTTTTTAGGACACTTTTCAACGCAACGCTTTCACTAGCTAAACATGAGATATATATATAGAGAGAGAGGCAGAGAGTTATACGTACTTATAAGAAAGAGAGAGAGAGAGAGAGAGAAATAGATAGTGCTGTACATGCTCAAAAATATACAAAAGAGAACGCAAAAAACGTAAACCGTTAATCCAGCTTTTGAGGGAGCATGTATGCATGTGTTGGTGCAGCGCGCTCTGAGGAATCAGATTTCGGGCACGCAATGCACGTAATCTCGTTAACGTAACGTCAACGTAACGTAAGCACAACAGCATGCGTATGTAAAGCTTAAGACAATATCTTAGGGTGACGCAGATCGAGTAGTCGAGCTGGGGTATACAAGATACTACTAAAATATATATATATGTTATATATATATATAACATATATATAATATATACATACACACACACATATAGACAGCAGCAGTTGGGTGGGCGTGGGCCAAAAAGCGCCAAAAAAATATTACGTTAACGTTTAACACTTACGCACTAATTGCAGGTTGGTTCGTGTCCAAAAAACTTAAGAGAGGAAATCATATAGTATAAGTAACGTATGCTAGATAGTAACTAACTTTTTTTTTTTTGTTTAACAAGAGAGTGTGAGAAAAGTTCAAAAGTTCATATAGTATGCAATAGTTGCTTGGATTTTGAATATTGCGCTCACACACAATCACATATTGAATACAACTATAGATAAAAAGATATGTATAAGTACGAAAGAAACAGTAGTAACGCTTTTACTATATATTTATTTAGTTTAGTAGCTTTTTTGCCGTTTTTTGTTTGGAATTTCTATTTGGGTACATTAAAACTGTTTGTTGAACATTCTAAGCCGCAGTGTGCATAATGCAAATAAATAAGTAAAACATTAAGCTGAGTTTCTTGATCATTAAATATACATATATATATAAATTTGTCACGGAATTTTCATGTTTGTTTTACTGGCACCAAAAATGCATTTAAGCGTTTATGTAAAGAGAAGTACACCAATCTATAAGTTCTATTCAATAACAATCAATAAACTCAACTAAAATGCATTATATCATTCATAAAATGTTGAATTGAAAAAAATATTACAACTAAGTATTTACTGTACGGTTTGGATAAAGAGGAAATTTTGTAACTAAATTTGTTTTAATATAAATATATATATAAAGATATATATTTGCTTGCACTTTGACGGTTGCATTTATCATAATCACATGGTTTTTCAAACATTGCAATATTTTGGTTTTGGTTTTTGTTTTTCAAAGAATTTAAAAAAAATTCAATTTTTGTTTTTGTTCATTTAGCATAAACGCAAAGCAAAACTATGCGCAAAATAAGAATGTTAACAACATAAAATAGTTCGAAATGAGGAGGAAATAAAAAATACAAATGCGGAGCAGACTAAAAAGTGTTATACAGCTATGATATAGAACAGCTGACGTAGCTGCTCTCTGAACTAGTTCGCTGTGTGGAACTAAATGGGGTGTAATTATTGTTGCCGTATCTTTGGCTCATCCGAGTATGCATGAAAAACACTTACATCTATCACGCACTTCTAGTTTTCTTCACTTTGCACTGTTAATGCAGTCTCACTGCACATAACCTCACTTTAAGCTTCATTCTGTCGGAACTTGTTCAATTGCATACACCTACATATATGAGAATGCGCTGTAATCATGTATGCGTAAGTTGATTCTCCCTTTCAAAAAGACATATATGTATATGTATGTATATTTGCATAGATAGGAAGCTATATGTGTATATATATGAAGCTATATATATATATTTATGTAAAAATATTTTTGTAAAATCCATAACCGAAAAACCCTTTTAAAGTATACAATACAAATTTACATATACACGCAGCATTAAACTAGTTTTTAAAAGAAAAGCAAACAAGTTATATGCAAACTTTTTTGTTTTACCAACTACGAAATACGAATTTGTACAGATCGGAATTTTGTTTGCCCGCGCGGCAAAGAAAGCCGTTTGCTCGGCCAAAAGTTGCAAAATAAATGTTATTTGTTGTTGTTGTAAATTAATGATGTTGACATGCTTGGTAGTAAACCGTTAAGCGCACTTTACATATGTTTGTAAAAGTATTTATTTAGTAAGTACGATAAATTAAGAAGCTTGTTTTTGTTTTATGGTTTTGTTGGACAAAGAAACAACTACTAATAAAGAAAAACTTAGGACATTTGCTACGTATTTAGTTTTGCTCGCCATTTTCAAGTGCTCTTCATGCATTTGTTCTTTGATTTTTGTATTTTTGTTGTTTGTTTTTGGTAACGCTTGAAAATCAAAACATTTTCAGATAAGTTCTTGGATAAATGTTAATAATATGTATCTACTATGGTATTTCGCCTGGTATGTATACATATTTGTAATTGAAGCGGTTAGAAAATTTACACACGATACAATTAGAAATGGAGTTTTTGTTTTTGTTTTGTTTTGAGCAGAACGAATATTGTGAATTCTTTTTATATTTTAATGTAAATGCAAATAGATACAACGATAATTAGTAGTTCGAGGTTATACATAAGTGCCAATTGACGAAATAAAAACAAAACAAAACATAAAGAAAAGAGAACGAAAGTAACAAATGAACACGAAATTGAAAAAAGTAGAGAGAACAACAAATCAGCTGCAAACTGCAAACCACTGTGCAACACTGTCGAGGCGAGAGCAATAAAGAGAGGTAGAGAGAGCGCACGCCAGCCGCAGTGTGTTGGAAAAGCTAGCTGCATTCGCTCCCGCTCTCTTGCAATTGCCGAACGTACGTGCAGCTGTTTTGTTGTTGATGCAAGTTTTTTTGTTTTTTTTTTTAAGTGCTTCGAAAATTCAACGGTAAAAGAGGCCAAAGAAATGTTTTTGGCTGCGCTTTGTATGAATATTGATTTACTCTTTACTCTTTTTTTTTTGGACAACACACAATTAATTACAAAATTCTCCCTTTAACCTAAAAGCGATTTTTATAACTGTGGTGTAGTTACGTAGAAGTAGTTAGATATATATTTATATATATATATATAGAGAGAGAGACAGACAGATAGATAGTAGATAGAAGAGTAGAGAAAACTGTTCTATAGTTGTCGTGGGGAGCGTGGGGAACGAGTAACAGGGATGTTGTTGTTATTATTATTATTTTTATGACAGATCGTAGGCAATTATAGTACGGTGTGGGATAACGGCGGGATAGAGGGCGTTTGGATAAGGGGGTACTTCAAATTCGCTTTTATGTCACTTAAAGCTAACGTAATTTGCAAAGTTTATTTTTGGTATTTTTAATATACCATAAGCTGCGTAGCTCTTACCAATTCGAATTTCTGCCATCGATTGCGTCTTTGTTATTGTTGGCATTGTTGTTGCTGTTGTTGCTATCATTATTGTGGCGATTCAAATTTACATTGCACCAGGGACTATGACCCGGCACAAGGCCATTGTTGTTGTTGTTTCTCTGCGACTGCTGCTGTTGTTGTTGCTGTTGCTGTCCATGTGGATGCGGGGAGTAGAGCATGCGGCCCCGGTGCGAACGAGCGGAGGAGGAGTTGCGAGAAAATGGCCGCCGGCTGTTGCCCGAATGATTCGCATTGGAGTTCAGCATGTTGCGGCTGCTGCTTGAGACTTAACTGCAGTTGTTGGTGTTGTTGCTTTCTTTTTGTATGCTTGTTTGCTCAAACTTTTGCTTGTCTCATTTATAGCTGCAAGGAAAACGTTTGCTTTTTCAAAAATAAAGTCGAACTATGTTAAAGCGGCGCCCGCGTTCCAGTACACAAAAGCAACAAAAACAACCAACAAGCCAACATGCTCAACAACGTGATTGATAAAGATAAGTAAAAGAGGAATCAAACCCAAGAACAACAATACATAAGAGAGCACAAAACATTTATGGATAGAGGGATAAATACTAGTACTTACTGAGGAAAACAGCATTATATATATATATATATATATATATATATATATATATATATATATATATATATATATATATATATATATATATATATATATATATATATATATATATATATATATATATATATATATATATTATGTGTGTGTGTGTGTGTGTGTGTGTGTGTGTGTGTGTGTGTGTGAATATGTAAAGAAGATAGCGTTTATGTGTTTGTATGTATATAGATGTGTATCTATATATGTATGTATGTGTAGGTACGTATATTTTCTTGTTCGTAAATAAAACAGCAACAATTTGAGTTTGATTTTTAACAGTGTAGCTTTAATAAGAATTTGTCAATAATTAATAAATAAATAAATGAGTGGATAATACGTGCTTGGTTAGTCTTCTGGGTAACTATATAGAGTACACAATATGCCTGATATATGCGTTTAATATGAGGAAACAACTCTTGTCATACATAGCTAATAGTTATACATATGTATATATAATTCAGATGCTTGGGTATGGGTGTGGGTGTGAAGGTATGTGTATGATAACATAACAAAAAAAAACATTAGTAAATGTTCTCATTTTTTGTTCTTCGCTCTGTCGATTACAAAAGTAGTTAGTTCTCTATGGATAGCTTCAGACTTGAAAGAGTTTAACAATTATCTTACGAATAAAGTATATATATATACATATATATAGTATTTAGTATATGTATATACATATGTATTAGGAACAGCACAACTTTGATAACGTATTAACTTAACTTTAAAGCTATTACAATGGCTTTTCAGCTATCACACAGTTTGATTAGATTTCCAAAATCCAGCTTTGATTATTATTTAACATAAATAATTAATAAAAACGATTCCATTTCAAAATCTTTTGAAATATAATATACAGTTTAGACTCCGTACTAACTTCTCTTTGTACCATCAATTGCTCTTTAAAATATTTATTCTATCCGATTTTTACCTAAATCTCGGTCTAAGTATATACTTATATATGGGCATTTCCTCTAGTATTTTGGATATTATTTGGTGCCATAGATCGAAAACTATTCAATCCTTATGTCCGACACGATTTCTGAAACTGTTTCTACGACTTTTACGTACACATATAGCATATATACTCAGATTTTCTTTTGATATATTCCAAATATCACACAATCAAACATAATTTGTCGGAAATCATCACGAAAAGTGATCGATAGCAAAAGCTAATAATTGACACAAGTTGACACGTTTTATAAGCGGTCAATGTTTGTTTCCTCTGACGATAAACTGAGTAAATAAGATACACAATTTCATATATATATATATATATATATATATATATATATATATATATATATATATATATATATATATATATATATATATATATATATATATATATATATATATATATATATATATATATGTATCTTTATATATACATATATATGTTATATGTATTTAACTCTGCCCATATCAGCTACAAAGGGGATTTGGTAAACGGATGCAACAATCTATCTACTGTAATATCTATATATACTTATATGCATGTACGTGTCGGCGTGTGTGAGTGTATATGTGTGCATATAAGAAACAATGTATGTGTAGTTGTTGTTTGGATGGTACAAATGGGGTTAGAGCAACATTGGAACCAAAGAACGTAGGACAAGTACAAAAATTACAAATGAGACCTAAGGCTGGCGAAATGAAAGAGAAAGCGAGACTAGTTAATAATGTCTATTAATCAAGTATTAAAAATTATTATAAGAGAGCGACTTGGATGTTATCTTTTGTCTTTCATTTCGCATGCCTTACAATAAATAGTTCATATTATAGATCGTACAAATAGGTTTAACAAATTTACAGGAAAAATAACAAGCTTACAAACTAAAGCCGAGTCTGTTGCCAAGTCGCAGTTGAATGTTGTTGGTTGTTGTAGATGGTGGTTGTTGTTGGTAGTAGTAGGCGGTACGAGGAATATTACAATATATATAAAGATATACATATATGTGGTTTATATGAATTTATAATTTGGCATTTATGGCGGCGGAAGAGCAAGAGATGAAAGATACATTTTTGTAAACTTGAGCTCGAAGTTGAGGTGTGTGCGAATTGCTTTTGCAGTTGCAATAGTTGGTCAGTGATGTACAGATACAGATACAGGTACAGATAGAGGCGCGGCAGTCTTAGGTGCTATATGCAAATATACTTAGCATACATTTCAGTTTTAGTTTCAATATTGGTTTTTACATGTCTATCACAGATTAAAGGAGAAAACATTTCATTGTTTCGTTTCTGTTTCCTATTTTATTTTTTAAAATTATATTTGAGTGTGTGTGTGTGTGTGTGTGTGTGTATGTGTTAAGAAGCGGGCACGTCTGGCCACGGCCATTAACAAATGCAAATTTACCACCAAAACCAGCAATAAAATATTTTGTATGTATGCTAAAAACAAAGAAAAAACAAAAGTAAAAGAAATATTTGCGATTACATTCATGTTTTGTTTAGACTAAATTACTTTTTGATACAGCTTTTCGAGAATAAGTACCCTTGCAGTAGATATATATGTACATATATATATTGAAACACATACATAAGAAAGATAAAACGCTTCAAGTCGGACTAATAGGTCTAACTTAGCGAAATTCAATTTCAGAAATGTTATTAAATAGTCGGTCCATATCCCAGATTTTTGAATTACTGCGAAAATCCGATAAATTATCAGAGGTTTAGCTCTTTAACAATCTGGCATTTGTTTTCCTCGCGGTGACACATTCTGATTATTCGAATATTTTCTGTTTATGATGTAATTTTCTTTCGGATTTACAACATTATTTACAGCAGTAGGAGTGCGTTTCAACTTGATTGCAATTTTTCGGTTTATAAGCAAGGACTTTAAGTGATTTCATCGCTTGTCAGCGTCTTTCCTCTTCCCATTTCAATATAAATTATAAATCACCGACTAAAACCAAACTAAACGTTAAATAATGTTAAATAAATGTTTTAACAGAAAACACAGTTCAAATCCTTCCCTGACCTTTTTATAAGACTTAAGACGAAGTGACTTTAATTGAATTTCGTAGAAAATAGTACCGAAATAAGGGAAGTCTCCAAAGCTTACTTACTGTAGCGATAAAAACTAACGGTACATTCGTAGTGTATACTAAAAATAGAAAACGAAAGTCTAGACAAAGCCAATAGAGAAGAAGGTCCTGTTATTCGAAGTTTATTATTTCTTTTTTGCAGTTGTATCTGCAAAAAGGCAGCTGCCTTTATTGAATTTCGATGATATATAAATATGGGTATATATCAATAGATATATGTTATCCTCAGAAACTGCAAGGGTAATCAATCTTCGGTTGGTCCGAAAATAGCTGTAATGTTGATTTTTGTATGTTAGTAATAAATATTTGTGTAAAACGTGTTTTTGGGCGTAAATTTGAATATACATATAAATATATATAAAAAGCGTGTGTTTTAATGCCAAATAGTAAAATGCACATGTTATAATATATATTGTAAAACTATGTAAGTTAAGCAGGCAGTTAAGGTATATGTATGTATATCTATATATATGCTTATATGTACGTATGTATGTAAACATACATATAGTTTGTATGCAAACAAATAAACACACACACATTTGACACTTGGGATACTGCAGAAATCGTAAAACCTGATAACAAAAACCAAAATACTTTCATTTATACATATTTCCATACTAACATACGTATGTATTTATGTAAGCTTGTATTTATGCATTTATGTAAAACGCCTTATTTTTACATCGCATGTACAACTATGGGAGTGTGCGTGTGTGTTTGTTGCTGAGGGTCAGATCGCCCACCATCGAAAGTTGAACACACTCGCCACCCTCTCAAAATTAAAACAATAAATTATAAAAACATACGTATATTTGTCTATGTATGTTTATCGAAATGTGCATATGTATGCCCATACATCACATGCCTTTTACTCTCAAAATTATGATATTGAGAGTATGAAAGAGAGAGATAAGCAAACGAAAATCAAACAGACGGACAAACACACTCAAACATAGGCACACTCGCACACAGTTAAATGAGGAGAGTACAACAGCAATGAGCAGAAGAGAAAAGCAAAAACCCACCTAACCAAGTATCGCGTCTCGCTGTCTCTTGTTGTTGCTATTGCGTAGTCATGGTAGTCGAACTTCAGCGACGATTGCTCTTTTTTCGAGACACACGACACACGCATACGCACATCGATTATATGAATATATGTGTGTATACTATTGAAATGTTTGCCTGAATTTGTTAACTATGCACATACAGATAATTGCGTTCCATAATATTATTATCGCATATATACATTAACAATATTCACAAGAACGCGCAGGCGAACGGCTCACACAGAGGTACAAACGATGGCAAATCAAACCAGGGGAAAAAATAAATAATTTTACACATCAACGCGAGCGAGTAAAATACCAGCACGAGAACTCGCTTGAACAGACAAAGAGGTAGTGTGGTAAAATGTTCAGACAGACCATTTATTTGCTCCCCTGTTCGCTTAAACTCTCACCACTTGTATGCCTCTCTTTCTCTTCTTCTTTATTTCTCTCTCTCTCTCTCTCTCTCTCTCTGTCTCTTGCTTTGTGTGGGGAGTCACAACGTATCAATTGTAAATGCGTTGTGAGTATACATAGATGTGGGTAAAAAAAAAATCGAAACTGTGCCCCACAGTGGCTCGAACCGCTCCCCTTTGGTCGTAGCTCACTTAAATCAACACAAGTTCACATATTTATTGCTGAATGTGTGTGCCCAGTGTGCTTGTGTGTGTGTACACATTCATTTAAACACACATGCATACGCACATATACATATATACTTGAATTCACAATGACAACCACTTCGTCACCATACAGATAAAAACTGGCATTAAACAATTGCGTTTTATATAATTTCACTACGTATATGCGCAAACGTTGACAAGCACAATTTGCATTAGACAAAAGCACAACAATTATGCTAATTTAAATAATAAATTGCACTTGATATTAAATGTATCTGAATTTTTTTATGGGAGTTTACCTCTGCGCGACTCTCGACCTGACAAAAGAGCTGTAGATGTATGAATGTAGGTATTTTTCCCCCATAAACCGGTCACACTGTCTACATTATCGATTACTTTTAGTATAGTTGCACATCTTATATATCGAATGAGTAGAATGGCGATGTAAAGCGACTGTGCGTCGTTTTTAAAACAAATATCGATACATATTGCCCGAAAATAAAAAACATCGATGCAGGAACGCCATTGAATATTTAACTTGATATTTTCGTGTTTTAAAAATTTGATTTTAGCAAGAAATTCGTTTACAATTTGACAAGTTTTCAGTGGATAATTAAATAAATTCAATCGCAAGTGCAAAATGTAAGTACAAGTAACATTTATTAGAACTATTTCATGACCAACATTTTTTCCCCCCAATAAGGGCGCGTGCCCGGTCTCCCACCGCTGAGGGTGAGAAGGAAAATAAAGAGAAAGAAGTTAAAGAGAAGGAGGCAAAAGCCGCTACATCCAATTCGTCGCGCAGAGATCGGGAACGCAAGCGCCGAGGCTCCGCTTCCTCCAGTAGTGACTCCAGCCGAAGGTGGATATTCATATCATAAACTCTTTTTTTCTTGCCGGCTTAACCTGAAATGTTACTTTTTTTTCATTCGTAAAGTTCATCGGGCAGTTCATCATCACGCAGCAGCTCTGGCTCCAACTCACGCTCTAGCTCGAGCAGCTCCAGCGATTCGTCCAGTACCTCTTCCTCATCGTCCAGCGACACTGATCGCAGTGAGAAAACTAGACGACGTGGTGCTGGAACCAGCGCTGGTGCAGCAGGTAAGGATGTGTCTCGTTCGCCGCGTAGAGCCACCAAATCGCCGCGTCCCAATAGCAAGGTGCGCAAGGATTCGGAACGAGAGCGTGATCGTGATCGTGCTCAGCGCAGTCGCACTCGCTCAAGAGATCGTGCACGCCGCAGCTCCAATGATCGCAGTGGCGCTGCCGGAGGTGGCGAGGTGAACAACGTGAAACGCGATCGTTCCCGCTCGGGCAGTCGGTCACGTTCACCCCGTCGTCGTGGCGGTGGGCGTGGCACCGTCGATCGCACGCCGCCACCCAAGCGCCGCGAACGCTCTCGCAGCCGCAGTCGCACACGCTCCCCCACACCGAAGCCAGTGCGTATCCATGTGGGGAGACTAACCCGGAACGTCACCAAGGACCATGTTATGGAGATCTTCAGCAGCTTTGGCACAATCAAGAATGTGGAGTTCCCAACGGATCGTTATCATCCTAACTTCGGACGTGGTATGGCCTACGTTGAGTATGCAACGGCCGAGGACTGCGAGTCGGCCATGAAGCACATGGATGGCGGCCAGATCGATGGCCAGGAGATAACAGTATCGCCAGTCATTGTGCCGAAGCAGCGACCGCCCATGCGACGACCATCGCCCCAGATGCGGCGTCCACAGGGCGGGCGTTGGCGTTCCCCGCCACAGTTCAATCGCTTTAACAATCGAGGAGGCGGTGGTGGTGGAGGTGGCGTACGACGCAATTCGCCACCTCGCGGCCGCCGTTCGCCGCGCCGTCGCTCACGCTCGCCTATTCGCCGCCGGCGTCGCAGCAACAGTTCCGACAGTTCCCGTTAATGCGAATTTAGTAAAAGAGAAAAGGAAAAGAAAAGTTTCATTTTGATTGGAACCACATCAGCGACAGAGAGAAACAATAACAAATACACTTCAATTCAAATGTATTCATAAACAGAAACAAATTATTTATCTGTAGACACGAAATATATTAAATACCGAACTAAATACAAACTAATTAATATTTTAGGGAATTACAATCTATATGTATATGCTTCTTCAGCTAATGTATGAAGGAGCACACGTCATCTGCCAATGGACAGCCCTGTGGATGGTTGAGCTTAAAGAAGCAGGGTCGTTTCTTGTATGTCATCAGTCTGCCCGTCCTATCCGCAGCTGCTTTGGGTTTGCGTATGCCAATTCGATCTTCGCCGCAGAACTCAAATACTTCGTGTTTATTTCGGAGCAGTGTTTTAATGCCGCCGCACTCGGACTTGATGCCCGTTAGCTCCGCTTTAGTCAGTCCTTGGGCTATATCGCGCATGGTTAGCTGCTGTCCCGCCAGCCAGTTGTCATCTACATCACGGTCACTTGTTGTGTCAACATTTGATAGCAGCATGTTAAAGATTTTCAATACCAACGCATCGAGTATGCTCTTTTCCACCTGGGTGCAGTTTTTCACGCTCTCCGCTTTCTCGCGCAACTTCACCGCATTAGCCGCGTGTTGTTCGCCCACTTTATGCTTTTGCAGTTCTTGCTGCACCAGATATTCGAGTTCCTGGACAGGTTTCGCCGTGCGCTTCAGGCCAATCAAGGACAAGCGCTTGGTGCTCGGAATTTTAAGGCGATCCTCCTGGGTTTCAAAGCCACACAGGTCGGATATTTTATGTGCGTAGAGCATAAAGTCCTGGTAGGCGCTAATGCTGGTGTTGCGCCGCTGAAACTTGGCTCCAGATAGCTCAAACGGACAGCATGGCAGTAAGAAAAAGCTGGTCTTCAGCCTAGCAGCCAAGACGGGCAGCCAAGGTGACAGCTCGTCGGAATGATTGCCAATCAGCCAGTCAATATCTGGATAATCCAGACGAAAGCTGCGTGGCTCCACAGTTTGCTCAATTAGACTCGAATTCGTTGGCTCCGGATACAGGGACCACAATTTTCGTCGACGGACATCGTAGCCATAGCCCCTGTATCCCTCCTCATTGAGCACATGGACGAGCAGCCCATTCCCACAGCCCAGATCCGCAAATGCTGTCGGCTGTGATTGCGTGCAGTGCCAGAGCGTGATTAGGTATGCAGCAATAGCCAAATCCTCGTAAATGAACTTTAACGGATCCGTCGACTCATTCGCCGCTTGCCAATATTCCAGTAGGCGCGACGCATGCTTCTGCTTCAACTTCTTGTACAGATCGCAGTACATTTCCACATCCAGCAAACGTAACGATTTCTGTGCATTCTTATTCGGCTGACTCAGGGCCCAGCTGCAGAGCTTTGGCTTCAGCACGAACTGCGCCCAGCGCGACTTTTGCTCAGATTCCGTCTCTGGCAGCGATGCCACTTCTAGTTTGCCATTGATTAATTGGACGACGAAGTCATCGAAATCCGAATTAGCTATGAAGTGGCATTCATACCTTTGCTTCACAAAATCTGCGATTGGAATTCGTTTTGAGTCATCTGATGAGATATTACTATGAGGCGTACATACCCACAGTTCCATTGGCCAAAATATTTGTTGACTTTTTGGTCAACATTTTGTAGCTAATCCTGAAACCTTCGCATGGTCTCTCATTGCTATTGCTGCACTGCAGCTGTTGCTCCAACTCAGCCTCATTGGATTGATGGAATATTCCCTGCTGCAGCTTTTCCACTTGTGTTATAAGCACTTCGAATATCTTTTTATTCAAGGCATGATAGTTTTTTATTAATATTCCTATGGATTGCCAGAATTGCGCCTCGCCAAACTTCACAGCTGCCATTCTTTTCAGTGTTTACCAACACTGACACGACTTGTATGCTAATACAACGTGAAGCAAACAAAGCAAAAATAAATATATTCACATGTAAAGTTTAAACTAAAATAAATATAATTAAACACAAAGTGCTATACTTAAATTGACCAAATAAAAACTAAAACAAGTTTTCTGTTTAAAAGTGATAAATTAATTGAAATTTGTGAATATTTAGCCTTTTTTAAAATTTTGCGACCAAGGGTTATGTGCTGCATACACGGCTTAACCGCATACCTGTTGCGTAACGCAGCTGATTGGACCACAAGGCAGCAACAGAACACAACGCACGCAGCTAAAAATAAATAAGTAAATAAATTAATTTACTTGTACCTTGTCCTGTTGCAGTTACCTGTTTCACTATCCTCTTGTAAATATGTCATTCCTGCGAAAATCTGTTCAGCTTTTGAATGCTGCAAAGCAAAACGCCCGAATGGTTTGTATTCCAATTGGAGTTCACAATAGATCGAAAGTAACTGTTTTCATTGTCAGCTTTCGGGCGTACAACGCAGCTATAGTGCCAGCGGAAAGTCAGTGGACGATCGTAACGCCTTTCCAGGTGCACGCGATGCAGCGTTCGTTAACAATCTCAAACTGACAATGCCCGAAGATTATGCGCCCATACCCATCTATCGGGTTATGGATCGAGATGGCTACGTGCTCAACGAACAGGAGGATCCACAGCTGAGCCAGGAGGTGGTCGAGAAAATGTTTCGCGATATGCTGCTGTTGTCCACCATGGATAAGATATTGTACGAATCGCAGCGACAAGGACGTATCTCCTTCTACATGACCAATTTTGGGGAAGAGGCCTCGCACATCGGCAGTGCCGCCGCCCTGGAAATGCGTGACTTGATCTATGGCCAGTATCGAGAGGCGGGCGTCCTGGTATGGCGCGGCTTTCGCATTGACCAGTTCATCGATCAGTGCTATGGCAACGACGATGATCTAGGTCGCGGCAAGCAAATGCCGGTGCATTACGGTTCCAAAGAACTCAACTTTGTAACCATCTCCAGTCCACTGTGTAAGAGGCAATTGGTTGTGCAACAGCTGTCAGACATGTGCTAATACCTTCCTCTTCTCCACTTAGCCACACAAATACCGCAGGCTGTGGGCGCCGCTTATGCTCTAAAACGTAAGCCGAACAACGACTCCTGCGTCGTTTGTTACTTTGGCGAAGGAGCTGCCTCCGAGGGCGATGCGCACGCCGCATTCAACTTTGCTGCAACGCTCGAGTGTCCAGTGATACTGTTCTGGTAGGTAGCAGAGGAGTATATCTTCAATGTCGTCTACGACTTTGCTCCTTTTTGCAGTCGCAACAATGGGTTCGCCATATCCACACCGTCGAATGAACAATATCGAGGCGATGGCATTGCTGGACGTGGTCCGATGGGCTATGGCATAGCTACCATCCGTGTCGACGGCACCGACGTGTTCGCCGTCTACAATGCAATGAAGCGAGCGAGGGAATATACTCTGCGAGAAAATAAACCAGTTGTGATCGAGGCGCTGGCCTATCGGATCAGTCACCATTCGACGTCCGATGACAGCACAGCGTATCGCTCAGCGGACGAGATTGAAATGTGGAACACGCTGGAGCACCCCATCTCCAAGCTGAAGAGCTACATGGTGCACAAGGGCTGGTTCAACGAGAAGCAAGAAACGGAATTCGTGAGCGGAGTGCGCAAGCAGGTGCTCAAGCAGATCGCCATCTCCGAAAAGAAACTGAAGCCCAATTGGCGCGAGATGTTCGAGGGTGTTTACGCCGATATGCCCGAGCACCTGCAGGAGCAACAGCGCGAACTGGAGCAGCATATCGAGGCCAATAAACAGCACTATCCCCTGAAAAGCTTCAAGCAATAAGGGTGAATCTACAAAGCAGAAACTGAAACTGAAACTGAAATCCTACAAATCTTAACCGGAGAGACTCATCGAAAAGTGCATTTATTAAGCTTAAGGAATCTTGTGTTTTGTGTTTAATGGTTCCAAACCACTTGACATTTGTTGCTAAATACGTAGACGAAACTGAAATATTTGAAATAGTTTTTCTAATGGGCATGCGATGCTAGCAGAAAGCAAAAACAAAAACATATAAATAAATATACATATACTTTGTGGCAGATTTGAAGTCGAGTGTCCTTGTAATTACATTTGCAAATACTTTTAAAAATTTATTAGTTCGATTTACATAAAAAATACAATACAATACGCAGAAATAAAACAATACATTATAATTAAGGGTATTCCTGCAAAGGGTTAAGCTGAAGTTGCGAACGAGTCCTGTGCAAAAAGTGAACTACAATCGACTCTCCCGAGGATCATCAGACGATTCGCAATACTTGAAATTCTGAATATGAAAGTCCTTCTGGCCGTGTTATCGACTTTCCAAGAACTTTTCGAACAATTTGCATAAAATTTGTGTAGAATTTGGTAGCCACGCCTTGGGCCGGCTAATGTTTAAATCAATTTAAAGCTTAAATGGTTTATTATATATAGTAGACAGCTGGTTTTTCGCTTGCGGGAATACCGATTTCAGTTTATATATACTTTCGACTTAACGCACAGTGTGAAGGTGAGGCAGCTAACTAACATACTCCTTACTAAAATATAAGACGCAACAAGAGGGATGTTCGCTTAAGCTTGGCTGGAATGCGCGCGCGTGTGCGTGTGTGTGGGCGTAGCTTAGTTGGTGCGCAGCTGATAGTCGCCGTTCTGGGTGATGTAACGGACCCAGGGCAGCGCCTGATAGCCGCTCTTCTCAATGATCTTCAGGTAACGCACCTGTATGCCCGACGTGGTGAAGTATGGAATTTCGAAGCGCACCTGTATGGGCGGTTTGCCCTCAGTGTTGTCCTCGCTCTCCACGCTGGGCAGGCCGAAGTGGGCGCGCATTAGATACTCCTTGCCGCCCGGGAACGATTTAATCGTCCATATGATGGCGTTCTGTTCCGGGGCATATTTGCAGCTGCCAATGGTGGTCTTGAACTTGGGCGAATCCGCATCGGCGGGCACGGGTATTACAATTTCCACATTGTTGGCCGTGGAGCGGCGCTTGAATTGGGATTTCGCCTTAATCATATACTCCACACGTGAGTGAGCATGTCGCTCGATAACCGACTCTATCCATATCAGCGGCTTCACCTGGAATGAAGGGACTTATTAAGACAGGTTCTCAAAGATTACGATTATGCCATGTGCTCCACTCACGTGCGTGTTGAGGCGATAGGACATCAGCTCGAATTCGCCGTCCGGTGGTATGAATGAGATTGTGCGATCGTTTTCGAAGCGTGACAGGCGCACACACTGATGGAACTTGACGTCCTCTAGCTCAACTGACTTGGATTTGCCACGTCCGGTGCTCTCGAAGAGCACCTTGTCGTTGAGTCCCAGACGCAGCTCCGGCATACCGGACAGATAGACGCGCATTTTGATGGCGCCAACGATTTCGCTTCGCAGCACATTGCCATTGGCATTGGCCAGCAGATTGACCGACTCGATGACATCCAGAAATACCTCATTTTTGCGATATTTGATACCTTCGGATCGCCAGGACACGGCATTCGTTACGGCAACGGGTATGCGAGGTTGCAACTCCAACTTGTGGCCCTCCTGAGTGATATACTCCTGCAGTATTTTGGAGTCCGTCGTTTGGGGATAGCCGAAGTCAATGAGTTCGTCAAGCAGTTCGTATATTATGACGAAATTATCGCGGATGGACTCCTCCTCCAGCTCTTTGAAGTACTCGACAAACACCTGTGCGATTTTGTGCAGGAATACGAAAACGAGCGCGATATTTACATTCTTATTGCGAGGCGTTGTGGACACAATATATAAATTGTTTGTCTTAATATAGGCAAAGGTGGTCTCGGTGGTCTGTAGAATGGGCGTGACGAGACCTTCCTCTTCCCGTTCCATGAGCAGCGGCATGAACTTATCGATTACGGCCATGTCAATGTTGTCGCCGCGATAATTGCGGGATATCAACACCTTCCCCTTCACGTCCAGCACAAATATGGCTGATGAAGACATTTTCTTCGTATTTCTTTTCCCCTTTTTATCTTATAAGCTTAGAGCTTCCAGCTGCCACTTGTTCTTGTTGTGCCAAAAAAAAAAACGAAAACGGTGACTGTCAATCAGTTCTGTTTGTAAGCCTGCAAAGATGTTGATAGCACATTGGGATAATTTGCAATCATTTTCTGCGGTTCAATATTACATTTCTCAAACAATGAATGCGTGATTAATGTTTAGCCACACAAGTGGAATTTAAGTTTAGTCACACGAAAATTACTTACGTCGTCGACTGGTGCTTCTTCTTTACTTGCTCATTCGCATTCTCAATAGCATTGGAACGGTTTCCAGCACTGTTGTTTGAATAATGAGTATATGAGTATGAGTACATAATGCAATGTATACATATACAATATCATGACGTTTAAAGTATTAAGTGTTTTTCACCTTATCTGCATAAACAAACTACTTCATGGAATATACATTAGTTCTTTTTTCAACAAAAGAATTGTATAAGCCTGGTTCGTAGTCATCTCTGCATACATAAACTTAAACAAATGTGACGTCAGAGACGGCATTAGTGTGTGGTGTAAACCTTCTATCATGTATTATTCCTGAAAGTACTTACATCGGCTTGCAAAAGTATCGAATGAGACGCTGCTTCCTACAAATGTAAGAAAAATAAACAAAGAAGAAAATATTTTGGAGCATGCAAATGAATCCGAACATAACAATTGAAAGAAAACGCGTTGATTGCAACGCACTTCCAAAAAGCTGGCAGCGAGAAGAAGCGAATAGGAAATCGGGTTGCAACACGGGCGTTGATGTGTTATACTACAGGTAACCAAGCACATTACTTGGCTGCTCCTTAAGCAGGTACACGGTGAAGGTGGAGCCTGGAAACTAACGTAAACTGTAATATAAACACAAAACCACACAAGTGACTGCACGTGCGATAACGAATACGTTTAACTCACTCTCTCACTACTCTTTTTTGTTATTACATTTACCACACACACCCACCTACCTACATACTCGCACATACGAACACATATATATACACACACATATACGTACACACACACACACACGAAATTTCCCTACCCTCAATACTTGCCGTTCCTCTATTGGATGTGCACACTACAGCCCGACAGGCAAACGAATTGAAAGTGAATCGCAATTGAATACCGAAATGTTTGACATCAGCAATTTTGATTTTCAAACTGGCAAAATGCAAATCCAACGACAAATGCCTTCGCCATCCATATCGCTGTACCGCTGCAATGCAGCGGGCGCCATTATCGGCAATGCTGGCCCAGGTGGTAACGCTGCCAATGCCCTGAAGCGTAAATATAGCCGAGCTCAGACTCAAGGCTCCGGGTCCAACACCAGCATCAACAGTGGGGGAATCCCAGCATCGATAACGGCAGTTCCATCGATAACCGCAAATACCCCAACTAATTTGCGCCAGCAGCAGCAGCAGCAGCAACATCAACAACAACAGCAACAACAACAATTTGAATTCAGGTAGAGCCAAGTTGATTGTCCTTGGCTAAGCGAGCTCTTGCATGCGCCTGTCTACACCATGGATTTTTTTCGAAACTAACAATTCAGTCAATTGGCCAATTTGTAAATAATAATAGCTCTAATTTTGTAAATTTGCTCATAGTTGTTTGCTCTACAATTCTGTAATTGCATGTACTTTCACATTACTTTCTTTTTACCTTGTATATGGGGTGAGATCTAATTGGTTCCCTTTTGCAGCCGTAACTTGCGCACAGATGTCTCCCTGGTGCCACCGATACGACAGACAGCTTCCATTTTCAAGCAGCCGGTGACGGTCATCCGCAATCATGAGCCCAGCAAAGTGAAGCACGATGTCAAACACGGCGGCCAGGAGAAGCCGAAACAGTTGTTCTGGGAAAAGCGCTTGGAGCGCTTGCGTGCCTGCCATGACAACGGCGAGGAACTCGATGATATATCACTGCCAAAAACCATTCGCACCGTTGGGCCCAATGTCAATGAACAGACTGTGTTGCAGTCGGTGGCCACCGCCTTGCATATGCTCAATGCCGGCGTGCATGGGCAGAGCTCTACGAAGGCTGATCTGACGAAGAATGCGATGGCATTCATGAATCCCGAGCAGCCGCTAATGCATGCGGTAATCATCTCCGAGGATGACATACGCAAGCAGGAGGACCGCGTGGGAGTGGCACGTAAAAAACTTCAGGACGCGCTCAAGACATGAATACGCTAATCGAGCGGAGCGTTCATTTAGAGATATTCCATTATGGCTTCTTATCCATTATAATAGCTATACATCATATACAAAATTTCTGGATTTCCTTTTCCTCTGAAAAAATCACAAACAAAAAATCAATATAAAAACTATTTTAATACTAAGTTTAGTTTTTTAATAAAACATTAATGTAGTCAAGCAAAAACACACATATCAAATGGGAGTTATTTTCTATATATACTACATGCAATATTGCAAATATCTTCATTAAAATAACAATTTAATTCAAATTTGTCAGCATCAGTTGCACGTTTTATTACGTTTTGGTTGCTGCTAGATTTGTTTCATTTTTAACATACAATTTCATAGACTAAATAGTTTTAAAAACAATGACAGATAGTTTACGTCTCATTAATAATTTATATAGCTTCAAATCGTATGTACAGATATATATGCAGATTTTTAGTTTTTTTTTTAGGGATTTGCTTATGGAAAAATGACTGCTGGGCTTTTCGATTTCACTCCTCTTCCTGCTTTGCTTATGTAAATATAGTACATCGATTATTACAACAATATATGTATGTGCGTACATATGTACACAGCTGAAGTTAATCCAACATCTCATCCATGTCGTCCTCCTCGTAGTCGATGCCGTCGTAGTCCGTTGACGAGCGTGTTAACTGCAATTCAAATAAAAACTTGATCAACATTTCAAATCAATTTCACAACTATGCTTAAAATTACCTTAGCAATTACCAATTTTATTGTAATCTTTGATATATTTATAAATTTAGTTAAGCCTTCATTTAGCAGTTAAGCAAAAGCTTGTGTTAGCTAATGACCAAAGGATATTAAAGCAAAATGGTTGCGGACATAAACTATTGAAGCCAATAATTTTAAAAGATAATATAATTTTGATATATTTATTTGTATTCCCTAGCAAGTCAAGCATAACTTCTTTATGATCAAATTTTGAAGAGAAAGATTTTTCGAAATCATGCTTACCTGGGAGTAAATGCCTCGCCAAGCTGCAAATGCGCCCATCGCCAAGATGGCACCAACGCCAGCAAAAATCTTTGTATTGAGATCCGTCTCCATTAATTTTCGCTCTGATGGCGTCAGCATTGCTTCTGATTGGCTTGGAGCCTTCGTTAGCTTGATGGAACTATAGCATTCGTTGCGGAATATGTCCTTGGTGATGCGCTTAATGAAATTCACTAGATTTTGGCAGCCTTTTATGTGATTTTGCAGTGGATTATTGGGCAGTGTTATATGGTAGATAATCGCTAAATAACTATAGACAATGGCGTCCAACTCGCTGTACGTATCGCCAAAGAACCAAACTTTTCGTCCCAATTTACGCGAAAGTAAATTCACACACTTTTTGGCATTAGCTGCAAGCTGTAAAGTAGAATATGATATATTAGATAGTCGAAGGACATAGAGCAAAAACAAGAACATTTAATATACTTGTTGAATCTATTAAGCAACAAGTAGAAGAAGAATAGATCTCCGGTTCATATAGACGCAAGTGCTCTAAACTGAAATGTATTTACTTACGTAGTCACCCTCATGCTTTTCCAGCTTATCGTTTATATCGAAACCTCCTAGTACCTGCACCACATCGGACGCGTGTTTCTGATACGTTGAGGGGTAGTAGAAATTGAATGGGAATGGTGTCCGCTTAGCGTACAGGGTCCTAGTTGTCGTCTCGTAGTTGTTTGGTTCACCGTACAGATAATAATTATAGTAGGCGTGCAGTTGTGTGAAGACCCAATTCGAGTATGTGACGGACAGATGCTTCTGCTTCGTATTTAAATGCGCATCGACCGGATAACCCTGAAAGACCAAAACAAAAATTCATTTCGCGCTCAATTGGCATGGCACAGGCAAAACAATCGCATGTGTTATAAATAGCCCACTGGTTTATTGACCCGGCTTATGCATATATATAGGTATATTCCTTCACCTCAAGATCCAGCATTCGCTTTATGTCTTTATATCCATGGAATTTGTCATTGCCAATCTGAAGATACGGGAGCTTCCCATCGCCCGAGCGCAAAGGATTCGTGTTTGTTTCGATCTCCATGGGGCAGCGGGTGAAACGCAGGAGACACTAGCAATTTCGCCAAAATGACACTTGATTAATGTGTATATTTCATTTTAAAAAAAAATGTATGAATTCATATTTCCATATATGTGTTGATATGGCCGATAGCGAGGAGTTGCTGATTATGATGCAACGGAACTTACCAAAGCACGCATACATTCGAAATCTATTGACGGCAGCCCCCATTCGCCTTTGTATACATGTAGCTTGGAGCCCAGCTGCATTTTGTGCTATATTTATTATTTGTATGGTTGATAACTATATTAGCTTTGATATCGTCCAATTAGCGATTCGCACTCAGTTGCATTGTTCAGGAATATTAAATAAAATAAATGGACCTGTCGAAATGTGCCGGACGAATTATAGAGAGACTTTTTGATTGACACACTCAACGCCGGTGTGAACGTTTCCACAAAATTTTCAAAATACCTTATTTTAACACTAAAATATACCACAGTGCAATGAAGATTTACATTTAGCGCGTATCTGCAGTATTTATTTATAAAAAAATCCATTAAAGTCCAGAAAACTTTTGCTTTCGTTTCCCCAAAGATATCGTGTGTGTTGTGTAGAAAAATCGATTGCTTTCTTAGTGAAATGGTCACACCATTACTTAGCCGCAACAGCAACAAATTTGTTGAAGAATTATAGTCAGCGTGATGGCTCTAGTGGATTATGGCAGCAGCTCCAGCTCTGACCACGAGGAACCAGAGACGATAACTCATGAATTGGTTAGCTTGAAAAGGTAATGTCACATATAGTCTCATACAATGTTGCCTATATTTAGAATCCATCAGATCGGCTTTACCCACAGCTGCTTCCTTGCTGGGCGCCAAGATAATAAAACCCTCCAACGATGATGAGGAAGAGGATGATTTTGACAATCCGACGTTACATGGCGGACGCATACGTAGCTTTAAGCACGAGCGCGGCAATTGGGCAACATTTGTTTATGTACCTGCCCTTGCCTGTGCTGAGCAGCTGGAGGATTTTCAACTGGAAGCAATTGAGAGGCTAGCGCCACATCTTGAGCTGAAGTCGAATGAATCACTGCATCTGAGCTTAAGCAAAACGGTGGTGCTACAATATCATCAGATTGATGAGTTTCAAAGGTCACTGCAGCATGCGCTTCACAGCTGCATTGGGTAATAATATTTGCGATACTCATCTTATGCTTATAAATTGATGTTTTCCTTTCCTACAGGTTCAGCAGCACTCTGAATTCGGTATGCACACGACTCAACATAACATTTGCTTTGTAATATACAACGTTTGTCTATTCAGCTTGAAGTCTACACAAACGAGGAGCGCACAAGGACGTTCCTGGCCGTGCAGCTCGACCCTGCCTATTCGACTAAGATGTCCGGGCTTTTGAACTGCGTGGATTCGGTTATGCGGGATTATCGCCTGGAGCAGTTTTATGAGAAGCCCTCGTTTCACGTCAGTCTGCTGTGGTGCGTGGGCGATCAGCAGTCGATGCTGCAAGAGAAACTGCTGGAGCTGCAGCAACTGCTGGACGACCACGAGACACTCAAGCTGGCCGTACATGAGCTACGCTGCAAATGCGGAAATAAGGATTTTATTTATAAGCTAAAGTAGTTGTGGAAACCAGATATGATTTTAAAAGGCTCAATTCAGGCCTTTCTTTTTGTTGCCATTGCCCTGTTTGGCCTGCTGTGCCTGCTCCTCGATCAGGCGTTCTTCCTCGAGTTCCAGAAAGCGTTGACGACGTCGACCCAATGGAGTCTTCGACCACCACGATTCGAAAGCCTCCTCCTCCTCGCGATAGACGGGATCACGAGAACTGGAATGAATATACAATCATGAAAAGAGGACACTAGACTTATACATTTATATCCACAGACCAGAGCACATTGATGAGCTCCGCATTGGTTAGCGGCTGAGATCGTAGCTGTAGCTTACGCTTGCAGCTCATCACCTCACGCAGACAGGCATCGATTGCCCCTATGGTATACCCATCCGATATCTTGGCCATGGCGCTTGTATCCAAGTTGGAAATGCCGCCAGAGTACTCGCTGAAAAAAAAAACAATTGGATGATGAGACAGCAAACAAATGGACTCTGGGGAATAGCTACTGCAAGAGCGTCTTCCAGGCATTCGACATGGCGCCATAATCAGGACGTGGAATGTAGATGAAACGGTTGTAGACCGATTGCAGCAGTTTTTGATCCGCCTCCCAGGGCAGACTTGTGGTGCCCACAAATATGACCCGATCCTCGGGTGCAATATTCTTGATCATCTTCGGTAGATCCTTTTTCAAGCGCTTGGGATCGGTGCGATCTGTCTTGGGTATCTTCTTCATAAACGGACGCTCTGCATCGCCCATATAAATGACAGCTGGTTGCAGCAACCTGGACACCTTGAGCACCAGATGTATCAGCATAATCAGACCCGATTTCCCCGGATATTTGCCAACAATATTGGCTGGCGTTAAGTCAAAGAGAACGGCGCCGACTTCCGTGCAAATGGCGTGCAGCAGCGCTTTCTTGCCCGATCCGCGCGGACCGGCCAACAGTACGGAGCGTATAAGTGGCGTGCAGTTGTGTATGGCCTCAGAGCCCAGCGGCAGAATGCAGTATTCGGTGAGCACCTGACGTATGTCACCCGGCGAGGGATTGGTTCCATTGCGAGCGGTCAGTGCCTTGTCGCCCAAAAATTGCTTTAATTTGATTTCTGGATATTTGCGTATGATGCCGTTGGTGACCAGCTCTTCGTACAGGGATTCGATAGTGCGATCGGGCGTCAGATCTTTCTCCTTCTTCTTTTTGCTCTTCTTGCCGGAACGTCGTGTTTTTTTATTGCTCTTCTTCACCTTTTTGCCCACCATCGTCTGCAGAAGCTCCAGCTCCTGGCGCATTACGTCGTCTACGGCTCGACGGAACTCCAACTCCACTTCCTGGTACTTCTCTGCGTAAATCATGTCCTCATAGGCCGCCTGGCTAAGTACGCCAGTCTCATCCTTATCGCGCCAGGTATCATTGAAGCTGTGGAAGAACAGTCAATCAATCAATCAATCAATCATTAGGAAACACATACAATTCAATTTCGGCACGGATATCGGGGAGACAAACTGATGCAGCAGGTTGAAAGTTAACATCCTCGTCCTGATTCTCGTTAACATTCAAGTCTCCACTGCGCGCTGGCGACTTGGACTTGTCCTTGGTCTTGCGTGATTCTTTGGAAGAGCGCGCGGACGAACGGCTATGTTCACTTTCGGTACCCGGACGACTGAAGATGTGCAGCGAACCGCCCTGATCCTCGGAAGGAAAATCGGGCAGTTTGCCCGTCTTGTCATAGCAGTCCTTGATCCAGGCTCGAATCTCGTCGGCAATGTCCTCCTTCATGGTGGCACCATGCTTCAGCTTAATCTCCTCCTGTATGGCCACCTGCCGTGCTTCGAACTGCGCCGCGTAGCTTTGCTGTGCCACATGCCGTCGCCGTACGTCCGTCTGGTTGTTCCGCTCGTACTTTTCAGCGCGTTCCTTGAGCACAGCGGCTGGTGGGGGCACCATGCCAATCAGGATCATCTCGTCCATCTTGCGGCGTCGCGTGATGCGGCGAGCCGTGTGTCCGCGCCACATCTTCTGTATCTTCATGGCAGCCATCAAGCCGGAGTCGGTGCGTTCCTTGTCGCTACGGTCCTCTGATTTGCCCTTTTCTTTTCTGATTTCCTTCATGAAGTGCGCCCGGAGACGGCCCTGGCGGGCACGCTCGTGCATCTGCAGCAGCCTTATGGCCTCGATCTCGGTGAGCTGCTCCTCCAGAGGATGCTCCTCTAGCCAGCCCAGCTTAATCAGGAGCTCGTGCATCGTGCGCTTACGTACTTCCAGCTCTTGCTCACGCTCGCGCAGAAAGTAACGTGGAATACGCAGCTCCGTTTCCATGGGCGTCAGACGCAGACGCTCCACTACCTCATCGTTGTAGCTGAACTCCATAAGATCAATGTTCACCAGATCATGCTTCAGCTCCACCACACGTCCCATGCAGGCATCCAAAAGCTTGCGCACCAGCTCACGCTTCTGTGGCTGAATCATCTGCGAGGAAGACAAGCGTGTCATAGGAAGTAAATGACCCAAATTAAATTTAATTTAAAGATTTTATTAAAGCGTAGTTACATTATCGTAGACCTCCTCCAGTCGATTGCTCAGGCATATGTACCGCAGATAGAACTCATAGATGCTCGCCTGGAGCAGGCACTTCGATTCGGCTGCAGCTGCCACAGAGCTGGACACAACGCCTGTCACTCCACTGATGGTAGCCACTGTGGTATCCACATTCTGATGCTGTCGCTCATAGTCGATTATGGCCAGTTGCTCGCAGTCATGCTGCGCCTGATGCCAGATCTCGTTGAAATAGTTGCTAGACATGCCGAACTTAATTTTAAAATAGCTTCTCTTCTTCTCTTTTCGTTATTTTTTCAGACGGATTTGGTAGCCGGTGCAACGGTTGCCATGGAGGTATTTCCGCCCATTTCCTAATATAAAAGATTAACTTTAAACATCCCCTATCTGAGCCGTATTAGGCCATTCGTGAATGGTTTTCAGCTCCCAATTGACCCAAATCCTTAGCATAACTTTTTATTTATGTTGGTGTAGTCAAAAGATATATATTAATCAGTTTACAGATTTATAAAATATTATACAGACACATAGATATTTTACATAACAATATATAATAAATGGTTTACATTACGCATAAATAGTTAACAATAGCAATAAGTATTACGTTTATTATAGTATATGGAATTAGCTGAAGCTGGGGCCCTTAAAGATTATCTGGGGAACAATACTTAAGCATGGATTTGGTATGTTTGAATTGTGTGCCAATCGTGGCCGACAGGACTTCGCTGATGAAGCTTTGGGAATTGTGTACGGTGGTGCCGCCAAGGATCACCCGATAGCCTGCATTATTCATCTGATGTACAGCAAAGGCCTCTTCGTAAGTGGCACCGCCAATGATGAAAACCACCACCTCCTGCGGTGGTCGTCGATATGGCACCAGCTCTGAATTGATAGCTGGATACATGGGGTCCAGTTCGCGGCCTTTGAACACATCCTCCAGCGTTTCCTTAAGCAGTGGAGTGTGCTGTGTGAACACATTCTCCACACCTTTGAGCCCTTTGATTAGTATTCTCGTCAACTTGACGGCATCAGTGATGCGCATCATATTAAACAGATCACCTTGACGCACATGCATGCCCGCGTACTCAATCAATGCGGGCACAATCTGCGTGTTGCCTCCACGTGTCTTGATGATCTGCAGCAATCCGGATGTATCGCAATTTGCATGGCGTTCGTACCGCAGCGCATACAATGCCACCAATTTGACAGCATCATCGATGTGGACCCGCTCGTCGGCAATTAACTTTTTGATGCGTTGCAGCTGGGCTGAGTGCTCGGCCTTGCAGGCCATCTCCTGCTCTAACTCCGATACCTCGAACAAGTTGCGCTTATTCGAAATGCTTGAAAGCTCTCCCATGATGCACAAATGCTTTTGCACGGTGCCGGACATTTTTTTGAATTGCGGATAGGATTCTATGAAGTTCTTCATATCATTAATGCTCTCGACCTTCTTATGGTCGTTCGCCTTGCGCTGAAACTCCTCCATTAGCTGCTTAATGGTAGAGCCAATTTCACCATAATTGGCATACATATTGCTCCCATAGAACTCATCCTGGTCACCGGAGAGCACCAGCTCCTTAAACTCCTTGGGCACATTGGAGCGTTCAGACAAGTCCACTCGATTGTTGCGTATATTCAGCAGTTCATGCACCATGGCCTGGTAGGACCACTGATGCAGCAAGGGTGTCACTGGATCATCTCTGCGATCTAGCAACAGGAGCAAAGGCGGTGCCGCCCCATCCACATTGCCGCGAAAATCGAATAGAGTTGATTCCTTGGTCGTCTGATCGTAAATCAGCTTGGCTAGCAGCTGTGCCACCTGCGAGCCGGCTCGATAGCGTATGACTGGATTCAATTTCAGCGACAGCAGCACAGCCGTAATGCCCTGAACGCTGCGCGTCAATGCATCGGGCAGCCAGTTAAGATTTGTCATGCAGTTGGGTAGGTTCAGTGAAAATAAATTGGGATTAACACACAAATAATCCGCATACAATTCTTTTACCTCGCGCACAGACTCCGACTCATCGCATTCAGCCAGGTATTTAATATCAGTGCGTGGTATAATATTGCTAAAATCTGTATTAATCAATTACTGTAAATTCTTTTTAAATGTATCTGCCAGCTGCTACACTTACATATGAAATAGGCACTATATTTGGGATTGCGCAGCTCGTTGGCCAGCAACTGGATATTTTGCTTTGTGGGGCGTATGAAAACAATGCACTTGAGGTACTTTAGGCGTTCGTTGGACCTGCCAGAGTCCAGGCGTTCAAAGAGATACACCTCGCGTTGCAGCATATCAGATTGGCTAAAAGCCATTGAAATTATGCTCGTCTAAAAATTAAGTTTTGAGAGTGAAAAATGTAAATTTGATAAACATTTGGGGCTATTACTCACCGTTTCCTTATCCAGCAGTATGATTTTCATGCCTGGCCCAGACTCTGCGCACATCTTTTCAATGTACAATTTAATACCATTTATTAAATTCATAATTAAAGCTGTTTTTATTTAGCGAATATAGTAGAAAATATTTAATTCGTGTAAACAGCTGTTGACAGCGATGTGAAGAATGTTCACCACCCACCCCAGCAAAAGTACTCATTTGTTATCGATACATATCGGGCCACGAAAGCGCGCTTCAATTCAATTTAAATAATCGTTTACATTAATTTTGATACTTTTTACAGTCTTGCGAATGTATTTGGTTTATATTTTTTCTAGTTTTTATGACAAAAATCACAAGAATTCTATTATGCTACGTGTAATTAAAAATATACTTGAAGCCTCAAACATTTACAAACTTATGCAGTACGAATCACGTTTTGTAAGGCAACAATAACCCACTAATATATAATGGTTAGTCGCTTAAACTAAAACACAACTTAGTATAAAGCGCAGTGGCTCGATATGCGATATACGTTGTGCGTGTTCACATCATCAAGAATCAGCAGATGTGTGCTGTGGTTTATTGAGCAGCACTTGGCTTCTCGTCCTCCTCCTTCTTCTTCTTTTCCTGCTCCAATTGGTAGTTGTAGGCGCGACCCAGCTGCACAAGTTGTGTCAGTCCCACGAACAGGTTGACAGCGAACAAACTGTAATTTTTGGGTATAATCACCAGCGAATAACGTGACCAGATAATGCCCGTGGCAGCCAGTGCACCGCAACCTGCTACGGAAATTGTGTCCGCCGGACGGGCCAGATCACTCAAGCCAGCGACAACAAGGCCCTATAAAAATGTTGATAATAATAATTAATTCGCGAACATATTTATGTTCATTAAGAATCGATGTTGCGATAACGGACGGCATTATCATTGCTTTAGCGCGTGCAATAATCTCTGTACTATAAATAAATACTAGAAAAGTACTGAAATAATAATAAGTTAACGCAATTATGTTAATTAACATTAGAAATTAGGACTACAGCGTTAGCTACTGTTATCGCCATTCTAGCGTGTGTGCTCAGAAGTGTAATATAAATAAATGCTTGAAGCGCGCAACAACTCAGGCACACGCATACTAATGCGCAATTTTCGCGTGCTCCCTCTCTATAAACTGCCAACTGCGTGGAACAACAAAAACAATCCACTCAACAAGTTTTGTTCTGACAATATAAACAAATATTCATAAAAAGCAATTCGCACACTCTCAGAGATTTTTGTGTATTAATGTCATTCAGATTTTCTATATCAGCGCCAGACAGAGATAATGAAAATAGCGAAGGTCATGCAGTCTTCATTATGTAACAGGCTGTCTGTCAACCTGTCTGATGTCGTTGACTTACCCATTTGAAAATTGGTGCCCAGAAGAAAACGGTTTTCGGACCTGTGGAATAGTTCAATGTAAATACATACACATTCGACACGTGGTATATTTTATAAACATATGTTCAAAAATAATAATTATTATTTGCGTTACATTCGCACCTGCAGGATGCATCCAAAGTGGTCGCATTTTAGCTGGCACAAACTTGTCGCAGACTCCAATCATGCCATTGTAGATCTTTGTGTGGATGCCCTTTCCAGCGGCCGCAGCAGCAGCGGATGGAGGAGGTGGTGGCGGTGGTGCGGGTGCGGGCGCTGCTGTCGATGACATTTTGTTTGTGCGAAATTAACGGCGAATTAGCAGACAGAACTAAAATCGTATTAAGCCAACTGCAACCGCGAGCTGTGACTAGTGTACGGACAGACAGTTTCAGCCGCACTAAATTGATTCAACGTTAGTGAATAACAAAAGCGTACACTTCATTAAAATACATAACATGCCTTGGTGCTCTAATCTCTCGCTCTCTCTCTCACTCTCTCTGCATTGTTGTGAGTGTATGAGGGGTCGCGACTCTTGAGTCGCGAGAGCGCAGACCTACTTATACATACACAAAACACAGAGCTGAGAGGGCTATTATATGAAATTTTTGACTTTCTAAAAACCAAATTGCAAACACAAACTGGTTTCCGATCCAGATTTAGATTCTTTCAAACTCTCCCATTCTCTCGCACATTGTCTGCTTGCTCTCAATGTAAACGGAAAACGCAACGTCCTTGGCCTTGACAATCATTAAATGGTGCCGCCAATTTCCGCAACGTAATGTTGACGGAAGCGCAATCAAATGCATTCACAAGACAAATACAAATACAAATGCAATTTTAAAATGCTAAATATAGACACGCAGATGCAGGTTGTATAGTTTCTTTGCTCTGAGTGCATCACGCGACACTTGCATTGAGCAATGTGTATCTGTTGATCTGTTTAAGACAACATAAGTGCAATATTCTTAAAAAAATATCCAAATTTTAATTTTCTAAAATATTAAAATAGATAACTGTTAAGTTTAAGTTTAGGCGTTATTAAGGTTTTACACAATGATAATCAAGGAAAATGTATGATATATATTAAATATGTACAATTCTTACCGTTAATATATATATAATTGCCACTGTGAAAATACAATACAAATGCATATTAAAATAACATAAGCTGATAGAATTGATGAAACATTAACCAGCTACATCTCGATAATATACGTATGTATAAAAAATAATCGATAAGTCGTTTCATCAACTGCCCAACACTGCTCGTGACTAAATTACCCTCTCAGTCTCACTCTGGTGGAACGTGTGTATGTGTTGCACAGCCTCAATAAATTTAAATACGTATACATATCGTGTGATTCACTATACACATGCCCAATCAACTCTCAGCACAGTGGGGAAAAATGAATAAATATTGAAATTTTAGAGCGTCTATTGCGCAGCACGCATATCGAATGTATGTCTGTATTTATATTAATGCCTACATATATACAGCTGTAACTTGATTAGCTTTTAGGCCGCAGACGGGTAAACACAAGTGCTTTATTCTTTTCCAGGTGTTTTGGATTTTTCCTGCTATTGTAAATAAAACTAGAGAATATGTACGTGATTTTTTTTTATCGTTTTTCATGTTAGAAATGTATATGTAATTTCAATTACAAATCAAAGGCGTACATGTCATTAAAAATATTCATTACAAATCAAATAGTTCTACAATTTTTATCTTTCCTGTGTGTTGTTTTCATTTGCTGTTATTGTTTTTGCTCTTTGTTTAGCTCATTTCATGCAGTTGCAACATTTTGTTTGCGCCTTTGCAGCCGTTTTAAAAAATAAGTTTAATTGGAAGTGACGATATAAATTTTAACTTATTCAATTGAATGAAAACATAAATAATATAAAAAGAATTTAACTACTGCAACATGCATTAAACGAACTTCACTTTTTTGTCCTCTTTTCTTACATACATAAAAGATGTATGTTGCAAACACAAAAATTTATAAAAAAAATTATTTTGCTTTAACGAATTCAGGCTTTGTGTGGTGTGTGTGTGGGTGTGTAATCAAGCTGTCATAAAGAATGTGCATTAATTTGATTCTTTCATTTTTCCTTTTTTTTTTTGTTGTCGCTGTCAGAGTTGGCTTGCTTGTTGTTTGTTGTTGGTAAATGGGCAGAGAATCATTCAAAATTTAATTGCTATATGCTATATATGTATACCAATTGGGTATACACCAATTAAGATGTCTCTCTGCATGCGGTTTTGCTCAGCCATTGGTATTAAAAGTTGAATTGGTTCATTGGTACTTTGTCTGCATTGGGATCAAAGCTGTATTCTGTGCCATCAGAAGCTGGTGCCAGATTAGATTGTTCGCCCTGTAATTGATGAAAATGAATGAATTAACACTTTTTGATAGTTAATATAGCGTCTACCTCTGTAAAGTATTTCTCAATAATTTCGTATGCCAGCTTATAGATCTCAACGTTCTCATGGTTTTGCAGACGCTCAATTTTAGCGAGTCCTTCGCATTCCTCAATCAAATTAGCAACCTCCTCCACGTGTGATGCGGCCACTTTGAGCATATTATTGAGACCATCGAGGACGACCTTTACATACAAAAACATAGAATACATTTGAGTTTGTTAATTAGTGATTTTTAGTACAGTTTTGAGAGATGCAGCGTCTTACGTTGATCACTTGAGTGTCCTGGCATGAGAGAAGATCGCAGAATGGCGGTATGACACCCTCCTTGATTAATGTAAACACCTGCTCGGGTCTGCCACTAATAGTAAGATTACTAATGGCCCAGGCTGCCTCCTTCTGCGTCTGGAATTCGCCCTTGCTCAGGTTGTCAATAATTTTCGGGAGCAGGCCAACATTGATGACAGCCTGGACCTGGGATTCGTTGCCGGCGGTGATGTTTGAAAGAAACCAGACAGCCTCTTTGCGTATCTTTTCCTTTGGATGCGACAGCAGCGCTGGGAAATACGATAAAGCATCGTAATTGAGCACTACCTGCGTCTGTTCATCCGATCCGGTAACAATATTGCCCACAGCACGCAAGGCAGCTGTCTGCACCTTCACCTCATTGTTTCCCAGCAGCGGTATCAGCTTTGGCACTACGCCGCTATCAATAACCATTTGGATCTGATCGTTGCCGCCATCGGTCAAATAACTAATGGCCCAGACCGTATCGACCAGGATGTTTGTGTCCGTGTGATGGATCAGCACATTGAGTGCGGGCAGGATTTCATGAATTGTGGCAGCTGGTGGCGGCGGATCCTTGTTTCGACATAAATTCACAATCACCCAGGTGACATTGCGCAAAAACGATATGGGTATATCTGGCTTAATAAACGACAGCAGCGGCTGCACAACGCCATGCTTGATAACAAAGTCACGCAGCAAGGGACCATCGCCAATTATATTGCCCAGCGCCCAAACAGCTTGTTCGCAAACATTTGGAGCGGGTGAGTTCAGTAGTTGAAGGAAGAGCGGCACAGCACCGGCAGCAACTACCTATATTGCCAAAAGGAAAAACAAAATGAATAAGCTGAACTATATATGATCTGTGATTAACCAGCAATATTGTTTTATATTCAGGAGATACGTATAAAGAAATGTGCAAATATTTTACAATTTGCAATGCCATTTTAAAACTTAATAGTGCTTGCACCCATTACGAAATGTATAACAAACTGGAAGAGACATATTTGACCCCATAAATTATATGTGAACTTTACTATACTATATGTATAGACAGTATCAATAGCTTTCATTCGCCAGTCTGTTTCCATGCACATTTTTGTTTTTTAGTTGAATATACATAAACCCTGATTTTAGACTGCAGGAGCATTCGAGCATTAATAATAATTGACCTTCGTCGAAATATAATATAAACAGGTCTCACCTGGTTGGTTTGATCGGAAGTTCCTGAGGCAATGTTGGTCAATGCCCAAGCGGCTTCGAATTGGAGCATTGTGTGATTATGTTGCTTCAGGCATTCAACTAGAATTGGCAATATATCACTGTTAATCAGATCATCAATGGGTGGATTTTTGTCCGATGATAGCAATTTTCGTGCCGCTTGGACGGCGGCCAACTGTTGCTCCGGTTTCGATGGATCGGAGGCGGCCTGACCAAGTTTTTTCAAATTTATCGAATTGGGTAATTGCTCATCCTCGTCCGTGTTCGAGTCGAGGTTGGGCACATTACGACGCTTCAGAATTGTTTCATCGCGTTTATTTTTGCGCAGTTCTACAGTCACCTCATTTCGGCGACGGCGCATCTCCTGTTGATTGGATAGTTCAAATTAATTTGGAATAATTCATACTGTAAGTAACTTCAACGAAACCTACATCTTGATCCTTTCCTTTGTTTTTAAAGTTTTGCAAACGATTTTGATCCAGCGATGTCATTTTGCTGTTTCAATGTGTGTGTGTTTCGGTAAATGTATATATGTGTGTGGAAATATATGCGACTACCAATAACCGTCAATCCTAACTGAAATACTTATGTTGTTAAAATTCCAAATATGTAAGTTCGGGGCTTTTATGAATTTATTTTTTTCGTTGTCCACTTCTGATAGTTATTTCAATTAGACGCGCAATGAAAATTTAACCACATACACACAAATACCGACACAAACAAAAGGCCAGAGCACGGGCCATCGCAGAGAGCAGCGTAGACAGACGTCCGTTCGTTAGTTCCGACAAAATCGACATCGAGAGAACCAACACAATTGCATGGCAGAGCGCACGATGACAATGACAATGGCAGAAGGGAAGGAGGAGAAGGGCAGAGCCACCAGGCAATGAAAAAATAAGACAAAAAAGAAATAGCGTTTGAGAACATTTTCAACGTAGAGCTAAATGTTAGAATTACCACTGAATAAAGAGCTTTTGAATTTTACACTTACATTTACGATTTGACACCGTACGGGCCTATAATGTAGTGATTAAACTTTTTTTTGATATAAAAATTGCAATTCGTGACAGCGACGTTACTAAAGTTGGCTGCGCTTCTATTAATCAGGGCTGCCAAATAAAAAATCCACACTGCTGCAAATAAAAAATATCGTTATTGTAACATCACTATTAGGTATGTGCAAAATAATTTGTGATAATATTTTGGTCAACAAATCTATCGATTGATATGACTTAGGCGTGCAAAAACGGAACCAATTGTGTATATATATATGTAAATATATATATTATGCATTAAAAGTAAAGTCTAACTCGATGTGGATGGTTACTATTACACGCTGCCGCATGACGCCAATGCTGAAATGACTGAAAAAACGGAGAGTGCCAGCACGCTGGAACAGCAACCACAGCAATCGACGAGCACAGCAGATGCTCCACTGGTCGTCTGCGTGAAACGTGAGAAGATTGATGTAGAGATCGAGGCAAAGCTTGGTGCATTAAATGCGAAGGTAAAAACAGAAAGTAACACGCCCCCAACGGAATCGGGCTCTGACAGCGACGCGAGCAACAGCAACGAATCGTCGCAAGACGACAAAAAGCAAATAGCACCCGTTAAATCCTCCAATGAAATACTTGCCGAATTGTTTGGTGTATTCAATGCGGCGCCACCCGTTGAGCTGCTAGACGATAAAAATCTGTTAAAAAAGCATAAGAGATCAAAAAGGGAGAAGAAGAAACGGACTCGGAGCAAACTAGCTAAGTCAGATGGCGAGTGCAGCGACACTGATATTGCCCCTGCTGAAGGCAAGTCCAGGCATAAGCACAAACGAAAGAAGCACAAACACAAGCACAAGGAAAGCAAAGACAAGAACAAAGACAAGGACCGCGAGAAATCTAAAGAGAAGACAAACGCGAACACATCTAAAGTGGAAGAAAGAACGGACACGCGGAAAAGACACGCTACAACAGACGCAAGTGCAGTAGTGCCGGCCAAGAAGGAAGCAGTAGAGCAGGATCATATCATTCAACGAGAAAGAGAGCGGGTACGTGAGCGAGAGAAGGAAAGAGAGCGTGAGCGGGAAAAGGAGCGCGATCGTGAACGTGTTCACAATAGTTTTTACAATGGTTACCCAGAAAAACAGGAGGACAAGCAAGCACGCGCCAAGGCCAACAACGGAAAATCGGCTAAGACTAAGATGGAGCGGCGTCAGTCCGATGAGCTCTCGCTGTCCGATGAGGAGACATATCTGCGTGAAAAAGCCAAAAATGGACGTCGTCGCTTTTACGGAGCTGTTAAGACAGAGTCCACCGACAATAAGCGCCATACACGTACAAGCACCAGACAGCGTACGCGATCTCGTTCCCGTTCGCGAACACGTTCCCGTTCAAGAGATTTGGGCATCGACAAGAAGCGTTTGCTGGAGATTGCGCGTCGCAATGCGATCAGCATGTTTAAGCGGGGTAACATGGCAGGTGTGGCCGAGATGACGCCGGAGGTGAAGGATAAGGTGCTGCTTAAGATGCGTTACGGCGGACGCAGTGTGCAGGATCTCACAGACTTTTGCAAGAAGATCTCCAACGGTGAAATGCTGTCCGATTTAAGCTCAGATGAGGATTCGGATGTGGACAAGAATGGCAATGCCAAGGCATTCCACCATCCCTTTCAGCTCAAGGAGCGCGAACCGATTGTTATGCACATACGAAACTCCACGCCCATTGTGCCACCGTCCATGCGTCGCGATGAGCAGACCAAGGCTATAACCATGCAATTTCCTGTCTCCTCTGGCCAGGTTCATCGTATGTCTGAGGTCTGGGTCCCAGTGGATCCAAAAGAGTCAATGGCGCCGCTGCCCTCGCTGCCACCGGCCAAACAGGCCACCAACATATTCAAGGATGTGCAACGCAATGTCTTTGCCAAGACTATACCACAACAGGAGCAGCAGGAGCCCGCCTTCAAACCTGTCGCAAACCCAAACGAAGATTGCAATGTCCTGCCGCCTATGCCTGTTGCTCCACCATTGCCTGTGCCTGTACCAGCTGCAGTTACTTCTAATCCTACTCCCGTTCTTGCACCTGCTCCTCTTCCTGCACTTGCTCCTGCTTCGTCCTATGCACCTGCGCCTCCGCCAGCACCCTTTGTGCCAGAGGTGCCCATACCATCAACAGCGGCGCCTGCACCAAGCGTTTCAATATTTCCGCAGGCTACGGCACCCAGCATGGATGTATCCAGCATAATTACTCAACGTCTCAGTGCAATAAGGCGTCTCCAGGTGAGTAGCTGAAGTAAACGCAATTAAAATTAAACAATGGAAATGATATGTCCCAACAGGATAATCCAGCCGATTCGGAGGCATTAAAAATGATGTACAACGCGCAGCGGGACATGTCTTCCTGGGCCAGCTCGAAGTTTCTGCCCGGTCAGTTCACGGGCAGCACCGGTGCTCAGGTAATGAAAGTCCATGAGCTGAATAGCGGCCCACAACTGTGGGCACGGCGGGATCAGTTGACTTCCACCAAGCCCGTTACGGGCGGCATGGGTATGGCTCTGCTGCAGAAAATGGGCTGGAAGCCAGGCGAAGGGTTGGGTCGCACAAAGACCGGCTCGCTACAGCCTTTACAGCTGATGGTTAAGCTGGACAAACGCGGTCTAGTCTCACGCGAGGATATCAAACAGCAGCCTGCACGGCCACAGGGTATGCGACCTCCGAAGAACACAAGCGCCTCAAATATTGCACAAGCTGCGCTCACTGCTCAGGACAAGCATCCAGTTTGTGTGCTCAACGAGTTGACATCGAAAAACAAATGGACGCCACCGCAGTATACGCTGCGGGACGATTCGGGGCCATCGCATAGCCGCATGTTCCTCTTCTCGGTCGAGATCAATGGACAGACATACACGCCCGCCCACGCCTGCAACAACAAAAAGGAGGCCAAACTGAATGCGGCCAAGTTGTGTTTACGAGCTTTGGGTATATTGCCGCCCAGTTAGTAAAGTGCTGAGCATCTGCATGTAGGTGTCTCTATTTAGTTGTATTGTAGTTAGAAATATATATCTTAAATATGATTGTATATGCTTCTGTACATAATTAAGAATAAATCTAAGTCAAAATTGTAAAATGAATTGAGTATTTGTCAAGGGGACTAGGGAATCAATGAACATAAAGTGTTGATAATTTATTTCTGTAAAAGCTCTCATGTGGATGGTTAGGAAATTATATATATAAAAAAACATCTATTGTGAACCAAATAATCGAATTCGAATTAATTTATCGAAGGTTATGTTTAAAAAGGCATAAGCAAAGAGCAGGGCTTCAAAGTACTTGAAAATAATACTAAATAACAATAAATAACAAATTAATATATAAATTACAATATTTACTTAAAAGTATCTTTTCGTAAAAGTATCTAAAGAGAAACAATTAGATTTCCAATCAAAGCTCTTATAGCTTGATTTGCAAACTTGAGCAGCTTTTGCATGTTGGCCTGGGTCTGGGTTTTGCGCAAGTACTCAAACAAAGCAAATCAGCTGAGCGGAGCCGAAAGCTGGGGTGGGCTAACACCGACACATGCGCCCGTTGCAATTCTGTATGCGTGTGAGTGTGTGTGTGCGGAGCTTATGCGTGGGTGTATGAGTGGGAATTCAATCTCTACACAGACTCGCTTAAGCACACATTGAAGGTCAGTTCAGTTGGGAGTGCGGCGCAGACAACATCTCGCTTTTTACAAAGGATATAGCTAAATAATCCCGTTATTAGCTCCCATCAAAAGGTGTACAGTAACAAATAAATTTATATATATATATATATACATATATACAGTGACCCATGCTCACAGCATCCAAATGCAAAAGCTTGTAAATGGAACAGATGCTGGTCGCCAGTTCTAGCTGTGGCGGGTGTGTGTTTAGAGTTATTTCCAAAGTTGCATAACTTTGCATGGACACGAAAACAAAGCCATAAATATATGTACATAAGTATGTATATGCTGACATACGTGCATACCTGTGTACATACATATATGCAAGCACTAAGATTGTGCATGCTTGTATGTCTACCGACTGTTGCAATTTGGAGTCGGGCGGCTAGGTTTGAGTAGGCTGTTCAGTTTGTTTACTGCTGCAACCATGGAAACGTGTCGCACTTGTGCAAGGTACGATTTCGAAAATGGCAACAACTATTGGCTGGATATGTTCCATCCAACGCGTTGGCAGAATGAAATGGCGCAAGTACGCGCAGAGTTTGTCCACTGGAAGTTGCAGGTGAGTCCACGCTCAAAAAGCAGAGAAAAAACTAGCACAAAGTGCAGCTTAAACTTTGCAACTTTGTGAAAGTCTGTGCGCAGCATTTTAATTAAGCTTTTGATCGTGCAACGGTGCGATCGTTGTACCGATCAAAATCAACTTATCGACAGTCAGCAATCAGTACTTGGCAGTATCGATAACAATTGATATATTTGTTTTTATTTTTTAACGTAAATTTAAATTATTCTACATAAACAAAGGTTTTTTGTTAACTGGTTTACGTACCTTACGGGCTTCAACAAGTTGAATATAGAGATGAAGTTGAACTTAATTTTTTGTTTTTAAATCACTTTGTACATATATACGTACACACATATATAGATCGCTCCAAACGACGGACTGCCACAAAAAATATGCAGTGACTGCTTTACAAAGTTCTGTTCAGTTTACACATTTCGCATGGCTTGCCAGGATGCACAATTAAAGCTGTCAAATATTTTTGATAAAATCGATGTGAACCTGCTGTATGACAGAAATTATGAAGAGGACATAGAAGTTGAAGTTGAATTTGATGTTGATCTTGATCCTGATGCTGATGTTGATGCTGATGTTGATGCTGATGCTGATGCTGATGAGTTAGATGCACCTACACCCATATGCACAGTATTAGAAACAGCAGCAGCTACAGCAACAACTGAGAACAGAGCCATTAATACGGCCGAATCGCCCACACCCATCGAAATCTTTGTGGAAACAATTAGCATTAACGATGCCGAACCCATACAGCCAGAATATCAAGACGTCGACTTAGCTTCGGATAATAATTCAGTGAGCATAAGCTATACTTGCAAGTTCTGTTATAAGCCACAAGAGAGCTATGAACTACAGCACCTGTTACTAGAGCACATTAGCTTGTGCCACGATCCGGAACAACCCTATAACTGTCCAGAGTGCAGCGAGTGTTTTCAAGACACAGCATCGCGTACCGTCCACATGAAGGGCGTGCACGTGGTCAAGCACCATGTCTGTGAGGTTTGTGGCAAAAAGTATGGAGATCGCCACAATCTCGAGCATCACATTGAGAAGTATCACTCGGAGACTGACTTCGAGTGCACCATGTGCGAGAAGCGCTTCTTTACGCGCAAAAGCCTCCAGTACCACATGAATTGGCACAAGCCAGAGCGTCAGCTCCGATGCCGCCACAGCGGCTGTGACCGGCTGTTTATCAATCAGCGACATCTCATATGTCACGAAGCAACCCACACAGCGGGCTCCAGCAAGAGCGAATATTGCGGCTTTTGTAACAAAGGTGGGTCGCCTATTTATATCATAAAACATATATATATATATATATATATATATATATATATATATATATATATATATATATATATATATATATATATATATATATATATATATATATATATATATATATATATATATATATATACGTATTTGTATATGTTTATATATATAAATATAATATGATGTAAGGTGAGATTTTCATTTTGGGAATGTTTTCTTAAATATATATACATATGTATACCTTTATTTGATTCTATGATGTTTATTGTGTATGAACATAATACATGTAGGCTGGTGTAAGTATTCTTTTATAAGTGCACTTCTATGCGAGTCTCACGAGTTCAAGTAAGCCAACAAACTTGCATGCATTAAATAAATGTTATATTTTCTTGACCAAGTTGGATTTCTATATATATATATATATATATATATATATATATATATATATATATATATATATCACACAGCTTTCAAACACGTGAAGACCCTTCGTTGGCATATCTATCGACAGCACGGCGGAGAGAAGCCGTACAAATGCGCCATCTGCACTGAGGGTGAGTTCAATCTGGAAATTAAGAAATCACTATAAACGTATTTAGAAGATCCAATCGGAAGCTCTCAAAGACTTTTATTCAAAGGATAAAGCGAAGTTCCTTAAACAATCTTAAAATATAATATCTTCTTCATTTTTGTATTGTTATACCCTGAACCCATTGAAAATGGGAAAATCAGGGTATAATGTTTTTGTTGGAGGGCGTATGTATGTAACAGGCAGAAGGAGGCGTGGCAGACCCCATAAAGTATATATATTCTTGATCAGGATGACAAGCCGAGTTGATATAGCCATGTCCGTCTGTCCGTCTGTCCGTCTGTCTGTCCGTATGTATGAACGCGTCGTTCTCAGAACCTATAAGAGCTAGAGACTTGAAATTTTTTATGTAGGTCCGTGAATAGCACGAAAAGATCGAGTTTGTTAAAAAAAAGTCGATAACTATTTTAATTTTATTGTTATCGATTAAAAACATTATCGAATGTTAGTTATAAAATTATATCTCCCACGTCTTTATAGCTAGAGTCCCCAAATTTTTTTGTAAGTTTTAAATTTATTTTCTCTAATTTTGATTTTTGTTAAATTTTGGATACCGGCTCCAAATTTCCCCAAATATTTAAATTGAGGTTAGTTGCACTCAAAGCCAGTAAATGAATGGGTTTACATTTTTAAAAATTGGAAAAAATGTAATAAAATATGTTGAACATAAGCTGAAAATTTCATTCAAATCCATTAATTCGCGCAGAAGTTATTAAACAAAACGTTTGGCCAATCGGCCAAACACGTGACCAGCAAAGCAAAGCAAACTGTTTTCCTATACATGTGCACACATACACACATACACATTGAGCTGCGTGCATCTAGCAAGTTCTAAAACCCGCAAGTTTTAGTGTGCATATTTCCAATAGATGGCGCTATGATTTGCGAATTATCAGCTGCTCAGTTGGTTCGAAACTTGGATGGCGCTATTCAATCGAACCATAGATGACGCTATTAGCTAAACAATTGAAATGAATTGAATTTAGTTTTCTGTGCGTTTATACGAAATGCAGTATTTTAACGCAGATAGCGCGGGGTTTAGGGTATCTCCTAGTCGGGACCGCCGACTAGAGTTTTCTTACTTGTTTTATTATGGCTTTAATAGATCGAATTATTTGAAAGCTTCCGAGAGATATCTAAACACTTTATAGTGCCAAAGTGAAAGTAAAGCTCTTTCGTTCTGTGAGTTTATAGTTAATTGATTGATAGATTGATGTGTGGTCGAGTCCCAGTTGAAAATACAGCTCACAGATCGAAAGATGAATTTGTAAATATAAGAATTCATTAATAATTTAAAATAAAACATCTGTCGCATCATCAAAAAACTCATCGCAAACGCTTTAAAGACTTTTGCCCAAAAAACTCTGAAGGAGTCTATCTGCTGCTTTTTGTTCTGTGTTAGTCAAGCTAAGGGTAAACATGGCTCAGCTATTTATTAATACACCTACCTATTAGCAAAAAATGAAGCATGTCAACAAAGTTCATACATATAATATATATAACAATATCTCGTTCAACATATTTTTCAATTATTATTTTAGACAATTGCTAAAAAAAAACAAATACCTGGCATAATTAAAGTTGGGCTGCAGTCGTGTCCAACCGACTGCGTGATACTCGTTCACTGTTTAAAAATCTCAACAATTTCTTCATTCGTTCCGTTTCAAAGTTTGTAATCTCGAATCCAATATCCCGCAAGGATCTACGCAATTCAATAGCATAAATTGTGTTTTTTACTGATTTTAATTTTGTATTTTATTTATTAAACATATATTTTAAAATGAAACGAGAAAATTAAGTTTGGAATTGAGTACTTATTTTAGATCTCAATATTACCAGTCAACTTTGTGAACGAGTATAAAGTGTCCACAACCCTGGAGCGCCGCATGCAAGCCACTAATATCCGATTGTTGTTACCTGACACCCCCACCCCCAAATTAGTGCTGTGATCCACAGATTCCCTTTGCTTACTTTAACTCCGATTTTCTCTAAACTTTCGTCCACAAAAGTGTTCGCCTCGTATGTGGAAAAGCGCATTCATATGCTTGAGCGGCACACGGAAAATCTGACCCATCAGGAGCGCAGCGAGTGCATGTTTCAGTCCTGTCGCCAGGAGTTCGACAGCGAACAGGAGCTCGTCCAGCACATGACCATTGACCACGCACAGCGCGAAAGCTCTGCTCCGATCATTGCGAACAATAAGCGCGTGATCCAATCCAAAAAGGAACGGCAGTACACGGGTTTCTTCCAGTGCGGCAGCTGCACCCAACGCTTCAACATGAAGTCCGCCCTGGAGCGTCACATGGCTGTCCACTCGGCGGATCGGCTGCATGCCTGTTCGCACTGCTCCAAGCGATACAAGCGTGCCCAGGACCTCAAGTGGCATATGAAGACCCACGACAATGAAAAGCCCAATGTTTGCGACATTTGCGGCAAGGCCTTTGCCTTGAAATATGTCCTAACTCAGCATATGCACAGCCATGAGGGTAAGTGAGTAAGATCTGGGGAAGATCTACAGAATGCCAGTCTCGGGCTTCGAATATCTTCTAGACTCAAACTAGATATATGTATATGTCAATACAATCTGGTTCAATAAGAACGTCTATGCCACTTTTAAGACATATTTTAAAATATATATCTAATATATTTTAATAATACATATTATTATTTTAGTAGAATTGGGTATAAGTATATATCGTCAAATATATTTTTTCAGTTCTGGAGAAGACTTTCAATTGTGAGACCTGTGGACGGGTGTATCTGTTTGCAAAGTCATTGCGCCTGCACCAGCGCGTGCACACAGGCGATACCTACTACACATGCGATCTGTGTCAGGAGCAATTTGTCACGCACATCAAATTTAAAAGTACTATGCATAGATATATCTTGGCATCAATCAAATGAACTATTGCACATCGATTTTATTCTGTTTCAGCTCATATGAGGAAGAAACATGGCGGCAACCAGGCGAATTCTAAGGATACAGTGACTGATGTGAACAATGCTGAGATTAACTAAATTGTACTAATGACATAGAATCGAAGTGGAGCAGCAGAGAGAATACTAGATATATCTTCGCATCAATGAAATGAATTATTGGATTTTATTCTATTTCAGCTCATTTGAAGAAGACACAGACGGATTTCTTAGGATACAGTCAATGATTTGATCAATGTTGTGATTAACTAAATTGTACCAATGATATAGAATCGAAGAGTAACAGCAGAGAGAATACTATATATGTAATTATACCATTAGCAAAGCATCAAAAGAAATATTATAATACTCCTAGGGTGAAACTGCGTTCTAAAAGTCACGCCCATCGAAGAATTTAACAATCGTAGACCCTCCATGGAATCCTATCATAAGACTAAACTTTCATTATAGCTAAATACATTTCACTATGGATCATGCACAGGTTACGGTTGTATGAAAGCTTTATACTCTGTAAACAAATTACATTAAACAAAATCTATTTTCCTTATAAGCCGCATTTAAGCTCACAAAAAAGTATTTTGTCCATCCAAATCTTGAATCTAGAATACCTGCAAGCATACTATATCTATGTCTTTCAGATAAAGCACAATACATGACCCTTTTAGTGATTGAAAAATGTTGTATAAGTGTATTTTAGCTTAAGCTCAAAAAAATTGCATTTATGAAAGAAAATAAACTCAACATAAACTCATTTACATTTACGGGAGAAATGCATGTTAAGATATATCAATATTATAATGTGTATTAGGTGTGGTAGTGCAACTTATGTATATTTACCAAAATAGAGTTCCGTATACATTCATACATACTACATACTGTACGTATTATCTATTAAAATTGACAAACAAAAGTTGTTTTATATGGTGGGTAAAAATTTCAAATTCAAATATCGGAACACGATATCGCAAGTTGTTCAGTGAAAACACGCTGTAATCTAACAGCCCTGCTCTTCTCGGAGCTGCCAGAAGTTGGTAACATCAAATGCCGCTAGACTGTCTGGCAACGCCACATATTTGGGCTGTTGTAGCTCGCATAACACGTCAGTGTTTAGGTTTTTAAGCAGCAAGTTCTACCAAAATTGAAGCAAACGTATTTGCTAAAGTGCAATAGCGAGTCGGTTACCGATCGAAATGGACACAAAGCAATAAATTGCGTAGTACGATTTATGAAACCAAGAAAGAAGCGATCAAGTTTATTGTATTCTTTTGCTCCCAAAAACGGATAAAACTATACAGAAAAAGTGACAACAACAAACAATAGCATCTCGTTACCAGGTGCAACGGTACATATAACCAGCTGTGATATACATATATATCGGAAGAAGAAGAAGTAGACGCGGGTTGCCACGCTAAAACGTGTGACGTGTGTATCGCATCACAAATAAGAATTGGCCTTCCTAATAACAACTGGTTAAGACGCCTACAAATACACCCACTCAGACACACACACATATAGGCACACAGCATAATGGCTTTGCCATTGAGCGATCTGCTGCTGCTTGGCAGCGGCGAAAAGAAATTGGCTGCCTGTGTCCTGCTTCTGTTGCTGGAGTTCTTCATGGAAGGTAAGTGGCATTTCAATAGAGATAAAACCCTGTGCGCTATATTTTAATAATAACGGCACGAGGCCATACCTAACTTAGTCTTAATCTCAAATATCACACATTGATAACAAATTACTTTAACTGTTTTGCTACACGTCACTCAATGCAGGCGCTGATGCGGCATCGCCAAGTCAGGCGGACATCGACAACCATCTGGAGCTGGGCAAAGACTTTCTGGCACGCGGTCAGCTGTCGGATGCACTGACGCATTATCATGCAGCTGTGGGTAAGTACTGCAGACCAATAATAGCAGTGTATAATGCGTGAAATTGTAACACAAATGAATTTACAGAGGGCGATCCCAACAATTATTTGACACTGTTCAAGCGTGGCACTGTTTACCTTGCCTTGGGCAAGACACGATTTGCCATTCAGGACTTTAGTCGAGTGCTGGAGCTTAAGCCCGATTTTACAGCCGCACGTAGTCAGCGTGGTATTGTGCACATGAAGAGCGGAGACTATGATCATGCGGTGCAAGACTTTGAGCTCGTGCTTCGGGAGGAGCCGCAAAATGGTCCGGTGAACGAACACTATGCACGACTTCGACCGGCCAAGGAGCAATGGGAGCTGGTGCAGCATCTGCTAAACAATAACGATGAACAGAATGCCATAGGCATGATAACACAGTTGTTAGAGATCTCACCATGGTCAGTGACATTTAGACAGGCTCGCTCTGACGCCTACTTAAAGACGAATGACCCACTCTCAGCGATTGCGGATTTGCGACAGGTTAATCGATTGTCGCAGGACAGCACGGAGGGACACTATAATATAGCACAGCTGCTATATAACATTGGACATGCGACCAATGCGTTGAAAGAGATTCGCGAATGCCTCAAATTCGATCCCGAGCACAAGCTCTGCTTTCCATTCTACAAGAAACTGCGCAAAGTGGAGAAACAGCTGGTGACAGCAGAAACGGCACGGGAGGAAAAACAGGCACCCGAATGCATAGCTGCTGGCGAAGCGGTCCTCAAACACGAGCCCGAGGAGACGATGATTCGATATGAGGCGCACAAGGTGCTCTGCTCCTGCTACACCACAGACGAACAGTACGGCAAAGCATTGACCCACTGCAAATATGCGTTAGAAATTTTGAAAGATGCCCAGGTGTATTGTGATCGTGCAGAGGCGCTCCTGGGCAGCGAGATGTACGATGATGCCATACACGACTATCAGTCGGCGTTGGAAATCGATGAGAATAATTCAAGAGCCAAGGAGGGCATCCAGAAGGCCAAGAAACTGCAAAAGCAGGCGGAACGTCGAGATTATTACAAAATTCTTGGCGTGAAACGCAGTGCCAACAAACAGGAGATTGTAAAGGCTTATCGCAAGGCGGCACAGAAATGGCACCCGGACAATTTCAAGGATGAGGAGAAAAAACTGGCAGAGAAGAAGTTCATTGATATTGCAGCGGCCAAGGAAGTGCTCACCGATCCAGAGAAGCGACGTCAGTTCGACAATGGCGAAGACCCCCTCGATCCGGAGAGCAATCAACATGGTTTCCGTGGCGCAGATCCATTTGCACACTTCCAGCACGGTTCGCCGTTCCAATTTAAGTTCCATTTTAATTAAATAGAGCTTAAAAGAGCCATTGTTGAGACAGGGAAATTTGTGTTTTTTTCGTCCCCCTTTTGAATGCAGTCACGCTGATATCCATATCTCCATATCGCTCCATCCCGCCTCGACCCGCCTACATCCGCTAATAACAATTAATGCATTTTCGTTTTTGCCCACGCCCTCTATAAGCTTTACGATTTTACACTTGTTTGTGTTGCAACTCTTAAATAGCATGTAAATATTAGCCTAAAGACTAAATCCGATATCTGAAACACACACAAGACAACATACTGAAGAAATGAAAAGATTTAAATTTAACTAGTTTATTTAATAAATAATTGTAATGTAGTACATTTTCTAATTATATATATAAATATATAAATATAAAAAAACGATAATGAAACCGATGAAGAAATAACTGAAGTTGTTCCGAAGACGAAAGGCTAAAGGATACATCTCCGATAACTCATTGGAAGCACTTTGTCATTCAATATCATTAAAGTAAAGTTTAGCACACAAAAACAAAGTGTCGAAAACCATGAATAACCAAAAGGTTGCAAAGTTTATTCTTTGGGATATATTCAGTTGTTTTGCTGAAGATCAAATTGGTTCTGCTTCTGGTTTCATCTAGTCAAGAAATGCGGTCAAAGAAAATCTATTTTTTCTCTTAAAGAAAGAGTATTCTTTAGTTGGGGTTTTCGTGCTTTATTGACACAATTTTATAGAAACAATCAAATGCAAAATTCTTTGCTCCACTTATAATATTTATTAATAATATTATAGTTAGCCAAAATGATTAGAAAAGAAAAACAAAGATCTAATCGACAATAATTAGAAAATAACGTACAAAAAATATTATTTTGTGTATTATCTTTTAAGACAATTCATATTTCATCATATCAGTCAGAAATGATTAATTTATATATAATGAGTAATAATATATATAATCAGATATTAATTTTTTAGTTTATAGTTTAACAGTTTTGTGTTTGTAGCAATTTTAAATAGTACAGATTAATATTGGAGGTTAAGCCATAACCAAGAGCAAAGAAGTTTTCGAAGATATACCATATTGTTATATAACTATTGTACAAAGAATGATTTGCCATATAAATATGCACGCGTAGTCATATATATATATATATATATATATATATATATATATATATATATATATATATGATGTTCTCGTGTTTCTTCAGACAGCGGGCGTCACTATCACATATACTAACGTTGCTATTATGACAGCCAGCGATAGAATTAAATAAAACTTGAGATTATATTGACGATTTAGGGATTCCATCAACTCTCGAAATTTCTCTCCTGTTCCTGCATTGTGGTGCTGTTGCTGAATGGATGAACGGATTTGCGGCCTGGCCAACGGGGAGGAACGTTTTCTTGCATCCAGCTGGCGTGAAAAGTGACTCAAATATGGTGAATCAGGATTGGCGTCAGATGAACGCTGCTGTTGATGCAGCTGGGGTTGATGGTGAATTTCCGACTCCGATTCACTATCCGTTTCTGTGTCCATCGGCTCTACAGAGTTGTCCTGATCATAGAAGTCGTTCAGCTGCGGATACAGCGTGTTGACCTTGTACGTCGGCTGCAGCAGGCGACCTCTGACAAAGCCGGGTTTTCCATGGATTTGGCGCTGTCGCATCCCGGATGTCGTTGCATTAGGCGCAGTGAAAGGCGCCGCCGAGCCACTGTAAGTGTTGCGTGCCGGTTGCTGCGTACGAAGTTCATTGAGCTCGTTATGTTTTTCAGTATAACTGGTCGAGTTTAGTTCCGTTTGAGTCAAGTTTCGCCGGGATAGCTCCGGACGATAGCTACGCTCAATGCGCGGCTCATAGACGGACGCTGCTGTCGTTAACTGAGGTCTCTGATATGTATAGCTTCGTGGCTCATCCTCTGGCTCTTCCTCGTAATGCGGCTGCTGAACCTCGCGTGTGTATGACGTGGTTAACACGCCGGATTTGCTTAATGAGACCGAACGACGCTGCCGAGAATCCTCTCGCTGTTGGGGCTTCCAGCTGGTTGGTTTATTTAGTTGGTAAAAATCATCATCGTCCTCCGACTGAGAGCCCACATCGGACACGGTTGTTGTTGTTTCTACAGAACGTACCGACGAGCTGTCTAGCGGATAATATTCTTGAGGCGCAGCAGCAATTGTTCGCCGAGTATTATTCTTGTTGTTGTTGTTGTTACGGCTCAGATTTTTACCTGAAACGCGCGGCTCATCTGTTTTTGTAGCAGCTGCCGGTGTCACCTTACTGCCGTGCACTGTTTCACGTCTTGCCGTCTTTGTGGCAGCACTATTTTTGCTTGGTGTGCCTAAAATAGTGGCTTGCAAACGACGCAAAATTACTTTGCGACTAGTATCGGTGACGGGTATATTTGGTAAACCATATTCAAGGCATTTAGCGTGCAGCTCTTTGTTTGAGATAGTTTCGAGATAGGATAGATCCGACATGCTTGCGACTGGTTGCGAAATCGTAAACAAAAATAGCGATGTCGTCACTGTTTGGAATGTGACTGTAAGTGACGTAAAATTCGACACAAAATACGGATTAATGTTTAAATATGCACAGTATTTGTGGTTGGCATATATTGGCAAATTTAATTTTCAATAAACAAGTATTGATGACTTTTCAAAACAAAAGGATGCTTCAGCTTTACGTGACTGATTACGTTGCTTTTCAAACACATACTAAACGATATGACTGTCATACTCGATAATCATATGTTACATTATTTTATTTATCGAAATTTTCTGCAGAGGCGTTGCATCCCTGGTCGACAATTTTTCTATCGACCAAAAATACCACAACAAAACAATTGTAATTTTTGTTTTCCGACAATTAAATTGTGCGCCGCAAACATGTCGCTAACAATGCGAATTTTTACACTCACGCGCAATGGTTAGTGAAAAAAAAAAACGGCATGGATCGCTAATAAAATATAACAGGCTCAATTATAGTTTATTTCCAAGAATTAGGTTATGTAACCTTATGTCATAGAGAAATGAAATCTTCAGTAGTTTTATTGTTTGTATTGGATTAAATAATATAATGATTTCTATTCAGGTCAGCGCATGTTTGCCACCAACGGCGTACGCTTGATGGCAGCCAAAGCGGATGAGGCCAAGGACATCGTTCCCGTGCCTAAGGGCTATGTTTACGTTAACAACAAGGAGTTGGGCATGGATTTGGCTTCTATCACAGATCGTGCTGCAACCACTATGTTCTTTGGCGAACTCTTCCGTGGTTTTGCCGTAACACTGGCACATATATTCAAGGAGCCGGCAACTATTAATTATCCGTTTGAGAAAGGACCACTGAGTCCACGTTTCCGTGGTGAGCATGCACTTCGTCGGTATCCAAGCGGTGAGGAGCGTTGCATTGCTTGCAAGCTGTGTGAGGCTATTTGCCCCGCCCAGGCAATTACCATTGAGGCCGAAGAGCGTGCCGATGGCAGCAGGCGCACGACTCGATACGATATTGACATGACCAAGTGCATATATTGCGGTTTCTGTCAGGTAATTAATAATTAATCCATATAGACTACATTTCGAGTTGGATTCATGATGGTTCCATTAACAGGAGGCCTGTCCCGTTGATGCGATTGTTGAGGGACCCAATTTTGAGTTCTCAACGGAGACACACGAGGAATTGCTCTACAACAAGGAGAAGCTTCTCTGCAACGGCGATAAATGGGAATCAGAAATAGCATCCAATCTACAGGCCGATCATCTGTACCGCTAATTCATCTTTGTACATATTAGATTTTTGTTTAGAAATGTTTTCCAATTAAAGAACTTCGGGTAACACTGATAACGTTAGACACATCGGCGTGATTATTGTATTTGAATAAAAAATCGATAATTACTAGATAATACGATTCGACATTGGAATAAACAATATTTCGATTTATTGTCCTGGACCGGCCAGACTCTTCTCCATGAACTTCTTCTTGGCAAAGCAGGTCCACCATTTGTTAGGTTTGCCATCCTCGGTGTTGAATACCTTCTCCAGCACCCGATTGCCAGTTTCATGGCGCAGCTGTAAAATATACTGACGCATCAAATCGCCATCCTGTGAGGTCTGAGGCTTGGCGTAGACCGAATTCAGTGGAAATCCTGCGTCGCCGGGTATATCGAACTTAGAAATGGCCAGGCTATACATTTCTTGTTGGCCCTGAGCCTTACTAGTGCAACGTGTCAATCGTTTCAAGCATTCGGTTATATATAGTGTTACATAGATGAGAACTCGATCCACCTCGGACTGCAAAAAACATTGGAGGAAACATAATACTTGTACGTTTATATTTGTTTATACTGCAATACCCACATTCACTTCGTATGTTCGGAAGAAAACATTTGCCTTGAAGTAATAAAGTGACTCATCAATAATATCATTCTCCACATTAGTAGACGGGGCTGGTCCCCGAACCTGGGTACGCAATGGTAGGATAGCCATGTTACCCACCTGTTGGCGAAAGTCCTTGATTTGCGAGTGGTATGCCTAGGGAATACGTAAACAATAGATCAAAATTTTATGAATGTAGCTCTGCGTGTGGTCCAGCTGTTCGATCAAAGTTCTCGAGTTCACTGATACTTATCAAGTTTATTTAGTGGGTACGCCAGCCAATTTAGGCACTCACCGGCATTTTTTATAATTAAAGTGTAGGTTTTTAACTAAAGCTTATTATATTCTGTAATTATTTGGGCAAACACCCACTGCAAATAATTTATAGTGTAGCCGCGTTCACAGTATACAAAAATACCAAAATATACAATTATTCAAACCTATCGACTTTCGATATATTTAAATACTATACTTTCTTTTAAATTGCGCGCCGATTGTATAAAGGACATTTTTATGCTTAGCTGAAATGTTTTCAGAAGGAGAGTGCTGGGAGTTTACTGTCACCCATGCTTACATTGTATTTTATTTTTATTAGATCATTATTTCAGAGAGATACGTGAATTCATTAACAATTTTTGCGCTTTCGAATTTTCCTAAAATGGTAAAGAAGAATAAATCGAAATCTGCCAAAAAGCAGGTAATATGTTTATCTATTTAAAAATACAAAATCTTACATTCTAAGCAAGTGTATTCAATTGTAGGTAGCTTCGAAGGACGCTGCTGTTAAGGGGAAACCCAAGGAGCAAACCAAACGTCTAAAAGATGGTGAGACTCCATCCGCTTCGGGTTTAACGAATAAGGAGGAATGTGTTGACGATACAGGCATCGATGTAAATGATCTTAGTTTGGAACAAAACGAATCAGTTGATAATATAGATCAACACAAGATTCATTTGAACTCTATTGCCACAATGTCAACTCGTGTTGACGACCATATACTACTGATTACAGGCGTACAAAAGCAGTTGTCTGAATTACAACTTAAGCAAGTTAAATTACTGGATGGATGCATCAATTTTTTTGAGGAGTTGCGGGGATTTCAGGCCGAAAACAAGGACGAAGAGAAACTGATACTTGAAACATTTTTAGAACTGAAAACAAAGCTTAAAATTGTTTTTAAGCATTATTTGCCAACTCAGATAGATTTGTTGGAACGACAAATGAGAAACCTTAAATGAAATAAAATTGAGAAACATTAATTAATAAATAAATTTATTTAATTGTTACAGAGTCTCTTATCGATATTTACGATATTCAGATGCATTTGACATAAAACATTATCGACAACTCGATTACTAGTCTGTTGACATATTTTCGTGTCGAATGCTAATAACAGTGAGAAGAAGCAAAGCGCGAAACTTGTGTTTTCATAGATTTAAAATTTCTGTTCGTTGTATATTGAAATGAATCCTCCCACAAGCCGCGGAACTTCCAGATTTGTTCGCGGCAAATCCCGTGGTGGCGGGGGCTATTGCCCTTACTTCTATTTTCGTAGAAAAGGCCGCGTCATACCTGCTGGTGGCAATCGTCAACCAGGAGCAGAACAAGAGTCCGCTACGAGGGGTGCTGCACAGCCGCGCGGCTGGAATCGTGGAAGTTCCGAAGGTGGCACAAAGCGCAAACGCACCGCCAATGCGTCCACTGATTGCACTTACTTGCGCCCGGAAAACTATGCAGCTCCAGAGGATGCCCTGCAGGTGCGCAGTCTCCTAGTGGACAATCCTCGCGCTTGTCCCGGGTGGCGTTTGTATTTTACGCGTGAGGAGTACGTTGGCGGCAGCGAGATGGCCAAGCGCATAATAGCTATGGAAGCGCACTACCAGCGTAATCCACTAATATATAATGTATCGGTCATACGTTCAAGCGGATTCTTCCAACTCTCAGTGCCAATCATCATGCAGGACGCGCAGCTAAATTTGGCGTGGTCCACACTGCAAGAGGATTTTCAGAGGCAGCCAATACGCACACTTTCTATCGTAGCCATGGCTATGCACACCGTTATCGTTAACAATGGGCTCGATGTCGCTGCTGATGAGGCGGCGGATAGCATGTTGCCAGTGATGACCACGCATGATACGTATATACCACGTCGTGGGCGCACGCGCAAGATTTACGTACGTCCTGAAGGTTTTGTGCCAGTGGAGCTGATCAGCAGCATAAGCCATGATCGCGTAGATAGCATGTTTGCAGTGCGAGGTATTGTGACCAGCGTTGGCGAACCGACCTGTGGCCTGGCCTGGCAAGCCTTCCGGTGCACACGCTGTCAGACGGAACAGTCGCTGCGCCAGCGTGGCAACTACTTACCGCGTCCGTATCACTGCATGAGGCCTCTCTGCAGTGCTAGGGACAACTTTCTGGCACTGCGCAGCTCCCCTTATACACGTATTTTGGTGCGCCAGATCATACGGCTGGAGGAGACAAGCATCTCGCTGCTGACAGATTATGAAAGCACGCTTACGGGCGAACTGGACATCGAGTTGCGTCACGATCTGGTGGATTCAGTGCAAGTGGGCCAAGAGATTATAGTCACGGGCGTGCTGAAGCTTCGCGACCTGTGCGATAACAGTGAGCGGCCATCAACATCTGCAGCTGCCGCAATTGGCGGTGACACACAGGCGTATTTGCGCGCCTGTAACGTACAGCAGGCACGGTACGTTAAGCCAGAGTTTAGCGAACTCGACCTGAAAGCTATTACCATGATCAACTCGGAGCCCAATACCTTTAAGCTGCTGGTGCAATCCCTGGCGCCGGAATTGCACGGTCACGAGATGGCCAAGGCGGGGTGCCTGCTGTCACTGTTCGGCGAAAGCATCAATGTACTGCTGGTCGGTGATCCGGGCATTGGCAAATCCAATCTACTGCAGAACTGTGCCCAGACTACCGAGCGTGGCGGCTTTGTTAGCGGCAAGCGTGGCAGCCAGGCGGGCAATCAGCTGGGGATTACCTTCACTGGACGCAACAAGCGGGTAATGGACGCAGGAGCACTGCTCACAGCCAACACGGGAGGCCATTGTGTCGTGGATGGCGTGGATAAGTTGGCCTCCAAGCAGGGGTTGTTGTTGCAGTCCATGCAAGCTGGTCAGCTAAATATGGTACTTCCTGGGGCGTTTGCCTCCTACGAAGCGCACCCTGCGATCATTGCCTGTGCCAATCCTCAACGTGGCCAGTACGATCAGTCACGGTATTTGCTGCAGAATATACGGATTTCTGTTGCCCTGCTCAAGGAGTTTCATTTGGTCTACGTGCTGTTGGACACGCCATCGAAGACGCGTGATATATCCCTCACGGAACATGTGCGCGCCTTGCACTCTGGCTCCAAGAAACGTGCACAGATCGCTGCACGCTACCTACTAAAGCGCAAGAAAAGCGATTCAATGCGCGAGACTACTTTGAATGATGTGCCCGCTGCGCAGGTGAAATGTGACTATGATGATGATGAAGATGCTGATGATGAGGCTGATGATAGCATCATGCAGCAGGACTATGATTTGGATAAACGATTGGAGCACAGTGTCCAAGAGCACGGCGAACTAGATTTACTGCCGCCCATATTAATCAAGAAATATATTGCCTATGCCCATCATCATGTCACGCCGCTGCTTAACGCTGCAGCTACCAAAACTATCAGAAGATATTTCCTGGAGCTATGCCGCCGTAGCGAGCTCGAGTATGAGCACAGTCAAATAGGCATGGGGTGAGTTAGTAGCTATGCATTTCAGAAACAAATTTTTTGTATTTTTATTTTTATACCCTGAACCCATTGAAAATAGGAAAAAAGGGTTTAAAGGTTTTGTGAAAATGTATATAAAAGGCAGAAGGAGGCGTGGCAGACCCCATAAAGTATATATATTCTTGATCAGGGAGAGAAGCCGAGTTGATTTAGCCCTGCCCGTCTGTCTGTCTGTCCGTCTGTCCGTATGTTTGAACGCGTCAATCTCAGAAGATATAAGAGCTAGAGACTTTTGGAAGTTCGTGTATATCACGATTTGATCGAGTTTGTTTCAAATATTCGATAACTATCATCGTTTTAATGTTATCGATTAAAAACCGATATCTTCATTTAGTTATAAAATTCTATTTAATTCATCTTTATAGTTAGAGTCTTCAAATTTAGCATTTAGTGTTATTTGAGCCTTCTGCAATTTCGGTTTTTGTTATATTTTGGATGCCACGCCCTCAAATTGCCCCTTCGCCTCAAATTGCTAAATCACGTATGATCACGCCCAACAAATTTGAGCAACTAAGAAGCATAATTCACTTTGAAGAGCATTAGTGGATTTATCGATTTATTTTGATTAGCATCAATTAAATTAAAGAATTACATCTGCATAGTTTATAATTATTTTGAAAGCCAACTACGGCTAGTATTGATTTAACAATCGATTAACGTACTCTTGTGTATTTATCGGTACGTTAATAGTCGGTACGTTAATATCCCGATATTCATATAACTTAGGTTGTTTATAATGATAATCGACTTTATTTAGGTTAAGTTACTTAGTACTAGGTTTGTTTATATGTAAAATCTTTAGCATAAATAAAAGTTTAGTGTACTTAATGCTGACACTTGCTGAAAGCTCCAAAATTATATATACAATAAAGTTCGCTTCAAATGTCGCCAAATTAATAATTTACACAGCAATTCAAAAGCTTTTAAGCTGCGCTAGATTAAATTCGCCTTAAGCTTTAAGCAAGTGTCATCACAGTTTAATTTTGATCCTTGACTAGCGCAAAAGCTTGAGACACGATGATACGGGCAACTCCACAAATATGGCCAAAACAAGGGAACTCATATAAGAGGCACAGAGCACGTAAAATATATACGCAAACTGAAAGGAATATATAACAGTTTCAGTAAACAATGTAGAGATCATATGAATATTAACAAAAGTTACCATAGTGCCCGTGCCGAAGTAAATGGGCTCACGCACCGTAGCGAGCGCCACTCGTGCCACCAAGAGATGCACTATGAAGGCGCCATATGTGAGGCGTCCCAAGATCCGAAAGATTGGTAGACAGGCGAACTTGCGTATAATCCCTAGCAAGCAGAAATTAATAATAATTTGAAAAATGATATAAATATCAGATACTAAACAGCTTTCATTCATTTTGAAGAAATTTCTAGTACTGACTAAGCGTGATATTATATAATATAATAATACATATAATTATATTATTATGTCAGGCCTAGCTAAGGCTTTAAATAAAGTAAGTCTCTGTACTTACATCCCACTTTGGCGGCCATGCCCACCACGAATATGCCCAGACCAAAGCCCCACAGGTTGCGCTGTACGGCCGCATAGATGGCGCCCCAAAGGCGTGGCGTCTCTGCGTAGTAGTGCTGGTAAATGGGATGCGCCGTGAAGAGCCAGAGAACACCAACTGGAATCAGGGTGAACCAGAGCAATTGAAAGCTGCGCAGCTCACGCAGCTTGTACTGCTTCAAGGACAGCTGGTCGTAGGCAATGGCAGCTAGGACGCCACAGAAATAGGATCCGAAGTTCATTTGAAACGATGTGTAGAATTCAGTAAACTGATTGTCCCCAATAAAGGAGTCCTTCTGTGTCCTGTAAGAAGAAAACCCGAAATGAGTGCGAGCTGTGTCGAGGCAGGCTTCAATTACTTACTGCGGAGTCGGCAGAAAAATGGGATAGTAGTCCAGGACATAGGTGAGTACAGCTGGCAGCAGCATAAAGATGGCTAGGACAACGCCATAGAGCTGCTTGCTCCAACGACTGAAGCGATGGCCCAGCATCAGCACCAGCAGGCTCACTGCAAAGGATTGCGTGTCCGCTGCCAGATACCAACCCTGCAGCAGGCACTGCAAAGACAATGGATATCGAGAGTCTATTTAATAATGCCGACTCCTCGGTACTACGGAGAATTCTTAGATCCTGGGAGCAATAGCTGAGAGATAACTTACTCTTTATATTATAATTGATTGCTTATCAAACAGTTTCAATGCTCTACTCACCCGCTCGTCGGTGCCCACAAAGTTGTTGATGAACAGCAAATTGGTCCACCAGTTCTTGCGGCAGGCGAGCTGCTCCCGCTGGTATATGTGACGCCAGAGCGGACCGCCGGCATTCTCGAAATAAACGCCGCTCAGCAGCAGGACGAAGCCATAGGGCACAGTTAGGCGGATATAGCGAAACACATTGAACTTGACAAAGAGTCCGGCATATTTGGCCAAGCTCCATGTGCCAAGCTTGTCATCCGCCACGGCGCGAGTCACCGCCAACCAGTTGATGGTCAGCAGCAGCCCGCTAATCACGAAGAACGTGACTGTGATTAGGGAGCCGGAAACAAGGAGTGTGCCGGCAGCTGTGTGCAGCAAGCGTTCCGGATCCTGGGGATTGCTGATGGCTCCCTCGTAGATCACCCAATTGGTGTGGGCAAAGATTACCAGGAACATGGCAAAGAACTTGAAGCAATCGAGAAAGCGCAGCTCGCGTCCGATCTTTCCATTCGGTTCCTGATTCAAGCGATACCAATTCCTGGCTACGGAGCAAGTGAGCAACAGCCGCGTGACCAGGCTGCGAGGCAGCGTCTTGTAATGATCGCGTTCCTTCAACATTTTATCATGACGACGACGCTTCAGATGCAAGTCAATAAGGCTGCTCAGGCAGGCCAAGAGGACAAGGGCAAAGGCCAGCACATAGAAACTCAAATTCCAAAGTTCGTCTGTGAAGAGAAAGCAATCAAAAGGAAGGAGAGAGCGAAAGGGGATTCATGAATCATCAATAGAGTCTGTAGAGGCACGATTGCTTGGGTGATTTGCTATCAGGTCCATGGTTGACATGGTAACACCCACCTTCTTCGGTGACTTTGCCGGCTGTGGCAGTCGTATCACAATACTCCACTACACTTCTGGCCTGGACTTCGAATTGTCGCTGCTGCAGGCGCCAGTTGAGGCAGGCGTTGGTCAGATTGTTGTAGCGTGCCCGATTGCTCGCCTCCATGGCAAAGAGTTCCAGATAGACGTTCACCTGCAGCGCAAGAAAACAAAAAAGACGAACAAAAGCTGAAGATAGCTCATCAAATTGCCATCAAATTGGCCATTAAGTGTCACAGCCTTGGCCCTGAACGAAATGCAGCTGGTCCACATTTGCTTCGGGCCCACATTTTTTCAATGCCCCACGCACGTTTTGTGTAACCAAAAAATTTAAAACTGCATTTTATTGGCTACTGCAGCAAGTGACAGTCAATCAGTGGGTTTTCCACGCCAACTTCGCCTAATTATGCAGCAGACCCACCTAAATGATGCCCGAATCTCGATAAGATCTTGAGTGATCTGCTTGCTGCTCGAAACTAATCTTGAAGCGGGTATTGAACGAGCCAAATATAGGGCTTCCTCTGCGACAAGCATTCAAGAATGAGCTATAATAATACTATATACAGATGTATATAAATTTATTATATATATATATATATATATATATATATATATATAGTAAATTGTCTTTAGTTTTAAGTCAATTTCTTATATATCTGAATATTATTTACTATTTTTTTAAATTTTAATATTTATCAGTTGAATTACATCTATTCTCAAATTTATTCTCTAATAATAAAATACTTTTTCTGTTTCACTCATTTTTCTATATTTTTCAAGATATTTATCATCTCTTAAGCAATTTATTTGGCTCAATATATTTTCTATTTGATTTCCTAATATATTGCTCTAAATGCCACTGTTCGGCTGAGATTTGAGTTGAATAAACTGTTCACATTTTATGAGCTTCTCATTAGAGTTGAATCCCAAGTCTCTTGACTTTTGAAAGCTGTTTGTCACAGCTAAAAGAAATAACAAAACAACTTTAAGCTAGAGACTTGCTGTCTCCAGTCAACTCAGAGCAAATGCGTTTATACAGATTATTCAGGCATATATTACAGATCGTAAAAAAGCCACTTGTCAGAGCTGATTCGTGAGGGTATTAGAAATTCGCTTAACATTGCTTGTTTACCCTTTTTACGCGTTTCTTGTACGCATTCGGTGGCGTTTAATTTTTATTGTTGTTAGTTAAAGCATTTGAATTTTCATTCAACACTTTAATTTCGTTCGTTTCGTTTCGATTCAATTCGCTTTTGTTTTGTTGGCTGCTGTGGGAGATTTTGAAATCTTGATTTTTCTTTCGATGGATGGCCAAAGGCGTTAAAATCAATTAAATAAAATTGTGTGCGATCTTCCTATCGTTCAAAAGATTCATTGAAAAGCAGTTTTAAGGTCTAGTGAACGCATTTCATACACCTGTGTTAATTTGGGCTGCTGATAGAATATCATTGAATCAAGTGAACGGGCCGAAGTTGCTAATTCATTAATATTCGCTGGAAATTCACGATTCGAGACAAACAACATTTAATGAACTCCTTTTGGCATGGGCATATATTGTGATGTCTAATTGTTGTATAAACAAATATTTATAGTCACCTTGGCATTGTCCGTAAGCAGGCCCGCCTGCAGCTGCTGCCTGGCATCCGCGTCCACTGCGGCCAGTTGCGCCTCGCATTCCCGCGTGCAGAGCCCGAAGTAGAGCTGGCGATGGTCGAAGTGGTGTCTGTCGTACTTCGAGATCTCCTGGATGGCACGCCAGGCGGCTGCGGTGCCATTAGGCTGCACCTCTGCGCGCACAAAGCAATAGGTGCCAGCGCCATACTCCTGCAGGCAGCGGTCGTAGTCGTCAAAGTCGTAAAGCTGCGGCATCTCGTAGTACTGCGTCACTGTGAAAGCAGCGCAGATCAGCGGTCATTAAGGGGCTCAGTTGCATGAGTCAGCGATGCAAAACTAGTTTCCTTGCAATAAAATGCCTCAAATAACCCAAGAACAAGCAGCCTCGACTAGCTTAATCTTCTTGCACGATCAGTCGTCAAGTAAAAGGAAACTCGTTTTCCTGCTTCGCGGTTTGTTTTTTGTTTTTCGCGAAATGACACAAACTTGAACTTGAACCTGAATACGAAGGTGCTTCACCTTTGCTCAAAAGAAATTTCTAGAACATGAAATGCATTAGAAACAGTTTCAAACTGAAACTGGCGGAATGTGAGAGGAAACCTATTCGTACTGCCCTCGCTGAAAGTGACTTAGAACACGAACTTAAGCTTCCTTCAGAATTCAATTTTGGAACATTAGCATTGCATTTGAAAGACTTAATAATTATTTATTATTTTAAATAAAGCAAAAGTATTAAAAGCATTATTCTTAGTGCAGTCCTAATTCAAAAGACTTAGCACACGAACTTTTTATTAGATTCCACAGCCACTCTCTCTCTCTCTCTCTCTCTCTCCTTCTGAGTTATGCCCAATCAAGCAGTAATAAGTCTTGTTGTTATACTTAAGAACGCAAATGTCTAAGAATAAAACTTGAGCTCACATTTAAAGTCCTTGACTTTTGGGGGCTTTCAGTGCAAAAAAAAATAAGTAAATCGTCTGCTGTTTGCTTGGCAATGTTAAGATGAGTAAACAAATAATTCATATTGTTCATGTCTCGAGTAGATAGGACCGTAAATCTTTCGTCTGGTTTTATTCTCGTTCAAAGTTGGCAAAGTGTATAATAAGTGGATGGATTCTTATGAAAGTAACATCTTTTTAAATCCAAAATAGGCTTGAATTACTCTAATACTATTGATATCTTCTATAAATGTAAACAAATTCAAAATATAATACAGCCTACGCCCACTAAGCGCGAGTATTGCGCATTATATTCCGATGATGTGTGGGGGAACTTGGTGATTAGTTCTGGCATAGGCCTGACAACTGCGCGTGTTGGGCAAAAGAAGGAGAAGCCCAAGCAGCGGGATGCTCCGTTGATTAGAATACGAAAAAAATTGAGTTGGAATCACTTGGGTATATATTTTGACACCTTACGGCAATTAAGATCGCAAATCGCTTTCGACTATCTAGTGCGAATTTGTCAAATCATCTGACGTTGATCAACAACTTGAAGTGGCTGTGCGGAATCTTCCATTGTCACTGTTCATGAATTATGCGTTGGAGTGTGAGGCCTTGAGAATGAGTCTCAATTAGGGAATATTTATTAATTTGATTGCTTTTTTAATTGCATTTGCTTGCATTTATAACCTGATCGATCAGGATAAGGCTTAACATGCATGAGGTGAGACACATATTGTCCGAAAATTTGTTTACCATTATTGATTATATATATTTTGTATTTATGTCTGTGTTAGAATTTCTATTCAATTACCTTCAAGCAATAATAGTGACAAACAAATGGACTTGCATTGAAATATATACATATGTTTTACACATTATATCAGATATAATGTGAGCAATTTCTAGGCATTACACAAACTGTCGTTTATCCTATTATAATAAGAATCGTTTCTAATGCGATGACAACGCCCCGCCCAACGTTGCGTGCGAATAGGCTTGCTTACTTTAAAAATCTTATAAAAATCCCCATTATAATATCAAGCATTAATATTTAATTCGATGTTACGGATTACTTACTGTTCATCTCGAAGCATCGGACGGCGGGCAGGAGCACGCAATAGGCGATGACAAGGTTTACCGGCCACATGATCGTCTCTATCTCTGCCACAATGCACTCAATAATAATACAACAACAACAACAACACCTACTTAATTGTATTTGCTGCACTTTGAATATTTTCGGTTTTGTTTTTGATTTTGTCTTGTGAGAGACTTGCGACACTCGGCCAAAAGCAAAAAATCTCTTGCCGCTGGGCAACTAAAATTTCATCAACGAAAACCTGAGCATTAAACAAAAGCCGCTTCAATGCCAACTGTTAGGAAATTGCGCTACGCTTCCGATAGCTGCATTCGATGCGCTTTTCCACAAGCTCGAAAGCTGTATTCGAAATACGAAATTCGAAATTCGAAGCCGCGCTGTACCGAACCGAACCGTGCGCGCCAACGTGCGAGCCGAGAATGAAAACAACGAAATTGATAAATTCAAACGAAAGGTGCGTGCTGTGTGTGTTGGGATCGCACCAGGCCGAGCTGGCAGAGCGCCCAACTAACCAGCCAACCAGTTGCCCACCTGTCCCATCTGTAGCAGAAAATCTGAAAAGTCTTTCGTTAAATTGCGTTGGAACATGTTCGATGCGCGCCCACATGCAACTGATTTATAGGGCATGTGGCCAACTCCATTAAAACGCGATCGAGCCTTTAGACGATCCATTCGCCATACACAGAATAAGCCAGATGTTCTCTAACCAAATAAGATATGTAAAACTATTTACAAGTTGCCAAAAATTGAGCCCGAAACAGGTTTTGATGTCACATATTAGTAATAATAACAGAAGTCGCATGATGTGGCGAATATCTGAGAATCGTAATTAATCATAATTAAAGTGATAAAGAAGAACCCAAAGAACCTCCAAGGGCAAGAAAGCAGTATTGACCTTTGGAGGCAAACTTTTTTCTTTCTTTTGTAACTTTTCTTCATTTGAAATCTTTGCAGGCAGCTGCTCGGCCTGATTAACCTCTCGCAGGCGCGTGCCCGTCTGGATCTGGGCAGCACTGTGACGGCGGTGCACGTGCGAGATGTGATTGCTGTGGTGACAGAGAGCATGGCTCAGACACGCGTGTGCTCCTCATCTGGCCAAGCGCCAGTACCAAGCAGCTCCAGCAAGAGTTCTCAGTTGCAGAGCTTCGTGCACATAATACAGGCTCGATCGGCGGCGTTGGGTCGGTGCATCTTTGACTTCGACGAGCTAAAGGAGATGGGCACGCGAGCGGGTATGATGACGGGCATCTCAAAATTAGTGGAGCTCGCCAACTTGGCCGGTTATTTGCTCAAGAAGGGCGTAAACATGTACGAAGTGGTGCCCGACTAATCGAACTGTCTAAGTAAATATCTTAACAGTGTTTGCTGTTGAACTAATGTATTTAGTTTTAAGCTTTGTCGAGTCTAGAAACTGTCTAAATGAAATACAATATTGATTAGTTTCCTATTTAGCTTCTTTGGGTACACAAATGAAATTTTAACCAAAGATTTGCGTAAGCAACGAACATTCCATATTTGTTTTTGATATTTGATAATTTATTCCTTGCCTTATATAAAATCAAGAAACAGAATTCTGTTTCTTGGACTTGACGGAGATAGTTGTTCGAATTCCCGATTTTTTTTTAACTTTAAGATGTTAATTAATGTTTCATTAGAACACGCGCAAGAACGGCTAGTTCCATATTTGAAATATCACTGATTACGCCATCTAGCGGAAAGTTGCATAACAAGATTTAAGCCTAAATAATTGCATACTTTTGCGCGAAGTCCATAATTTGAAACGTACGCATACATTCGAAACGATAATTTGATCACATATCTATATGCGTACATACATATGTATATATTTTAAGAATTCCTTGTTAGTTTATTTACTTTTATAATGTATTCAAGCAATTAATGCAAGGAAAACAAACAGTTCACCAATTGCGTTGGTTTCAATTAATACTTTATTCATGTTGTATCTATAAAATTACATCGAATCAAATATATCAAATACAATATATGTTAAAAATCCAACTGAAGTGCTTCTTTTGATCGTCTTTAGAGTACTTTGTATTCTACGTATTTTCATCTTTTCATTTAGTTTTATTTTAGCTTCGGTTGAATGCTTCTTGATTTCGGTATATGTGAGGCCTTACACTAAGTTTATCTGATTAGTAACTATGGTATATAATTTGTATGCTTTTCATATCAAAGATTCGTTTCCGTTTATAAAGTACAGCACTACAGGTAATGGGTCTTAGTCTAAACGGATTAGTTTCAGTTTAATATTAGATCTATCTTTTACCGTGCCTTTTAGAACTATATACAGGAAAATAATAAACAAATCAACGAGCGAACAGGCGCCTTAAGATAAATATAGGGTATAAACATACTTCAATATTTGGCATAACTCTTTTTCATTCGCTATCCAACGTCGGTTAAAATCTTATGCTAATTCCAAGTGTCTTCCTTTAATTGAGATATCATAGTATCATAGTGCTTAATGCCTCGAATTTGCTAATTAAGCATAGATTAATATGGTTTTTGATCTTCCTTTTGTCATTTTGCGTATATTTTAAGCTAATCAGTCTAAACAAATTAAATAGAAGGCAACAAAAATTCAATATTTGTGGCTAAAACGGAACAAATTGTCGCTAATTCGCGGGCTAAATATTTGCTGCTAAATATATATATATATATGTATATAGGCTATAAGTATTATGTTTAAGCTCTACTAATTTTACCTAAGATCAAACAGGCAATAATTTAAAACAAGAAATTAATCTACATAAGTGTGAAGTTAAAATAAATTTAGATATTGCCCGTTAGTCTCAAATTAGACAAATTATATGTAAGTCGACTAATTAGATCGATAGATAAACAAAGTTAAAATAGTATAAGATCTTATCTGTTGGTCTTTAGCTAGACAAGTCAAATAAGTGGAGTTATATCTTAACGAATCATCAACTTAAACATATTGCACAAAGTGTGGACAGTCCAGTATAGAATTCTATGGAACTTATGTAGCTTGTATGCGTATGCCAATTGCTTCAACGGAATGCTCATGGGCAGTGAAATGGTCTATTGGATATAGATTCACATAGGTAGTTTTGGTATATGATAACTATGCTCTGGGCTTTGTACTTTAAAATCTGTGAGACGCGGAGAAGAGAGTACGCTGCGTAAATAAAGCTTAATGACATGCACTCGTCCGTACTTAAGAACTACAAAAATAAATCAAGAACTTAACTAAATATCAAATAAATACAATAAATATTTTCGATTCTGTTACACGTGAGATAAAGCATAGAGGCTTCGTCAGTTGCTGCAGCCACTGCTTGGGGTATAGGTCATCTAATGGGGCTTACAGTGCTCCACGAAACGTGAGATTAAAGGTGCGCAGCTCCATGGGCTCGAGCGTAATCTGTGCCAGCGAGCGCAAGGTCTGTGGTTCCATGTTCTTGGGTAAACCCGTCAGGCTGGTCGCCTCGATGTTTTGCAGACGCAGGTCACCGAAGCGAGCGGCACCCAGTCCATTGCCTGTCAGCGGGCACAAGCTGCTCATGTCCAGATGCTGTGAGCTGATACTGCAGTCGTAGCCCTGACGATGCAGCACCATCAGTGCCGAGGCGGACGGAAACAGTTGCAGCTGTGGCTCAGAGAGCGTGCGCAGTGTGGTCAAATGGACATCACAGGGTAGCGCTCCATGTGGCAAAAGACGGACAAGTGGCTGCAGCGCCGCTTGGGGCTGCTCGAAGTTGCTTAAAAAGTAGAGATTTGGCGGATAGCGCAGTCCGTTGGCCAATTGCTGGGCCTGCAAGCTGAGCACCTTGTAGCTGGGCGGCTTATCCACATGCTGGCTCGCCGGCATGTCTTCCACCAGCAGCCAAAACTTGTGACGCGTCAGGCGACTGTCAACCACGCCCTCGCCCATGCCACGATAATCGTCGTAGAGTGTGCGACGATCCAACATGACCTCCAGCTGGCCAGGCTCATAGCTGGCGGCGCCCTGCGCGTGCGTGGTGAGCAGTGTCAGCCGCAGGCGCGCATCCTGCATAAATGCGGCCGAGGTAATAGGGAAATAGTTGCCCTCAATGCCAATCGCAGGTACCTTGATCCGTCTGTGGGGAAAGCACAGATTACTATCTCATCTCATCTCAAATATAGAGAGTTCTACTTACTGGTGGAATTGGAAACCATTCTGATCACTGTAAAATACTGGCAATTCGGGTATGCTTGTCTCAGTTGGATCCCTGAGCGGGTCCCGTTGGAGAGGCGCAGGAGCAATGTTATCAATGTTCGTGACCAATCGCATGAACAACTCTGTTTCCCGATTCTTTGGAGGCGGTTCGAAATCGATATCATTCTCGATGTATATTGCGGCATCCAAGTGAGTGTGAGAATTGAAAATTCGCACAGTGTGCGCCATGAATGGTCCGTAGATGACCGTCACATCGCTGGCAATGGGCCCGGAGGTGATTATGATGCGCACATCCTCGTACTGATCCAGCACATCCTTTTCGGCTTCGCTCTGCTCGGGATCCGTTTTGAACAGATAGGCGCCGGAGTGGAACTGCGCACTGCGATAGGCCGCAAACTTGATGGCGCACTGCATTGGATGCAGCAGCTGCTGCTGCTTGTTCTTTCGGGTGATGGTCTTCAGGAAGCCGCTCTTCTCATCGAACAGCAGACGCATGTGGCCATTCTCCAGCTGGATATCACCTGGTGGCATTGAAAATAGTAAAATTAGAAAAGGGAAACCAGGTGAGCTTGCTATAGTCGAGAGGCAGAGAGAGAGAGAGAGAGAGAGAGAGAGATGTTCTCCTTGCTTACCGGCGGGCTTGGCCTTTGCCTCAAACTCGACAATTTTGACCTTGCCGGGCGTAGTATTCCCAGCCTCGTTAGTGACCGGCTTCTCGGTGCAGTCATCGCAGTAGATGGTGGCAATGTTGCGTTTGTAGTTGAACTCGTCCACCTGAACGCGATAGGTGGTCAACGAAAGCGGCTCAAGCTCGGCCACAAACATCACCTCAAATTGACGCCGAGAGGTGCGTATGCGAGCACCACTATTAGACTGCGGCATCGAGTTGAAGCCCTGCTGCTCGTAGGCATCCGTGATGTTCCACACGGGATTGATCTGGATGTGCTTGAGCTCTGCGCCGCGTTCGTCGTAGATCCGCACATTGGGCTGCTGGACGCGCAACGTGACGATTTCGATGCGTCGCTGAGTGAGCGCATTGAAGACCACAAAGCTGGCCTCGGCATTTTTGGCCAGCGGCACAGACGACTCCGCATACCCATCATCCACCTCGTTGCCCGTGTTAGTGGTGCCGCTATTGGCGGCCTCATCGCTGCCCGTGGCACTCGGATACATCAGCTGGATGGGCATCTTCCTCGGCAGTTTGCTAAAGTTGTCCCGCTCGAACTCGCTGATCAGAAAACCGTGCTCATGAGAGCTACTGTTCTGGAGCAGCAGCTCCACACACGCTTCCTGCATCTTAACCATGTTCTGGGTGCTGTCGAAGAGCCGCATAGCGTAGTCGCGCATCACCGCCGCCTTGGAGGTGCCCGTGATGGCGTCGTGGTGCTGGAACAGGCCCAGATTTCGCCTCGCGTGTATAATTTGCTCATAGTTCTTCTCATAGATCTTGATGGCGTCATCATGGTGCAATTGCCGTGCCGTATTATAAGCAATCGTAAACAGAATCTCGGCAGCGCGCAAATTATGCTCCAGCTCGGCGCTCAAGAGCTTGTAATACGGCCGCGTTGTAAAGTAGCCCGACCAGTAGGCGGGTCTGCCCTCGGAGAAGATGTCGGAGTAGACAAAGAAGTCACCCTTGAAGCTGGGGAACGCCTTCTCCGACCCCATGCGCTGCCGTACTGCTGCGAAGTAATCACTGGGCGTGCCGAATTTAATATCCACGTTGTACAGCCGCTTGTTAGCCATGATGTGGTTGATGAGCTTCTTGTAGTTGCGATACTGCTGATCCACCTCGCGCTCCTTGTTGTAGCGGAAATCATCGCCAACGGGTATCAGGGCCACATTGTGCGGGAACAGAGAGGCAGTGCGTGCATATTGCTCCAGAAGGAGTTCTGCCTTTTCCTCCAGATTCTCTTCGGTTATATACTGCGCCTTCAGCGAGTATTCCGTGTACTCTCCGGGTATCTTGCGAAAGTCAAAGTTCAGGCAGATGGAAGGATGCGGCCCGCATGAGCCCTTAATGGAGTATATATCGAAGGGCATATTGTGGGTAAGTAGTTTGCCATGATCATTGGCCGAGCGCCAGTAGGGCGTCCAGATGAAGTCGCCACTCTGCTGGCGGGCAAACCATTCCTTCCAGGCGTAGTGGATGCGCTGTATGATTGCTCCCTCGAACTGGGCACCGGAGAGCAAATATGGAACCGTGCTGCCATGTCCGAAGGGATCAATGGACCAGCCGACCTTGGGCGTCACATTTAAATTGTTCTTCAGCCACTGATGGCCTTCGATGAGTTGATCGAGCATGGGATAAATGTGCACGTTGGCCTCGTCCGTCATGACCCAACCTCCGGTGGTAATTTCGATGCGTCCAGAGTTGACCAGGCGCTTGAGGGCGCGCTGCTTGGTGGGATGTGCCTGATCCCACCAGAGTTGCAGGAAACTTATCTCTGACCAGATGAAGGTCATGTCCTTATACTCCTGCATCTTGGTCACCAGCAGATTAAGTATCTGGCGCGAGTCCGATTGGAAGTAGTTGTAGAATGTCTTCAACCAGCCGGGATCATTATGAGAATGCGGCACGACGATGACCTTCAAAGGCGGACGCTGTTTATCCTTCTTCTGTGCCTCGTACCGCTCCTCAAAGCCGCGATCCCAATACTCTTTAGAGCGCATCCATTCGGGCTGTGAACGAATGTATTATAAAGGAATAAGGTATAAGTAAAAAGCGTGATATTTGGAGAGGGATTCGTAAGGTCTTCCTGTGCTCGCTCTAAAGGAATGCCATAGATCCTGTTGACATGCCAATGTCATGAGCAGTTTACAAGAACAAATCCTTCGCCTTGAACTTCACTTAAATGCTATTGATATTGATATAGTGTATTCCAGGTAAGGTAAGCTCCCTAATCACAATTCTTTCTTGATTAATATTAGTCCTTGCTAAAATCGAAAAATTGAGTTTCTGTCTATCTATATATCTATATCTTTTACAGTTCACTGAAAACGTTTAGTAGTACCTTTTTAAGACCTGATCAAGGACAATAACAATAAGCGCAAAAAGATGCTGCTTAAAGTAAAAGTCGGATAAAGCCGGATAAAATAGGCTAATTTAATATGAAGGCAAGGAGTGCATTCTTACCTGGAAATCAAATCTGCTGTGCTCCTCCGAGGCCGTTATGTTTGTCTTGCTTTGGAGCAGCACGTAGCACTTGTCGCCCCAATGCACATTCCGCAGCGTCTCCTCGTCCGCATTTTCGTGTTCCTGCGTGCTGGGATACATTTTTTTGGGGTGTTGTTGCTGTCGGTGCAGCAACTGTTGCTGTTGCTGTTGCTCCTGCTGCTCCTGTTGCCGTTGTTGCTGTTGTGGCTGCTGCTGGGGCTGCTCCATGCTAAAGCTGTTAAGCGCCGCCGCCTGGGCACGATTCATGCCCGCCGTATTGGCATCTGCGATGTGCGCCGGGCTGGGCTGGCCAATGGAGAAGTAGTAGAGGAACAGCAAAATGGTCACAAACGCTGACAGGAGGCCAATGCAGCGCGCCGAGCCGCGTCGAAAGGGCTTAAACGACATGTTGCACAAGGGGATCTGGCGTCCAGATTATCCAGTTGTCGTTGCAGTTGCTTTGTACCGCTTGGCTTTGCTTTGCTTTGCTCTGCTGTTGTACGGCTCGGTGGTTATCTGTGCACATCTGCAATGGCAAACAGAAATAATAATAATAATAATAATAATAACTGGGAACGTCATTAGCATCGTCATCATCATTAGCCAAACGGGCAATGAAAGCAACAGGATTTAAATATGAATTTCAACAGAAGTTTGCAGATGACGGGCAAACAGACGAGTTGCATAGACTAACTGATGCTCTGTAGTATTTATGTTGAATCTAATTAATTCTATTCATACTAAATTTATAGTTATTGCCATTATAGATGCCAGAAGAAAGCCTCTGAATAATAGGCTAGGTATTCTTTGATCTCATGGCCTTGGCTCTATACCCTCTACTCCCATCCAAGTACAGGGTATTTATAGTTGCAGTGCAACCGCAGTACAATCAAATCTTTGCATAATCCCTGGCTGGAACAAAGGCAACGTCTCGATTTCAGCTGCTGCTGTTCATAAATTTAAGATGCGCTCATTCCCCGCCATCGAGACCACTTTGCCTCAATTCGAGAGCAAGTGCTGTAATATTTCACATCACATTGAATATTTCATGCTGGCCGAGACTAAGCAGCTGGCTGGTTCAGGACAGACGCAGACGTCAGAGGCGCCTCGGAAAATTTAATTAAGGCACACCCAAAAATGTTTCGCATGTCTGCGATGTATATATATATATATATAGTTAGTGTTGTGTATAGTATTAGTTGTTGGTTAGCTGAATACGGAATGGAAGGACGCATTTCAGGACCTTCGCATTTATGGCATAAATAAATTTCACAATTTGTAAAGCATTAAGTTCGTCATGTTGAATGCAATTTACGTTTGATAAACTACAAATAATTTGTGGGCAAATGCAAATAATTTGATTATTATCGGAAATTGCATTTAATCAAATATGCTAATAACATTTAGATTATCGATGGCCAGCGAAAGGCGAGAACAATTTAAGCCGGGCAGGTAAACAAGGTCAGGTGAACGTTTCAAATTTTACAATTGCACTGCTGACATCGCTTGAGAGACTATTCCGAGTTGGCATTCATTAACTTTACATTTACATTTATGCCTTAAACTTGAGAAATCTGAAACAAAAGCGAAGCTTAACAGTTCACTTAGCTTTTGCTTGTATTCAACTAGTTCTATTTACTTATCTCTTAAAATATAGACTAGAAATATATGAAAACATTTACAGCTGGCAATAGACGTTACATAAACTATAAATTGGGCCACAATTTTATGCAAATTCTGTGAACAAGTATATTAAGAGACTTGATTCATACGATAAATATTCCACATAATGTTCAAGTTCTATAGATCAATAGGTTCATAGGATTTCAATACTAATGCAATTTTGCACATTTAATTTTAACAAAAACCTTTTGCACTTACCACAAACAAAGGCTCAGAGCCTCAGGAAATTTTCACTGAAAAGTAAACTCCATTCTGAACAAACATCGCAACTTTGTAATTACATAGTTCTGTAAACTCGTAGAACGGCATTACATCCAAAATTTTCAACATTAATTTGCATATTTTTCCTTCGTATATTATATAAAAGTTCTTTTTGCCACTATTTCTGCAGTTGCCACAGACAGAGTGCAGCAAAGTTAAAGGAGAAGTCAAAAAGTCAAGGCAGGCAAATTACTTTGCTCTCGACGAACTTAACGAACCAAAAATACCAGAAATAGAAGAACTAGCGTATATTCAAAACTCAATCAAAAACTATTCGCACACACACATAAAGTTGGCGAAAACTTTTGCCCAGTTTGACCCCAAAAATTTGCAGCTTGTGCGGCGGCACACGGTGCGTGTGTGTGATGCGAGCATAGAAATGCATCACGCATACGCCATGTAAAACAATTTTCAAATTATAATTTAATAAAGAAGCATAGAGAGGAGAGGGAGAGAGATGGGAGAGGGAAAAGGGGGAAATGCAAATGTATGTTAGCTCAATTTGAATTGCATTAAATGTAATCTGAACTGAACAGCTTCACTAGGCAGCATATTCAAGAGATTTGTTAGTGTCAGCAGCAGCGCCTGGTTCCCCTTAACCAATGTTTCAATTAGCCATGCACACACACAGACACACCCACACACACACACTCACATACGCAACACACGTGCATATACACAAATAACAGAGACAGTCACAGAGCCAACCCCTCGCATGCTAATCAGCGGCCATTAAGTGACGTTTGCTCTGCGAATACCCGCATCTCGTTCAGCCACCGAAAGCACCTGTCACTGGCTTCATGCAAATGTGTGTGTGAGTGTGTGTGTTTTCCTCTCGACACGTTCAGCAGTTAAGTTAAACGGTGCACCCTTCCTTCGCTCCGCAGCGCACTCACCCAACTGCATGACACAATGTGCCGAGTGAACGAAAATCAAGTTGGAATGCTGAAGTCGTGCACAGTCGACTGCGTAATACTCGTTCACGGCTTACAAAGCCATAAATGGTAAACAGAATCGAATATTCCTGAGAGTCGCAGAATCTTGACATCAGCTAACGATGTTGGTGAATCAGTTAGGAATTATATTTTCTGATCAGTTATTCAACATACGGAAACAATTAGTTCTATTGACCTGATCAAAGAAGAACTGATAGTTTCTAGTCTCTTCTTACTGCAACTGCCCACATTAGATATACCTCTCATTTAGCATTGCGAGCAAGTATGAAATGTATAAAGCTCTAGCTTAAGCTCATTAGGAGTGCAGTGGAGGTGATGTAGGGGGCTTCACTGAAAGTGGAACGGGAACTAACACTGCGCGTGCTACACTTCAGTTGGAGATCTTTTTTCTCGCTTTTTCTTGTCACATCTTTGTTCAGAGCCCCATTGGCAGCATAAAAACATAATAAAAGAAAAATAAGCATTTATCAAGTGGCTCTCGAGTCCCGCTTTCAATTGACACTGAAAAATATGAATCGCATCGCTGCCATAACTTTTCTCAAGTTGCGAGAAAAAGCTTTGAAATTATTTGAGTGCTTTTTCTGCTCAAGAGCGGAGTTCAAACTACACTCAAAGTATTGCGCTTCTCAGCAACTCTGCTGGGATTTGCATTTTAAGAGGGTTTTCCTTACATTCGAAAACAATTTATACAGAATTTTCTGTTTGCTATGAAACAAAATAATAATTAATTATTAATTCCTGCTTGTTATGCCCTGAAGCCATTGAAAATTGGAATAGTTTTGCTCAAATTTTTGTAAGAGGCATAAGAAGATGTGGCAGATCCCATAAATAGTATATATTTTTGAGTGAGAGGACCAGTTAAGTGATTCAACATGATTGGATTGTGTTTGAATTGAGGACTGTAGCTTTAACTTTAGATTTGCTAGCATGCATGCAGGCACTGAAGTAGCGGTGATAACAGATATTCTGCGAAGGTCGAATGTTCGGTTCTTGGGGATTGCGGGAGGAGTAGAATTTTGTGGTTGACTGTTTCATTGTGAGTGTGGGGTTTAACGTACATATATATGTTCAAGTATAACTGCGAGTCTTTTGTTTAACTCTGCATAGATATGATTTAAAAGGATTATTTCAAAACGTAAATCGAACAACCCGACTGGAGCTTTGAATGTTTATACAACTCATTTGAACAACGATTGTAAAGTAAATCCAAGTCGCACATAAATTTGTGGCTTTATTTGTATTGTTTACTTACCCAAAAATTTACATACAGTCACACGCTTTTTTAGTTGTCATCTATTAGGTAGAGTGAGTTCAAGTCTTGCTTCACTAAAAGAACAAGAGAACAGAAAGAAATACAATAAGAATAAGAAAGGTAATTGTGAGTGGGGAAATAGAGAGAGTAAAAGCTTGAAAAGAGAATAAGTTTAGTCTTGAAGTACTTAAGTGTATGAGAATCACATAGAAAAGCAATAGAAAAAGATTTGAAAGTCAGTTAAATTATTCCTTTAACAGTGTCATATAATTATATAATAACTGTTTAAATGATGCATTTGATCCTTAAAATATGCAATCAAAAATTCGCCAGTTGAAGAGGAAGCCTTTTAAACTGAACTGAACTTTAAATAAAATCACGAGTCAACAACACACACAACTATAATTGTGCGAGATATTTCACTGTGAATAGCTAAATAATAAAGCAGAACAAAAATTTCCTTTCAAATCAACTGTCTGAAAGTTTGCAAATCAAATCGCCCGATGGAACATTCCGACTTATTAGTTGCTCGAGAGAGCAAAAACTTTTTGGCAAATTTGATTTCATCGTAAATTGCTCTGGCCATAGCCAAGGGACAGACAGGACGGGGCTTTCAGTAACCCGTCCGGTTGAGGTCCTTTTGACGTTCTTTTGACTTGCTGACATGTTTGTCCGTTGCCATTGCCGTCGCTCGCTTTTGGTTTGTCGCCCGGTCTTCTGCACAATATGCGAGTCATTCCAGCTTAAAATTGTTTCGCTTCGTGTTTTATACCCTGTTGCCATAGCGAAGTTGGCAAATGATGCCAATTAGGCATTCTATTAAACAGGGCAATTGGTGAATCTATACTACATTATGTGTTTGACTTGAATGAACAAAACTCAATAATAGTTACACTTGAGTTTGTTTTAAGATTTCTGTCTGTAATAATTTAATTATATTAATTATTGGATATTACTCATTTCTAAGAATTTGATCGAAGAGTAAGTTTAGTTTAGGTGATAAATTTAGTTTAAGTGCAAGTTCACAGTTTGCAACCACTGTGCAGGGTATTTCCCAGTCGAGTAGTGAAGTTTCAAACATTTTTTCTCCTCTCCATTTTGGGCTGCAAACAGTTTTGCATGCTCCCACAACAAGAACAACAGCAACAACTGAACGACGACAAACTAAGAGCCAAGTCAGAACGCAAAAGTCCTGAAGTTTTTCTCGCCTGGCATGCAGCTGAGTTTTCCTTTGTTATACCCTGAACCCATTGAAAATGGGAAAAACAGGGTATAATGTTTTTGTTGAAATGTATGTAACAGGGAGAAGGAGGCGTGGCAGACCCCATAAAGTATATATATTCTTGATCAGGGAGACAAGCCGAGTCGATTTGGCCCTGTCCGTCTGTCCGTCCGTCTGTCCGTCTGTCTGTCCGTATGTATGAACGCGTCGTTCTCAGAACCTACAAGAGCTAGAGACTTGAAATTTTTTATGTAGGTTCCTGTATAGCACGAAAAGATCGAGTTTGTTAAAAAAAATCGATAACTGTCTTAATTTTAATGTTATCGATTAAAAACGAAATCGATGCTCCGTTATATAATTATATATAATTCATCTTTATAGCTAGAGTCTTCAAATTTTGCATTTAGTGTTATGTGAGCATTACACAATTTCGGTTTTTGCTAAATTTTGGATGCCACGCCCCCTTCGCCTCAAAATTGTAAGTCCCGTATTTCAAATACTAGAGACTTGTGCTTTGGCACATACATACATATGGATGACATGATCACGCCCAACAAGTTTGATCAAAATCGTTACTCTAGAAAAAAAGTTATTAAACATTTAATTTCCCATAGCATTGCCATGCAAAGCAGCCAAAGAACAGCTGACGCACCGATTGGCGTGTGTGTGTGCGTGCGCCTGTGCGTGTGTGTGTACGTTTTGCTTGTAATGAACGTACATATGCATGTGTATATAAAAGAAACAAAGAATGCTTGGAATAACGGTTCTTCATAGGGTTTAGGGTATACCCTTGTCGAGCGGTCTCGACTAGAGTTTTCTTACTTGTTTTCCCTTTGTTTTTCTAACCACAAAGTCAACGCAGTGCAGTTCAGATTTCCCATATGCAGTTCTTGTTGCTAAAATGCATTGATTCCCCGCATTCTTCTTATTGTTGGCGCCAAACCACAAAAAAAAACTTTTTGATTTTTGTTTTTTTTCGTCGGGTTTACCAGAACTTTGTGAGAGCTCTCGAATTCAATTTTTAACTTTGTTTATCAGAGCTCCCTGTTTGTTACGCACTCTAAATTGTTCTTGTTGTTCGTTGTTTTGCGAATTTTTTGGTAATAATTTTGAATTGAATTGGATTTGACTAGCAGGAAATTGAAAGAGTTAGTTGGCTGGCATGAATAGAGAGCGATGGGTTATGGCTTGGGTATACCAAACTGGATATAAAAAGCAAACAATATTCAAACTAGTTCATGTAATCATCGTTTGGGGCTAGACTACCTCACAGTCCGCTCTGGCCGGATGAAGTTTCTATATACCTCTCATATATTTTTGGAGTTTCGCTATACTTTAAGCTCAAGTTTTAATATACAAATAAATCGCAAAAGTTCGTTCGACAACGGCGAACTTGGCAAACGCAGAAATGTTCGTAAACAATAACAACACTTTGCCATTAATCAATTGCAACTGCACTTGAAAGCCAAATTGAGAATTTCCCAAAAGTTTCCGCCGGAAAGCGTACTAGCGAAAGCTTCAAAATCTGTGTGTGTGTGAGCGAAGGGCTCTGCAGTTGACATCAGCACAAAAGCAAAGTGGAACTCGGCGGAAAGTTCAAGATTTTAATTAAACAAAGCAGCCAAGCACTGAAAATCGACACAGCAATAGACATAGCGGAACCGGTAATAGAGCTTAAGATAGTTAGTCTCTATCTTCCGCTCCCAACTATCTAAGGGGTTCAGATGAGGGGCGAGGTTTAAGGTAAGCGTGTGGGCACGACATGTGAGCTAAAAAAAAAACACATAACATAACCGAAAAGACCCATTAGCATAGCCAACGACCCAACAAACAAGGTAACAGCAACACGAGCTGGAACTTAGCTATCTATATATGTATATGCATACATATATATATTTGTAATTCTAGCTATGTTTATATAGCTGACATAGAAAAGTATATATTTTAAAGAGTTGCTTATCTGTTCGTACTGCTTGCATGCTCTATCTGATTTATGCTGGTTTATTAAAGATAATCTCGATCGACTCTCTGGCGCCCACCCACTGCCAACATTTAACTGTGAAACAAGAACAACAACGAGAACACTAACACACAAATTGCTTTATGTCGATGTCAGTTGCAATTGAGCCAAAAGCAGCTTAAACGAACTGAACAGCAACATTGGCATGGGACCTCAAAAGCCGTTAGACGTGCACACACACAGAGACAGCTACAGATATATGTATGTAGATACGTAAACAAGCCAACATATCCATACATGTGCACATATGGATATATATCGGAATATGCGTAGAGCAATAACAGCCATTGGGACAGCATAAAGTCACAGCAGACCAGCAGACCAGTTAGTCATTTTTACAGCGTTGCCTTCTGACATATGGACAACAACAACAACAACAACAGTGGGAGCAACAGCAACAGTAGCAACGACAACATTCAAAGGGTCGCCAACTGGCCCATCAAAAGTTGTGCACAGCGAGAAAAAAGTTTGACCGGAACATGTAATTGAATTTTGCATTTAACGCGACAGTTTTCTAGGTGTTCATTCAATTATAGCCGTCAGAAAAAAGTTAAAATGAGTACGAGCATGAGAGAGCTGTGGTATGTGCATGTGTCTGGGACATGGAATAGGAACTATCATACAAAATAGGAGCTAGACTTAAGAGTTGAATAAAATAGAAGACACTGATGATTATATCTATCAACATCTATCAAAACTGAAAATACTTTTCAAATATAGCATTGAAACTAGAATATTTGTTTATCTGTATTAGAATATTGTAATATATTAGATGATGTAGATGCGCTTCATAGTATTCAACTAATATCAGTATTCGATATCTAACAAGAAGGTTGCCGTCGGGCGCTACTGACTGCAGAATACTCATTTATCGTCAGGTCAGATGTTACAAAATTTAAATCTCTAGCGTCAATAGCGTAGCACTGCTTTTTACATTGCACAAAACCAATATATCCATTTCAATTTTTGTGAATGAGTATCATAATTATATTATGGATACTTTTGCCTGCTTATCGCTTCCCTCCTGCAAGCATGGACCAGCTGCATATACGTTTTCTTTAGAATTACTATAACTCTTGGTTTATTTTGGCTGTTGCAGCTGCCTTGGCCTGGGGAATTGTATTTTAGACAGCAACTTTTTGACCCGTCTTGTACATATTTTAAGAGATTCAGCAGCTGCCTTTTATGGCTGTTCTCTTAATTGAAACTTATGAATATGATATCGAATGTGGTCATAGACTGTGAAATGCACATTCATGAATTTTTATAGCTTCGCAAATGGTGCCCAAGGAAATAAATGTACAAATCCCAAATGGCTCGGGTGCAAACTTGTTGACATAATTTGAGAGTTCTCAGCAGAGATTGCAGTAGATTAGATAGCGAATATAATATTTGCAGAGCAAGAGAGCCGCAAGGAAACGATGTTTTTGCCATATTAGCATATCAAATTTCTTGACGAAAATACACAGAATGAATTTGTGTTTTTCTTTTGACATTCAGCCACTCTGCCACTCTGTCGGTCTGCCACTTTGCCATTTGATGTCAGAAGCCCACTTTCGAAAGGGGCAAAGTAGTGGGGTTGAGCTTGGGTGGCAAAACGTTTACCTAATGGCTCTTGTCTCGTTTTTCTTTAGTTTTCAGAACCATTAAATCGACCCGGTCGACTCCGGTTCTGTCCACTGACATTTGCTAATGGCTGCAAAATGGCCTGTGAAAGTGGCTCGCAAACATTTACATAAAGATTTCCTTGGTAAACAACAAATTTAAAAATTAATTATTCTCAACATTTAATCATAAACTGTATAATCATTGATCGAATGGAAAGTCAACGATGTAAATTGAATTCAATGATCAAACCATATTAAGTCGCTACAGAAAGAAAACTAATTGAAAGCATTTAAATTTAAAATGCATAAAGTAGATGTAGTTTACAACCTCTTAGTTGTTATTATAATCTATGCCTAGCTAAAGCCGAGTTGACTGCTTGAGGCAAAGACAACTGCAGTCCCACTTCAGCTACTTAAGCTACTTTTCATTCATTAGCATAATGACACTTTACAACACTGGCAGATATTTAAGAGCCGACTATTTTGCATTATATGCAAATAGATGAACTCATTTCGCCAACTTCTTGTAAACTCGTAGCCTTAAACTAGCAACAATTAGTGTTTCACGAATTAGCCAGCAATCAAGATGCTGTAGAGTCCCTTAAGTGCTTGCATTCAGGCATTCGACCAGAAATGTCGATCTCCTTTAGCTTTAAAGCAGAGCAACGAGTGCTGCAAAGCGCTGATAAAGCACAAAAGTGCCTGGTCATAATATTTGAAACGTGAGACTTTTACATTGTGGAGCACTCAACGAAGAGGCGTCAAGAATTTTTTCTCCTCTTCGCCTTGTTCCGTGCTGAGAAAAAAACATACGCAGAGGAATGGCCAAAGAAAATTTATTCCTGTCTTTTTTTTATAAATATATATATAGATACACACAGATATATATATGTATACCCTTGTCGATGAAATGACGCAATCGAAAGGAGCTTAACTGATAACAAAGTGTATTCAGCGTATATTTCCGAATTGATAAAATCCTGATTCAGCTTTGTTTCCAGTTCCTCATTTCTGTGTCTATATATCTATAGCCATAAATTCTGCTAGGGTATCTCAGATTCCGCTAACTGTATTTAATTCACCTCTGTAATTTTCCGCTTTTCCGTGCGGCGTTAAAACAAAAGCAAAAGACCTGAAAGCGACGAGCGCAAACAATGGAGCCGTTTATTGCATTGATTATGAAATTTTTCGTTTTCGCTTTAATTTTATTATTATTATTTTAATTTTTTCCCCATTTTCATGCAGTTTAAATGCTGGGAAATTACACACACATTCTTGTTCTACACATATGGACAAATATGTATAACAAGTTTACAGTTACTTATCATGTAATTATATACACAAACATGCGTGAGAGTGTAAGTGTGGTGTGTGTGCGAGTGTTTCAATGTGTTAACCTGACGCAACTCTGTGGGAACTGGGAAATATTCGACTTATTTGAGATAGTTGCCTCATTATTTGGTGTGCATCTAATTACGTTGAGTGTTTGATTTAATTTGATGATTAAAGTACGCTCAGAAAGCAAGCAAGTACTTCAATCAATGATATCACAGCTTCAGTCGCATCGAGTGACTTTAACTGGAAAATAAGGTTAGTGGTTCTGCACTAGTGGGAATACGACTGCACTAAATGTAGCAGCTGTCAGTGAACTTTGACTAAATGCTAAAAACAAATACTAATCGACATACGAGTACCAAACCTATTTGGTCAACTCATGATTGGACACGCAGAGACCGTCCCCATGTGTTACGCATCATTAGCAAACTAGCTGAAAGAGTTGGGCGGGCGCGACGGCTTCCATTGTTGCGAGAGCGTGACCAGAAACTGAAGCCAAAGCTGTCGGCTGATATAATGATTATATTGCGCGCCGCAGTTTATATGGTAAAACGATATGATTGCATGATGACATGACATATAATAAAGTCCATTGAAGAGCCTCGCAGCCATAGCCATAGCCGCAGACGGAGGCGGTGTCGGAGGCACAGACAATGCTCAAGTAAAAGACAATATTTGCATTAGAGATGGACTTAAGCTAAGAAAATAATCATGAACTTTTCAATATTACCTGCTTCTATGTAAATCATACAAAAAAGGAGAAAGAGAGAGAGAGGAGAAAGTAAGGAAAGCCCAACGGGGTCACAGGCGAAACCATAAATGTGTAATACTTCTCTCACGACACGCACCCATCTCTAATGCCAGCCTTAGCGGCATAAAAAAATGAGACGCCAGCGGAAAATTGACAGCACGCCAACAACAGCAGAAAGAAACTATTCGATCCAAACACGCGGGGGCGTTGTGAAAGGGGCACCAAAATCCAAGTAGTATGAAGTAATGGAATAAATGGAACACAGCATGCACCGAGAGCGCCTCGTGGGGGAGTCTAGCAACTAATTTTAGTGACACAAGTTATTAGCTGCAAGCATGTGTGAGTGTGTGAGTGTGTGAGTGTGGACAACGATATCAAGGGATTAAAGTAAATATTGTGATATGGATAATCGATAGGCCTGCATTGAGGCCAGGCAAATAAGAGGAGATAGTAGGAATGATGTAATGAGTGGATACACTTAGGAGCAGAAGCTCTTATTCAAAAACATTTATAAAATAGAAGCAAAGAAATTGAAAAGAGAAAAATCTGTTTGCTGTCGAAGGACCAGGGATTAGATACAGGAAACTGCTGCAATGAGGAAGAATTTGGCTGAGCGAGAAAAAATAATGTGCAAAGGAAATTAAATAAGCAAATAAAAGCAGAGCAGGAAACGGAAGCAGCTAAATGAATAGCACATCATATCGCGCTTGTAGATCACAATTTATGTACCACAGCGCTCCCTGGAGGGCGCTTACCACCCACCCCACCCACTGCACCTCGTCCCGCTTTTAAATTCACATGTTATAAATGCCAACTTACAGAAAAATCAGAAAAGTTGTGCTGCAACTTTTAGTGCCATGCCAGCGAGTCCTGGGCAAGGACAGCAAAAAAACACAAACATAAATCAAGACTAACAGACACACACACACACACACCCAACTACACTCACTTGCAGTGCGAATGCCTGGTGTAAGGAATTAAAGAACAATGCGGCGCGGTAAATGCTTCTCCAGTAACCAGATTCGCGCTACTTAATGCTCTTGTTGTGCGAATAATTAAAAACACGGCACAAAGCACTGCAGGAGCGGTACAAAACGTTAGCTCATTTATTTCGCTTCCAATTTCGGTCTAAATCGTACTGTGCATCCTGTCCAAGGGCTAAGTTAGGCAACAACAACGACCATTCAGCGCTCTGCCACTCTCTGCAACTCCGCGACTGTGCACAACCGCCAACAACGCCGCGCGAAACGCAACTGAACGCAGCGCACGACCAAACGGACGAACCTCAACAATTTCGACTGCGACTTCGAAACTCCACTCGTTGGCTCGGCTCCAAGAACAACAACAAAAGTAACAAGAGCAAGAGCAACAGCTGCCCGCTTTCGGCTTGCGGCCCGACGGCGTACGGCTGCCTCGGTTAAACAGCAACAATGCGTTGGTTCTTGTCTTTGTGCTCCGCTTGCTCCGCTTGTGCGTGCATTCGTGGATTTCCAACTGTAATTTTTGAAGTCTTGATTTGAAGTGTTTAGTTGCCTAAAAGAGCACACATACACACACACATACCAACAGGGATTCGAGTTCGAATCACTGACTATTGTTTAACTGGGATATTGGCATACGAAAAGCAAGCAATGCGATTTACTCTTTAGATTCTTAATGTTTAGTTAACATACATATATTTAATACTAACTTATGCTTTACTTATCGTAATACTTGTTACATTTATACTTAATGTTTGTGCATGATTCGGATTGAGCAACAATCCAGTGCTTAAGCTACAGTAAAGCTGTTGTAAAGTTCTTGAACCCTGCTGCCTATGAGCCATTTAACTTGGCAAAGTACTCGTGCGGCAGCAACGTGGAAATCTTTACCATGGCATTAATCTGCGAACTGCTTAGCGCGGTGAGTACATGCCTTCTGGTAGATTGGCAAGACTCAAGGGTGCACCAGGTTCGCTTGAATGGGGGCTTAGCTGGGGCTCAGTTGAGTGCAGCAATTAACTGTAAGGGAATGCCTGCAAAAAACAAAAACAAATCCGCAAGGGGGCGTAAGTCGAAGCAGGAGGTAGGCAAGAGAGAGAGAGAGAGAGAGAGAGAGAGAGAGAGAGAGAGAGAGAGAGAGAGAGTGAGAGAGAGCTCAAGTGGCCCTAAAAGCAGAAGCAGAAACAGAAACAACCAGATAGCTTAAGAAACAAAGAATCAAGTAACTTTTAAGTGGAGAAGGTCGCCGTTTATTGATCGCGACGGGGCGACGCGAACGCCGACGATGGTAAAAGCAAAAGTAAAAGCAACAGCAAGAGCAACTGCAAAAGCTAAAGCACAAACCAAAACAGAACAGACAACAAGAGAAGCGCCCGCAACCGGGAATTGGCACAGGCCCTTGAAAAATCCATTGAGCCCACGCAGAATGCGACTCGACGTGAAGATGACGACCAAGTGCAAGTGGCATTAACTGAGCGGAATAGGCGACGGCCAGGAGACGCACATCTGAATGCCCTGCAAGTGTGCACATTCGGCTGACATACGAACAGAGGATGATCAAATAAAGTTATTAATTAAATAAAAAAAAATATAAATTAATTATAACTATATTTTCCTATTGTATTTTATTAAAATATTTTTATGGGTATTTCTATTTGCCTACAATTTCAAAAACTAAAAAACTAACAGCTGACATTATATAGTAGATTTATATACCCTTTCAGACTCGCTCTTAAAAGTACCTTATATTTCCCGTCTTAAGATTGACTAGAAATAAATTATCTAATAGCCATCCCAATATATCCTTCTGAGTTAAGACATCTGCACAGATCAGTGCAGTAAAATTATGCAAACATGAATGAATGATTTTGCAAAGATCTGGGCCAGCCTAAATGTTTGCTTATATAAAATTGCAAACTGTGCTTTGTCCGCTCCTTACAGAAATTGATGACTCGATTTTGTGGTGTGCAACAAATGGGGCACGTCATTGCCCTACAAACGACATCCTCTTCAAGGAAATGTTTTTTTATCTGCGAGCCGAAGAGTGTAATCTGAACAGCTGGCGGCTTAGTCGGCTATACCCGACTGCACAATACTCTATTTCAAATTTTAAGTCAAAGCAACAGAAATAGAGATTCATTTGCAAGTGAAGAATAAATATAAATGTTAAATAAATATATAGAAATAATAAATATAATATATAAAAATACCAGACTACATATTTGCAACAGAATCTTAATTTTTTTGTTTTCAATTTCGACTTTTAAATAATTCTACAGTGAAACCTCGATATCACGAACTTCTTTATAACGAAAAACTCAACATAGCTCAACCCCTCAGATTTGAGGTTTCACTGTATATACATATATTCATTTAAAACCTTTGTCCTTTGTCATTTTGTGATTGGGGTGGACAAATCGCCAATGCTTCAGTGAGTGAAGGTGTTTCAACTGTTGTCCACTAAGTCAGTGCTTACAGAACCAATATATTATTGGTCGATTTGTAAATAGGGTATGATATTCGGCAAGTTTACTGTGGCAGGACATTTCACTTGACTTGCAGGTCAATTGCACTGCAGTCGTCAGTCGGCAATCGAGAGTCGCGAGTCGAGAGTCGACAGTCGGTCACTGTCCTCGTTCACGTTCACGCTCATGTTCCCGTTCACATTTTCGTCCCCAGTTGGCAATACACTTCGGGCCAGTTGCAGAAGTACCGCCAGTAGAGCTGCACTCAACTAAAACGTAACGGTAGAAAAGAGCCAGTCAGTCGACCGTCAGCCAGCCAGCCAGTCAGTCAGTCAGTCAGTCAGTTAGTCAGTGAGCACTCGAAGTGCGTGCAACGTTTGTCAAATTGCAGCGTTTGCCACTTTCTGTTCCCATAGCCAACGAGGGTATTTCCCCCCACATGCCTACACCCCTGCCTCTCTCTTTCAGTTGGCCCATACCAATCCCCAATATAGCCGCAACCGGTAGCCGCATCGCCAGCAGTTGACAAAACCCAACCAAGCAACCAACAACAACAACAACAACAACATCAGGGACCGCAGCATTTGTAATGGAAATGAAAATTCCTGCATTGAAATCTCGTTTTATTTGCTTTGTTGCCGTTTGTTGGCGTTTTTGCGGTTTATTATTGTTTATATACCCTAAACATCGGCTATTAAAGCTCATAGGCAAGCTGAGCTTTAGTTTAAAGAAAGATAAATCTTAATCAACGTAATCATTATACTAATCAAAGCCAATTGGCAGGGGCACTTGTCAAATGTTATAAATATATTTTTTTGTATTATATTATATTATATTATATTATTATATATTATATTATATAATAATTTAAGCTTATAATATATAGCTTAAAAAGTTTTAATATTATTTAATAATATTTAATTTATTATTTAATAATATTATTATTAATATTAGTTATATAGTCTGCATGTAGCAAAAGAGTATAGAAGGTAATGTATTTATTAAGTCTTCAACTAGCCACAGATGGTCGGTAGATCGTTCATTAATTGCTTCGTTTAGTATTTAACATTTAAGTAAGGGTATTTGATCGTCGGGTTGACACACATATTGGCCAGTTCCTGCTCGTCCGACTGTTAGTGACATTGCCCATCAGTCGGCGTCATTGTCGTCGTTGTTGTTCCTCTTATTGTTTATTTTAACTGTTGCACTTTTGCGCGCATTCCAAGTCTTCGTTTATTTCGGACTGCATTGTGTCCATTAAATGAGTTTGGCTCCTTCTCCATGCCAGTCACGACAAACGTAATGCCACCCAAAAGCGAAACTCAATTGGCATAAGGAAATGATTTTCATCAACATTTTCTTTTTAAGCCTCGCACACATAGGGGATTTTCTTTTAAGTTTCTGCCGATTCATGCGAAAATCAAATTATTATAATAAGAGATGCGCTAAACTAAGCATTAATGAACATTTTTTTTTTCGTAACGTGTTAAACACGTAATGCCGTTAATCAACATTCTCATCGTGACAAACTGAATAATGTATGAGCTCGAGACATTCTTTAATTAGATTTCAGCCCAATGCGAAAGAAGCTTAAGAAGCTAGAGAAGATACCAAATCTTGCTCTCTGTCAACTTGTCCCCTGATAACGAATAAAAAACGAAGCCAAATTTAAGCAGAGATACAAAACAAATCTGAAGAGTTAAATAAAGAGTATTATGTTAAAGCGAGTTATTTATTCTTTGTTTGCTCTGCGAATTTGCTTTTTTCCAAAACCCAAAAGTATTTTAGGAACTCCCCCTCCCTAGTGCTTATAGAACAAAAGTAATCTAAATATTCTAAACTGATCCAAATCGTTTTTCTATCTTTATTTTTAATCAATAAAATTTTATTTTACTTTTTATTTTCGAAAACGTTTTTTCCATCGTTAATTTAGATTTACTATAAAAATATATATTTATTTTTTATAATTTTTCATGATGCTAATCCCTCAGTTCTGTTCAGCTACAAAGGCTTAAAGCTTATTTGGAGCATTTTTGACCAATATTACTATAAGCCAGATTAGCGTGTTGACGTGTGGCTGTTCCAAATCGTTAACTCACAGTTCGCTAATAACAAAAAAATATGTTTTACACAACATTTTTAGCGTGTCATTGGCAAAAGTCGTTCAATGAAGCTCAATTACTAAGCGCAGACCCGTGAACGTACACCAGATTCATATCTCGAATACTCACTCCCTATAAGGCAGAGTGAAGCCTAGTTCAGGGTATACCCTAGTCGAGTCATTACCACTGCATCACGTTTAATTATTGTTTTGAACGAATGGAAATTTAAATGAGCAACGATTTGATTATAGTTTTGGGGTTTTACTGCAGTCAATAACATTTATTGCATACATCGAAGCTAATCAAATTGGATTGGAAAACAAATTGTTCCGCTGAGTAACATTTATATCCGGAAATGCGAAGTCGATAAGCATTTTAGAAAAACTGCTTTGCCAATACCCATTTGCCTATCTTGGACTGTGTCGGACGGGAAGGAGAAGGAATGCGCTTATATACCAATTAGTGTGCCCATTACGAAAACATCAAAAGGCAGTCACAACAAGAGTAGCTGATAACTTTTTAAGTAATTTTCAGTTTGTAAAAGTAGATAAATATTACGTTGCAAAAATGCATTTACTTTGCCCAACATATATATATACAAATGTGGCTGAATACATGTGTTTCTATGCACATGTTTGTATACATATGCTTATATACCAATTTGTATGCAACAAGAAGAAGAATGCCAAGCTAAAGCGAGATTAGAAATGGGCAACAAGGTTTAAGAGCACAAATAACTGTTTAGCTGCTAATGGAGCGGCGGCGGCATCGCCAATAGTGTGTGAAAAAGGGTCAAAGAAAGCAAAGAAAGGTAATGTATTTGTCTGCGTGTAAGACAAAGGGGAAAGTACAAAGCGTTGCAAAAAGAAAAAAAGAGAAGAAAAGAAGAATGATTATAAAAATAAAAAGCAGCAGCAGAAAATCAATTTAAATTGAATTATACAATAAAGCAATATACGAGATGCAAGCGAAGAATTGGTGAGAATTGAAGTAAAGCATAAGAAAGCTGAATGAATGAATGCGAATGTTAGTGAGTAAGCAAGAAAGCTAAATAAAGATGAGCTGTCGCAGCGGCAGCGGCAGCGGCAGCGGCAGAGGCATCGACAGCGGCTGCTGCATAAATTAAAGCCGCAGCAATTTTGTAACAATTTGTAAGAGCGGCGGCAGCAGCAGCAGCAACGGCAGCGGCAGGCGATACAAAAAGGAGATGCAATTATTGTGGTGTGGCCAGACTGTCTGGGTTTATTTATTTCACTTGTTTTTAGGCCTTTGCAAAATTGCTGATAGCAATTGTGGTAGGTGGTGGAGGGAAAGTGATAGACAACCTTGACGCACAGCGTCAGGTGCGTTGTAACGGTAATTGAACGCAAATCTACACACACATACACACAGAGCCACACACACAACTATACACAGAGCGTGTAGCAATTTTAATAATTTGATTTAAGTCGAGTAAAATATACAAATTTAGTTGTCTTTCGCCTGGTGAGTTTGTGTTGCCGCTCAACTAAACTTGAATCCGGTTTCTTATGTGTTTTTGTTGGGATTATAAACAGAGGGTTGAATTTGAATGTATGCGTGCGTGTTGTGTGTGTGTGTGTGCTATTGTGTCTGTGTTGTTAGGATGAAAATACTATTGATTCTTGAGACCTGCCCTTTGTACGCACCTTTTTATATAGCCCTGCACTTGTTCTAGTCACTTTTTGTTAATAACTTCTTACATTTTATTTCATTGTAAACACCCACACACATACACACTCTCACAAACGTGCTCAGTGTCGCGTAATCCTTGCACCAAAACACATGTAAAGCTAGACTTACTGATTTGTCTAGTAACTACGAATGTTTATATCTTTTTAAAAAGACCGTTAACGACGCGGCGGCTTTAATGCATTTAATATTATTTAAATGTAAACATTACGCTTAATCAGTTGAAAACACGAAGCGTACCCACCACAAGCGTCACTGTTGGGCAAGACTAAGCGCGAGACTGCTGATCAGTGTGACCGCACTGTGAAATCGGCAAAAAGAGTAACCAATTGGTCACAGATGTGAAAATTATCGACTGTTACTTGTATTATCGATGCCTTAAAACAGCTGAGCAGGTAATCGAATACTTTGGCGGTTAAGCTCGAAATCAATTATTATGAATAATAGTGAAGTAGTATTATTAATAATAGTAGTATGTTAATTAGCGCACGCAGTGTTATAATTAAGATTTAAGAATGCTGCTAGCATTCAATGAAGTTAATACCCAATGTGATTTCGCAATGCCGGGGAACTTCCCGAATGACTGCAGAGGAAGTTCATTGCCAAACATCAGTAATAATCAGAAACAGAAAAAAAGAAGGAGAGAGTAACACAATAAAACCTAAACAAGACGCCTATTGACGACTGTTAATTATTGTCTAGCTGAAACAAAGTACAAGAGCCGAGATAACGAGACTCTTGATAAAGTGCAACTCCCCGCGACGGTTCGATCAACGTTTTTTCAGCTGCCTGGCGAACAGCTGGCAGTTCAGTTACGTTGAGTCAGCAAAGCCATGCGGAACCTCGCTCCACTGCTAACGCTAATATTTGCGATCTCTTGGAAGATCTGTGACGCAGCTGCGCCGGCCCGTCGCCCGAGCGAACGAATCGTGAACGGGCGGGAGGCTAACGAGGGCGAGTTCCCCTATCAGCTGTCGCTGCGTCGCCTCACCGTGCACATCTGCGGCGCCTCTGTCTTGGACGGGAGCTGGGCCATCACTGCCGCCCACTGCGTCGACGGGCACGAGAAGCAGCCGCAGGAGTTCACCCTCCGGCTGGGCAGCGTCAAGCGCTCCAGTGGCGGCACCCTGATGAGCGTGCGCACGATCTACAAGCATCCTTCGTACGACCCCAAGGACATGAACTTCGACGTGGCCCTGCTGCGCACTCAACTGGGCGCCCTGACCCTAGACCCAAACGTGTCGCCCATCCCGCTGCCCGCCGCTGGCACAACCATTCCGGAGAACCAACTGGCCGTCGTATCCGGCTGGGGCTACATGAGCAGCACGGAATCGGTTCTATCCTCCGTGCTGAAGTACACCACGGTGCGAACGGTTAATCAGGAAAGGTGTCACAACGATTTGAGATACCACGGCGGAGTCACTGAAGCGTAAGTAGAGAGTGGGAGAGAGGGGAAGAGAGAGGGAGAGGGAGAGGGAGATATGCTTCAGCCAATATCCAATTAATATTGAATTGTGTCTCTTGTTTCGGCAGAATGTTCTGCGCCTCGGCACGTAACACAGATGCATGTCAGGGTGAGTAATTAAGTGGAATCACTTCTCGGTTTAAATAACAATTTGATAACATTTCCGATTCCGCCTTGGAATAGGCGACAGCGGTGGTCCGCTTACAGCTCAGGGCACGCTCATCGGCATCGTGTCTTGGGGCGTGGGCTGTGCAGGTGGGTGTTAAATCTACTATAATTTACTATATATATATTTACACTCAATGTTACGTTTTTAGATCCGTTCTATCCGGGAGTTTATACGCGACTGTCGCATCCGTCGATCAGAGGCTGGGTGCGATTGCTGACCAAATTGTGAATTGAAATGAATTTTGACTGCTAATTAAATAAATTAAAGATCAGATTTATCAAATTGCACAGCTTTGCTTAATTGTGACTTCTAATTAAACAAATTAACAGTAATAGACTTATCAAATTGCGAAGTTTCTCTCCATTTAGCCAAAGTACTCACTTTCAAAGTGCGCGCGCTGCTCTTTCGTTGTTATCGATAGTTGCGTGCTCGCTCCGCTTGTTAGCATCTGACACATCCCTAGGCCCACTTCTTATTGGAAAATTTGTGCACACATCGCTTTGGCTGCGCTTGTGCTTAACAGACGATTTAATTTAGACCCAAGTAAATAGATTAATTGCGATTAGAAACGGTTTGGAAACCAACGACTCGAGCAGAACAACAAAGCACAAAAGAGCGCCTGAACGACAACGTGCGGCACAAGCGAAAAGCAGCAGAGTGGGAGTGGCAAGTGGGACGTTGGTTGGCGGCGCGCATTTCTTATTGGGGTAAATGCAAACTAAGAGAAAAGCAAAGAAAACAGAATCTGTTTATAAATAAACCAAAACAACAACAGTTTGTGCGTTCAGCAGTTCAGTCTTGTGGTGAATGTGGTGGCGCTGGTGCTGGCTGTGCCTCAAAATGATCTACAAACTGTTTTGCTGCTCTGTGAGTCTCGTCTTCTTCTGCTTCAACGTGCTTTGGTTCTTCTGCAACTTGGCCATTCCCTGGTGCACTCTCACCCTGGTGGCCATTTGTGTGGCGTCGAAGTTCGTCAAGCTGCAGCGCAGCCCCAACGAGAAGCGCCTGCTCAGCCTGCTCAACACGCCGAACGATTGGCCCAATTACTGGCCCATCGCGAACCGCGGCGCCGGCTACGACGCGCCCGAGAACTCGCAGGCAGCTGTCAAGAAGGTGAGTGAGTGTGTTTTGTGACGTCATCGTCGTCGGCTGAGCCAGACGGTGGTTGTTCGGCAATCAAAAATCAATAGTAAGCAACCCCATTTGCCTTTGCAGTGTCTGGCACGTGGCTACCGCAATGTCCTGCTGGATGCCGGCATTACGGCCTGCAGCGAAATCGTTATAGCCAACCGGCTGACCGTGGAGCGGGCCGGCCTCACGGGCAACCTCTCGCACCACACACTCCACGAACTGCAGCAGCTGAGCATAACGGAGCAGCACCCAATGGGGTACACTACAAAAAATACACGAGTCACAACTCTGCTGAAACTCATCTCTCTCTCTCTCTCTCTCTCTCTCTCGGCTCATTCCAGCTCGCAGTATGACCGGGAGTCGGTGTCCACCTTGAAGCAGCTGGCGGACTTTCTGGAGGAGCAGAACATGCCGCCCACTCTATTCCTGCACCTGCAGGACACCAGCGCGCTCATGATCGATCAGCTGCAGAAGTTTATGGCAGCAAACGAGACGTTTACTCAGCGAACCGTTGTGGTCAGCCGTTCGCCCTTGGCCATTTACCAGGTGCGTAGATCAGAAGAAAGCCTTAACTCTCTTAATATTCATAAATATACTTCAACAACTCATATTCACCGCTTTGCTCTGCAGCTGCGCAAGTTGAGGCCGGAAATAATTTGCGGGCTGTGGCATGAGACCTATTTGTCGCTGTCCATTCTCAAATCCTCAACGCTAATCACCTCAATTTACGGCGCAATTTTGCGAAACATAATTGCGCCTGTTATTGGCATTAGTGTTGTTTTCCTCAACAAGGAAGAGTTCAATTTGTAAGTTAATCAAAACCAAAATGAATTCGTTTTGCCCCCGCTCAAGCAACCGTTAATTGAATTATTTGGCAACGCCCCAAAACTGAGTTTCGATAACTTTGCGAAGCTCATCTTTGGATTTCATGCTAGGTGGCAGCACTGCAGTCACAAATGTCGACCGTTGCTTGAGCAAGTGAAATTAAATTTGGCACACAATTGAACCACATTTATATATTTATATTTAACATTTAAATGTGTTGCAGGCACATAGGCGATCTCTGGCGCAATGTGGGCGTACGTCCAATTGCTTACATGGTTAATTCGCCCAACGAGAAGCGCTATTTTCAGAAGACAATGAAAACACAATACCTCACGGACTCTCTGCGCTCCGAACCGCATCTCTTGATGAAGGCCTAAAAGCAAAGAACGAAGCAAGCAAAACTTGAAGTTGAGAGCAAAGAACATGCGCGCACAAAGCACACACAAATCATTTGCATTTACGTTTATTAATAGAGAGTCTATGCACAGTTTGCTTCTAGATTAATTGCTTAATTTGTAGCGCGCCTATTCGAAAATTGAAGTTGTTTTGGTTTTGTTAATGCTTGACAGCTTTTGAAAGTATTATTCAGTGAAATTGATGCTATGTCTTATACTCGGATGTTTTTTATACATACATTTATTTTATGCTAAGTTCATTGTGCGTAGATGCTATTTACGATAAGATATCCAGACGTCCTCTATCAATATTTATTATTTTTATTATATGTTATATTTATTTATCGCTCTTTCTTGTTATATATATATAATTTTATATATTTTTATATTCTACTATACCTATACTTCCGATGGTTTTTTTATCTGGCACAAATTTCATGAAAACATGTAAAAACAAAGCAAAACTCTGCCACGAAATGTTCTCAAGCGAAAGTTTTCTACAATATATGTATAACCATATTATTATGGGCAGCTTTTATACTCCACTCTACTAATATTTTGTAGTCCCTTGTTATTTAGAGCCCACAGTATACAAAAAACTATCGCAATGCCTGTTGTATTGAGAGACACGGCCCGAAATAGAAAAACTTTGATGTCTGAACGAATTAGCTATACGATTATACCAAAAAGCAGAACTATTTTATATTGATATAATGGATCTATTATGTATTTGTGCGAAGAATACTTTTAAAAATCAAATAAACGAAAGTGAAATTATGTGTTTTATTCTTTCTCAATCTTTAGCTAATCATTTTTGCAGAGAATTATTCCATCCAGTGTGTATTACCCATTCTATGGATCGTATCGAAGCAAGCCTATAAGTTGTTTACAATGAAATCCACTCTAGATTGATCTAGATATGGAAGTATCAAGATCCGCGTATAAGTTTTAAAATATTTTTATGTTTTCTTTATTAGTTATTTTATTTTCTTCAGAATTCTTACAAGTTAAGCTATGTATTTATATATATATATATAGAAGTATTCATATGCATTGTGTAATTAGTTACATCTAGAAATTAAGGTTTGTTTAAGTATGTATTCATTATGTATGCGTGCGTGAGCTCCAACTCTCTCTCTCCCTCTATTATTCTTTCTACTTTCTGCTTGTTTTTTTACTCATTTATTTTTAAACTTAAAAATTAACAATACGTAGTTACATTAGATTACCATGCTGCAAACCTTTTTGTACACAGGAGGCATAAACAATAAACATAAAAAAGAGTTCAAACTTTAAAGTATGGTAGGTAATGGAATTCATTTGCGGCGAGACCGTGTCGAACGTGTGGGCGCCTCTGCCTGTGTTGGGGGCTCCTCCAGCGCCTCGAAATGCACTTTGCGACCGCGTCCAGCGCGCGTTGGCGCCGTCGTCTCCGGCGCACCCTCCACAGTGTCCTCACCGGCTATAGCGGTACGTGCGGCACGTCCACGTAAAGCCGGCGGTCGCTTGGCAGCCTGCTCTTCTGTTGGCACCAGATCCACGTGCGTGGTTATGGTCGGCGTCTTGCCCCGCGTCTTCTTGGTAGCCGGCTGGTCGTCTGTCGGCTCCTCCTCAGCTGCTGTAGTTTTGCCTTTACCGCGTGCATTGCGCTTGGTCGTTTGTTTGGGCTCCGGCTCCGGCTCCGGTGCCAACTCCTGTTCCGCATCTTCGTGCTGACTGCTGGCGGCACTGTCCTTGCGACTGCGTGCCATGCGCTTTCCAACTGGCAGCGCAGCGGACACAACCTCTGGTACATCAGCTGGTTCAGGAGCTTTGCGCCGACCACCACGCGATTTGGTTGCCGGCACGGGCGTTGCTTGGTCCGTTAAGAGCTTCTTCTCTAGCGGCTGGTCGCCGTCATCTTTGGCCTTGCGCCGCCTTGGCGTTGCAGGACGTTGCGCAGCTGTTGGCGTGTCGACTAGTAGCTCTAACGCCTTGGCAGTTGGCTGTCGAACACGACGCCCACGTGAAGTCCCTGGCTTGTCATCGTCCGATGTTTCATTATAGTTCTTGCGTGGCATATTACGTCCTTCACGCCGCTGCGAGCTAGTTGCCTCTGGCAGTATTATAGCTAGTCCAGACGGTGTATGAGGTGCCGGAAGCTCTGTAGTGGACTCGATCATTGCCTCCTGTTTGGGATTTGGAGTTGGCGTGGCGGGCTTTGGCGTGGGCGGTGCCACGGAGTCAGTTGCTTTATTCGCCGCTTTGCTAGCTGCTGGCTTGCGTGCACGACGCGGCGAAGACGTGAAGCCCCGCTTATCCTCATCCGATGTTTCATCATAATTTTTGCGCGGCAAATTGCGACCTTCGCGACGTCGCGGGGTCAGTTCATCCTCTGAGCTAGGAGGCTGTGGCCTTGGCGATGCAGACACAATAACTGCGGACGATTCAGGCGTGTCCTTGGGTACCTCTACTGGTTCCTCAACCGCCGACGCTTTGCGTCCACGTCGCGCAGTTGCTTTCTTAGCCAATGTCGGTCGTTCCACTACAGGTGTGTCGGCATGAGCGGAGGCCTTACGGATTCGTCGCATGGGCTTCTTCTCCACTGCAGGTTCCGTTGCATCTGAATCATGATGTTCCACATCTGCGCTGGGTTTGCGTCCACGTTTAGCCACTTTTTTCACTGGCTCTGTGTCGTCCGGGTGAGTTTCAGCGCGACCGCGCCGTTTTGGTTTCAAGTCAACGGGTTCAGCTGGCGCCTCTGCATCGGTTGCGGCTTTGCGTCCACGTCGCGATCCCGATGCCACACCCAAGTCTTGTTGCGGAACATCCTCTGGATGAACAGACGGACGGCGACCACGCCTTTTGATTATGGGTGTCATCGATGCCGAAGCTTCTGGCTCTTCCACACGGAGAATCTTTGACAAGGGCTCTTCTGTTTCTTCAATAATGTCCATGGTTTCCTTGGATGGCGCTTGTTGCTCCACAGTTTCCGCAGAAGCTTTCCGAGTATTTCGCGTTGTTTTGCGCTCGGGCAGTTCGCGTGCTTCCTCTGTAGATGCTTTGCGACCTCGACGTTTGGGCTTCTCTTTGATAGGCTCATCATTGGGTTTCACAGGTTCAAACACATCAACGGCAACAACTTCAGCGGACGGCTTACGTCCACGTCGCTTTGGCTTGTCCGTGTCTGTTGTTGGTTTCTCCACTTCTTCAATACTTGTAGTGGGCTGTTGTTCGTGCTGGATGGATCTGTCCAAGTCTTTTGTGTTTTCAACAAGTTTTTCTTGTTCTGCTATCTCCTTTGGTTCTATCTCAGTTGCCGTTTGCTTTTGCCCACGTCTCGTTCTTGGCTTATGCAAGTCTGTTGCTTTCACAACATTTTCTTCCTCTGGTTTTTCCTCAGCATGCTCTTTAGCTTCATCAGCTGTAGGTTTTCTTCCACGTTTTGGTTTTAGATTATCTTGTCTTTCACTATCTTTGTCAACTGTTTCTTCGAGTTTCTTCTCTGTCGAAGATTCAGTTTGATCTTCTGTTGCCTTCCTCTGCCGACGTTTTAATTTAGGTAAATCGCTTTGCTCTTCAGACTTATTTTCTGTGTCTTCTACAGTTTCCTTTGAGATTATGTTAACTTGGCTTTCCTCAGCATCAACAGATTTTCTACCACGATTCGAATTGCCTATATCGGTCAATTCGTGGGGTTTGTTCTCTGCAGATGTAGCAGGGTGTTCTGCAGCTGATTCTTCTATTTTCTTCTCAACATTTGCAGACGATTTACTAGTTTCCTTCTTTCCACGTCGCTTTTGTTTGGGCAGTTCGTTTTGTTCCTCAGACTTAACTTCTGCACGATCAAGAGTTTCTTCTGCGATTGTGTCCGGAGCTTTGTGTTCTTCGGGATCAACTGATTTTCTTGCACGACGTGTTGATCTAGAGGGATAACTTGTTGCAGCCAGCTTTTGTGTTTCGCTTTCTTCATCAATGGGTTGTACTAAGTTCTTCTCTGGTTCATTATCTTGTGCCTCGACGGTTGGTTTTCTTCCACGTCGATTTGTTTTCGAGCGATGTTCAGGTATCTCTATGTGCGTGACAGTTTCTTCCGTTTTGGCTTCTTCCAATTTCTTTTCATCAATTTCCACTGCTGCTTTCCTGCCACGACGTTTCGATTTATGAAGTTCGCTAGCTTCTTCAGGGTTCATTTCAACCGTTTCTGTAGTCGTTTCACCAGTATCAATTGACTTTCTTCCGCGCAGTTTCAAATTGTTTTCTGTACGAGTTTCAATAGCTTCCTCGATTGTTTTATAATCCTCTTTTTCTTCGCGTACTCGACTCTCAGTATTGTCTGTTTGTACGTTTGTATCTGCTTGTTCGTCCAGTTGCTTTTCTTTTTCTGCAAGTTCAGCAGCAGAGTTACTATGACTTATAGGGTTTTCTAAGCCTTGTGTCTGTAGGTGCTCATCATTTGAGGCTTCTGCTGTAATAGTTACTTGTTCAACTACAGCCTCAGCGTCTACATGCTCCTTCACCACACTTTCAGTAAACAAATCAGTGGATAAGCGCTCGCTTCGTTCGGTTTGATTTGCTATCGAAGTAGGCGTTGCGTTGCTTGCCTCAGAAGACTCGGTTTCGGGTTTCACAAGTAGTGATGGTCCACGTTGATCGTCCTTTAGCTCTTGCTGAATTTCAGTAGCTACTGATTCCCCTTGCTTCAATTCAGAAACTGATTGCCGTTCGGGGACGTTGCCTACTTGTTTGTCAACTGTTGTCTGATCGACAGTTTCTTCTGTGGGTGTATTGTTTCCTTTTCCCCTTGTAGAAGTCGTAGTGCTTTCCTCAGAGAGTTCAACTGATACTTGCTCTATTGGTAGTATACCCACAGCTCTGTCCTCACTTCGTTGGTCTGTCATCGAGTTGGAATCTGTAGTGGAATCGTTCAATTCAATTACGCCATCATCTCCAATGGTACATTTAGGTTCGGTGACAGAGCTAGAATCTGCAGTGGAATCATCTAATTCAATCACCGCAGCTTCATCAACAGATTGAATTTCAGAGGAGGTGGGATCAGTTGTAGAGTCAGTGTCATCTGTAGAGTCATCCAACTCAATTACTGCATCTATTTCAGGTAGGCGAGATCCAGGTACTTTTCCACTTTCATTAGCTTCTTCCGTTTCTTGGCTTTCTTCCTGCGATGAGTTATAACCGACTTCCTCTTCAGTCTCCATAGGACTCTTGAATTTCGCCTGTTGAATTTCTGATTCTTGCTGATCTTCCATTTCGTGCGCTGCATCCCGTACATCCAGTTCACCGCCAGTTAAGACTTCTTTGACCTCTTTTGACAAATCTTTAATCTGTTGTGCTTCCATAACTAAAGTTTCATTTGTATTTGCTACAGTTTCAAGATCATTCTCAGTCAAGAAGCCTAAATCAATAAGTTCAAGTTGTCTAACTGCTTCGGCAGAGGTTTCTTTACCTTTCGTGGATGAAATTCGACTGTCTTCATCTCCAGTAGATTCCGTAGTGCTTATAGATTCTGTCTCCGTTCGGCTTTTATTACTGAGGTCATTTTGCATTTCTGGTTCTTCTTTACGCAAAGTAAGAGTCTCATTCTGATTAGGTTTAGCTTTACTTGTTGCAGGTTCAATAATGTTTACATTTCCAATTTCGGTTTGAGCTAAGGACTCCGTGGTAAAGCTTGAATTTTTGTCCTCGCATTTTTCTTTTTCTACAAGATCCGCAGTAGCATTCAAATGTGTCGTTGACACCTCAGCCAATACTGTGTGTTCTATGACAGGGCTTGATTTTGCATCCACATTTTCTTCAGTTGTGAATGGAACGTCCTCTTCGATTACATTGTGTGTCTCATTTTGAGATGTCATATCTTTGGAAACTTTATCTGGTTTTTCGTAAGATGACAGATTCGCTATTGAAGCATCCAAAAGCGTATCCAGAATATCTTCTTTGCCTTGGGCTGAGGGTGTCGAATCTTCGACAGCTGGCATATCGTCTTTCGTTACATCATCTGTTTTAGCACTGGTCGCATTTTCGTCATTCGTTTGCTTTACCTCCAAATCTTTTTCAACGTCTGCATTCAATTTGCCATCATTTTGAGGTGATGTCAATATAACAGTGCTTTCATTGGGATGCTGTTCTACCGTATCGCTTTCGCCGACAACAGTTGCACTAGTTCGTGCTTTTATTTCCGTTGACGATTCCAATGAATTTTCGGCATCCGGTTCATTGACAAATGCCTCTTCCTTATTGACTTCCCCTCCCAATGATTGATTTAATTTACTCAATGAAGCATCTACAATTTTTGGGTTACCTAAGGATTCTGATGCTATTTCAGCAGCCTGTTCAGCGACATGCTTCTCTTCTTTATTGCATTCGTCTGACACAGGCTCATCTAGTTCAGCCAGCGATGTAATTACATTAGCACCTGGAGATGCATTTACATCCGCTGATGATTCTGTTGAAGATCTGAGCAGGACATCATCAGACGAAGTGCCGAATTCATTTTGATTTGAATCATCACGCTGAGCGAGAGACTTATTCTGATTTGTGGAATTATCTTCAAGAAGACAAGCAGCTTCCTCCGTGCTCTTGTCTGACTCTGATGAATCTTTATCAAGCGATGGTATTTGATGCTGCTCCGACTCGCCATATGTTTCAACTACTGATTCATTTGTGTTAGATTCCTCAGATTGAGGAATAGCTTCAAGAGTTTCTTCTTGAGTAACAGACTTGGATGTAGTTGCAATAATTTTCATCGCCGGTTCATCTTCGACGATTTCAGTTGAGATTGTTTCAACTTCTGATTTAGTATCAAATTTATCTAAGCTATTTGTTTTTACCACTGATTCATTAGGTGAGATAGCTTCAACTCCAGTTTCGTTTTTATCTGATTCCTGAAGAGCTGGTGTTGAATTCATTTCGACATGAGGTTCTTCAAATTGCCCCTCTACAACATTCTCTTCAGCCAGCACAGAGGTGTCAATTTCAATTATAGACTCGTTGAGATCAATATTCTGAGCATTAGCTAAGTCTTCAACTATTGCTGCAATCTCGCTTTCAATAGGCGTCGTCTTAATATTTTCCGGAAGTTGTTCCCCTAATTGCTGATCTGCATCAATTTCTTCAAGCATAGAGGTATCAAGTTCAATTACTGATTCATCTCCATTGGAATCCTGACTTTCAACTGTGTCTACAGCTGTTTCAGATTTCTTAATTTCTTCTTCAGTATGCGACGTTTTTACAATTTCTAGAAGTTGTTCCCCTAATTGCTGAGCTGCATCAATTTCTTCAAGCATAGAGGTATCAAGTTCAATTACTGATTCATCTCCATTGGAATCCTGACTTTCAACTGTGTCTACAGCTGTTTCAGATTTCTTAATTTCTTCTTCAGTATGCGACGTTTTTACAATTTCTAGAAGTTGTTCCCCTAATTGCTGAGCTGCATCAATTTCTTCAAGCATAGAGGTATCAAGTTCAATTACTGATTCATCTCCATTGGAATCCTGACTTTCAACTGTGTCTACTGCTGTTGAAGATTTCTTAATTTCTTCTTCAGTATGCGACGTTTTTACAATTTCTGGAAGTTGTTCCCCTAGTTGCTGAGCTGCATCAATTTCTGCAAGCACAGACGTCTCAAGTTCAGTTACAAAATTGTCTCCACTGGAATCCTGCCTTTCATCTGTGTTAACTGTTGTTGCGGATTCTTTAATTTCTTCTTCAGTATGTGATGTACTTATAATTTCTGAAAATTGTTCCTCCACATCAAGTCCTGCTAGCATAGAGGCATCAAATTCAATTATTGATTCGCCGCCATTGGAATCCTGAGTTTCAGCTGTGCTTGAAGTAGTCGTAGTTTCCTTTAATTCTATTTCAATATGCGACGTTTCTGGAAGTTGTTTCTCTGTCACATCATTCTCCACAAGCACAGAGAAATCCAAGTCAATTACTGAGTCATCGAGATGAGTATCCTGATTTTCAGTGTCCTCGGGTTTTTTGGTTTTCTTAACTTCTTTTTCATCTTCCCACTTTGTTGTCTTTTCGTTTACTTCTAGTTCAAGATTTTCCTTATCTGAACTATTTAATTTGATCTCGTTTGACTCTATTGACTCAAAGTGCGAAGTTGTTGCTTCCATCACGTTATCCTCCTCATTTGTTTTTTCACACTTGAGAACTTCTTTATTTTCGTTTGCGACGATGTCCACTTCTTTAGTTAGTCGCTCCAGGTCATTGTATTTATCTGTTGTGGTATTCGCAGTAGAATTTGATACATCTAGTTCAATCATGGAAACTTCATCTACTTCCGGAGCTTTACTAATATCATGGCTTAAAGATTCTTCTTCTTCTTCAGTTGTGATCTCGTCGTGCCCTTTACTTAGATCGTTTAGAACAGATTCTTTAGCAGTGTCCAGTTTCGCGGTGTTGTGAACTTGGCTAACATTCAGAGCAAAAATCGTAGATTTTCTGTTAGCAACCGATACATCAAACATTTCACCAACGTTAGTTGCCTCCAAGTCAATCTGAGATATAGTTTGACTTGATACTTCAAGTTGGATTGAAAATTCTTCGGAAATTGAAGTTTCAGTTTCTAGTTCATTCTTCTCAGGATTATCTAAAATAATTGATGTATTTTCGGTTGGGTCTTGTAATTTGACAGATGACTTCTCAGCAATATCTTGCGCCGATGCATTGTCAGATTCATGCTCAACAGATGTGTTTACATTAGGCTTCTTTGGAGTCACTGCTACGTCATCGTCATCGTCGCTTACTACGAGAGGCTCAGCCAAACCCATCATTGAATCTGTATCAGAGTTTTCCTCCAGTATGCTCTTCTTTGGAGTACATGTATTTACAACCCTTGTGCCCTTTGTTTCCTCCAATGTGACATCGGCTGAGTCAACGCCGGTCACAATCAATTGCTCGGAGAACATAGAATCCGATGTTTGATCGAGTAGCTGAATGCCGCTCACTTCGCAAATGCTTGCAGATTCAACTGTTAGTAAATTACGTTCATCAGCATTAGCATGAGCTCCAGGTTTATATGCTGTACTTGTTAGAGGATCTCCATGACTATCCTCTATTTCGCCAATGGTCATTAGTGCTTCGGACTTAGCTGTATCACTCGGCCCAAAAGAATTTGCCAAAGGATCGGCTGCGGTCGTGTTGACAGTGCTAACTGTAGTCACATTTATTTCAACCTCTGAGCCTTCGATGGGATTTGTTGTATCCGTTGTGACCATATCATCAAAGATCTTGTCCAAGTGTAATGTCGCATTTGTTGCATTCAAATCGTATTCTGTAGTAGTGGCCACTGAATGGTCCCGTGATTTTAGCACTGCGCTAGCAGGGTCATTTGGTATCATTAAATCCTTAGCACTCGGTGTCTTAAAGTATAAGTCCTGCGATCCAGCTTGTGTTAGCTCCAGACTCACACGGCTTACGGTAACCTGACGTTTCGGCGTAGCACTTGCATCGTTTGAATCGCCTTCCAGCAGCTCCTCAATGTGGTCTAGCATGGGTGATGCTGGCACCTTTGGCGTGCGCATCATTTCGCGCAGTCCTTTGAAACGCGGAGTACTGCAGCTCTTGGGTGTCTTCAATAGCTCGCGCATGCCCTGGTAGTCAATTCTGTCCGGCTCATCAATCGCTTCAGTTGGCAACTCGTTGCCATAATCCTCATCAGCTGGCAATTCATTAGCTGTTAACATTTTGCTTTAGTATAAATATAAATTGCTTGCATTTTGCTGCTCACCTTCCATCTGCATCACATCCTCCTCTTCAACTATGACTCCCATATCGCCCACCGATTCATCCACTTGCGCTGCTCCCTTTGGTGTGTTGGTAAGATGACGCAGCGATTTGCGTGTGGGTGTCGACAGCTCTTCAGTAAGGCGTCGCTTACGTTTCGGCGTGCCTGTGGCAAGGGTGTCAGCTTCGTTTTCCAAGGTCGCGGAGCAGGAGGCACGGCGCGTCGGTCTGGTGTAGTGCTCATCCAGCTTGTTACTGGCCTCGATGGATGCTCGGCGTGCGCTACGCCTGGGCGTTACTGCAACTGCACTTGACTCCACTGATGATCGTCGTGTGATGCGCTTAGATAATGGAGTTTGGCTTGATTGTGCTGGAGCCTCTTTAGGAACTGTAATAAGAATTAACATATTGATCAGATTTTATTATTTATTTTAATGAAGTGCTGTAAGTTGTGAAAGATAATTACTTTTGCCTAATATTCTGCAGTTCATTACAACTATTTGACAATAAATTATTAAATATTTAAGAGAATCGAAACTATATCCCTGTATTCTAATTTTGAATATTGTTATTTTTTAAACAAAGTTCTTACCATCAGTTGTTGTGTTGTCCCGGGGACTAATGGACACCTCCTCGCAAATGGAGTCATCCGCTATGTTCTCATGGACTACTTCGGCTTAAATTATTTACAAAGATAAAGTGGGTTCATTTATTATTATTTATCTAGTTTCTTACCTTCTTGATATGTGGTTGTCGCTGCCACCTCCTCGCAGATGTTTTCCTCAATAATATCAACAGCAGCTGAGTCCTTTGAGAATTCTGAGCAAGTTTCTCGTAGTTCAACACTCTTAACAACAGCTGCATCTTCGAAAATGTCCTTATTAATCAAAGGCTCATTTGCTGCAGTTAGCGGCGACGATGCTCTCGGGGATTCGTTATTCGTACTATCATTCTTCAGTTCCTCAGAGACATTCGCACCAAAGGTTTCATTTTGGTTGCCCCCTTGGGTTGCACTAATCTCATGTGCTTTTGAATCTTGAGACACATTCGCATCAAACGTCTCATTTTGCTTGCCTCCTTGAGTTGCACTAATCTCGTGCTCTTTTGGATCTGCATTAGGAGTAAATATTTTGTTGCTTTCATCCAGTTGTGTTTGAGTCGTTCGATTGGGTTGATCTTCAATTAGAGATGAGTTCAAGATCTTGCTCCGATCCAGGAAAGGCATTTCGTCTCCTTCATCATTTATGAGAGCTGTCAGTGCTTCCAGAGCTGATGCTGATGATGCATTGCCATCACCGTCATCCAAGGTAAACGTGCGGCTCAGTTCCGAAGACGAATTCTGTACAAGATCCGACACGTTGGGCTCTCCTTGGGGTCTATCCACTTTGGGCGATGCGATACGTTGCGGTGAATCTTGCTTGGGTGAGTTGAGAGCACGTCGCGCCTTAGCCACCAGCTTGTTGCTCATACCTACGCCAGGGCTCACCTTAGTGGCGGCGGCTGCCAGCGTTTTGCGCAGCTGCGAAATTTTGGTATCGCGCGGACTGCTCAAGCAGACGGACGACTGACGTTTCCTTGGCGATGTCAGGGGAACCTTGACTGGAACGGTGGGTATATGGCGACGACCCGGTGTGCGCCATTGCGGCTGCGGATGGAAGGGCAGGCGTCGGGGCGGAGTCAAGCACTGGCGCCGTGCATCGAGCAGCGACTGGCGGGCGGGAGTCATTTGTTTGATCTTACCTGCTTCAGGCAATTGTTTCTTGGCACTGGTGAGGAGTGCACGTTTCATTAGCGACTGTGGCGTTCGCTTGGGCGTGGAGTTGGCAGCCATCTTTTGCTCCTTGGGCGTTTTGGCTGTCAGACGTGACTGTGGTTGTTTCTTAGATGTACTTGCTGATGATGTCGAGGGCGTGGACGAGCTGGTTATGTCTATGACCACCGGCGAGTCAGAAGATTCGTCAGTGGACGCGACACTTATGACACCAGCACTTGCGGGCGTCTGTTTGGGTGTCGCGGTCAATGTGGGCCGCAATCGTTGCGGCGTTGTTAAGTCGATTAGAAACATGGAAGATTGCCGTTTGCCCGCCTGCGCCTTTGTCGATGTGGATGGCGTACTGAAGTCCATTAATTCGCGGCTGCAGCTGTCTTCGTTCAGTTCGGAGAGCACACTCTTCGGCGTACTGTAAACGCTTTTTGGCGTCATTGTCGCTGACGCCAATCCGACTCCGAGTCCCAGTCCTGTGTTGGGTCTGATGACGCGCGTAAAGGATTTCTCAATTTTAACGCCCGTTTCACGTGGCGAAAAGGATGTGATGACAACATCGGAGCGATCGCACAACTCTAGAAGTAGTTTGTTGCAGGGCGTCCTGCTGTTCTCCTTGTTCTGTGTTGCCTTAACCAAATCCACTTTGGGCTGCGTATCATCGTCCACTTCTTTGGCTGGCGGAGTGACACAGCGTTCAGGTCCTGCCTCAGCTGTTGGATCTGCTTCTATGTTGCTGGTTGTGTTGGCATCCGATGGGGGCGATTCAATCGATGTGTTGCCCTCATCGTCCGAATTGATGGAATATCGAAAGCTGAACGAAACATTATACATTAAAAAGTCTGTTCTTCAGAATGTCTGTATGCCACAGTTTATCTAGGCTCTCAAGAATTAATTAATATCAATCAACAAAGTTCTAAAATAGTTTGTTAAATAGTTGTATTATACATGCCTGTGTAAATATTAGCTTATAGATCAGTTTTCCAACATAAAATAAAAACATAAATATAGACGAATACACACATTTACTACACAATACGCCCACTCTATGTTATAGTAATTTTCATAGTACAATTACATTTGTGTATTGTTTAATATTTCTTGAATTCTTGATTGTGTCTTGATTTCTTGATTCACTCTTGAGCTCTTGAGTTATGTACATTTTCCCGAGCATATGCCTGTGCGTTTGGGGGTTAAATGTGCGCTCTTGTCCTATATTTCTGACTACCTGAGTTGCTTGCTGTCTGTCTGTCTGTCTGTTGCATGCTGTTTGCGTTTACTTACTTGTGCACGGTGAAGCGATTCTCGAATTGACGACGTGGTCGGTGAGTCTGTAAATTGCGACGAAGCCAATTAGTTAAGCGTCAATCTATCTGCTGGATGGTATAAGGCGAAACTTACTTTTAAGCTTGGCGATGAATTGGCCGCTTGCTCGGGTGGCGCTCGATCCGGTGTGCTGGGTGAGTCTTCGACTTTGGGAAAATGCCATGTATACAATTCATTCAGTATCTTAATGCGCGCGCCATGCACCAATGGGCGCTTGGAAGTCGCGGGCACAACCTGGTCGTTCAACAGGATGGGTTCGTTGACTGAATGGTTGTAGACGGTAACCTAGATATAGGAAGTTTTAATTTTGTTTATTAAATGCCATGCCAAATCGATACGCGCGCATTTTATGTGCACGCACACAAACGCACATATACACACAAACAGTACTCACCCTGCCAAAGGCATCGCATTGTATCTCGCAGTGAATGCGCTCGGCATCGGGCAGCATTAAGTCGGAGCCCAAAAAAGAGCCCACATTGAACTTACGTCCTTTGGCTGGGTATACCTGTGAGATGCCATCTGCATTCACATGATTCAATTGCGCGCCATCTAGCGACATTATACATTTAGCATTCAATTAATTGCAAATGCAGCTGCTAAAAAAATTCTACGCTTGTGGGCGGCGGTGTGAGTTTCGTCGTCGTCGGCGGCTGCAGCTTTTCGCTTGGTGCAGAAGTAAAAGATAGAGAGAGAAAAAAGGAAGCCGCAAGCGACAACTGAAGCTAGACTTTTGCACCGCACATATGAACACAACAAACACTAAAGCACATGTACGCACAACAATAATAGAATACTTTTTGTCTTAAATAACGTTTTAACGCACTCTATTATGTATTTTTTCTACGCACAAACAGCCCGGTTTTCTGTACAGGAATTCTTTTTGCAAGGGACGCGCGGTTTAGACATGCCAACCTAACTAAAACTGCTGTTAAATTCAAATACACGAAATTGCTAGACATATCAGGCCTGCCAACTTCATATATATAATGAAGTTGCTTGATTGTAAATACAATCAATTGGTTATCATTATTCAAGCAAATATATATCATTATTATGTAGCATATGTAAGTTTACTATGTTAATAGTTTTTTGTGTACTCTGAGAAAAATATTTTGAAACAATATTTTTTAATTGTTTGTGATTATCGAACTACATCGTCTGTCAGATATCGATGATTTCTCAAAGTTTGCTCAGCCCTGGTCTTGGTTGGCCTGGCGCTGACAGTTGATTTTATAATTTAGTTTTTTGATTTAAGTACGAAAAACATTTAAGCATATACTTTTAAGTACACTTATAAAAGACACACCATGTCGAAAACTATAATGAACCAACTGACGCACCCACAGCGCGTGCGTTTGCTGTACAAAACCATATTGAGGCTACATCGAGGCAAGTAGAGCACAACAAAACATAAATAAATAAACAACTTTTGACTTAATATCAAAACCTTTTTAAAAATTCAAGGTCTACCCGCCGAACTGCGCGCCTTGGGTGATAACTACGTGCGGGATGAGTTCAGGCGGCATCTTAAATGCAATCCAATGGAGGCACAGCTTTTCATGACCGAATGGGCCGTAAGTGATTTACGTAAGCGGATCTGCCTTTTTTCTGATTCCTGCGATTCTCCTTCTAGCGCTACGCTTCCACGATCACACAACAGCTGGGACTCCGGGGCAAGCCGAAAGGTCAACTGGGTGAGCAGCTTGACACGCAGTCAGTGGAAATGCTTAAGGACGATCAAGTGGTCCAGCTGTACGAGCTAATGCTGGCCGCCAAGGCTCTCCATGGCGATACGATAACAGCAGACGACGTGAGAGGCAGTAATAAATAAATGTTTGTTGTTTTCTTTTTATATTACATGTTATTGTTTTTCCAATATTTTGTACTCGTACTTAATGCCGTTCTCCTCCTGGACGCCTTGTGGCGTGTCATCATTGAGTTCCACTTCCTGAAAGCTTGCCGGGATATTGGGAAAGAATGTGTCGCACTCGAACCGCTCCTGGATTTTAGTTATGTAGAGCCGATGGCAACGCGGTGACTCCATGGCTTCCGCATAGACCCCGCTGCCGCCCACAATCCAAATGTTCTCCACCTGATCGCACCAGGGTTTTCTCTCCAAAGTCTGCATGGCCTCTTCCAGGCTGCGGCACAGTAAAACATCCTCTGGCAGCTCCTCTGGGGTCATTGTGGTGCTGAGCACCACATTCAGTCGCTCTGGCAGCGGACGTTTAGAGGCCGGCACGCCAAAATAAGTCTTTCTGCCCATGATCACGACATTGCGCTTGCTGGGATCGCTAACGCGCTTTGTTGTGCGACTGAAATATTTAAGCTCGGATCTGTGTGACGGCAAGTGTATGAAATATAAAAAAAAGTTTCGTAAAGCGCATGTTTCGTTGACTTACTTCAGACGCCAGGGCAGGTCGCCCTTGAAGCCAATGCCAAAGTTGTCGCACACAGCCACAATTAAACTATATCTAAGCATCGTGACTGCCTCTGATTAACTGTGGATTATATGCAACTTATCTTTATCTCATAAAATTCAAAAGCAAAAAGTGAAGGGATGAAGCAGATCATTTATCGAGCTAATTTTCCATGACGTTGCTTGTTCGACAGCTTTACCGCCGATAATTGGTTGTGAAACTTATCGATCTATCGTTGTCGAACATTTTGAGTATTCAAAATCTTTATTAACGTGATACATATTAACAAAGTTCAGTTTTGTACCACAAACATCTATTTTTATTGACTAGAAAAGTTAAATAATATATGTGTATTATTATTCTGGTCCCTCGAGCAACCAATAGGTTTCCATATCTCCTTTGCCCTTGACTTTTACAAATCCACGCGCCTCCACCTTGTAGCCCACCTCGCGCACTTTCATGGCCGTATAGTTGGACAACTGTATCTTCCAGGGATCGCAGCTGCTCTCCATGCGAGATGCCGTGTTCACAGTGTCCCCAAAGAGGCAGTACCGCGGCACCTTCATGCCCACAACACCCGCCACCACTGGGCCAGAGTTGATGCCCACCCGAATGGCCACATCTGGCAGATTGTGGGCCTTCACCTTCTTGATGACGCGCAGCGCCAGATCGCAGGCATGCTCAGCATGCAGTGGATTGATATCAGGTGCTCCGGACACAGCCATATAGACCATGCCCACAGTTTCCACCTTATAGACGAATGGCGATATAATCTCCTCGTCCAGCGCAGAGAAAACTTTGTTTAAAGTGTTTACCGCCTGCATCGCTTCCTGTACATTGGTAGATCCACTATCATAGATGTTCATCACTTCAATGAAAATCACGGAGACCTCTTCAAAGCTCTGGCAGACGTGCTCTTGGCCCATGCGCATGCGCTCCGCAATGGGGCGAGGAATCATGGAGTAGAGGAGTTCGTCTCCCTGTCTCTTCCAGGAGTCGGCCAACTCCAAGGACTTCTCAAGTTCATCGGAACGCTGCTCTTCTTTTTCGAACATCATCTCCAGTTTGGAGCAATGCTGCCATCCCGCCATGACGAGCTCTCGGCTCAGACCGTGCGGATTCAGGTCATTCAGGAACAGGCCAATGCTATGCAGCTCATCCAGATTCTCAATCAGGGGGCTGCACAGAAAAATCAACGAGTCGACATCCTTGATGTAGAACATCTGGCCCTTGAGGAGCATGGAGCGCAGGCCCACGGAGGGCCTCCGCTGTCCTGTGGCTGGATCGATCTCCTCCTTGACAGGTGCCGCTTGCTCTTTCTCCTTTTCCTGCTCCTTCTCAAATTCCTCGGCCTTAGCTAGTGCCATGGTCTGGGCCTCGTTTAGGCTCAGTTCGTCAAAGTTCTCATAGTCCATGGTCAAGGCCGCATCGTAGGCAGCTCGATCGTGCCCGGTGCGGATCAGTTCCATCTCGAAGAGAACCGTTCGCATCTGCAAAATGGTCGTCCAGTCGATTTTCGTGTCCTTTGGTCGGCGGCACTTGAACACATCCATGACGTGGGTGCCAATAAAGCTCTTCGGATTAACGCCCGGATTATGCAATATCCAAGTCTCAATTATCTTCTCGCCAGCTAAGGTAATCTTCATGTCGTGATTCAAGACAATCGTGAACGGAAACAGCTCGAGGAAGACGTTCAAGTCCACAGGGGGCATCTTAAGCTGGGTGGGATGGGCGACAATGTTGACGCGTTTGGCCATATAGTCGCGATTATCGAAGTCAAGGCGATACTTGACTATTACCGTTAATGGACCATCCGTCAGCTTGATTGGTCCCGCTGTTCCGCCGCAGATATCGTTCTGGCTTTCTATTACATAAGCCGTCATTTCGAGGCCGTAGAACTCCCTAGCCACCTCCGTCATCTGGCCAATTAGGTATTTGGACATGCCCGTTCGCCCACTGCGGTATAGTATGACCGCTCCATCGTCATCCATATTGGTCAGCTGCATGCTGGGCGACTTCATCTTCGGATACGTGAATCTCATCTGGAGGTGTATGTTGTCGATGGACTGCAGGAAATCGCAGAAGTAGCGACCCGTCGAACGAATCATCTTGTCATAGCCGAAGTTACTGAAGAATCGCACGAAGCACTTGCCGAAGAAGTTCATGCAGAAGTCGAAGGATTCTCCGGTACAGGCGGACAGGGCTGCCGCAATATCCGGCATCAGCTTGTCCGGATATATCTGGTGGGTCTTAAAGCTGTTGTGCTTGCAGTCGACTATCTGGCATATCTTCCGCCACGTCTCCATGCCGTACTCCTCCTGTATGTAGTGCTGCACGCTCTCGTATAGCATGCCGTACATGTTGCTGGCAGTGTTACCCCTTGGGGGTTAGTGGGTGGCTGTGTCAGGTGTGTGGGCCAGGTGGGCGTCTGCGCTTAAATTGCTTGCGTCAAGTTTATCTGCAACGAGGGAAAGTTTGGAAGCGCATAATTGGGGCGGACCATTACAAAGTTTTTCCATTATTCAAGGCACAATAAACTTTAGTCAATTTGCCAGAGCTTACCAAAGGTCAAGAGGACTATGAAGCTAATTATACTTAAGCTTATACTCTGTGGAATTGAACTAAGATGTGATTGAGCAAAGGGAGCATATCGGTTTTCCTATATTAAAGGAAGCCTTCCAAGTATAATCAATCTAATCTCTTTAGATATGATAAAAAAACAAAATTGTGTAAAATTTTAAAGCATTCAATCAATGAGCTAAAGAACTGATTTATAGGCGAGTGATTGATGGAAGATTTGGTTGATTATTTCAACATTTCACGCTGAGTGCTCAACCCGTTTAGGCTCTGCTGTCAGGCATGAAATTGAGTTAAGGATTTGACAAATGTCACATATGCATCACAGACCACGACATGCCCACAGGACCCACAGGACGCACGTAAAGCCAGCCAAGTATATCTTTCGCGGCGCATGCACGAGAAGTTAAGAGGCTTCGTCGCAAGTAAGAAAATATCTTTTGATTTATTGCTCTGGCAGTTTAATTTGGTTTTACTCTCACGCGCGCCTCCCTTCGAGGTCTGGCCCTCATGCGCCCTCCTCTGCCAGGAGAGCCGCGTTCTACCGCTTGTCACGTTCGCGAAATAACAACAGCAGCTCGTTGTGTTGTCCTTAACTTAATTCCTTTTCCCTTTGTGCTCTTTTATTTTTCAATTTGCCCTTGTAAAACATTTGTCAAACTAACCGAGAACCCATAAATTCTGCGCGAATTTAATTTGGCTGGCATAATAAATGGCCAAAAGCTACCAACAAACCAAAAACTCACTTAAGAATTTTATATGGCGTGGATAATTCCATCAATTTCCATCAAAAATGCATTCGCAATGAAGTTAGAATCTTATTAATTTGATTAAAATTTAATAAATTTATGAGGCCTTCTAATAATAACTTGAGCTGATTTTTAAAGCAACAGATTAAATATAGAAGAGATAAACTTTAAGTTTCATATGGTTTTTAAAGTAAAAATTTAATAAATAAAGTAATATGTTTTAAAATTTCTTGATAAAATAAATATAAATAAATATAATAATAATAAATAATATAAATAAATAAAATAATAATAATAATAATGTAAATAAATAAAATAAAAATAAATAATGTAAATAAATAAAGTAATAATAAATAACGTAAATAAATAAAATAATAAATAATTTAAATAAATAAAATAAAAATAATTAATTTAAATAAATCAAATAATAATAAATATTTTAAGAAATAAAATAATAATAAATAATTTAAATAAATAAAGTCAAATTACTTTTTTGAATTAATATTATTCGAAAGAATTGTTAATGAGTAACCTAAGTGGGGCTTGAACCTTCGATCTAAACAATTTTAAACAATTTTAAAAACATATTTTGTAAAGGCAATAATATTCATAAAATAATTATAATAATAATATAAAAAAAAATATAAAATATAATATAACGCAGTAAAAACTTATTGAATTTCAGACTCAAATTAAAATATATATTTGCTCAAACTTAAATAAGTAATTCGTTTTATGGTATTTAAATTCTCGAATCTTATACTTGAACTGATTTTTGCTAATGCCAATCTTTATCTAGCCTACTCCAATCTCGGCAAAGGCATCTCCAAAAGGCTTGACTTATCAAAGGCCACCCACTTCGTGGTTGCTCTAAGCCTCGCATAATCCCGCCAGCTACTTAACATTAAAATTATCATATTTATTGGGCTATTTACAATGACGCTTACATTATGCGGCGGTCCTCAGATATGCAGCAAGTCCAAATGGTATTTCCGTGTAATATTTATTTTTGTGCTCGCTTTCGCTTCTCGACGGTTTTAAATTTATCAACGGCCAACAACTATGTGCATTGTTTATTTATAATTTACAGTTAGTCGGATAAAGCATATGCACGCACTCACACTCACATACATAAACACACACACACGCACACTGACAGGAATAGACGCGCACACAGATTTGCCCGGATTTGTCGCAGTTTCCCGTTGTTTAACACTTAGCCGTAGACTCGCAGTCTGTCGCCGTCGGCTGCTGCTGTTGAACTAATTTGTTGTTGTAGCCCCGCCGCCTTTAACGGCGATGCTTCGACTTGGGCTCCATTCGCAATGCCTTCTAAACTTCGTCCGCAGTTGCCTCGTGTATCGCTTCGGACAGCGCTTCACAGCGTTCGCACGGCGTCGTGCGACTGGAGTGTGTTTCGTCGACGTCCAGGTCTTTTATAGGCGACTCCTCATTTCCACGCACTTTACGCCTTTTTCCCACTTGTGTGCGTTGCTTGTGACTTTCAGCGGCTCGCCCTCCCTCCCTCTCTCTCTCTCTCTCTCTCCCACCCACTCACTCTGTCTCCCTCTCACTGCGTAGACACGCACAGCACTGCTTCTGCCTCCATCATCATCGTTAGTGTTTCATTTCATGTCAATGCTCTGTGCCCCTCGCAGCTCCCCGTGGAGCCTGATGCCAATTGACGGTCGCTTTTCGATAAAGTATCCAATGAAGGCGAGTTTGCTCCTGCGTCCTTTGTCATTACGTGCTTACGCGCTCTTGCCGCTTTCTAGGAAATATTGTCCTACGGCTCTTGTTCCGTTACATTAAAGTGTTACAATAGGGCTGGACGCCCACCCAGCACTGAGCAGGCTCTGTGTGAGTTCTCAGCTATATTATAATTTAATTGTAGTAATTTAATTATTGATAGAGCGGCAAATTCATTTATATGAAATAGGCCCATATCAACTAGGCTCATAAATTAATTATCCTTTGAAAAAACTCAAAATCAACAAGAAGTCAACTAAGAAATATTTAGTTGCTAGCAGATCTACAGATCGGAACTCCCCTATAAGATCTCCAAAAGTCTTCAATATGAACAAGTTGCCTTTTCCAGCTCTGTTATCCTTGCCAAGTTCGTGCAGCCCTGGACTATTTGTCTGTTTTCTCACAGTTCATCAAATGTAACATTTTTGTAGCCTTTGCCTTTGCCTTTGCCTTTACCCTCTGCGGACTCGCCGACGTCCCACTGCTGCTGCTGTATTTAATGCCCCAACATTTTCATGCATACCTATAAAATACAGAAAAATGTGTCTATGCCTCTGTGTGTGTGTTTGTGTGTGGGTGAGTGTGTGTCCTTTGGCCCTTACATTCTGTTTTAAAGCAATTTAATGCGGATTTTTGGATTTTTTGGGTAAGCCAAAGAGCAACAAAACCGAAGGATTTGGGCAACGCTTGACAATTTTACGGCCGAGCTGATGTTTCTGATAGGTATAGATGGGCCTCTAAGCGATGCGAGCCTTTCGTTATGTTTAGCTCAACAAAAACAAGGATGCGCTATAGGAATGATGCCGATCTGAGAACATTTAAAAGCTACTCAAAATGCCATTAAGGACAGACAGACAGACAGCAATGAATTATGTTGAAATACAACCGCAATTTCTAAGTTATTATGAGATGCACGCAAGGAACGCAGCTCGGAACTATCGAAGCCCTCAATTAATTGGCTTCACTGAGCCCGAGTGTTACGTGCTAAATTTAGGTGTCCCTTTGGTCACGCAGAATGACTTAATTTAATTATAGGAGAAGGCGGGGGGCGGGGGGGGGGGGGGCTGTGCGCGATTGCCACTTAAGAGCGCCAGAAAGTATGCAATGCAAAAGTATCTTCTGATGGGCCTTAGCAGCCATGTCCTGTGCGCACACTTTGGCACGCGAACAGCTCATAAAAGTTATTAAAAACGAGTAAGCACGCTGTAATCGGCCACGTTCGACTGTCTAATCCTCGCCCAAGACAAGACAAGACAAGTCTCTCTCCCTCTCTCTCTCGGTCTGTCAGAGACACATTAGACGTAACCAATATACCCTTTCTTAGCGTTGTGGGCGAGTATTATAATATGTTTTGGATTGGCATGGCATGTCAGATAATACAGACAGACCACAGTATTTTGCGACCACGTTATGGAATCGGGCCTCAGGGCATTACGTTTTATGTCACATAACGATAACAATCGAGCTCATCAAAGCATCGGAAGCAAGCTGTGAGGGAAGATGACAACCAGTTCTCTCCATAAAAGGATACTTAAGCAAGGTTATATTACGTACGTATTCTAATAAGATTCACGTCTAATTGTTGTTTCTTTTTTATATAGTGGCCAGAAAAGAAAGAGCTTGAGAGAAAGATGATGAGAGTGGAGTAGATAGAGAGATAAGCACTGGGAGAGAGGACGAGTGAGTAAGAGAAAGAGAGAGAGAGAGAGAGAGAGTGGCTGAATAGAGATATAGAAAGGAAAAGGCAGTAAGATAGAGAAGAAGAAAGAAGAAAGATAACGAGCGATATAGAGATGGCGAAAGGTAAAGAGAGAGAAATGAAGCGAGAGAGAGAGAGAGTGAGAGAGAGAAAGAAAGAGTGAGAAAGAGATAGTGAGAAAGAGGAGAGAGAAGTGAGCAATAGAGAGGGAGAGAGAGCATGTGACATAAAGAGTAAAAGAGAGAGAGAGAGCGACAGAGAGAGACTTAAAAACGATATGTGAAGAGAAAAGAGAAAAGAAGAAAAACAATGATATAGAGAACTATTTGCCATTTTAATCCCATTCTAGTCCAAAGTAGAACTAGCTTTGAATGCGTATGCAAACATAGTTTCTTTTAATGGCAAAAATTATTTACCGCAGATCAACTCAAGAACTAGTTTTCCTCTGATAAATAAAATAAAACACAGTTCGAAAAGGAGATTATATATTTTTTAATGCGATAAGGAGATCTCGGATAAATGCAGTGCAGTGTGCTAGCTATATGTATAAATGTATATATATATATATATATATATATATATATATATATATATATATATATATATATATATATATATATATATATATATATATATAATAAGTGTGAAGAATTAAGACAATCGTAGAATAGAATTTTTAATTTAGTTAATCTTCGGGTCCTTCCACTAGCCAGAATGTTTCCATTTCGCCTTTGCCCTTCACGTTAACTGTGCCGCGTGCCTCCACCTTGTAGCCCACATCTCGCACTTTCTCCGCCGTATACGTGGACAATTGTATCTTCCAGGGATCGCAGCTGCTCTCCATGCGAGATGCCGTGTTCACAGTGTCCCCAAAGAGGCAGTACCGCGGCACCTTCATGCCCACAACACCCGCCACCACTGGGCCAGAGTTGATGCCCACCCGAATGGCCACATCTGGCAGATTGTGAGACCTCACCTTCTTGATGACGCGCAGTGCTAGGTCGCAGGCATGCTGGGCATGAAGTGGATTGATATCAGGTGCACCGGACACAGCCATATAGACCATGCCCACAGTTTCCACCTTATAGACGAATGGCGATATAATCTCCTCGTCCAGCGCAGAGAAAACTTGATTCAAGGTGTTTACCGCCTGCATCGCTTCCTGTACATTGGTTGATCCACTATCATAGATGTTCATCACTTCAATGAAAATCACGGAGACCTCTTCAAAGCTCTGGCAGACGTGTTCGTTGCTCACGCGCATGCGTTCCGCAATGGGGCGAGGAATCATGGAGTAGAGGAGTTCGTCTCCCTGCTTCTTCCACGAATCGGCCAGCTCCAAGGACTTTTCAAGTTCATCGGAACGCTGCTCTTCCTTCTCAAACATTATTTCTAGCTTTGAGCAATGCTGCCAGCCTGCCATGACAAGTTCGCGGCTAAGACCGTGCGGATTCAGGTCATTCAGGTACAGGCCAATGCTATGCAGCTCATCCAGATTCTCAATCAGGGGGCTGCACAGAAAAATCAACGAGTCAACATCCTTGATGTAGAACATCTGTCCTTTGAGCAGGATAGATCGTAGTCCTTGGGAAGCCCGACGTTGACCTGTTGCCGGATCTATTTCTACCTCGCTTGGACTATCGTCCAGGTCATCCACATTGCTATCGCTGAATTCTTGGGCTTTCGCTAGGGCCGCAGCCTGAACCTCGTTGAGGAGCATGTCGTCATAGTTCTCAAAGTCCATGTTGAGTACAGCATCGTAGGCAAGTCGATTGTGTCCGGTGCGGATCAGTTCGAACTCGAAGAGAACCGTACGCATCTGGATGATGGTGTCCCAGTCTATGGTGGTGTCCTTTGGTCTGCGACAGTAAAATAGACTCGTGACGTGGGCGCCTATGAAAGCCTTCGGATTGGCGCCCGGATTATGCATTATCCACGTTTCGACTACTTTCTCGCCTGCATGGGTAATTTTCATTTCGTGATTGAGCACAAAGGTGAACGGAAACAGCTCCAAGAACACATTCAGATCCACGGATGGCATCTTAACCTGGGAGGGATGCGCCACAGTGTTCACCCGCTTGGCCATGTACTCGGTATTATCGAAGTCCAGGCGATACTTGACGATGACAGTCAGAGGACCGTCAGTCAGTTTAATGGGGCCCGCCGTACCGCCGCATATGTCGTTCTGGCTGTCGATCACATAGGCCTTGATCTCCAGCCCATAGAACTCCCTTGCCACCTCCGTCATCTGGCCGATGAGGTACTTGGACATGCCCGTTCGGCCGCTGCGATATAGGATAACAGCTCCACTGTCGTCCATGCTTGTCAGCTGCATGCTGGGCGACTTCATCTTCGGATACGTGAAGCGCATGATCAGATGGATGTTGTCGATGGACTGCAGGAAATCGCAGAAGTAGCGACCCGTCGAACGAATCATCTTGTCATAGCCGAAGTTACTGAAGAATCGCACGAAGCACTTGCCGAAGAAGTTCATGCAGAAGTCGAAGGACTCGCCCGTACAGGCGGACAGGGCTGCCGCAATATCCGGCATCAGCTTGTCCGGGTATATCTGGTGGGTCTTAAAGCTGTTGTGCTTGCAGTCGACAATGCGGCAAACCTTCCTCCACACGTCCACGCCGTATTCCTCCTGCACGTAGTGCTGGACGCTCTCATACAACATTCCATACATGACTCAAGAGTTCTCAAAAGCTTTAAGAAATTTCTGTAAGTTATACCTAGTGGGCGGAAGGTCCTATCAAATCATTATTTCCACTTTAAATTTTATACATATTTAATGCTCTAATATCATACCTTCGCACTCACGCTGGGCTCTGCTTTGCGCCAAATGAGCAACAGTTTGAGTTTGGTTTTCAAATTGAATTAAATTTCAGATCCCCTTTCACTTTGCCACTGTTTGTAGTTCAGGCCGCATTTCCCAGCGGCATTTACTTATTTATGTAGCGAACGGAATGGAATTTGCCACAGCACAAGAAAAACCTAAATATATATGTATATATATATTTTTTTTGCAGGCACTGCTCCTTGTGGGCCGGAAGAAGTTTTCGTTGTGATTTTATTTTTTTTTTTTTATAAATGTAATTGGGTGTTCGTACTCCGTGTGTTTGCGTCCAGCGAATGAAGCGCGTGCCTGAGCTGTACTCGACTTTTATAGCCAGCTGCCCGGCACATCATTCGCCCCATTCGGAAACCCTTTCGGGCGCCTCCCCCGCTCAACTATCATCGGTGGCCCCATGCTCCTAGCCTCGACTGCTCGTTGACAATGTTTCATTGGATGTCATTGCTCCTTGTTGATGCCAATTGACGCTTGCTAAGTCGATAAAGTACCCGCAATGAAGTATCCTTTCCCCACTTTTATTGCTTTCACAACGATAACTCACACGCACAAAATGCGTTCTTTGCATTCCTATCTACTGCTACTTTCCAATCTATGTACATACCGCTGATTGGTCTCACCCCTTGCCATTTAAGCTGCTCAAAAAATCGAACGTTTCCTTGAATTATCGTATTCTTGCCCTCTGCATTGCTAAGCAGTTCCCTAATTCAGTGAATCAAATGGCCAACATTATTATTTTCTATACCATATGTTGTCTGATTCGTCAATGATTCGTCGGAAAACGTAAGACTTGGAGATTTCATAACTATAGGAAGGTAGTATAAACGACAGGCAGGAGGACAGATAGAGTTAAAGACAGAAATAGAAACGGGCAGTCATATAGTCGGATGAACAGACGGAGATACATATAGACTAAAGGATTGGTGGAAAGAGAGATAGATTAAAGAAAAGACAGGCAGACTGACGGTGGGGCAGACAAATAGTCAGTAGGACAGAAAGTCAGATAGACACACATATAGGGGGACTGGCATACAGTCGTATGGAAGATATACATATAAACTAACAAACAGTCAGACGGAAAGACGATAGACCAAAAGTCAGACATGCACATAGAGGGCCTGACAGACAAAAGTATGTCGGTTGGATAGACAGATAGACTAAAGGATAGGCGGAAAGAGAGATTGACTAAAAAAAGAGAGACAGTCCGACAGTAGGACAGACATATGTCAGACAGACGGACAGATAGATAGGCTAAAGGACAGGCATACGTATGTAGGGACTGACATACAATCGTACGCAAGGACAGGCAGATATACATATAAACGGACAGACATATAGTCGGACTTCAGACAGACGGAAACAGACTAAGGGACCGACATACCTATAAAGGGAATGACAGACAGAACTGTAGAAGAACAGGCGGACAGATAAACTCAAGTGCAGACATAAGTAGAGGAACTCATCAACAGTTGTATGGAAAAACGGCAGACCAAGGCAGCTCTTCGTCCTGGCAAAGAATACATTCTACGGAGTCAGTCCTCCATCTGCCTGTAGCATACACTTGAACAAAAGCAATTTATCCTGAGTTCCCACTCTTTTCGGCCTAGTATATGAAATTGACGTGGCTTAGTTTAATCGTATTATCTACCTGTTCTAATTAAACACACGCTAAAACTGGAATATGTTTTAAGTATGAAAGAAACTTATTATGTGAAAGCTTTTCGTTTATTAATTAATTTAATGCGCAAAACCCCGTTGGTGAAGGTCGGCGGAGTTGAAATCACAGTAGACGGAAAAGTCTACGTACGGGAGCCGAAAAAACAAATGTTGACAGCTGATGACAACGGTTAAGCGCTAAAGAATGTTGTGCTATTTATATTAGCTGCCTGGTATGCTGCATGCACACGTACATGAGCATATGCGAGGGTGGTCTAACAAATTTCCAATACAGTAGCGTATATATTTCCATTGAAATACATTCATTTTTACAAAATATTTTTAAGACTTCTGTTGTTCGATGCGTTTGAATAATTAAAATTTCTTCTGTTCTTGAATTAAGTTTTGTGCCCACCCTCGGCACGTGACAGCGCACTTAATTGGAACCCTTATCCTTAGCAGACCTGTTTACAGGTGGAAAGGGGCCAGAATAAACATAGGTAAACACTTTATAGCAATCATGATTGATGTGGCAAATTAGGCTGCATTTATCATGGAAAACGCGCCCGACTGACTATCCAGTATTTATACATATATTTATGAATACAAAATGTTGTTTAGCTTAGGACTGCCAGTGCAGCTTATTTGCCCAGGCCCACCTTGTTGAAGAGCTTGTCCTTGACTATTTGGGCCATCAGACCGTGGATCAGCTCGATAGTGGAGCGGCTGCAGTCGCGCGTTGCCTTGGACAACTTATCCTCGGATCTCTTCTCATTGACATCGGTGCCTGTGGGAAGAGAGAAATGCTTATTATAAAAGGAGAATCGCGAACCTTTTCTATAAACTAAGTGTATGTACCGCGACCTAGGAAGTTTTCACTCTGCTCCAGTTTCTCGGACAGATCCATGATCTGACCGGTGGTGTACTCCGTGTTGGTTAGGAGACCGGAGCTGCCTAGGGTATTCACCCAGTACTTGTTCCACAACGAGTCCAGCAGCTTGCGATCCAGATCCGATTTGAAATAGCTTATCTCCAGCGGATAGTATTGCTTGCAGTGCACGCCAAAGTCCTCAATCTTGTTCAACGGGATCGTCTGATACTCCGATGGCTCCTCGTTGGGTGGCTTGTAGCCCTTGGGGTATGTGCGAAAGGCACCGAGGCATACCTTGCCTGCGGACACAGTGCGCACCGGATCCACGACAATAGCCACAAAGGGCTCCTGGTAGGTCTGATTGAGCATCTGGGTGGACACATCGATGCCTGACAACCAGCAGCCGTAACCTGGATGACTGTGATACCAGCCAACCGCGTGTTCTAGCCGTCCCACTTCCTTCGCTGCCTCCATGTAGGCGGTCATGTATTCATAGGCTTGGGCCTGGGCATTCACCCTGGTCTCAGTGCCCTCTACGGGCAGAGCAAAGGCATCCATCACAATCTGCAATTCAGAGTTTTACTTGCGAGCTTTTTTTGTTTTGTTTGGTTTACCATTGTGTTGTCCTCCACTTTGCCCAGCATTAGGCCCATCACCTCCAACGTGCCACCTGAGCGAGCGTGCATGACCATCTTGAGCAGTGCAAGTGCCGAGATTTTAATATCCTTAAAGAAATGCGGATCCTTTTCCCAGGGCTTGGCGTCAATTATTTGGCGCTGTTGCTCGGCATCGTAACGAAAGATTTCATCACAGCTCGGCAGTGTTTGTATGTTGTTTTCCAGCTCCCATTTCTTTTGTGCAGCATCAACATCCATTTTGTATTTTATTTATGCTTTAATTTTACTTCTCCGGCTCGAAGTTTCTTAGTGTTCTTTCCTCAAAAGGAACTGTTAAAGCGACTTAACTTAGGTGGCAACGCTGTATAGCTCAACAGTCGCCTATATGCGTTTACAGTGCTCAATTTGTCGTTATAACAGCTGCGTCACTTATACTGTTAAAAGATACCATGGTTACTCAATCGTGCGTCACTTATACTCTTAATTAGACTGACAATAGAGAGCAGACTCCTATCAGATTTATATAGATGTATTTATAGAGTATATAGAGATATATCCCTTCAAATTGGATTTAATGAAATTCACAAAATTATTTGTAAAAATAGTTATTTTTATTTTGAATAACGATAAATAATATTAAATAAATAAATAAATAAATAAATAAATAAATAAATAAATAAATAAATAAATAAATAAATATATATATGGATATATATATATATATATATATATATGTTAGATACATTTTGACAATAGCTTTATAGCCTGAATATGCATTATCAATGTGTTTAGGGTATAATTCAAATTCTGATCAAGTCAGACTACTGTCATCGGAAGTGTCCCGAGGCGAGATGTACTACTATTTTTTAACTTATTTAGAGGTAAAGAGAGCAAGAGAGAGAGAGAGAGAGAGAGAGAGAGAGAGAGAATAGCTGAATTATCAGTTGCGATTACAAGCATAAATCCATAGCCTGGGATAAATAATTACATGGTACATAAATACATACATATGTTGTATGTATATGCATGTAAGTCCGGTTGCAGATGTATGTACTTTTCAGGTGAGAGCTTAGATTACGGCGTGACTTACCCGCAGCTCAACCTACTGCACAGTCCTTCTTCATCGGCCAAGATGCTACCAAATGGAGAGAGCTTCTTCCTGATGCTTCATTGGGTCTACGCCGAGTCGTAATGTATTTCTGGATCCAATCGATGGCTCGCCTTAAAATCTGTACATCTCGTTTCTCAGTTCCTAAAAGTTGTTGAATACTTGTACAAAGATATTTCGTAAACACTTGCGATAACGGCTCAGCATTCCTCCGAATCATACTGACTGAGTTAAGAACATGTTAGGCCGGTAAAAAGATCCGGATGTTTGCTGTTAAGCAAAACACAAAAACTAATGCTACCTCCGAACAATATGCATTATATATAGTAAGAATAAATTGTTCGAGCTTTGCCTAACGAACGTATAACACTTTGTATAAGAGAACTGCATTTGCGTGTAGTGTTATACGACATGTTAACATGTTGTTAACATTAATTAAAGGTAAACGGTAACTTAACATTTAAAAATTCCATGAAAATCAAGCAGTTCAAATTCAAGTTTTTCTTTGAAATTCTTTGAATGAATAAAATACTGCTTGCTGGGTAGTATTTAGTTTTTTTCAGTTTCTTTCAGGTCAACTGCTTTCCGCTCAGTTATTTCGCACTCTATTTCCAAACATTATGCATTTCTTCGTTGCTTAGCATATGTTTTAACAGGTGTGGAAATGTATGATATGAATAAGAGTTTATATGAACAAATTATTGAACATTTTTGCTTAGGGATTAGCTGTACAACATTTTTGTTGTTGCAGTGGAGTATTTGCTTAATCTCTGCTTGAGTGCCCGTCAAATTTCAGCTGGGATAACAGAGGGCAGGCTGAAACTGTGACTTTACTACAGAACTATTAGTTAACATTAAATGCTGCTCCTTTTAAAACCTACTACAGTCTCTTAACAGTGATCAGTGATGTTAACTATCATATTTAGCATATGTTAACGAGAAGCAATTTCTCATTTTTATTTTTCACATGAATTTATTTTATAGGCCGATAACCACTTTATTATTATTTTAAAAGTGAACATTCACATATATTAACTGAAATATACATATATTACATTAAATTCCGACTGTTCAAGTTTCGTCTTATATATTTAAATGCACCAAAGTATAAAGAATAGTTAATGAATTCAATAACTTCAACAAGGATTGAATATATGTATACATTTATATTATTATTTATATGTATTTATTTATATATGGATGTTAAGTATTCAACGATTGTTTGTCTAATGCCTCGACAATTAGCTTTAAGATATTTCGCTTCAGCTCATCGGCCACATGGGGCTGCAGCTGGCGCATTTGGTCGGCTATGAAGTCGCCAAAGATTTGGTGGGAATTGGGATTATGTTCCCTCGCTCTGACTGATGTGGATCGCTCGAGCTGCTCGGGTGATTTGGCACCGAACAGCAGAGTGGAGCAGGTGTCCAGGTCCTCCATCAAAGGCTGCGAGGCCGAACGCTTGATAGAAACCTCGTCGCTCGACTCGAGCTGTAACTGAAATTCAATTCAAATAAAGTACATGAATATATATTCGATATATGGCTTACAGAGTTGCCCTTGGACTTGCGTGGCTCGCAGACGGGATTTAGGAATCCCAGGGACTCAAAGTACTGCCACTTGACCTCAATGTTTTGGCTCGCCTTCGCCTGATAGCTCCTGTATTGGGCTCGCAGGTTGTCCCACTTGGCCTTGCAGTCGGCCAGGGTGCGATCCAGTCTGCTGGATATAGTCTGAAATGCCTCCTCGCGCAACTTGCTATCCTTGTGGTGGGCATCGCTGGGGTTCCACAACAGACCGCGCTGCCCCACGAGCCGTATCAGCAAACGCACATCCTCTGGCGACCACTCCTGTTCGATCTTTCGCGATCTACGACAACGTTTGTTGGACCTTACCTATGTGAGTATAAATTTGAAATGAAATCACTCTAATCAAATATTCTTTTGCCATATTACCCAATCTTCGAAGTGTCTACTTTTCGACTCCATTGCTACTATGGCGTCTGGCAGCTATCTGGCACAGCGATGCCAGACTAATTTGTCCACAGTTTACTACGGTTAAGTAGTTGCCAGATCTGTGCTGCCATTTGTATGACAGCAATCGGTTATATGGAACATATTTGCGTCTCGCAGTGCTGCCAGACCAGCCCGTTGATAGACGTATGGTTCCATACCTGCTGCAATTCAAATTTGTCGCTCTGACCGCAGTGTATATCTGATGGACAGCTTTGATTGAAACAACAGATGGCGCTGTGACCACTCGCATATTAACAGATTTTCTTGTTTATTTCATTTCGTTACCTCTCTCTTTATAATGGTTTTTCATGTTTGTATACATAAATATTTATATATATATATATATGTACATATATATATATATAATCACATGTGCTGAATCATAGAAATGGAAACTTAAGGCCAATCGTATTAAATTGTACAATCGAGTGTGGAACTCGAGTCGAACAACAATAAATACATACACAAACTTGAATTCAACTTTGGCTAACTATTGCACGCCACTCGCTCGCTCGTTCTCTATCAATATGTAGCTAATCTTACCAAGCACCAGGTGAAAGGTGGCGGAGGGTTTTTAACATTTAAGTCTCATCCAAATGTTATTTGCTTTCTTAATAATTTAACAACAACACATGCTGCTTGCTTGCTTGTTTTTTTGTTATTGAGCTGCCGGGTGCTCTGCTGCATCTGGTGCATCATTGGCCTGGGCTTCTGGCTCCATCGGCAGGCCCTCGCCGCCCCACAAGAAGCCGCCAGGTCGATCCTCGGCAGCTGCTTGGTAGTTGCGTTCAATGTGTTCGTTGAAGAGCCTTTTCCTACAAGCACCAAAGACAGAAAAGATAAATAAATGCGAACTGGAGCTCAAGTTGGGTTATTACAGAAAATACGGTGTCTTGATCAGTCGGAAGCCGTTAGATAGCTGGGGATAAACGTCTTCAAGCACATAGTAGATGTGGCCTACGCCCATGCCAATGATATCCACCCATATGGTATTCCCCAATATCGTGGAGCAGCAGAGCAACACCCATGGGAGGTAAGGCGCCTGCATAGATAGATGTTAAATATATTGGATACATTATGCAATTGCATTGAGATTGTCTGTTCTTCACCTGGAAGTTGAGCACCCCGAAAAAGTTCATGGGCACCAGAGGATTTCGCCTGGACCACACGTAGACCAGCATCAACGTGAAGGCCTGGCCGAGGAACAGCAAGTTGACAAAGATGCCAAAGAATGTCATTAGGACGCCGCCAAAGACGAACATCATCACAAAATCGGAGCTGCGCCCCCGGAAGGACCCGTCCTCCAGCATGCGACAATAGCGATACGTGAATATCATATTGAAAAAGAAACTGATGCCAATGGTGCCGAAATATAGGAATGTGGTGGCCAGACGCCAGATCTGGAATTTCCGCACAATCAGTGTGGGATTAAAGTACAACTGCAGCGGCGACACTAGATCCAAGTGCTGCCGAATGAAAGATAAAAGCAAAACACGAAATATATGCAGATTACAGTACACGTCAGCGCGCGTTGAACTCGAATAAACTGCAAATGTCAAGGACTCACCACCGCCAGCGTTGTGAGCACACAGACTGTGGTGTACGCCCTCGTGACTATGGGCACTTCCATGTAGAACTGTCGCATTGCGTTCATCTTGGAGCTCTCTTGATGGCTGGGAAAGTCCTCAAAATGACGAAAACGAAATTTGGTTGTTTTTGTGCGAGTTGGTGCAGATGGGCGCTGTGACAGCGCTTGCCTTCACATTTGCTGTGGTAGTGTGGGTGTGTCTACCGGCGCAATTTGTAGATGCAGGATTCAAATTTAATATTATTGTTACATTTATTTTTTTAGTAGATTTTATAGCTGAATGAAATAAGCCTGTTATCGGTTATCGCTGTACACAGTTATCACATCGAGTATAGCCGACTAACAGCTGGCTAGTTATTTTTGAGAAATTTGAGCATATTGCTTAAAACTGCTTTCTCTGACATAGAAGTCAATACATCTTTATTTCTATTATCACATCGTGTGGTGTGAATTGCCAACCTGAGTTTATTTTACAAAGAAATATGAAGTGGTAAACTAAGGAATACCGCAAGTGAAATAATATCAAACAAGTGCAGCAGTCGAAACTATATCGATAAAGTTGCCACTCACTCACGAGAAATCATCGATATATAAGCGCTCATTATTCTTATCGGCTGCAAAAGTACTGGTCGCCATTATCGATTTGTGGCAAAAAAAAAGAAGAAAAAAATAGAGAATTAAAGATCGCGTTACAACGTTACGCACCGGCTAAAGAGCGCATTAAACGCGGCGTTAAAATTAATTTGTGTAGCAGTTAAATCTGATGAAAAGTTTGTGGTGCGCCAGCTAGTCGTGTTTTATTTTCGTTAAGCATTTGCCACAACAACTAATCAATATCAATACGTCTCCCTGCCTCTGAGTGTGCGTGTGTGTGTGTGTGCGTGCGTGTACTGGCCTGTCCCACAGTGTATGTGAGTGACTGTGTGTGTGTGTGCTATTTGGTCCATTCTTTGGTGCACATAATCAAATTAGATTGGATATATAACTAGTGTTAATTAAGTGAGAACAACAACAACAACAGCTTCATCATGACTATGGCTGGGCAAACAATCAACGACAGGCTGCTGGCTGCTCGTCACAGCCTTGCGGGCCAAGGACTCGCCAAATCAGTGTGCAAGGCCACAACTGAGGAATGCATCGGGCCGAAGAAGAAGCATTTAGATTGTAAGTGTCATGCAAAAGAAAAACACGAAAAAACTATCTACATACATACACAACTTTTCCCCAAATATGCTAGCAAAAATAACGGTTAACACATACTGACACAAAAACAAAAAAATGTGTCGTCTTGTCAACATTTTGCCATTCATTCAATTACACAGACATTTGCTCTCTTCTCTGAGTGCCTTGTAACGTTACATTTGTATGAATGTAAGTCTGTGTGTGTGTGTCTTAGGAGAGTTTTTAATGTTTCGCTATTCTAAGTACTGCAAGCTCTTATCATGCTATTACTCACCCAAATGAACCTTAACAGACGAATAGTAAATTATAAAATGTTTATTTTATATTTTGCAATGCACCTGCATCTTCACCTGCCCTGTCTCAGCTGCTGTTTGTAGTCTTTCCTTTTGAATGCTTCGTCATTCGCTCTCAGTGCTCTAGGCCTCTCTTTCTAATGTTACGTCACTTTCTCACGGCTGCACGTGTGTATGATTTGTGTGTGTGTGTGTAACAGTTATATTTGTTGCTGTTGTTGGAGTATGTGCCGTTTCAACGGTGTCATTGCCTTTTAAATTTATTCATAACCTGTGCACAACAACAACAACTGTAACTAAGGCTCGTCTATGTTTTACATTACATTTCTGATTGGCTAAACAAGTGATCTTTAGTGTGTTGTCTTATTGGATTCTGCTTGACTATTTTTTTGCTACTGCTGCTCTTTTCATATGTGCATGTGTGTGTGTGTGTGTGTGTGTGTTTACTTTGACCTGCTTCTTATTTAAGTTTGCCGTTTCTTTGGCACGTTTGCAACTTTGTTGTTGTTGTCCAATAAGCGCGAAATGAGTCATGAGAAATTTTTGGTAATGCTTAGTACCGTTGGCAAATACACATACATATATACAGAGATGGGTGTGATTGTGTACGTAAATTACATATATTCATTACATCTGTTTTGTGTCTGTGGAAATTTGCAGATTTGTCACATAATAAGCACATATTCTTCGACTTGAAATGACTGTGCTGGCTGCTGTTTGATATTATAATCAGGGAAACAAAAATAAATCAAGCTGGAGCTTGTGGTCATTGCGCATAGAGGCAGACGCAAGGCTTGCCCCCGTCATGCTTCACAGTTCCAAAGCGAGAATTCGTCACACTGACCCGACGAGGGTTGACTTCCAATCGGAATTAGTTTAGAATTGGAAACTTGTTGCTAGGTGCACTCATACAATGGCATTTGAATAGATGCACATCAAAACATGTTAATTGGGTGGATTGTCCACAGGGGGATTTCAATAAGTCAGCTTTGTTGCTGATCAGAACAGCAAAACAATAAACCTAAGCCAAAATAGAAGTTTGAAAATGAAACCAAAGCCAAATTAAGAAAAATACAAAAAAAAAAAAAAAAACTCATTAAAAGACGCGCATCGGCTTCGACTAAGAAATTAAGAAAGAAGAAAAGAAAGATCAAGAAAACCTGTTCTTCGATTACATTTTGCTCATAACAGGTAGAATGTAAAAATACGATTCATTTCTCTCATTTACCCTTTCAACTGTTCTTTCTTTGCTAATATAACTGAAAACAAAACTGTGAATGAAACCAGTTGATAATTCGAAGAAACTCACGAGCTTTACTTGAGCTGTCCTGCATCGAAAATACAAGGTCAATTAGCACTAAGATCGCGGAAATGCAGCAGATGTAAAGCATTAAGAAAACATATGGAGCCAGGAACTGGAACTGGAACTGGAACTGGAGCTAGAGCCAACAAAATAAATTTGAATATGATGTTCGTTTCCTCCATAAAACATGTTCTTCCAGTTCTTAAAGTAAATTCTAAATGGTTCGAATAGTGAATACCCTGTAATGGGTGTACATAGGCAGTTAGAATCTTTAAGCCTGAGATATAGACTCTCGATAGTTAAATTTATATTTGCAATATAAGTTGAATTATGTTCGAGCGGAAAATGTTCCTAAATCAAAAAAAAAAAATGAACAGAGAAGTCTCTTCGTACTGACCTAGTTTTTATTATAACTTTAGAAAAACGAATCAATAATTCAGTTGAGCGTTAATTTAAAGTATACATATTTATGTATATATAAAAAAAAAGAACAAAAAATGTCCATATATTTACGTATTTATTTCAATTTATGTGCATATATAAGAATATCAATTATTGAATTGATTCAAATGATTTATATTACTTGTGTGTATGTGTGTGTATCTGTGTGCGAGTGTATATGTGTGTAAGCAATCAACGAGTGCATTTAAATCATCTGCCCATATATCTGAGTACATATGTAAACGCCCCTCTTTAAATGTCGATAACAAGCTGTTGGGGGAAAAAAGCACACAGTATGATGATACTTATATAATATTCACAATGTATATCCATATCTATATATATATATATATATATATATATATATATATATATATATATATATATTTATATATATACTGTATGGAGCTTGCTCCAGAGACAAAAGCTTATCACAGTTGAAATGCACTGCGGGACTTTGGAGGCGGCATAAAATGTCGTCTGTGCAGAAGTTGAGAGTGATAAGAGCATTGCAGCGAACAATGGACAGGCCACATAAGTCGGCTTCGACAAGATGATAACACGAAACAAGCAGCCTTGAATACGTATAAATGTATAATTAAAAATATTTCTTATAGATTTGTATTTTGTTCTGGACTTTTTATTGTCAGCTATTGATTATACTAATTTGGGGTGATATAAAAAACACTTTTAATTGAATTTTCGCTTGTTTGCATTTATCTTTCCAGATTTGGTGCACTGCACGAACGAGCCCAATGTCTCGATACCCCATTTGGCCAATTTACTTATCGAGCGCTCGCAGAATGCCAACTGGGTGGTCGTCTATAAATCGCTGATAACCACACATCATTTGATGGCATATGGCAATGAGGTTTGTACCCGTTCTCTAACAGGGGCGTACCCCAATACAAATATATATATATATATATACATATATATAGATATGCAATTTGGACTTTTACTTTTATTCTTTTCACTTTTGTGGGCCGCTTTTTACTATACTATAAAAAGGTCACGTTCGTTGTCGCTTTGTTTGTATTTCATTTGTTTAATTCGCTTCTTTTTCTGTTGCTGCTTGATTGCCTTTGTATTTGCTCTGCGTGCTTTTTGGTTCTTATGTTATCTTTTATTTGTATTTACTGAGCTCTTCCTATTTCCTCTTTCTTTCTTTGTTTCCAACTGCGCTTGCAGGCGTTTAATTGCAACTCCTCCCAGCTTTTGCTTGAACGCGAGTCCGACTTCAGCTGGTGCAAGAAATATGATGAAATGATATACACATTGACTTTCTAGACTAAATATATTTATTCCTGCTGTCTTTTTTTCAGCGTTTCATGCAATATCTCGCATCGAGCAACTCAACATTCAATCTCAGCTCCTTTCTGGACAAAGGAACTGTGCAAGGTATAAACACGCGTCAAATTTCAGACACACAAAGAAAACAAAAGTCTTTGAAGAAGATGAAAATAATGAAACAATGCGAAACATTTGATGCTTTCTAACATTTACTCATGCTTTCAACAAACCACAACAGAACATTTAACTACTTAACTTTATTATAAAAATATAATATTTCATGCTTTTCTCTCTCTCTCTTTTTCCTCTCTCTCCTCTTATCACTCACACTTGAATGCTGCGAATTACGTTTGGCCTATTCATTTGTGTAATTCGTTATAACGATAACATTTTGAATAATAATACTGCGCTGCTTACTCATACACAAACACACATAATACATCTATAAAAATCATTCATAATATATATATATATATATAAATAAATAATATATGCAATGCGAATTATGAACCTATACTACAGATGGTGGCATGGGCGTTCCAGGTGGCAGAATGGGTGAGTATTTCTTGAAGAAAGGAGATTTTTCATAATGGCTTACGGGGTTATCCAGCAACAGCTAGAAATACATATTGTATACTAACCATTGAGGTCATGGCTGTAAACTAAAACTCAAGAAACGAGACAAACTTTTGACTAACTGTACTTAACACAAAAAACCTAACCTAACCCAATTGTTATATTTGGCGTTCAAATTTGACTGTTCGACAGACGTACACCTAATGTGTCCCATGCAATAGCAAATGAACTGAAGAATAATACAACATTATTACCATACACTATAGGCTATGATATGTCCCCATTTATAAGACGCTATGCCAAGTATTTGAATGAGAAGTCGCTCTCATATCGCGCCATGGCTTTTGATTTTTGCAAGGTGAAGCGCGGGTAAGTTGAACTCTCATAATATATAGTTTATGTTTCCTTTTATCACTCCATATATTATACACTTTAGGAAAGAGGAGGGCTCGTTGCGTAATATGAATGCGGAGAAACTTTTGAAGACGCTGCCGGTTTTGCAGGCCCAATTGGATGGACTTTTGGAGTTCGATTGTCAGTCCAATGATTTGACTAACGGTATGTGTATGCTGCTATATCTTTATTTTGATTTATACCTATATATTGCTTACCCGTATAAAGGCGTCATCAATATGAGCTTCATGCTGCTGTTCCGTGACTTAATCCGGCTATTCGCCTGCTATAATGATGGCATTATCAATTTACTGGAGAAGTATTTTGATATGAATAAGAAGCATGCACGCGATGCTCTAGACTTATACAAAAAGTTCTTGGTTCGCATGGATCGTGTCGGGGAATTCCTAAAAGTTGCCGAGGTGCGCATTATAAACTATTTGAAAATTGTGAGCATATTCAAACCGTTGTCTTTGCAGAATGTTGGCATTGATAAGGGCGATATACCTGATTTGACAAAGGCGCCCAGCTCTTTGTTGGATGCTTTGGAGCAGCACTTGGCTACGTTGGAGGGTCGTAAGGTCTCTGCGGCCAATACGCCCACACAATCGTCGAGGTGTGTTGCGATTGTCAGTTAGTTAATTATATTTCCGTTATGTTTCAAAGTTATTCACTTAAGTTTGTATTGGAATTTCTTTATTCTTAGTGTAGTTAGTTTACAGAGTTTTTATTTTGTTATTTACCGTTTAATTTCATTTGTTTGATTTTGTAATTCATTATTGTTTTCTATTTTCTGTTTCTTTTCTATGATTTGTTGCATTTGATTTGGTGGCGCAGCTATCAACGCACAAATGTTAAATCCGCTGTCTCTGCACTCTCTTCAACTAGCTCGGCATTCGGCACTGCGGCTGCGTCTAGTAAATTTGATACCTCCAATGGCATTGATGAGCAACTGAAGGCACAGGTGCTGGCTGAGGAGGAGGCCGCCATGAATCAGTACAAAGTGAGTACACATATTTGATTTGATTGAGTTTTAATTGACAAAGAGCTAAATCATTTGATTTTTGTGTTCATCAGTCCAAGGTATCGTCGCCCACTAGCAGCGGTGCTGGTGGTGCTAGCGCTGCACTAACAAATCCATTCCTATCGTCACCGCCAGCCGCCCAGGCTGGCCAGCCGATAGTTGATCTGTTTGGTGCCGCGTCGGCACAGCCCGCTGCTGCTGCAGCAGCATCTGGCGCATCCCAGGCGCATGCCACAAAGGCATCAGACGATTTGCTGCAGCTGGGCAATCCGTTCGCTGATATGTTCGAGGCCAGTGGCAACAGTGTGGCAGGTGCCACAACCGGAGCAACAGGTGCTGCACTAAATGCCAATAATTTGTGGATGCATAATAACGGTAGCATGCTATGATTTTCTTATTATTTAATTAATTAAGATTTTCAATTGACTTCAGTTAGTTAATTTCGATGCCTCGGTGTTGCTTTAAACTGTTTCTTTTTATGAAATAAGTCTATATCTATATATGTATATGTATTACCCATGTTGTCTCTGTAGCTGTGTCAGATCCAGACAGATCCATTTAAAAGGCGCGCACTCCGTCCCAGCTCTTACTCTTACTCTCCCTCTCTCTCTCTTCCCCTCTTTCTTTCTCTATCTCACCCTCTGTCTTTCTCTCTATATGGCCGTCTTTAAGCACAAACTTTTGATGCACATATATTTCCTATCATAAATAACATGAAATTTTAGTTACGTTGATTTTGTATATTATGTATTTGATTTAATTTTGTAAGTTATTATTTACTCATTTTTGAATTTCTTCGTCTAATGTATTGTTGCTCTTCATTTTCATCACTGGTTTTTTTCTCCACAACCCTAATACAAACAACCAACAACTACAACAACCACAACAACAACATGACTCGATAAATATTCGATAAATCACACACAACTATGAAAAAAAAACTCCCATAAAAAAACCATAAAATAGGTTTCAATGGCTCTACAGTTTCCTCCGCTGCTGCTACAAATGCATTCGTTTCCGATAGTAATTTTACGTCCGTTTTTGGTAATACGGAACCAACAGGTAAGTGTTCCCAACGAAGCAAAAAAAAAAACCGGTTAATTTCTCTCATTAATACATTTACAATTGCAATGCAACTTTATTTTATTATAAATTCATATATATATTAATATATATATGTAAAACGATTTAAACTAATCCAGAATTCGAATTCGGAGGGGGCTTAAAATTAGTTTTTGTATTGCTTTTCTATGGTGCGGTTAAATCAACAAATTTCAATGTTTTATTTTTTTTACTCATATTAATTATCTGTATGTTTAGCATGTTGTACTAACTATATAACTAATACACTCTGAAGTTTTCGTGTTTACTTACTGTCAAGAGTTCCAAGAGTCCGCTCCAGATTGAAAAGGCTAGACCACAATCCATCCATCGCATCTAGTTTTAAGTTTGCAAACACAAGATATTTTTTGCTGTATGCGTGAACTCGATTCTACACAATTTTTGGAATTTTTGTGCGCGTATTTTTGTTTTTAAGATTTAGTTTTAGCTACAGTTATGCTTATAATTTAATTAATTTTTCTTATGGCTATCCCCAACGAAATGTCCCTGCGAATATTTACTTGTGTCGAATGATATAAGGCTCGTCGCCAGCAGCGTTGCCAAATCCCTTTTTCGACGATATGCAACCCAAAGGCGTTGGCTATGGTCAACTTGTGGAGCCACAGTACCACCCGCAACAACAGCAACAACAAGCCGCATTGTTTTATATGCAACAACAACAATATCAACAACAGCGGCAAACACAACAACAACAACAACAACAACAGCAAGAGCTAACCTTGTTCCAACCAACTTCCACGATGTCTCCATTCTCCACAGGTGAACTTTTGCGAGCCCGAACGAAACGCAGAATCCAATTTATACGTTGCGCGCTTTGTTTTTGTACAAAGCTTCAGTTGTCCAACACTGGCCTCATGTTTGTTGTGCTTGTAGTGCTGCGTATACACAGATACACACACACACTCACACAGTCGAAAACACACAATCGTCTTAAGTCTGTCTCTGCTCAAAAGCATCTTTCCCCAATGCATCTCCAAGTACCGGCAAGTAATGCTTGCAGAAGAAAGTTATAAAAGACATTAACAAAGTAAAGAGTTACTATAAATACTTCACAGAGTTTTGCTTAAATACTTCTCAGTATCAGCGAGAGCTTTCTCAGAAGGGAAATCAATAAATTATGTATTTATATTTTAAAGTTATTGCAATTGTTATTTATATAGTTCCCCGGATTAGCTTTGCTTTTAGTGCTGTAGTATTTAAAGAATTTCCGTAATTCGATAGTTTAAACAAGTGTTTCTGAGCTATAAATACTTGATCTCCGCCTGAATAACTTGCGAGTACTTGGTGGGTTTTGCAAAGGCATTCATTTCATTCGATCAAACAAATGTCTGTATTGGCATTTGCAGTGTACTCGTGTTTGACTTTCATGTGTAAAGCTCCTGAAAACGCTTTTAAGTCCCACCGCAGTTCATAATACCAATATCTTTTATTCCCAAAATCTCTTAGTTTTATTTGTGTTTTATTTTTCTAAAATTGCGTGAGTGTGTCCTGAACTGTGCTTTTTGCTCTAAGTTGGATTTAGCTAAAAAAAAGATTTTAAGTTTAAAATAAGATAGAAGAAAAAAGAAATTAAATGCTATACAAATTTAGTTTTTGGGTTTTATAATAGTATCTTTGTGCAGTCTTTAGATATTATGAAGTTGCCAAGTCTTACGCTTCTTTTCAACGTCTTCTCCTACGTCTTCTCTGTTCGTATTTGAATCATTATTCATTTAAAATTTCAAGGACTTTCGCTTCTAGTTAAACAATTCATAGTATACTAATATATATGTGCACCTCAATTAATACTTGCTTGACGATATACCGCTTATATACTTACTAACAATACAAAATTATCATATGAAACCCGTCAGTAATGGAACATTTATTATAATTCAAATTTACACTGCGAAAATGCACAATTAACATTATAAAGAAAACAAAAAACGAAAATGCAAAACGATATCTTTATTCACAATATTTATTTTGTCAATGTATTTTTTCTCTTTTCTCTCTTTTATGTTCTTATGTACGTAACATAAAAAACAAAAACCAAAACAACTTGACACATTAACACACATTGTCTCATGTTTACAATACGTTAATGTTGGTGGCGTAAATCCTGAAAAAAAACTCAATTAACTATACATATATTTATATATATACATATATATTTGAATATATGGTTCATATGTCTTTTGAAACGACAACGAAATCATTTTAAACCCGGGCAAAAACTTGCAATTCGATAAATACGAAAATCTCATTAAATAATTGTTGTGGGCTTCCATTTGTATCATAAAAACAACAACAACAACAACTGTGTATGTCTGTTTGTGTAAATGTCTGCCTATCACGGTGTGCTGGCTATATCTCGTACAACAACAACAACAATATGCCATATATATATACACACGATCCAAAAAAACAAAGGCTTTGATGCTTTGGGCGATGTTCTAAAACCGGCCACAGCCAACAGCAATCAAATGAATGTTGTCGCCGCAGGTGCCGCCTACCAGGGCTTTAATGCCAGCAGTCCGGCCCTAACATTACAACAACAACAACAAATGAATACACAACAACAGCAGCTACTCATACAGCAACAACACCTGCAGCAGCAGCAGCAGCACCAGCAACAGCAACAACCACCAGCTGGCACTGGCAAGATAATAACGGGCGATCTGGATAGTTCACTAATGTCCCTAGTTGATAATTTAAATATAAATAAAACAGCGAGTGCAAAGTGAGTAAAATCGACCAATCAAAGTGTGTATGTGTGTGCGTATGTATATAATGTGTGTGTGTGAGTGTGTGTATGTGTCTGTGCGGGAAGAATATGAGAAAATCATTTTAAAACGAATCATCATACATAATTCCCCCCACCTCAGTTTTTGAGCTTTATCTCTAAGACTCAAAGGCACAATCCCAACATTACCAGCCCAGTCAATAAATATTCCGAAATATTTGCCAGATTCCCATATGGGCATTTCCAGTGAGGGTGCAACCATGATCAAACTCTGTGTGAATTTGGATTTATATGATCAAATATTAAAGACCTTTAAGGTCAGTTCGAGTTCAGAGCTTTCACATTCTGTATAATTCTCTTATCCCTCCAAAGTTTCGAAGAAAACTTTTCTTCGATATACGGATAGGATATGCATTTTCTGTGACGTTTGATTTGTCTTAAAGTTGAAGAATAATACACAGTTTTGATTGTGCCATATGCTTGACCCTGGAATTGCGCCTAAGTCCCGCCCAATCATACATCATACGTCAACCCTCACATCCCTCATCCCCTATATATTCATGTTCCATTCGTGTACATACCAGTTCCAATTTTAGTTTCCAACTAATTCGAATGAGCATTTTTAGATACGTAATCGAAATTCTGCATCAAAATCAAAATCAAAATCAAAAAAAAAAGTTTCATTGATTTCGTGTCTCTCTATATATCATTACTCTCTTACCCCATATGTATCTCATAGACCCGTGCAATGGAATTCACCTAAAAATACAGCGAAACCAGGTGCTAATTGGACACCTCAACCAATGGCGGCTACAACTGGTGCTGGCTATCGTCCAATGGTGAGTTATGACCATAGCTAACTCTCTACTCTTTCTTTCTCTCAACTCAACTCAAATCAACTCAACTCAACTCAACTCAACTCAACTTAACTCAACTTAACTCAACCGAAACTCAACTGAAACTCAATCAACCGAAACTCAAATCAATCGAAACTCAACTAAATACAACAAAAACATGAGACAATATCATAGTTATGAGAGTCATATGTATATATATTTATATGCATATCAATCTATATATTGAACTTTATAGTCAGGCTTTTTGTGCTCTTAAAGCAACAGACCACGAAAGTGTGAGGGAACAAGAACAGTTCTGGTATCCTAAAGATTGTGTCACACAACACGCTAGGCTCACTCTCCATGTAACATACAACTTCTCTTATGATTATGATTTTTTATTGTATCTTTCATTTCTGTACATTTTTCTTTCTTTTGCAAATATTTTTTTAAGCATTGCACCCTGCTTAACACAACAACAGCTACTTGGTTTATTTATTTATACTGTCTTGATCTGTATGGAAATTGATTTGATTTAACCCAAAAGTATTATCTAGATGTTGTGGCGATTTTATAAATATATATCTCTTTTTTATATACACATATCTTTTGAATTGGTATAAAGCTATCTAAGCACAAACCAAGTCGTTGCAAGTTGAACGTTTATTTTATTCTTTTCGATTATAAAAATGCGACATATTGGTTAAGGTCTCCTCATATCACACACTGCATCACCCAGCGACAAGAGCAACAACTACACCTAGCACTAGGGCTAACTATCGTGGCACACCTCGTCAGTGTAGGTACTGAGCGGCTACTTCAACTAGCTACCTACATAAGCAGGCCAATTATTCACCTGTACTCGTACATACACACATAACTCTGTTTATTCCATTATGATTTCATTTACTTTCCTATTTATTTCTGTATCAATATTAACTTATATATATACACATACATATATATAAACTATCACTTTCTTTTCTTTATTTTATGTTGCTTTATATATTTCAACTATCCAACGCATACCGCAATATCGAAATATATCCAAAAAATAATAATAATAATTTATGATCAAAAACCAATAAATAATATAATAAAATTTCAACACCTATAATAAATATGTAAATCACGATGCTCCTGTGTTTATGCTGTCTGTATGCTTGTGTTATATATGTAATGAAATATAAACACACACAATACATACATATATATGTATAAATGTATATATATATATATATATGTGTGTGTGTGTATGTATGCAAATATATTATATATATTTATATGTATGTATACATATAGGCACACGGCATGACCGTAAGTCCTGCGCCAATCACAATCAATCATCCGTATATACATGCTAGTTATCCTGTTATGCCAAATTATATGCAGGTAAGAATGATGCAAACGAACCAAATCGTAACGAACAACTACATACAATAATACAAATGAAAACCAAACTCAACGTACTACAAAAACAACTTTGAATAAAACATAATCAAATATAAAATAAATGTTTATACTTTACAATACTTATGAGTTGCCTTTATTTTACTTTCATTAAACCAAAAAGTATATATACATATATATTGTGCGTGTTTACAGTTTTTATTTTTGATTATGTTCGAGTTATGTAATTTGATTATTATTTTTTTCAATTTTGATTTTTGCCTATCTTAAGTTAAGACTTCACTCTCACTATCAAATCTACCTACTCTGACTTTTGCCCTACGCACAGAGCCTTCCGAACTGTCGCCCCGTGCTCTATTTTTATGGTTATGGTATCCACTATCGCAACCCCGTCTCTTTCTCTACTTAGGTCTCTCTTGACATATCACTCGAGAAAATTAGAAATTATTTTATGATTTTTGTTTTTCGAAAATGCATATTTCTATAATTTTGATGAGGTTATTAAAATTTTGAATTTTGAATATGAAATTTTAGAAATATTATTTCTTTTGTAGAACGAATTTTTCTGAACTGAGTTTTTATTTTCGTTGTATGCCCTATGTAGAGTCCACTAACCCCATGTTATTAAAAACCATATATATATATATATATATATATATATATATATATATATATATATATATATATATATATATATATATATATATATATATATTTATATATGTAGCTCACGGCGGCCCATCTCGAATAGCCAAATACTTGTTAACCAACAACTCTGTCTATCTAAAAACTCCCGCAACTTATGTCTTATCCTTAGTCGTTGAAGTAAATCCTCCAATTCCTTGCATGATTTGGGAGTTTGATCAAACAATAAGAGCATATATTTTTGTGACTGTTCTAATAAGATATTTTGATTGTTGTAGGGCATGCCGGCGATGGGGCAGCAGCCGAATATGTTGCCACAGGCAGCCCCTTTGACTGGGGGGCAGCCGACGATGATGGGCGTGACGCACAGTAATGCGACGGTGCCAGCAGCGACAGGGATCATGCAGCCCACGCAGGCGACGCAGAATGGAGGCAATAAAAGTGTACCACTCGATCCATTTGGGGCGTTATAAGGCGCCATCCCAACACACACACACACACAAGCAGACACACACACACATATATTAAGCGCTATAACCTCATAGACAGCATACGAATACACATACACACACGAAGAATACATAATATATGAATATATATTTGCAGATATTAAGAACAGATTAAAGGAAATTCAAACTCAACACAAAAATGAGAAATTATATAAGTTTACACTATGCTTCATACGAAATGAAAATGATAAGAATTCTATTATAATGTTGAGCAACACACAGAAACACACAAACACCTACACTCTCACACACAAATGCTATACATATGCATATATATTTATATTATTACTATAAAGCATAAAATGAGTTTGACTATTTATACGTATACAACAATTTATATAACTTGTATGCAAGAATTTCCATAATTAGCTAAAGCGAAACAAAAAGCAAATATATAAAAACGAAATATTAAATAAAAAAGTAGCCTATGTGAAATATACCTACATACATATGTGTAAATCCTACATAATAAGTGTAAGCAAGAACCTGCAGTTGTGTCCTACGCCAATCACTAAACCTAAAGCTAAAAACAAAAAACAAAAACAACACACGTTAAATGGAATCTGTTAAATACTGAAATTTATTGTACACTATCGGAAATTATATATATTATTAAAATCAAGTCTTTGTAGACGCCATAAAGCTATAAAAACTATGTTACAAATATGCTTAGGTGAGAGCGTATTTGAGCCTCTTAACATTTTGCAATATTTGAATCCGTTTATAAACGAGAAAAAAATGAAAAACTTCTAGTTTCCTATTGTTATCTGTACTCTATATTTTTCAAACGTTTTTTCTGTTCTGTTTATTTGTTAAAACTCTTTGTTGGTTTCAAGCAAAAATGGCAGTATGGAAAATGAGAACAAGTTACTCGTATTTTTAAAGGCATTCCAAGCTAGTTTCAATTCGGTCCCAAATTCAATTTGTATATTTTTAAGTATTACTTCAATTTGAGATGAGTTATTCAATTGTATATTTAAAACGAGTTTAAATCAACTAATATATTATGATTTAAGGCATACGTTGTATTAGCCATTTATTAAATTGTTTGATAAGCAAACAAGCAACAGTAAACAAATCAAATCCAATCCAATATATATATATATATAGATCATTATAAATTGTTTAAATAAGCTAAGGGGCGGCAATACGCTGGAACTGTGTTTAAATAAAACTTTGCATATATAATACACGAGATAAATGATTTCCTTTTACTTATTGTTAGTACTCTTTCGTTGCAGTACACTTTACATCCAGTTTTGGCTTGACTTTTATGTTTCTCTTTTAGGGAATACAAACAGTAGTAAACTTTGTTTCCTTCTCAAGTTGCGCACCTTAGTGTTTAATTTGAAAGATTCTGAATCTAAAACATGTACCTAAATTATCTTTGACTAATTTGCGCTATGCCTACAAGTAGGCGTTGCTTTCTTGTACGGATACGACGCGTCGTAGAGTAGGCAACACAAAACACACACACACACACACATACACCCATGCAATAATATTTAGAGGCAACAATCATACATGGAATTTTCATTAAAGCTATAGCTTCGAGTAAATATCGAACAAATCAATGTAAATTTTAAACTATACAACAGATATTACTATAACTGACAAACGAAAAAAATGAGTTTTATGACAATATTTGTACGCTACTATTTGAGCTAAACCTTAACCGAAAAATAAAGAGCAAAACCTTTATCTTGGGCCTACGAAAAAGAAATTCGTTCAAATACTATCTGACTATCTATTTCAAAAGAATCACATAATTTGGCTTGCAAAAATTTGAATAAAATAGCGAAATTGAGTATTTGCATAAAATCCAAATGGAAGTGGCAATTGGCAAAAGAAAGCAGAGACTTAGCTCACCATGTTGGCTATCCACATCGAGAGACATACATACATGCATACATAAGTTGTAGATAAATGTAAGAAGAGCAATAGAGTTGATCGTGCACACTATATACAAAATAAGCACTTTACTTTGAAACGAGTCAAATTGTTAAATGTGTTTCTGTTAGTTAATTTCTTGCCCAGCGAAAGCAGAAGAATATGTACACCAAATATTTTCACAAAGATTACGCAGACTATATAAGGAATATACCATACTCAAGTACAAGCTAAGAAAATTCTATGGAGACATTTTATGAATTGTATAAGAACTTATGTTAAAAAATAAAAATAAAAATAAATGAAAAAAATGTTAGTGGAAAATAAATGTGTAAAATAAACTCTCTGCTTGTTTTCTTCAGACGAACCATAAAAAGGGAGGGAACGATTTGTATAAATCTAGTACTCGTAGTTAGCTAGTAATCTAGTGATCCACTTCAAAGTTGGGGACGTTTGTAAACACAAAAATATTCATTACAACAACTATACGACTCAACACGGGCACACAACACATCGTTTAAAAGTACATAATAATTTAAACCCGAAGTACATAATTGATTTAAAATATAGTGAAGACAGGACCCATTCGCGATGCCGTGCTTCAAGCAAGAGAAAAGTTTGGAGTTCCGCTCTAAGCGGGACACCACAAATGATAGGGATCCGATGGCGCCCAAGCCAGTTCGTACTCGGGCCATACGCTACCATGGACTCCTCGGCATGTCCATTGCGGCCCAGCATCTTATCGTCGACGAAAACTGGACGCCGGCATCAATAACCCAACTATATGGTAACATGGCCGATCTGCTGAGTAAGTGACCCCTCTTGCCATATTGCAAATATGTTCTGGTCTAATCTTAAGCGAGTGCTTAGGGAAGCGAGTTATCTACAAAGACCACGAAACAAGGACCCATCGAGCCCTGCTCCTGTCGGATAACTCGCGGGTTAAGCGCGAATGCGCAGATGGACGTCTCAAGCTGCAGAAGGTATCTGTCCTCGACAATGCCCACAAAATCCGAAACATCCTGATTATGCACAGGGACATGCAGCGGCTGTACCAAAAGATGCCCCTTTATCTGGTCGCCGACAATATCAATCAGCGGACTTTCGTCATGCGCAAGGAGCGCGACCGCCTCAGTTCTCGATTAGAGCAGCTGAAGCAAAAGTATAGAGTTATGCTGGTAATATATTGCTGAATAGTGAATTAGCTGAATCATACTAATGCAAACAGCAATACTTCTTTATAACAGATAGACAGGTCCAAGGCGCTTGATATGATCAAGTACGAGGATAGGTTTATCCTGGAGGAGGAGGTGCAATCGCGTATGCTGCTTAAGAAGATAGACAACTCGAACGTGCGCCTGAACTCCATACGAACCATAAACACGACATATAAGAAGATGCGGCAAGTCCTGCTGCAGGATGAGATTTTCTACGAGCCCATTCTGCGCTCCCTCGATGACGATATGGAGGACCAGGCGAACTTCATTAGGCATATACTCTATCTGGGCATGCCGGCGATCGCCAAGTTTAAAGTCCTGAACCGCGAGCTGTTTAACATCACGGAGAAGGCGCGCAAGAACCAACAAGCGAAGAATCAAATATTGAATTCACTGAAAAAACCAATTGTCATTGGCCCGCCGCAGGTTGAAGTCAGAGAGATACAAACTAATGATCCCAAGCGGTACCTTCGCCTCACGGAGAGCATGGCAATTCTCAAGTCTGAGCTGCAGACAATTGAAACCACAATCAAAAGTCTCAAATTGACGGTCTTGTGCTCGCAGGCAAAAGAGATTTATCCCCGGTTAGTGATCTTGAGTCACTCACTCGTCGATTCACTAATAGACACCGAAATCTTCGACTTTGCAGCATTAAGGATCAAATAGGAAATAATGAAAAGCTGAAGCGGGTAATTGAAAGACACAGGCAGACCAAATCGATGCTCGATCAAAAACAGAAAGGCTCCTCTTTGCTGGAGGATATATTATTAAATAATCTCTCCGAGGAGGAAATCAAGTAAGCAGCTCCGAAAACATTTTAATTTTGTGTATCTGCTTTTCATTGACGTCACTCACCTGCCCCCACAGTCGTCTGGAGCGCATTAGAGAACTGCAGATGATGCTGAAGACCGACAATGAGTTTGAGGAGCTTAGTATAAGTCACATGGAGAACCGGGCCGATGCCTATGTGCTAATGCGGTATGCTTTGAGTAAATGGATACGTATTATCTATTTAAGCTTCCTTTGTCTCTCTCGGTCGCCACAGGTGGACCCTTTGGAATCTGTGGGATATCTTGCGTCATGTAGACAATAATCCTAGATTGTACCGAAAGAAATATCCGAATGATTATTTGAACCTTCCACTTCTGAAATTCGAGCTTTTTAGCACAGTCTCCTTCCCTCCAGATCTTTTCGAGGAAGACGGTTCGAAAATAATCCTTAAGATTCCTTAGAAACCTAATTGCATTCTGTCTTTCCACAGTGGACACACTTATGCACTACCTGAAGCGCAAGGTATTCAAACTCACTCAGCGCTACACTCCAAGTATGGCAGCATCGATAAAGCAGAGTAGAGAGCGTTATCACCGCTTTTACTTGGAGAAGAGTGAGCCGGTTTTGGTCGATATTGACCAGCAGGATGGACCGCAGATAGACGACTTGCTAGAGGACAAGGCCTTGGCTTCCATACCGAATCGGAAACAGATCAAAGCACAGAGCGCCAGATTGGTGGAAGAAGCTGCCAAGCGGGAAGAAACATAGTTTGGATTTGGCTTAATGTCTATAAATTTAATAGTTTCTTACATTTACAAAAATATATTGAAATACTCTAATCCGTGGCATTGAAACTAATTGCTTTCGGCTTATCTCTTACGATAATTTGGGTTGCTTTGTAATAGATCTGTAGCCAGGATAGGTCCTTGACTATTTTCTGTGAGGAATTGGCTGTGCGGTTGCTTTCAAAATGATCAAATTAGAACCGAGTGCGAGCATTCGACTGGCTGAGAACAAATCATTCAAAACAATCGCGACGCACATAACAACAACAACAACAAACTCTAAAACAAAAATCAATTTATATTCACATATATATAAGTATATTTACATATATATTAAATATATTGACTATATCAAATACATTAAAAATGCCGTGCAGTTTACGAAGTAAGAGTATATCGACCCGCATAAGGGCGCGTCATACACCGAAGCCAGTGCGACATCGCGACCTCGATGTCAATAGGTTCCTCAGCTATAGGTACGTATCCCAGCATTTCATTATTGATAAGGACTGGACGGCCAGTTCGGCAGCCCAAGGATTTAAGCTAATGAACAATCTGCTGAGTAAGTAATTGCATACACGTGCAGATCCAGGAATCACTCACAGACAGTGAACCCTAGCCGCTCGCAACATCTTCGAGCAGTACGAAAAGCGGGCCAGCCATAAACGTCTCCAATCGAAAGTAGCAAAGTTGCGAGAAGAATGCCAAGTTGGCCGCATGAAGCTGCTGAAGGTATCGGCCGAGGACAGTGCCCTTGAGGTACGGAACATGTTGAGGGAAAACAGAGTATTGATGCGACTGTACCAGAATATGCCCCTACATCTGATCGTGGACAACATCAATCAGAGAACGTTTGTCATGCGCAAGGAGCGCGATCGACTCGAGATGCGCTTAGCGGAGTTGGAGCGCCAATTGTATCAAATAAAGGTACGTATGAAGCACTGAATCTGACACCAGTGACGGGAATATACATATATACATATTTAACTAATGTCAAATAGGTGGATCATTCGAGTCTTGAAAACCGCATCAGGTATGAGAATGAGTTTGTTATGGAGGAGGAAATAAAAGCGTGCGCTTTACTTAAGCAAATCGAGAACTCAAAGGTGCGGGTCAGGGCGGGAAAAACGATAAACATAACATATCAGAAAATGATTCACGTCTTGGCGGAAGATCAGATATATTATGAGCCCATCTTGAGTTCCCTCGATGAAGACTTGACGGATCAGTGGAATCTGATACAGTATATCACTGAACTAGGCTTGCCTGCCATAGAAAAGGTTAAGGAGCTCAAGAAATATTACCAACGGCTTACGGACAGGACGCGGTCCGATTTTCAGGACAAGATCAAATTCCTGGCCCAAACGAAGCCGAGCAGTCTTGGGCCCGCCGAGTCCACAGAGAAACTCATTCAACGTGGAGCTCGTGATCGCTATGTGCGTAAGACGCGCAGTATGCTGTTACTTGGGAGAGTATCGGAGTACATTGAGAAAGTGATTAAGGACTTAAAGTACACAACACTTTGCTCACAAGCGCGCGAGATTTACACACGGTTCGTCCACAAAATCACTGCGTTAAACCAATAAGCTAATTCGACTCTTACAGCATTCAGAGTCAGACGCAGAAGAACAAACAGCTCAAATACCAGATCGAGTATGAACACATAAATCATGAAATGATCGAACAAAGGAAATACTCAGCGGGTCTGCTGCAGTGTGCATTAGTGCACAATCTAAGCGACGAGGAAATAAAGTGAGTGCAGAAAGATGATGCTATATACTCTACCTATATAAATATATATATATATATATATATATATATATATATATATATCGACAATTTGTATTCTCCGGCAGGCGACTGGAATATATTGATACGTTGAGGAGCTTATTGCAAAATGAAAATGACTTCGAGAAGGAGATGGAGGAGCATATGGAGAATCGCGCGAAAGCTTTCGTCATGATACGGTAAAGTTTGGCCAATTGGCGGGCAGCTGATGCTGGTTTTGCTCATGAATTTGTGTTGCATTCATAGGTATTCTGTTTGGAATCTTTTAGAGATTCTGCGATCCATTGACCGCTATCCCCATACGAATCGTCGTCATTATCAATGTTTCCACCTGAAGTTGCCGCTACTCAAATTCGACTTTCACGAAATTATGTCGGTGCTGCCCCTTGTTTTCGAGGAAAACAGTTGAGTTGGACTGAGACTAAAAATAATGTGTAATAATCGCATATTTCCATTGTCGTATTTCATTCGCAGTTGACAGATTGATGGGCTTGGTCAAGCGCAAGCTGTACAAGCTGATGAAGGCCTACCAATCCATTCCAGATGGAATTCGGGCGGCGAATTCGACACTTGCCGAAGAGTATCACAAGCGCTTCTTGCGCTACATAAAGCTCGCTGAGCGAGAAACTTACGAACAGGGCGCTACGTACGTAGACGATGATAAAGTCGACATTAATATTCTGACGCGGAAGCAGCTGAAGACGATGAGCGCCAGGCTTTTGGAGGAAAAGCACACAATCCATTAATCTGAAATATTTAATTGTTGTATTCAACTAATTAATTTACATATAAATAAACGAAACTTAAAACTAAATTGATATCGATATGTGCATTCAAATTACACCAGGGAAGTCACCTGATGCAGGAGGCTTTCAGATGATTGGGGCGTGGCCAATTGCGAAATGCTATTTTTAAAGGCAACTTGTATCGTGACCAAGTTCATTTAGGCACTGCGGAGAAGTCTATATATTACACTTGGCTGTGGATTTGCTTTCAAACCGATCAAGTTGAAATCGAGTGCTACATGAACACCAATTATTCATTACAATCGCGACGCACATAACAACAACAACAACAATAAACTCAAAACAAAAATATATGAATATCAATTTTCACATACATAAATAAATATATATTTACAATCATATAAAATACATAAGCAATGCCGTGCTTTAAGCGGCCTCCATCGAAGCGCCAGATGCGGGAGACGGGACGAGCTGTGGTGAAGCCAGTGCGTCGTCGAGACCCCAATCAGCATGGACTCTTAAGCTACTCGAAAGTGGCACAGCATTTAATCTTTGACGGGAAATGGACGCCCGATTCGATAACGGATCAATATACGGTTATGAATGCTCTGCTGAGTAAGCAAGCGAATATATATATATAAATTATCTATCTAGGACTGATTGAAGATATTCTGTGCTCTAGCTACTCGCATCACCTTCAATAAACACGAAAAGAATGCTCTTGTGCGACGTCTTTCTCGCAAGGCTGAGAGCTTGAAAGCTGAAATCATCGATGGACATGCTAATCTGCTGAGGATATCGGTGGGCGACAATGCCCACATGATACGCAACATGCTGAACAATCACAGTAGTTTGCAGCGTCTCTACCAAGGGATGCCCATACATCTGGTCTCGGACAACATCAATCAAAGGACGTTTGTCTTGCGCAAGGAGCGCGACCGTCTACAGAGTCGCCTAGGAGTGTTGAGGGGAAAACTACACGATTTACTAGTAAGTGCTCAGCTACGAGTCTTGCACTGTTGCCAAGTAATGAAGGTAAATTTTCAAATAGGTCGAATATTCGAATCTGCAAAACCGGGTCAAATTTGAGAATACGTTTGTATTAAAAGAGGACATCCAAACTCGCGTGCTGCTGAAGAAGATCGACAACTCTGCTGTGCGCTTCAGGGCTATAAAAACGATAAACACAACGTACAAGAAGGTAATTCAAGTCCTACAGGATGACGAGGTATTTTATGAGCCCATTCTGAGTTCCCTCGATGATGACATGGCGGATCAGTTGCACATGATCAAGTATATAATAAGTCTGGGCCTGCCTGTCATAAGAAAGTTTAGGCATCTGAACAACGAGTTTCGGCAGCTGGAGGAAAAAGCACGATTCGAATACACAGCCAAGATGAAATTGCTTGCCGACTTGAAAAAGGAGCGCGTCTTTGCGCCCATTCCGCCCAAGGAAGGGCGGGAAACCGTTGCAGATGGCAATATCTATCGGTATCTGCGGGAGACGAGGAGCATGAAGGGACTTAAGAAAGAATTGGAGAGCATTGAGAAAGTCATCAAGGAACTGAAATACACAGCACTCTGTTCGCAAGCTAAGGAAATCTATCCACGGTTCGTATGCAGAAGCCTTTCATTGAGTTATTAAGAAAGTCTCTTTTCAGCGCGAAGGTTCAGGCAGGTAAAAATAAACACCTGGCTCACCAGATCGAGTTTAATCTAATGAATCATCGAGCTCTCCGAGACAAACAAAAATATGCGAGCACAATGCAATGCGTGTTGGTAAACAATCTGTCGGAGGAGGAAATAAAGTATGTATATGATATAGAAATTGCGGAGTTATATATGTATTTAAACATCCTCTCAACTGCCGACAGTCGACTTCAATACATTCGGTCATTGAATAAGACATTGGACGCAGACAAAACTTTCCAGGAGAATAGTGTGCAGCATATGAAAAATCGTGCGGCTGTTTACGTAATGATGCGGTAAGGACGATGCTGTAAATATTTGAGTCGAAGACTGAAAACTGATCAAATACGAAACTCAATTTCCTACAGCTGTAGCCTTTGGAATCTTGTTGAGATTCTGCGACACATTGATCAAAGTCCTTATACGATTCGACGTGGGTATCCAAACCAGGATTTGAGCTTGCCGCTACTTAAATTCGAATTGTTCAATATATATTCGGTGCCGCCACCGATCTACGAGGAAAACAGTTAAGTGTATTCACAATTTGCTACTTAATGATATATATGTATATATTGTTATATTTATCATTCGCAGTTGACAAGATCTTAGCTTTGGTTAAGCGTAAGCTTTTCAAGCTGTCAAAGCGAATTGAAAGGGTTGCTCCGTCCGTCACCCGTGAGCTGTTGCAGAGCTACAAGGATAAGTATCATAGACAGTTCCTGTCTACTCGCGCCTCGATCTTTGATGGGCAGGCAGGGCAGAGCGACATGAAGGTGGTCGAATATGGGGACAACAAAGCTAATCTCAGCGTTCCGTCCCGAAAGCAGATCAAATATCTGAGCGCTAAAGTGGTAGAGGAAGCCAGACTGCAGTACGAGTTTGGCTAAGAGCCATGATAGATAATAGATACATGTCTTCCTTTCTTGGTTCCCCAAACCTTATGATGTTAGATGTATATTCAATTTAACAATAAACGAACCTTATACTGAACTCTTGTTTTTTATTCGTTATTTATTTTTACTACAGTTATAGCCCAAACTAACTGAATTTAGCATGCCATGTAAAGATGTGGGAACTGACGATCATCGTTCAGGCATTCGTTTTAGTGCTGTACACAATACACTGTTAGCTACACTACACGAAAACACACAAATAAACATAAAATAAAATAAAACACTAAAAATAAAATAATAAAACAAAAAAAAAAAACAAAAAAATATATATACATACATATATATGCATATTAATACATATGTATATACCCATATATAAAAGTGAGCGAAATACGATATCAGGATGCCGTGCTTCCAGCAAGAAAAGAGCCTCGAGTTCTGTTTGAACAAAAAAAAGAACAGCGGACGAACTCCGTTGATTCCCAAGGCGTTGCGTGCTCGGCCCATTCGATTCCATGGACTTTTTGGCATGGGCTATTTCAAGCAGCACTTGATAACGACTAACAAGTGGACGCCCCAATCGATCACCGATCAATTCGAAGGCATGGGCAATCTGCTCAGTAAGTCGAAGTGGAAAACACTCTATTTATATACGGTCTGACTTTCTAGTCCTTCTGGATTGATTTAGCTCGTCGCATCATCTACAAGCGACATGAGACGAAAGCCAATCGATTGCGGCTCCTTAAGGAGAGCAAACGCTTGAAAGCTGACTGCATGAATGGACACATCAAGCTGAAGAACATCTCGTCCGGCGACAACATGCATACGATACGCAACTATCTGAATGACCACATTGATATGCAGCGACTCTACCGGCGGATGCCCGTTCACATGATTGTGGACAATATCAATCAGCGGACTTTTGTCTTGCGCAAGGAGCGGGATCGCCTCGAGTTTCGCTTGGACCAGTTAAAAGCTGAGTACAAAGCTCTATTGGTGAGTGGCATTGCAAAATATACACACACGCATAACAGTCATACATATATTGATATAGCGGGACCGGTGCAGAGCTGAGAACCTGATTAGGTACGAAAACTATTTCGTGCTGCCGGAGGAGACAGCATCTCGCATATTGATGAAGAAAGTGGACAACTCCCATGTCCGCCTGAATGCCATTCGAAATATTAATACGACTTATAGGAAAATGATTCAGGTCCTATTGAATGATGAGATATTCTACGAGCCCATACTGCGCTCGCTCGACGACGATATGGGCGATCAGGTGGCCTGTATAAAGCACATTCTATATCTGGGGACGCCGGCCATATCGAAGTTCAAAGAGCTCAATCGCGACTTCAGCGTCTTGGAGGCAAAGGCGAGAAAGAATCTTCAAGACAAGATACAGATAATAGCTTCGCTGCAACGGTCGCTAAAGCCGCCTCCCGGCAACCAATATGTTTTTGAGCCAGCCAAGGAGAGTGGGTCGGCCGATCCCAAGCGATATGTGCGTGAAACGAAGTCCATGGTCCGGCTAAAGGTTGAGTTAGAGTCGATCGAGAAAACCATCAAGGAACTGAAGCTGGTGACCCTCTGCTCCCAGGCCAAGGAGATCTATCCGCAGTAAAGTATACCCAAAATATCCGATGACACGTATTCCATGTTGAGTACTTTCAGATTCAAGGGCCAGATGGAGAGCAATATGCAACTGGACCGCAAGATTCAGTTTGATCTGGAGACTCACTGTGCGCTCAGGGATAAAATGAAAAGCTCGACTGTGCTGCAGGATATTTTGGTCAACAATCTAACCGAGGAGGAGCTAAAGTGAGAATTTCTTTAATACGTTACGCTCTTTTTATGTATTCTTCACCCCACATTGCTTGACAGTCGCCTGCAGTACATTAAAGATCTGAAAGCAGCGCTAAAGTCGGACGAGTCATTTGGAGATATGACGTCGGAGTATATACTAAATCGAGCACAGGCTTACACCTTGTTCCGGTAAGAGTTGGATAGTATGCTTATCAGATCAAGTAGCCATGTTTACTTTTGTTATTTCAGATATAGCATGTGGAATCTCCATGATATTCTTCGACATGTTGATTCTGTTCCTAAATCCTATCGTGTCATTTATCCGAACTCGTATTTAAAATTGCCTCTGCTCAAATTTGAAATGCTGGACGCAGTTGCCGTTCCACCCGAAGTATTTGAAACAGACGGTAAGCTTCCTTTTTTCAGTCTTTTTCCAAAGAATGCATTCTTATATATCTCTATTTGAAACAGTCGAATGCCTTATGCATTCGCTTAAGCGAAAAGTCTACAAACTGAAGAAGGCATATAAACCAGATAAAATGCAGCCTTCGATAAAGAGCAGCAGACAAATATATCACGATCGATTTTTGGAAACCTTGAGTAACGTCGAATACGTGAGAGATGATCAGAATATGGCAATGGGGGATCTAATGGAGGACACCAAGGCCAATGCCACTGTACCGAATCGCAAGCAGATAAAGGCTCAGAGTGCCCGCGTGGTGGAAAACGCTGCCAAGCGCTGGGAGGAATCATAGCATTCAGATCTCATTTCAAAGCATTAATAAACATTCCCTACCAGTTTATATAGCTGATTATATACTCAATTCAATTTGCTTTATTATTTTTCCGGAGAAAATGTAGTAGTCCGTGAATTAAGATTCTTGTTCAATCCCAAATGATATGATCGTCGATTGCAATTTAGTTCAGTAGTTAGGTACACTTAAACAACACAGTTTAACACGGACAAAAAAAAAAAAAAAAAAAACCAAAAAATTAAAAAATACTTTTACATGAGCTAAACCAAAAATAAAATATAATAAAAAAAAAAACCAAAAAAAAAATAATCGAAATGTCTTCTCTGGCTCATTCTTCGCGGCGGACTAAACTAGTTACACGAGATGACATGGCCCCAAAGCCCGTGCATCCTCGTTCCCTTAGATTCCACGGACTATTTGCTGAGACTCTCGTGAGGCAGCATTTCATAATGGACGAACGCTGGACCCTCGACTCGTTAGGTAGCCAATTTTCCGGAATGGCTGATTTGCTGGGTGTGTAAGCAAACAACACATTATATGTGCGTCACTTGGGCTAAGCTTTAGTTTCTGGTACAGCTCGTAATGCGATCTTCAACCGATACGAAGTTATAGCCAATCGACAGCGGTGCCTCAAGGAAAGTAAGCGACTCAAATTGGAATGCCGCAATGGTAGGGTCAAGCTTCGGAAGATCGTCTCAATCGATAATACGATGGCCGTTCGCAACCTACTGATCGCCTACAAGGACATGCAGCGCCTATACCAAAAGATGCCCCTCCATCTCGTCGCAGACAACATCAATCAACGCACGTTTGCCATGCGCAAGGAGCGCGATCGTCTCGCGTATCAACTGGGCAAACTGAAGGATGCATACGGACAGAAACTGGTGAGTCGTTGTGACAACAGCTCGGAGACTTCATTCGAGAATATACTATACGGACTTTGCAGAGGATTCGCGCAATGCTTGAGAACCGTATCAAGTATCAGAATGAGTTCGTGCTGGTGGAGGAGCTCAGGTCACGTGACTTTATGAAGAAAATCGAGAACTCGCAAGTGCGCTTCAAGGCTATCAAGACCATTAACACAGCATATCAGAAAATGTTGCTGGTGCTAACCAACGATGCTATTTACTACGATACCATACTGCGCTCTCTCAGTGAAGACATGGACGACCAGGCGAACTTCATTAGGCACATACTTCATCTGGGAATGCCAGCCATTGCCAAGTTTAAGGAGCTCCGCACCGAGTTTTGCTCTTTGGAGGACAAGTTTCGGAGGAACGTACAGAATCAGATATATATGTTAACATCGCTGAAAGCCAAACCGGTTGACACCGTTGACACATTCCGGCACAGCAAGTTCATTCCGAAGATGGCCCAAAAGCGATCTCTCAATCCCTATGTGAGGGAGACGCACAGCATGAGACTGCTTAAGAATGTGCTGAAGGTGGTCGAGGGTGCTATCAAGACTGTGAAATTCGGTACTCTGAGCACCCAAGCCAGAGAAATATATCCTCGGTAAGGCTATCATTTGACATGCTTAAGAGCTGCCTAAGTAAACTGTTTGCAGCATGAAGATGACTAATGAACGCAATCGGAAGATGTCCCGAGTCGCCGAGTTCGAAGGAATGTCTCGGTATAAGTTCGAGGACACAAAAGCATTCGCCACAGTGACGACAAGCCTTCTACTCAATAACATTGGCGAACAGGAAATCGAGTATGTGCAATCATTAATATGTTAATTCATTAGCTTACGACTGAAGTTCTTAACAGGCGGCTGGAATGCATCCAGGGATTGAAAGATGAGTTGGCGCAGGCAGAAAAACAGGAGAAAGAAATTTTCGATTACATAAAATCTTGCGCCGATACGTTCGTTCTGATTCGGTGAGTTTCGTATATTGCTGATTACACACACACAAAAATACTGTAATCTTTTTCCAATATATTCAGGGGGTCTCTTTGGAATCTTATTGGAGTGTTGCAACACGTAGATCGTAATCCCAGAGCATTTGCCCAGAAATATCCGAATTCGTATCTGAATTTGCCGCTCCTTAAATTCGAAATGCTACATATGATTGCTAATGCGCCACCTGCCTTCCCCGTAGACAGTTAAGTCGATCGATTCAGTCAGCGAACTTATTTTAATTAATATTTGATTGCTTGCAGTGGATGTACTTATGCAAACAGTGAAGCGCAAGATACTCAAACTGACGAAGGCCTACAATTCGGATAATATGGAGTCGAGAATAGCTCAGTGTAGAGAGAAGTATCACTCAGATTTTATGGAGACCCGTGACCTTGTAACCTATCTGTCGGATGAGCGGGAGCAGACGCCTCTTGATGATTCAATTTTAAATGATAAGAGCGAGCTACTCAGTCGCCAAATGATTAAGATGGAGAGTGCTAAAGTTGTCGAACAAGCACTCAAGATATTGTATACATAGAGTGTTCGCATATGTATGGATTAATAGATCAAGACACATTCTAAAACAGCATATATTATAAATTGTTTTATTCAATTGAATTTGAAGTCATATTGTTGATCAGGACGGTGAGCTAAGGGCATCTAGCCCTCTCTGCGTGTGTTAGTCTGTCCGTATGTATGAAGGTGTCGATCTTGTCGCCATAATCGATGACTAATCCCGATTAAAATCGTTCTCGTTATTTAGAATTTGATAGTTTTCCCTTTTCTAATATTTTAACAAAACTCCTTAAATTGAAGCTCAGTAGCACTTCAATAGCTAATAAATGGAAGAGCTCTAATTTGTACTAAATTGCCACGTATCCAATAGAATAAATATATCAGTTGCTGAACTGTCATTTGAAGTCAGTTCGTTAGGCTACGCAGAATTACTAAATAAATAGTTTGGTTCATGGCCATTATACCCATTCATGGAAGTGAAATGAGCATATTGGTTTCGTGCAATGCTTGTCATTCTGGCTGTCCGTCCGGCTGCCTTTTCGCCCGACAGCTAAGTTTTGTAATATTTTTGCTCAATGTTCAATTCAGGTTCCCAATGAAATTGCCATCATGGCATTTGTTCAGACTTTATGTTGTTCGTTGTTCAATCATTAAATATCTTTAATTTACGAAGATATTTGATTTTCGTTAATTTAATTTACATTAAACAAAAACAAAAAAACAACAACGCTTACCATGCCTTGTTTCAACCGCGAGAAGAGCTTGGCGAATCGTACCCGTCGTATTACTTCGAATGATAAGGATGCTCTGGCGCCGAAGCCCGTTCACCCGCAGTCCTTGCGGTTTCATGGACTCTTTGGCATGTCCTTTGTGCGTCAGCATGTGATGGTGGATGATCGCTGGACGCCCGGTTCGTTGACCGAGGAATTTGGTGGCATGTCCGATTTGCTAGGCAAGTGATGTCAATGATTTGTATATAGATATATACTACGCATAGCTGAACCTTCAGCGCGTCGTGCCGTCTTTAAGGGGCACGAGGCGAAAGCAAATCGCCAGCGCTACATAGTGGAGAGCAAAAGACTGAAGCTGCAGTGTCGCGATGGTCGGATCAAGTTGCAGAACATCCGGATCGGAGACAGCAGCCACATGATACGCAATTTACTAGACAACCACAAGGACATGCAGCGCCTGTACCAAAGGATGCCCATAGATCAGATTGTGGACAACATCAACCAGCGCACGTTTGTCATGCGCAAGGAGCGCGATCGCCTGGAGTGTCGTCTGGGTCAGCTCAAGAAGCAATACAAGGAGATATTAGTATGAAGGACTTTCCACCACAATAACACCACATTCACACTGACCTTTGTAGATGAGGCGCGCTATGCTAGAGAATCGCATCAAATATCAGAATGAATATATGCTGGACGAGGAGGTCAAATCGCGTGAGTTCATCAAAAAAATCGAGAACTCGAATGTGCGTCTGAAGGCGGTCAAGGCCATCAATAGCACGTATATCAAGATGATACAGGTGCTGCGGCACGATTCGGTATTCTATGAGCCCATACTGCGATCTCTCAGCGGCGACATGGACGATCAATCGAACTTCATAAAGCACATACTCTTCTTGGGTATGCCGGCCATAGCCAAGTTCAAGGAGCTCAATCAGCAGTTTCGCCAGCTGGAGAACAAGTCACAGAAGAACCAACAAGCCAAACTGAAAATGCTGGCCTCGTTTAAGGTCTCTAAGCCCATCGGTTCCATAATGACGTCAGCGTTCGGCAAGACCAAACTGGAAACTCCTGCGAGCGCTGACCCTAAGCGTTATGTGCGGGAGACGCGCAGCATGGTGGTGCTGAAGCTGGTGCTGAAGTCCGTCGAGAAGACCATTGAAGAGGTCAAGTTCGTGACACTCTGCTCGCAGGCCAGAGAAATATATCCCCGGTAACCCGTGTGATAGTTGTCAACAGCTTACGTTGAAATTCTCGTTTACAGCATGAAGTCCCAGGTGGACAACAACGAGAAGCTGCATCACACTATCGAGTGCGACATGTTGGCCCACGAGATACTCGAGATCAAGATGAAGTGCGCCAATGTGTTGAAGGGCGTGCTCATGAACAATTTATCCGAGGAGGAAATTAAGTGAGAAAATTCCTTAAGTTTCTGCCTTTCAATTAGCTTCAATCGTTTTCAATAGTCGACTGGAGCTAACGAAGGACTTGCGGAAAGCCTACGCCCAGGAAACGGAGAAAGAGCAGGAGACGCTCATGTATCTGAAGAATCGCGGCGATGCGTTCGTCATGTTGCGGTATGATCACATCTAAAGCATCTTCCGATGTGACTCACTGATTTCTTTGACTGCCTTGTAGCGTCTGCATTTGGAACTTGATCGAGATTCTGCGACACGTGGATCGCCAGCCGAAGCTGTTGCGTTCTCAATATCCGAATTCGTACTTGAAACTGCCCCTCCTGAAATTCGAAATGCTCAATGTTCGCGCTGCACCACCGGAGATCTACGAGGAAAACAGTTGAGTAGTCGACCACAGAGAGCCTTTTGTATCCATGTCTTATCAACTTTTTGATTTCTCCACAGTTGATGTTGTGATGCACGTGTTGAAGCGTAAATTGTATAAGCTGATGAAGGGCTATTTGATGGAAATGAAGTCGGCCTTGATAGCCCGCAACAGGGAAGAGTACCATTACGATTTCTTGGCCACCCACAACAACATGTACGACCAGGTGGATGAGGTCGCGCCGAATATCGAAATCATAGACGAAGAACTGATCGTCGAGAACAAGACGCTGGCCAACGTGCCGAGTCGCAAGCGCATCAAGATCCAGAGCGCAAAGTTCCTCGAGGAGCTGGCCAAGCGCGACGAATAGAGCTCACACACTTTTAATTGTTTTACAAAATCTCTTAGTTTAAGCCGCCATTTGAGATCAGTTGCCGAAATTTGTAGAGTGCTGCATACCTTTCTAACTGCAGTGGAATGCAATGCATTTCGTTCATAATAAATAGTAACGAAAACGAAGAAAAGCAAAGCAACACCACACTGAGGGGGAGTACAAAATTGAATAAATTGTGAGCTGCATTGGACAATCGTCAGCCGAACAATGGAGGCGCCGAGGCTATGATGATGTCTGCAGAAGTCGCTAGTTAACTTTATATAATTGATCCAAAATTGCTGCAAACAGTCGCCGTGGCTCGCCGCGGATCTCGTCGTCGCCTCAACTTTGGCTTTTGGCTGCACTGCGACGCCCTCCAGGGGGGCCCACAGAAGTCGTCGCAGAATTGCCACACAGCGTAATTGTGTGGACAAGCTAGAGCCTTCCCCTTTTATTTATGAGCTCTATCCATAGATAGCTGGATATAGGTTCTTCGCATTCGAATTTATATCGAGTTCAATGACACTTGGCTGCTAGATTCATTCGCTTGGCTTTCGGCCTTTAATGGAGCCCATAAATCATTTCCTCTGGACGCGACAATGCAACTTCCTCTATGTAGAAAATAAACCCCCTAAATCTATTGTGAATAAGCGATAGTGCCATAAGACAAAAAATTTGCAACAGAAATTTAAATTTAACAACTTTATTAAGACAAAATAAGGCAGTTGCTATCCAAATAATCATCATCAACAACTAGAGACCCAAAACGTGTCTGGGTCGGCAGTGCCCGACTAGAAAACACCCTCTTGCTTTGTCGAGCAAACAGTAGGCGGTATGGTTGTTGGTAGGTATGTTGACTGAACCTAAAGTTAAGGGACCAAACCCAATATGAAAATAGTTCAATATGAAAACCAAATATTAATGCTCTAAAGACTTAATAATAATTATCTCAGCCAACCGATGAAAGTAAGAGAACAAGTAGAAGTACGCCCAGAGTAATATACAGGATATACAGGATATGCCCTGCTTCACGTTGCCGGTTGCAAATACTCCTTCAAAGTCAGTATACCCTCTCTCAGTTCAATTCCATTTTCAGTTCAGATTCAGGGCACAAAAACTTAGCTCGACTTTTGGGCTGCGCACGCTTCAGCTTCGGTCTCGTGTACTGCACTTGTTGCTGTATCTTTTTCCTCCTATTCGTATCTGCGTACACGACATCACGCGAGCCGCACACATAAGGCTCACAAATGAGGTTATGTAAGTCCGCGCAGACAATCAACGTGCCAACTTTTACAGCCAGGCCAATGTTTATTCATATTCACCCCGGTCTCTTGTGTTCGGCCAAAAGTTGTATTCGTTTCAGACACCTCTTATCACCGTTGCGGTCTGCACTGCCGATTGTACGGGAGAGCGGGGCGGGCAGGGATGTGCTTCCGACCAAAGAAATTGGGCACAACAAGTGCTAAAAATTAGCTGACGATGCTTTGCGGTTGCCCTTAAGAGCTAATGTTGCGGCCGTTGAATGAAAAAAGATTTGAACACAAATTGTGTTTGCTCCAGTTCATTTCTTTTGTAAGTGCTCAAATTAGTTTGTTGTGTAAATAATACGAATAAACACAATTGGAGTCATCTGAGTAGGTCCAACTGGACCTAGTCACTCAACTAGTGGTTTATTATTGGCATTTCTATCAGACTTCACGTATGAGACTCTATTTATGCGACTTTGAGTATGACTCCTCACATATGAGACTTCATGTATGAGACTTCACGTATGACACTTAAAGTATGAGACTTAATGCATGAGAACTCATATACATATGAAACTTCATGTATGAGACTTGATGTTCGATACTTGCTGTGTGATACTGAAACTTCATGAATGACTTCTCACATATAAGTCTTCACGTATGAGACTGCATGTATGAGACTTCATGTATGAGACTTCATGTATGAGACTTCACGTATGAGACATTATGTATGAGACATTATGTATGAGACTTCATGTATGAGACTTCATGTATTAGCCTTCATGTATGAGACATCATGTATGAGAGTTAATGTATGAGACTTCAACAATGAGACTTCATGTATGAGACTTCATGCATGGCACTTAATGTATGAGACTTAATGCATGAGACATACATGAAGTATGAGATTTCTGACTTCATACTGGTTGTGTAGTGAAGCATTGTAGTCATAGACCTACAAATGAATGATTAATAATTTTTTAATTTATTTTCAATATCCTATATATTATATCTTTAACATGTATCTATTTCAGTGTCAATAACTGTATATAAAGATGAAATGAATAGAAATGAGGGCAGCTGTCAGCTGTGCGCTGTGATTGACCTGCATGCAACACACACGCTCTCTCTCTCTCTCTCTCTCTCTCTCTCTCTCTCTCACACACACGCTCTCACAGACGTACACTCGCACTGGAGATATTAGTGAAAAACTAATTTGTTATGGCTCGCCCTTAATACGGTTAAGTACATATACATAATTCAATTAAAAACTTATTTATCATTAGCATAAGTTCAAGCGGTGCATGATAAATCATATACATATCTATACGGAAGTATTGAGTAATGGAAGCAGATCAATTAGGAGTCGCTTCTGAGGCAGGTCTGTTCCCAGTGGAATATGACCCCAAGCGAACAAAACGAATCGAATATTTAAGTAATGTAAATACACATTTCGATTGTCTGGGCAGACCTATTTAACCCGATGCTCTGCACTCTTGGCCCGGCTCAGAGAGCAGCTGCAGTTGGCAGCTCCTATAGTTACCTTTTTTCGCCTTCTTTCCTCTTTTTGGCTTTTCCATTCAAGCGGTTACAAAATTTTCCAGAAGCCACAGCCCCGCAAAGACCACAAACGGCTTGGGGTATTGATAATTATGAACCTTCTTGAATGTTGGCGGCAGTTTGTGTTTGAAATAATTCGTGAAGTAGTCGCAGTTTCGTGGCTAAAACAATTGGTAGTCAGTCAACTTAACGCGAACTGCGAAACTGGCCAATTTTATGCTTTTCAGCCAGCCGAATCGTGGCCAGCTTTTTTTTCTTTCCTCTCTCCTTCTCGTACAAATTGTAAAACGAAGACGGACAATGGACAAGCAGGGTTAGATTAGGCATAGGAAAGTCTGGATACTCTAATTAGGATAAATACATAGGGAATACAGTAAATATATATTTTTAAAAAATTTACTATATATATTGCAGACTATAGCTCAGATATTATATATATTATAAAATATTCCTTAAACTAATGGAATCACCAGGATTTAAAGAGTATTTTTGAAATATAAACTTTCGTAATTATATTTTTTAGTTTTTGTCTAGTTTTGTAATTTGATAATTCTGCTCAATACAATATAAACTTTTTCGATATTGTCATAGACTCTGTTCGCTTAGAGTATTCAAGTGGATTTACTGCGCGCATGCAGCTCCTAGGAAATTATCTTGTCAATGGCTGCGCTTCAATTGCGGTCCAGTCTTTGGCATGGGCTGGGCTGAAGCCCATGTGCATACTGGCTGGATAGTTAGATGTGGGAAGGTAACTGAAGGCAGCTACCAGCTTCAGCATCAGCTTCCCTTTTGGCAAACGGACTTCTTTTTGAGGTGTGTTCCTGCTGTTTGCATGATGTTTGCTCGCATCGCATCGCATCGCATCGGATTCGTGCAATATTTCTTCTTCATTTGTTGGCATAATTTACATATGGTTATGTAAGCCGAAGCCAACTGCGGCATGTTTTATTTAATTGCCAAAAAGCAGCAAATGTCCAAATGGAGAAAGACTCGTCAATGGGGCACAGCAAAAGTTTTCAGCACTCCGTGGAGTGAGTGCTTCGGATGGGATTGGTGCTGGTGCGTAGCTGTTGGCCAATTTGTTTGCCATTTCTCGGGCACAGCATGAGAGCAGACCTACAATTGGCCAACAAGTTCTCAATTAACATAAGCGCAATGACGCATGCCGCTGGGCACTTTCCAATTGGTTATGTTGGTTATGTTCGAGTCTCTTCAGAGAGACATTGCCACATTGCTTTATTTAGTATATTAGCAATAAAAGTTCTTTTGCGTTTGCCGTCGCACCCATTTCCCCTGCAAAACCGGCTTCTGGCACACAACAAAAGTTGACAAATTTTTTTGCTATAAATAAATCTGTGTCACCGACAAAAGCCGGCCAACAAAGGCCCAAATGAATACATATTCGAGCCATTCATGATTATGCAATTTATAAAATTAAATGAGAATGTCAAACACGCAAACTCCGCTTATTTTTATTTATTTTTTTTTCATTTTATATAGTTGTTTCACTTCGATTTGGTTGCTTTGGTTCTGGGTAAAGAAGAAACTTTCCCAGCATAAACAAATGACTCAGGCAACGAACTTGGCCGCCAGTATTGGAAAATGTCATGCATAAATATAGTAATAATGTTGTGAGCTCTGCCTAATTAAGTGCGCCTCATAAATATTCAAAATCATTGATTGATCAAGAATTACAGCCGCCGCAGCTCCACGCGGCTGCACGTTCCATTTCGTGTTGGGACGCCATTAAAGCGCAGCCGAATCTTATTCTAAGCGGCCGCTGGATGTTGCACAATCACTCTCACAATCTTTTGTTCAGCAATATATATAAGTAGGAATCGGCGGCTGTGCGAGCGCTATAACCGCTTATTATTTTAATTAAATTTTATGATAAAAGACAAAGCCAACCAGCCGCCCAGTTGTCAATGGCAAGAGCCGAAAATAAATGTGCTTGTTATACCTTGTACAACTGATGGCTGGGTATATAGACAAACAGATCATGTTCGATGTGGCCAAGAAACTGACTGTGGTTGTAACTTCTAAGTCCACTAAGACAAAGATGATTGAAGCAAAGATCTTAGCCATGAAAATAGATCCAAATCTTAAAGTTTACTGAGGCACAATGTTTGACATAAATGTAAAGCAAACTCTCGAGGAATAAATAAATCTCAGTCACAGGGTAGCTCTGGCCGGTTACAGCTAGGCGTTTGTCTGCAATTATGCAATTGTTTGGCTTGGCCCGAGCTGGCAAGCTTCTCGCGTTCTCGGCGTCAGCTGCTGCTGGATCTATGCAAATTTCATGTCTTTATGCCGAAGCCAAATAATTATACATACAGCTGTAGTTATCAGCAAATTGAAACAACAGCCGCAACGACTAGACCTTAGGACCCCCGAAAATCCATTGTCGATTGCAGCAACGCCCACGATTTTGGCCAAGTCAAATGCAAGGCAAAAACAACGACAACAACGTTGTCTCTTGCCCTTCAACAGCGGCGGCAGCTGCTTGGCATTGTTAGTGTTGTTGTTGTTGTTGTTGATGCTGCTGCTGCTGTTGCTGTTGTGCAGCATGATAATGCAAACATTATGCACTTCATTTCATTTGGATTGAAGATTGAAGTAGCCGTGTTTTTTCTCTTTTCAATACCTCAATTAACTCATTATGCGCATGCGCAACTTCTGTTTAGCCAAAACTCTTGTTGCTTTGTTTGCCCAAGATGTCTATCACACCAGAAGCTTACACGACCACTTTTTCAGCATCTAAGATCTCACATCTCGTGAGCAGGGATAGTCGCTTGTTTCGAGTTAAGAAGTCGTGAGCTGCTGACAAAAACAGTTCCGTTTTCGCTTTGAGCTTGAGTTAATTGCAATTGGTAATCTTTTTCACTAAAACATAGAAGACTTGTGACTGCAAACAAAATCTCAAGTTTTGAATGAGCTGATGTTAAGGCGTCATCGTATAACGAATTTTCAGTCAGAAATAGAGCAAGTGGCTTGATGGGAGTAGAGTTGTTTGGTAGGTAGTTGCTCGACTGGATGATACCCTGGAATCCTCCTTATTGAGTAATTTCGACTCTAAATGATATTTTCGTCACGTAATAATTACTTCAAAATGTTTACGTTTTGAAAATCCCAAATATAAATCATTAGTATTCATTACAGGAAATCACATGGCAACTTCGAGTTTTAGCTGTAAGGAAATGGAATAACATATCTTCAAAATAAATGATAAATTTGCGATCAGTACGATGCCCTAATGTTATACCTTGTAAAAGTTCTTCATCCGATAATTATGCTTTAACTGATAGTTTCTTTGGTTTTAGCTTTTCGGTCGATAACTTTTAATATTTAACTTTTCATTAATGGTTTGTTATATTTTAAAAATTTCAAGGATAATTATAAGTTATAAAGTTTTATTTACTTTTGGGGGAATGAGCATCCTTGAATCATAATAAAGTGTAAAGGACGATCGTTGTGTGTGGACATTATATATTATTAATAGCCATTTGAGAGTTGCCTGCAGCTCGTCTCATAGTTACGATGTAGGAATGTAGCTAGAAAGGGTTGAGGGGTGAGGGTTCATGTTGAAATTGACCCGGGTCGACGCTTGTCTCAATCTTCACGAGAGACTTTTGCCCGGTGGCATATGCATATATTAAAACAAATCAGGAACGACCCGATAGTTCAATTATTATAGATGGCGTACGTTGTACATTAAGTAAATCCAATTCGCTGAAGTTGAATGATAATGGTATACTGTTGGGCTACACGCAATTTGGAGATCCAAAAATATCTGAAAAATGCAATTACATTTGGATATATGTCAGTGATTTGATATACTCTGCTTAGGTCGACTGAGCTTACCCCAAATTATGATTGTATTCGTTATCGCTAGTCTGCTAAAAGTCTGTCAAAATAAAGCGTTTTATATTATTTACTTAATTATATATTCTCAGGATCCTCCATGTCCTGTTCCTGTGAGTTTTTGTAAAACAATAGTTTGCGCCGCCAGGAACTTTCAGCTGTTGCCGTTTTCAAGTGCCTTCTTGACATCTCCAACTTCCGTCTGTTGTGCCATTGATAAGGACACGGAACCTTTTGAAGATCTTCGCTGGTTTTCGGCAGAAATTCCAGATCGTTGTGAAGCACTTGCTTCAGCCTGGCCACATCCTCGAACACGACAGCCAGTGTGTAGATCATCAGCACGCACACTGTGCCCACTACCAGGAAATAGATTCCGTTCTGCAGCACACGCTCCATGCAATTGGCAAATTTTGAGAGCAGCCGATAGTCCCCTGATAACTTGGCCTCATTTTCCTTGACCTCCATATTTCGAAAATTTGAAATTTTGTTTCTTTTTACATCCACATACATATATGTTTTATATATACATACATTTATTCAAAAATTTATTTAAAATCTGAATCCAAAGAGTTGAGATAACTTCGATGTAAACAAATGGAATGAGCTGAGCATCTGAGAATTTGTTGCTTAGTAAAAAAAGTGACAGCTGTCAATTCGGACATTTCATCTGTGAATTTTATTGTAGCGCAGAGTTGCCAGCTTGTTCTACATCTACATACACCATATAAATTTAGCCTGATTAACTATATGTAAGAGAGAGCTTAAGGATCAAGAATGATGCTCGGCTGCTGGCTAAGCTTGCCTCAAGCCTGGCTTTTGTTTTCTTCAAGCAGTGACTGCATTAATGTCTTCCAGCACCACAAGCGGGCAACGCCAGCGAAGGACTTGGCCTGCTCTTTACTATGCAACTCATTGAAAGGAAAATGCGATTTAAATCTAAATTCTTTATATTATTATTCACAGGATGGGATATTCATATATATATGTATTAAACATGTTGATTGCGTGTATTTATTATTTTTTTTTTTGTTTTTGAAGGGGTTGTTTATGGTTGTATTTAGGAAGGCATCTTTGGAAATGGATCGGGATGCAGCTGCAAAATATATATATATAGATTAATATTAAGTGTCAACTCCAAATTTAATACTCACCTTATTGCTGCCACCGAAACGAATATAGAAAAATCTGGGCGTCAAAACACATGTTTTCATAATGACCATTTGAGAGTCGCGTGCTGCTCATCTCATAGTTAGGATTTACGTTTTCTTTTGTAGTTTACGATTTAGGTATTGGTTGCGTTTTCACATTGTTAATATTAACCCGGGACTATGTCTCAATCTTGACGAGAGACATTTGCACGGTGGCATATATATATAATTATATAATTCACCTTCAAGCTTCATCAGGGGGTACCCGACAGCTCGGAACTTTAGTTGACGCCACAGTTGTGGAGGAATATGGTGTGCTTAATGACAAGTAAGGTGCAGTAGATTAACCGATGTTTCTATTTACAGGGTACATATACGTGTACGTATGCCGTGTTTATTATAATTAATTGCCGTTATATGGCCGATGACTTTTGTTTAAAGCTCGTCGACGTCAAAACGTCGAACGCCGAGATGAACACTACGCAAATTAGTGCCGACATTGTGAAACATATCAAAAATATCAGCAGCTCCTGAAGAAAAATCTTGCAAAACGACGCAAAAGTGATTCGTTCCTCTTTGTTGCTTGAAGAAACTGGCTTCTGGTAATTGAGCATCTCCATTACAAAAAAAAAAAACCAAAACACAAAAAAAAATTTTGAAATAAATTTTTATAAAAATAATTTGGAGGTCGAAAACATAAAGAGCCTGAAAATCGGGTTTCACTGAACCTCCAGCAAATAAATTTTATGTAACAAACATAAAATTTAATTTACTTTTAGAATTTGGATTCCGAAAAATGATGTTAGTCGCTCGACGTGAGCATCTAAAATGAATGATTTGTGTTTGGCTCTACAGCACCAGCCAAATCGTTGCCGATGAAATGCAAAGCCTACTGCCGTTATGGCTCGGACATTTTCCCAACTTTCCCTAGGTGCTGGCCGAATCTCTAGCCCAATTTGGAGTAATTGAAGGCCTTTTAACGGCATTTTAGCGATCCATTAGACTGGCGTTTGATGTGATTGAATTATTGGACACTTAAATGGGCGTCTCGAGCCCAGCTTGCAGATGTCCACTGCGATGCCCCCTCAGACTTGGAAAAGCGTGAAAAACCTTTTTCCTTTTGCCCATTTAGCGGCACTACACTCAACACTTCTGCTCCTACCACCCCACACATCCCCTCAACTCCAACTGGAGGCTTCACATATCGTCTTACTGCTGCCAATGAAGATGTTGCCCCATGAGCCGAGAGCCCTGGCGTTTTATTAGTCCGGAAGTGTTATGCTACATGTTGGAATCTGCGCAGCTCAGACAGTCCAGTCGCAGGGCGAACACGGGGGGACGTTGAGTTATTTAGCTGAAGCATGTTAGGGGTAATTGGAACTTAATTCGATTAAAGCATTGCAGCTTATATAATGTCTGTTATTTAACAGTTATTTTTAAGGTGCCTTTGCCATCGAGCAGCATGCGATAATGCTACCCTGCAGTCAAGGAATGGTCATATTGGTTTAGTTAACTTAACAGGTAAGCCCTATAAAACGTATATACTCCTATCTATACATGTTCTTAAAAATACAATTAGTGGATATACATCTAGTTTTGCTAAGTATATATATGTATATATATGTCGTATCGTTAATATAATGTGGCGGAATATTGTGAAGTTAACAGCACAGTCTTAACAGCCGCGTGTCCTTCTGCTACTGTAGTGTTGGTATCTGAGAGCTTGGACCGAGTTGTCGTGGAGGTATTATGCGAGTTGGCAGCATGCCTCTTACTAACCTCAAGTTGACACTTCGCGAGAGTGGGACAAAGATAAATGTTGCTGGGAATCGCGAATTATATATAAATATAGTATAGTAAAGTAAATATAGTATAGTATGGTGTAGTATAGTGGATTATAGTATAGTAAAGTAAAATTTTAATGAAATGTAGAAGATTTTAGCTTTAAAGATAATTGATAATATTAAAGTAAAAAACTCCATTAAAGCTGGCAACTAGTTATTACAATAGATATATAAATGAGACTAGGAAAATATTGCTTCTCGACATTTTGATGAGAGCTTCAACGGCTGTGGCAAAGATCTGACATCTGTCATTGCCATGTTGGTCTATCATATAGTAATGCGAAGGCAGAATGTAGATGAGTTTCAAGATTTGATTGTCACTGATTTGCAATGGATTTGATTTGCTCTAATTTAGTCTCGAGCTTCTATTAATAAATGAGTAAAGAAAGCGATTCACATCTATATTTGTGTCATCAAATGATCCATGTTTGTAAGTATCTGGTCTAGTGTGAAGGCCAAGCACACTGCACACTTCATGTTTTTTGGGTCTAACCTGATATCGGCTGAGGGAGTAAGAGCTCCATATATAATTATACTCCACAGCATAAGTAATTGATTATCGATGTATAAATTTAATAACCGGAAAATGCAGCGGAAATCATAACAAAGGTCACATCTGTTGCAAGAACTGTTAGGCAGACGAATCTTTTCAAGATTTCCGATTATTTCTCCCTGATGTAATTTGGGATGCCTCTTTCAATGGCTGCTGGCATTCAATTACGCTGGCTGTTATATCACTCAGTGCAGAGGCCGCGAGTGCAATTTTAGGTGCACGCCAAGTGCTGATAAGCGGCAGCCCAGGCCCCAACAATAGCAGACAGAGGGAGTCGTTGCACAATCAGCCCACAAAAGAGACTCTCGGCGGAGACCCACAGCCCGACTAACCCAAAAAATAAAAACCGAAAACAAAAAATTGTCGTAATACAGTTTACACAGCTTTGAGCTTCTAAAAAGCGCTGTCTCTGCCTACCTGTGTGTGTGTGCGTGTGTGTGAGTGTGTGGGAAACGACAAATAAATTACAACAATGCTTAAGGTCAAGTGATTTGTGCAGAAAATAAGGCATATAGAAAAACATATTGTTTTGGGCTAGCCATGGCTGCTCTTTTTCTTTTTCTTTGTCGTTTCTGCTTCTTTTTTTCGTTTTATATTTATTTTTCATTTGATAAGCAAAGAAATGAATAGGCCCGGCCCGCAAAGGAAACGTGGCTGACGCTCAAAGCGCTTGGGGGTCAAATGCCGTTAAGGTAACGAGCGAGCGACTTGCCGTTGGATCATCGCATTTCAACACCGTCCCAACACGTGGTTAACTCTTTTGCCCTAAGATCAGCAGACAGTAAGAAAAAAAAAAAAACTAAAAATAACAAGTAAGAAAACTCTAGTCGAGACCGCTCGACAAGGGTATACCCTAAACCCTATGAAGAACCGTTATTCCAAGCATTCTTTGTTTCTTTTATATACACATGCATATGTACGTTCATTACAAGCAAAACATACACACACACGCACAGGCGCACGCACACACACACGCCAATCGGTGCGTCAGCTGTTCTTTGGCTGCTTTGCATGGCAATGCTATGGGAAATTAAATGTTTAATAACTTTTTTTCTAGAGTAACGATTTTGATCAAACTTGTTGGGCGTGATCATGTCATCCATATGTATGTATGTGCCAAAGCACAAGTCTCTAGTATTTGATATACGGGAGTTACAAATTTGAGGCGAAGGGGGCGTGGCATCCAAAATTTAACAAAAACCGAAATTGCGTAAGGCTTACATAACACTAAATGCAAAATTTTAAAACTCTAACTATAAAGATGAATTAAATAGAATTTTATAACTAAGTGAAGATATCGGTTTTTAATCGATAACATTAAAATTAAGACAGTTATCGATTTTTTTTAACAAACTCGATCTGCGCACTGTATACAGGAATCTACATAAAAAATTTCAAGTCGCTAGGTCTTATAGGTTCTGAGATCGACGCGTTCACACATACGGACGGACGGACGGACGGACGGACGGACGGACAGACGGACAGGGCTAAATCGACTCGGCTACTCTCCCTGATCAAGAATATATAGACTTTATGGGGTCTGCCACGCCTCCTTCTCCCTGTTACATACATTTCAACAAAAACATTATACCCTGATTTTCCCATTTTCAATGGGTTCAGGGTATAAAAATAAAAGAAAAAAATTGATTGCCACTTTGGAAGGCCATTCGGCTGCCGTATGAATCAAGAATGTCTGGCAACTGCAGACAGCCAGCGCTCGAGTTCAGCTATTTGCGCCCAGTCAATTGCCGCTGACATTAGCCGCATGGGTTTTCGGGGAGTGCTGACTGCCAGTTAAATGGGGCGTCAATTTGTGCTCTGGCTGCTCCATTAATTATATTCGCATTAGTTGCTAAATCATTGGCTGGCAAATGGTGAGAACAAACTGAATAATGATCTTAATGCCTCCGATGTAAAGCTATTTTGTTAGCTTCATTCTCGTTTCAGTGTGGTAGCTGCTCCATAGATCGGCTGATAAGGCTACAGATTAACTCCAAAAGAATCTTAGCATCAAGTAATAAGACTGCGCTTTTTTGGCTTCTCTCCCTCCCTTTCTTTGCACAATTGAAAAAGACATTTAACAACATGAAATTTGTGTTAGTTTTGTAATTTTGCTCGCGTGCACAACGTCAATGTTTGTTGTTGTTTTTTGTTTTCCTTTTTATATTTGCTGCACCGTTCCTTAAAAAATAAAGAAACAAACAACAAAAAACATTATCACAAGCAACGTGATTTCCGGAAGTTAAAGCGCAACAAAGGCGCCTGCGCAAATGTCGTCGCTGTCGAATTGATTGTTGTTGCTGTTGCAGCTTCGAAGAAGCTAAAGAAGAAAGTCGTGCGGCAACAGCTGCCGCAGTTGCAGTTGCAGTTGCAACTGCAGCCTCATGTCCCACGTCCGATGTCCCACGTCCCACTGTCATCCTGTTTTTCGTGCGAATAATGTCATTTGTGTTTGTTTTATAACCAAAATTACAACAACTTGCCAGAGTCAAGCGACAAGGGAGCCCAAAATAAACATGCAGCCAGCATAATTGTCGACTCGCTCGAATCGGCTGAAGGCGGGGCGAACTGCGAGCCGGCAGAGTTCACTTGCACTTGGTGCTGAGCTCAGAATTTTGCATATTTGGATAATTGATGACTTGGCCAGTCGGAGTGTGGGGCCAGCTCGTGTTTTGGCCATATACGGGTGCCACGTGGCGCAGCTGACAGCGCAGCCTGGCGACGGCTAGACCCCACGAAATAAGCTGACAGCCAGGTAACAATTTAATGTGCTTGGCTTTGCTTTAAGCAAACACCTGTCCTCAATTTAATGCCGCTCTGTTCAGTTCCTCTTTGCAATTGCTTTGCTTGCAAATTGCTCAGCTCTGTGGGTGGCAGGTGTGTCAGCTGCCACAGAGTCCCGCAGAAAGAATATAAATATCAGGAATTAAATTAAAATCTTGAGGCATGGCATCACTAACAACCTGGATATCGAAAGAAATTTCCCTTTTAGTATGCTATGTTCAGAACTCACTTTTACAGGGAAAGTCACTGCTGTGAAATCTCTCCTAAAAGATATATGATCTGCTCAGGAATTTACCCAACAGATGAACCCAATAGAGTCAATGTGATTACATAAGCCCAAGTCAAGGTCAAAAACTTACTCAGGTAAAAGAAAAGAAATAAGAATGATCTCATGGGGATTGATCGACTGGGAGCTACTCTAACCAATGCTCTCTATAATAACAGTCTCTTTTTCCGATAATATATCTGATTCGGGATTCATTTCTTTGCCCTTTAGAAGAGTCCACAGTTGTCATTTATGAACAGTCTACCTCTTGTTGGCTCTCGAGGGTATTTAGAGTTCTTTGTTTCTTTCTCGGTAGCTGTGACGATTGCTTCTAACTATTCCATTTGGCCAACAGATTAATTTCGTATTAGCCTTTTGTTGCTTTCATAGAATTTCTATAGAAATAAAGCTGTCATTGGCAAGCGTAAATTGGAATTAAAGAAAATAGAAAAAGGCCATCCATTAAATTGAAAGTTATCGTCAGCTAATTAGCTGATAAACCCAGTCCGAATGGTTCCTTTGGCCTCTGGACCATTCTTCGTTCGACCGTTCTTTGGTCATTGCTAATTTTAATGCCCATCGCAGGTCTTTGACTATTCGCCAAGTCGCAGCTCTTTCGCAGTCGGAGCCTCAGAGTCTGGCATTTAATTAATGTTCTAACATCAATTGATGTTTTCGCAGCTCAAGTTGAGATTCTATAAGAAATTATTTTCGGCTACCTGTCGTGACTTAATGACCTTTCCGAAGCTGATGCCTGGCATCAACTTAAGTATATTAATTATTATTGGCAGCCGCTTTACAAGGCAGCCGACACGAAAATAATAAAAAAGGCAAGTAACAACTTAGCAGGTGGCAGTACTCGACTGCACAATGCACTGTTTACCAAATGGGTTGAAGTTTGAAGTTGAAAAGTGTGATTTTTGCCTCTACTTCGAAAGGTACCCAAATCTTGTTACCATCTCACTCTAGCAGGTTAATCAAAAGCTTAAGCACTCTTGCTATATACCTATCACATTTCAGTAACAGAGTATTTCAAAGAGCTTCAATGAGTCTCTGTGTTAATTGTAGCTTAATTTTCTATGCACTTCAGTCGTCGGCATTTAATTAATTATAAGTCTAGTTCTTAAAGTGGCCAAAAACCTGTACTGTCTATCCCGATTGGCCGTCCACAGTTCACCGAAGGTCATTCGGCATGCCGGACAAATTGTCTGTGCTGTGCGCATCCGCGAGACACATTCAACAATTGCCAATTAACGCAGAGTCTTTGGGCTGCCTTGATGAAGTCTTCACAGCTTCCAGCGCTCTCAGCTCGGTCTTCATGCACTTCACAGTTGCTGCTCAACGCTTGACCTTTCAATTAATCATGGTTAATTTATGTGTGCATGCATAAAACAATTTTTCCAGCTCCAAGACGAAGCGAAGTGTTTCTTCTGACGTTCAACGGTAGCTGCCTGTCAGCTCATCTAGTTTTTCATATTCAGCACAAGCTTTGATACGAGCGTCTATTAATTTTCACACCAACGGGCAGGTTTTGAAGTGATTCCCAAATAGTGCTTTGCATATCTGAATAATTTAAAGTTTATTTTTGTATTTTGTTTTTGTTCGCATATGAATAAATGTAAATGAAACTAGCTTATTTGTGTTTCCATTTAGGGTTTATCAGAGTTCACTCAACCCTTTCTTTCGTTGGCACACAAAAAATCTAATCTGCATTTTGAGCACAAAAATATCATCAAATTCTAATTTTGATGCTAACAAAATGGCAGATTATCTAACTTTCTGTTACTGTATTGCATAAGATTGCCTTTCTATACGAGTTGAGTGAATAACTGTTTAGTTCTTATGTATATATACTCAATTGGGTATTATGCATTCGATACAACAATTATACAACAATTAATTTACTTTAATAATTATTATTCAATTAATGTGATTGGGCAACAATTGAGGCCTACCTTTCTATAGATAGCCTTTCTGAAAGTATAACTTTGGCGATTATATAATCATGAGCAAAGGCAATGCGTAATTCCGTAAGCTTCGGCTTCTACTTACAACACACGCCGGAGGCAATTCGCAAAGCGCCACGAAATTAGAGCAGATAAATAGTCGAGTTTATATATAACAATTGCAGAAATTGATTTCCAGCGAAGAAGCGGACAATAGAAACGTCGCATCATTGAAAAAAAAAAAAAATGAATGAAAATTATAATAAATGAAAACGATATTTGCAATGACACAATAAATAAATCGAGAAACAATTTTGGGTGGCAATTGTGTGAAATTCGAAATTGTTTCACTCGCACTTTCGGGCGTTATCAATGGAGATCAGTGGGTGAGTGGCATGAAAAATAAAATGCTCCGGGTATTGCTACCATTGCCACACACACATACATACGCACAGATGACATTTTGCATCGCAAATGGCCTATTAATGGCCAGTGGGCGCATAGGCCGGGCTCAGACAATGGGCTGCCGGGGCACTTTCTTTAAACAATCAAAGGCTAACAATCGGAACGTGTGGAACCACAAATCAAACACTCACAACAATGAGAAATCGCTCGCATTAGGCGCAATTGTTTGGCACTTTTTATGTTGTCGAAGCGAAGGCGACTCAAACTGCATTTGGCCACACACAAAGTGAATGTGCCTAATTTGCCCTAGCAGAGGGTATAATAAAGAGATTTATTAAATATGAAACAAAATGTTAATTGGATTGGAGATATTAAGGTGATTTCTTCATGATTGTTTTACATAAATCAATATAATATCATAATCATTTTCTTTAATCATAACGAGAACTAAAACAACATTCATTTAATATATATATATTTAAAAAATACTTTTTATACATATTTCTTTAGTATCTGTATATGTTTTTCTTTGATAATCTGGGTACTATAATTGATTTATATTTTATGTCTTTCTGTTTTATTTTCTTTTGAAGCTCTTAGGGTATCAAGCCGTCGATGCTTATCTACATAATTGAGTTACTTCTGCTTCCGGCAAGTCATCCGCAGTGGGAGTCTCTGCGAGCTGTGTGCACTGGGTCAATATATATATGAAATATGCGCTTATCAGGCCAATCAGCGACTGCAATTAGCTGAAATTGCATTTAAGTTCTCCTAAGTGCAACCCAAAAAAGTTGAAAATGTTACAATTCTCCTCGTTGTGGATAAATTTCCGCTTGTCAGCCACTGGGAAAACGGCTTCCAGTTGAAAGCTGACGTTTGGAAAAACGTGTGAAAATTATGAAATTGCATTTGCAATGGACTGCACTCCCGAAAAGCCAGCTGCAGGCAAGCCGCAAAGTGCGGTTAATTGTGCCTTTTGTTGGTCTTCTATGGCCGCTTGGAGTACAATTTATCATCGCAGCAGATCGGCTGCGATCTGGCGAGATTTGTGTGTCCTCCCGCTGTCATAAAGCTCACTTTTGAACGTGCACATCCCTCCGCATTTCGGCCGAAACAAAACCCAAATAAATAATTTCTCGGAATTAATGTGTCTTTGTTTGTTTGCTGATGCGAATTCATTAATTCGCATTTATCATTTCATAATCGCAAAACGTGTCTACCAAAATATTGTTTTCTGGCCAAGCTTTTCTCTGCTACGATATCAACTGCAGGCTGCATTGTGTTTTTCAAAGATTTTGCTCATAGCTGTAAATCTCCTTAGATTGGCATTCATTAAATATTTTTTACTACTTCCCCCCTTTAAGGCTTCATATTGTTTAATATATAACTTGCTGTAGCCTGCTTTGTGGATGAGTGATGAATAACAAATATGTATAAATAAATATCGTACCTAAAAGAATAATCCACAATTCATATATGTATATTTAAGTTACTTAATTAATTAATTAATTTACTTATAATCTGTTCATCTCTACCATTCTAAAGGATTTCAAATAAAAGCGAAAATGCAAAGTTGTTAAAATTGCTTAAATATTATAAAAAAAATTAATTTTATAAATTTTTAAATATTTTTTAAAGAAAAATACCTGCTCATTTACCGAATTCAATATTTTAACTGTTTTATTCAGTTAAAATACTAATCTTATCTAGCTAACATGACAACTCTAAAACTACTTCCAATCATTAGATGGAAAAGTATGACTTTTTTAGATAATTGAGTCGTTGTCTATGCTCGGGGATGCCATTTTTATTCAGAGTTATTTATTTTTATTCAGAGTTATTTATTATCTATTCATATGGCATGTTCAAGCTTAATAGCAATTAAAATTGGTTTTAATTATCTCTTCAACGAAAGATAACGTATACTTACGAGCGGCTAAAGACTTCATTGATCATCGATGCAAATAAATGAGTTTAGTTTTGAAAATTTAAGCTTTTCATTGTTGATTCGTCAAATCTAGATTTCAGAATGTTTCGTCTTGCGAAATGCTTGAGGTATGGAAGAATATTATCGGGGGTACAAGTTTGATGTCTGATGTTGATGTTACGATATATGCCAAAGGTAGAGCATTGCCTTGTGCATGGCTGAAACTCTAAACGCTGAAAATATTAAAATATTCAGCCTATAAAATAAAATCATTTTCAAGTGGCAAAAGAATTGGCTTTAACATGTAGAAACCACAAACGTCAGGCGTAGAAGCTAGTAGTCCCAGCAAACACAATTTTTATAAATATTCATTTTCGATATTTAAAATATTTAATTTGGTATATAACTTTAATGTCTTGTTAAGTTTGTATTCTTAATTTCAATCAAATCAATCAAATCATGCAGATTTTGTATTTGCTGTTAATAAAATGAGTTCATTATTTTGTTTTTTATTTTTGAAGCGCACTTAAACCAACCTTAACAATTGTATAAGCCTAATATATTATTATTATTAGTTAATAAGTATATTAGCTGTGTTCAAGTCTTGTTAATTTCATTATTTGTATAACTATAGCTAACTGATTGGCCCATGCTCCATTTGAACTCATAGCACAGCGCACAGACTTTCTCCAAGCAAAATTAAATAATATTTAAAGTCTACACACACACACTCACACACACATAAAGTCAACACACGCGAATTTGAGGTAAGCAACAATAACAACAATGGGAAAAGACTGAAATTGAATTAAGTTCAAGAGTTCAGGATGAGCCCCATGCTCCCCATGCCCCATTTGCGGCTAGCAGTCGTCTGATTCGCTTTGACGGCACTGTCTTGACAAGCGAGTACTCGTAACACTCACTCACACACTCACACTCATAATGGTAATCCCGGCTTATGCAACGACTCGCCCATACAAAAGCGACAATTTGGCGTGGTCGCTGGGATTGAAGCCGCTCGGCGAAGTCATCATCAAGAGCCACACAGATATTTTACACGCGTCCGCAATTAGTGCGTCAGCTGTTTGCCTTTGGTCTCTGGCAGAAAGATACCCAATATGACGAATCCAATGCAGCAGACGCTGGCCGACATGTACATGGTGGCTGCCAGGCCGGGGCCAAAGATCATCAGCGGATAGATCTTGAGCGAGACAAAGATGAAGGTGCTCAGCGTGGCCATGCAAATGGAGGTGCCAAGCGAGCGAATCTGGTGGATAGCACAAAGACGTGAATACATGGGCTCACACTGCTCTTAAGCTCTACTTACCTTGGCGGGCAACAGCTCGATAACAACGACAAATATCAACGGAATGACGCCCAATGAGCCTATGAAGGACACCAAGCACATGAGCAGCAGCGAGAGCCAGTTAGTTTCGGCTAGAAACTCTTGAGAGGCAAACTCCTTAAGCAGCCCAATGCCCAGCTCCCCCAGGCCCATGCCTGCCATGGATGTCAGCAGCAGACTGCGCCGCCCCACTCGATCCACCAAAACGACGGCACACAGAATGCCCAGCACCTGGGCAGCGCCCACTATAATGGTGCAGGTATTGGCGTCAATCTGGGTCTGCAGCTCGTTGAAGATGTGCGAGGTGTAGTTGAAGAGCGCGAAGCTGCCCGAGAGCTGGTTGCAGACGAGCAGCGTGAAGTTCAGCGCGAAGATCTTTATGGTAGGCAGATTAACTGTAAACATAACGCATACATAATGCAGAGTTATAAAAGTAGCTGCGCCTTATCAGTCTGAAGCTTACAGAAATCTTTCCAGCCGATGTCTTGGCGCACTCCTCCGCTGAGCACTTGTTGTTTGAAAGTTGCAAACTCTTTTTCAGTCGAGTCACTGTGAGCTGACTCACTTTCTGCCCGAGGCATTGTCAGGTTCTTATAAAAACAATACGATTTCTTCGCCTGCTCATCCCGGCCCTTGCGCAGCAAGTACTGCGGTGTCTCAGATAAGCCGAAGATGGCCAGCAGATAAGCAACGGGCACCAATATAGCTATGCACGGCATTAGATAGTAGTCCAGATAGGAGCTGAGCGTATAGCCGATGATAATGCCAACGCTAACATACATCATGGCCATGGAAGATAGCGAGCCACGTATGCTGCAAGCATTGACAAAAAGAAAGCCTTACATAAAGAAGATCAAGTTTAACGAGAATTCACTCTCATAACAGATTACAAACTGTAATCTGTGAGGGCATACAAACTGCTTTACGATACATCATATACGACTGTCGTAAAGCAGTTTGTTTGCCGTGTAAAGTAGTGCATGACAGCTCTGACAATGAATGTTTCTGAGAACTTATCTAGACAGATTTATGCACTGCCTATAGCCTAGCAGTGATCTCATTGCCAATATGCATAGATCACTTACTTGTTATCCGAGATTTCAGCTACGAATATGGGCAATACCACATAGCAGCCGCCGCCCGAAACGCCGGCTAGAAATCGACCTGCGTACAGATAGGTCACATCCTTAGCCACATAGATGAGAATCCAATATGTCTGCCAATGGGATTTAGCTTTGGTTAATTAGGGAATATATCTATGTATATACGCCGTATTACCATATTGGGTATGGCTATGAAGTACATGCACAATTTGCGACCCAGACGATCCAGCAGCAGGCCAAAGATGATGTTGCCCGTCAGAGCGCCCAGGCCGATCAGTGAGCCCACCCACGAAGTTTCGGTGATTGTGATGGGCTTGTCCAGCGGCGACAGATCTGAGCCCAGAAAAGGCAGCGAAGGCGCCAACCAGCCCACGCCAATGCCGTGAGTCAAGGTCATGATGTGCACTTCATATATAGATATACGATACGGGATTATGTTCTGCTTCCACAGATAGCACATATAAATCTCATAGAAGACCCACCTGCCATGGTGGCTATAACCTGCCAGCGATAACGCGCACTAAACACGCTCGGCTTCTGTTCACCAACACTGTAAACCATTTTGGGCCTTGTTCAACACTAATCAATATGCAAGGTTCTGCGTGTCTGCGTCTACTAAACGCTCTGAACTCGCTTCTCATGGGCTTTTATAGTGAAAAGCCTCAGCCAGGGGGCTCAACAAAACCCAAGATTAGATATGTGCGGGAGTATATAAATTTGAGGCGAATCTGTTGACTTTTTCGACTACCGACAGATACGCCTAACTCGAATAGGGTTTACTATCTGAACGTGTGCCTTTTGAGTGACAGCTGAGGAATTTCATTAAATGAAGAGCAGAGAGAATTGAGCTGGGAGCAGTTAACAAGAGATAAGTCGAGCTTTGATTAAACAAAACGTGATTTTTCTTGCTTTTGACAATGCAATACAATTTCGTAAATTATTATATAATTATTAATGTAAATAATATGAAATATTAGTTTAAATGAACTTTGGTCTTTCTTTTGCATTTCATTTTATTATATCTTCTACTTCTTAGTTCTCTTAAGACTGTCAGCTTCTATATCGAAATGATGCGACGTAAACAAGTTCGTCATCATTTAATCATTGAAAGATAAGTTTTTGTTTTGCATTTCAACATTATTTCATAATAATATGAAAGAAACTTGTAAACTATTTAACTACTGTGTTTAGTTTTAAGTAGATCATAAAATGGATGAGATGTGTGCTTAGGCGTGAGTAAGCTGCAATAACAACAACAACGACAACTAAAGTTGACTTAAGAGTAATAGGGCCTAGCATAGATATGAGTATTATTTTATATTTGACTGATCAGGAAAGGTATACAAAAAATAGAGATAAAAGAATCTAGTATTAGAAATGTTTGCAAAAAGCTATCGCACTCGCGCTGGGCTATCTCGCTTTATATTTGGGCATACAGAAATAAAAGTGGGAGATTATTACCTGTTCCCAGGCAAATTATAAAATGATAATATAAAACTCATTAGGCAACAAAGAGATGATTATTGCCCGTGTATGCAGCGTAAGGCAAGACGACTTGGCAACAGGCTGGGAGAGGGCCAATTGGCGCAACAAGTTGGCAATTTGCTGATTTTTGCTGCATTGATAAACACAATTTGCGATCGAGCATCGTGTCACAATAAATGATTTGCCTGCGATCAAGTGATTATCCGCGGTTCCTGGCTGCCAAAATAAACCTATGTCGTTCGATAATGACGGATGCTACCAGCTCGTTGGCAACTCTGCACCGAACTTGCATAAATCTATGTTTCTCCTCCTTCTTATCTTGCGACTGCTTCGTGATTCGTGGCTCGAGTTTGAGTTTGAGTTTGTGCAGGGTCAGAGTTCAGACCCTGCGGTTTGATGTGCAGCTTTGCAAAATGCTCAATAAAAGATACATTTTTGCAGTTGCCGTGAGTCTCGAATTGAGCGGGCATATTACGTCGATAAGTCAGTCTTTCTCTGCATTTCTATATACTCCTATATATCTCTTTCATTAGCATGCGATTGTTGTTCGCTTGTCAGTTTCAATCGAGAGTGGCTTAGGTTTGCATTGAGATCATGACAGCTTAACAGCCGCTGAAATTTATTTTCTAGAATATTATATGCTCATTGACATTCCCATTGGATGAGCCGTTCGATTTCCAGTTTCAGCTTGCATTGGAAATTTATGATGCTCTGCACACTAAATTGGCGTTCGCTCTTTGCGGATAAGATCTTCGAGTTATGTCGGGAGTGAAATTCAAGTTTGGATAGTCCAATTGCTTCTATAAAATATGCTTTCATTTCTGTTAATTACAAAGACTTTCAATAGATCTAGAGTTATCTAATTTATTTTTCTGTTTGTTTTATTTATGATGAAATATGTCTTCAAAGCTGAGCAGAGTCATTCAAATTGTATGCAAATGTTTCGCAATTGTTATTTATCTTTTATATCTATTTTATGTGTAATTCTTATTTAAAACACAAAAATGTGTCTCGCTTATGCCGACTTCATTAATCAAACTGTTGCTTCATATCTCCCAACTTTGATCTTGACATTTTTTTCGGCCAGAACAAAGCCTAAGCTGCGACATTTTTGGGTCTAAAAAGCACACACATTGGCAAATTTAAGAAAAATGTTTGTCGTTTATTAAAAAAAAATCACACACACACGCACATAATAAATGAGGTTCGGAACGGACAACAATAGATGAACCAATCCGAAAACCTTTCTGGTACCCAAAAATTAATTAGATTAATTGCAGCTATTTGCAATTAGCCAAAGAAGCCAACAACAAATTGCCACTGGGAGCGGGAGCTGGAGCTGGAAGTCCCAACTGCGGCCTCTGACGCCATGAATGGATGAGCAATTGAAGGCAGCAGCAGAAGAGACCAAACGGCACAGCGAATACAAATTCGTTTTATTGTTCTCATGCTGTGACTCGAGGTCTGAACATGTTGACAGCAGGCGCGACAAACGATTCCGACTGCTGCTGCTGCTTCAGCTACCGTTGCTACTGCGGTGTGGGTGCAACGTGCCTGTGGCTGCTGCAAAGGGTATTCGCCAGATGGAGGCCAGCACAGCGAAAATCGCACGTTTCTATGCAAATCTTTGTTGCTTTTCAATCATCTACACGGCAGCGACTGCTCGCTTCTATTATTTCCTATACTCGTTCAGGCCGTTAAGCGGGTATATAGATTTTGAGGAATACAGTGATGTATGGAGTATCCTCCTCGATATAGCTGCAGCTCAGATCAACTTTCTCCTGCGTTGCACCTAAACGTGGTCTTCTTTTAAATGATATTAATAAACTTCTTTATATATCTAATGTAAGATAAGTTTAATAGACTCAGACATTTTTGGACTAAGGAGCGAGTATGATGCAGTCTGCTTAACAAGAGTACAGAGTTCTTATTTTTGGTGTGTTTCGGGGGATTTCTCTTCTTGTCTCTCTTTCTCAGTCTCTCTTTGTATTGCGGTCCCTCTCTATAGGTTTGTAGGGTCTTTGTGGGCCGTAGGTAATAATTATCGCTTGAATTACGTATTTCGGCTGCTTCTCGCTTTTGTTTACGATGGCAGCGTTGCGCCTTGTTTTTTTTCTTCGAGTCTCTATTTGGCAATCTCTGCTGGCATAGAAAATGGGTGTTAAAATTAACGGGACTTAAATGGTTTTTCAATTTTACAAAAGGCTTCTTCGCCGCATTGCATTGGATTGCAGCACGAAAAAAAACGAAAACAAAAAAACAAAAACAGAAGCCCTCATTTCATGTACTTTGATGGATAGTTTGGGGTTAAATATAGGTTAGTTTATGGCTTCTTAGCTGCTCCGGCGATGATTTGACACTTTGCCGCAAAATGGCAAAACGACCTTTAAGGTTGTTGCTCAACGTGGCCAAGCATCCAAGCATCTATCTGGCTCGACTCTAAACATATGCAGCTGCAATGCGCTCTCAGTTGTAAACTGAATTAATTGTGGCAATGAGTTTTTGCCAGCAAATTGCCAAATAATTTTCCCATTATCTAGTTAAGCTGCAGTCTTCAATGTTAAGAGTGGCTCACTTAAGTATTAAGGAAATTCATATAAGTGAGCTGTTGACTAGACGGAATTAAATAGCTAGAATGTGCGTGACATGGCCAATCTTAGCTTAATCTTAGCTCTGTCGTGGCGGGACTCCCCAGTCAAACCATTTCTATTTCAGAAGAGCTGAGAGGGAAGATGGCTTGGCCTGCCCTTAAACATAATTCTGATTGGAAGACTCAATAAATATAATGCTGTCTAAAAACTCATCAATGAAGCAATTAATTATAATGACATAACATTTCTATTAATTGGTGAAGCCGAAAGAGGCACTGCCAGCAGATACCCTATCTTGAAGTCAATGCATACATTTCGATACCAGCAATTGAATAGAGAAATACTCAAAGAAGTATTTCGAGAGACCCACTAAGGCTGGCACCATTTTTAATAGTTATACAGCCTTAAACATGGCCATCCTCTTTGTCCACGCTTCTATTGCTACAGGGTATTTAAACTGCTCAATGTCATTTGCTGTTTGCCACTGGCTAACTATATATAAATATATTTCTGTTTATACTTGAATAGGCAGCCAACCCAAATATGAAATGCAGAACCGACTCGCTATTAAAATCACGTTAAGCTAAGCATGCACAGCAAGTTCGCTGCTGCAGTCTTTCGTTTTGTGACTTTGAGGTGATTACCAGCGTCGCTTCTGACGATTACAGACGCTTTTAATAGAATCCAACGCGGATTCGTTCATGTGGCAGACAATCAGACGCTGCTGATGGCTGGAAGTAGATATCGCGACTACCAAAACAGAAAAAAATTAACCAAAACAAAAACAAAAAAAAAAAACTAAAAAAGAAAAACTCGTGGGAATATTTGTGACTGCGATTATTTAAGCATTTCCTATAGCAAAATCATAATCGAAGGCGCAATGAATGCGCCGTGTAATGCTGCCATCTGCATCGCGTGGAGGTGGAGATAGAGATGCAATTGGAGGTGGAGTTGGAGATTGAGTTGGAGAAGGAAGCAGCGGCAAGGCAGAAGCAGTGCCCAAGAAACCGAAGCTCAAGCAGTTTGTTATGCAATGGCAGCGTTTGTCAGGGCTTCGATTCGCAGTCAAAATCACAGTGCCCCTCAACAAAACCAAGAAGCTGGCCAAATCATAATAAAAACTGTCCACTGTCAACTCCTCAGCTGTCGCGCATCTCATCTGTCTTCGGCCCGGCCAATGGCCCATAAACAGAAACCACAACTCGAGTCATAAAGTCCTCAATGACAGCGTTTCAAATCAATAATTGAAAATCAAATTTGACTGCTGCCCAGCACCGCACCACACCGCAGCTGAAGGGCCCTACATTAATGATATATCTACTGGCTTCGGCTTCCCTTTCCCTTTCCCATCCGCAGTTCGAGTGTATTTGTCTTACGATGAAGATATCACAGCTTGAGATTGATAAAATATGTATGTCTTGGCTTGATTATAAGTGAGTCATCTTTTTCTAATTTTCATATTTTTTGTAATGAAGTGAAGGTGATGAAATATTTTAGAAATATATGAGAAACACGAACACGAACATATTTATCAAATTATTTCTTTAACTCTAAAAACAGAGTTAATTATTTTCTTTGTACATATTTTATGTAGTATTTTTTTGAGAATTTCAAATTCTAAATAAATAAAAATACATTTATACTTTACTTAAACTTAAAATAATTTGTATTTGTTGCTAAATCGAATCTGAGATTATAGGAGTAAAATAAATAATATAAAATAATAATAAATAAATTTAAAAAAATATAAAATTAAAATAAATTAATTAAAAATTCAAATTTCACATTTAAAAACAAAATGTTCATTTGAAAACATTTCCAATGGACATAATTCTGTTATTAGCTTGGGGCTTAACAGATATGTAAGAGCTTAACAGTCCAGTTACAATCACTCTGTTAACTGTCTCGCTCTCACTCTCCGTTTCGCATGTAAACAGCTGATCGCTGGACCGGTCGCAAAGTCAATTGTATTTGTTTTAATTTCATTTGCTTTGACTTTGCTTTTGGCTTTGGTTTTGCTTGTGCTTTGGCCTGGCTAAAATGTTGTTGATGTTGACTGCGAGGAAGATGTTCGGCTGCTTCGGCGCTTCTGGCGAAGATCTGCGGGTGGCTTCGGCGACTTTGCCGATTGTGTTTCTTGGGTGTATTTGCTGGGGAGTGCGTTTTCGCTGGAGAAGAGTGTGCCGAGTCGGAGTTGCGGTCGGGGGCCCGAGTCTGAGTCGCTCAACTACTAAAGTTGGACGCCGCATTTGCCAATTGAAACATTCAAATGTGAATATCGTACGGGTGAAGACGTCTTCTGTTCGGACTGGCATCACATTTTGTACTTCAAAGATTTCTGATTGCATCTCGAAACTCTTGTGTGCTTAAAAAAATCAATTGTGAATTGTTTCAAGCTGATTTTGATTAAGTGTCTTCGACTTGAAACTTGAAAGTTTGGTTTTATTAAAGTTGAAACAAATAAAACATGCGAGGACTTAGTGCAGAACAATAATCATATGATAGACGCGAGTCGACCTATAAATCTGAGTTTCTCGATAAAATCACTTCAAAAATCAAAGAAAGCTAATTGAATTAACGAAAATACTCAGTGACTTTAGAAAATCTTCGCTGGAACTTAAATTGAATTTCTAGCTGAGCACTGAGAGTTTTGTTAATTTCTTAATTTTAATTAATTTTTACCACAGTTTATTAAATTTACATAATTTACTTTGTTGATAAAATGTTTCAATTTTGAAGTGATTTTGTTTTTTTTTGTAACGAAAACTAAAACGAAAACTAAAACTAAAACTAAATTGTGTTATTTGTTCATTGGACAAACGAAACCTTAGTGAGACATATCAAAGAAATCAAAATTCACAAATAAAAAATCATATAAAAAATGCTACATTATAGTTAATCTACGACGAGAGCGAGAAAAACTACGAACAGAGCGGAAAACTCGATAATAACAAAGCAAAAACATATTACTTCACTCACGAAACTGAAAGCAAAACCACTTGGCGAGCACAGGAAGAAGTTGCTGCCACAGTTTGTTGCCACACAGACAAACAGACAGACGTGTAACTCGTAAATTTGACATTGAGGCTACCCATGCTGATGCTGCCGTCTAAAGGTGAGTGAATGCTCAGAGGCCTGGAATCTCGGCAGCTGTAACTTCTAAGCGGTCCATAAATGGAAAAAGTGCTCAGACGCAAACGAGCCTGCCTTTCACAAATTATTCTCGTTTTTATGGTCTTTAATTAAACTTGAGATTGTAATAATTAACTCTAGGGCTAAAGCGAGATAGTAGAGCTTTAAGAAGCTTAAAGCTGCGAAGCGAACCAATTATGCAATATTAAAGGAATCAACTCTCGGGTTATTTAGGAATTTTGCTTTAAACTAAATGAATTATTTTTTATTATTGATCAGTTTTTAAATTTATTTCTTAAATCAATTAAATCGTTTCTAAATTTTTATTTTAAAAACTTAATAATTTGATAATTTTCACAAAATATACTTTATATTAGGGAAAATAAGAGACCTTGAGGTATAAAAGTATTAAAATTTGGATATTTATAAATCTAAAGCTTGTGTAGAAGAATATTTTAGGCATTGCCATCTTTTTGAAAGGTTATTTGAGTATTTTTTTGATTATTTTGTTGTTGTTTAATTTGCTTATTAATTAGCTTTGGTGGCTGGCCATGAAGCGTGTTTAGCTGCCTGCATCATTGAGCTGCCAATTGTCCTTTAATAAATTTGTTTGTTAATTATTAATTGCAGTTTTGGCTAATACAAAAAATGCACATTCACAGGTTCATAATGGTTTTATAATAGTACAAAGTCATCGCAATTATGTGTCAGCGACCCCAGCAGCAGACGCTTCTTGTTGTCGTAATTGGCTAGGCGTAATTAATAAGATTCTTAATTATTTAAGTTATGCTGAGCAAAATAAGCATGCATTTCGCTAAGGTTCAGGCAAGTGGACTGTCTGATTAATGAGTCAAAAATTTGAGTCTAACACAGATCCATAGATAGACAAATAAGTTGAGTTGCCTCTGGCTCACAAGCTGGCATACATTTCAATCAGTTTTTAATTGTGTATCTGCATAAATTAGACACAGCTGAGTTTTCGGCATTGTTATTAAAGCAGCTGAGGCGCAGTAGGCGCGCAGTTCAAGGATGCTGCGGCTGCTCAGAATGCACTGCTCGGGAGCATTTGGGGCAGCTGCAAATGCTGCAGTTAGATAATTTTGTTGTTGTTTTGCTTTCGGGTATTGCAATTACGGGCGAAGCGACAAGCAGAGACACAGAAAGTAGTTGGTGCAGGAATTAGGAAATGCTGCTTAAATGTCAAGAGTTGCTACAGATTTTTCCAGCCTTGTGGCGCAAATGAACAAAAGAAAAGCGCACAAGTTGCGGCAGACATTGCTTAGCCGTAGCCAAGGAAAAGACAAATTTAGGCCAAATGTGTGACTTAACATCTTTCACATCACAAACATATATACATACAGACAGTCGCACACCCGCACCAGGCGAAGGTGTTTCAGTTTATGTGGCCGAGGGTTAAAGTTGAGCTGGCAGAAAGAAATAAAACTAGGGGGAACCAAAAGAAAACATCAATCTGCTTGCTTTAAATGTAGGCAAATGCTGTATACAATATAATTTTGTTGTTGTTGTTGTTGTTGCTGTTGTTGCTGTTGCAGATGGCCAGATAAAAGTTCAAAATGCGAAAGCTTTTGCCTGGCTGGCTTGGCCTGAGTCCGACTTGGTCTGCTTTGCTCATTAACGTTTGCCAGCAAAGAAATGGCAAATAAATTTAAAAGTCATTCAAGCAACAATGCCCAAAAGCAGACCCACGCCCCTGTGCCTCGACCCCTCTCCATCTCCGTCTCCTACTCACTCTCACCCTCAGCCGCAACTACAAGTTTGTTGTCTTCTATTTTAGCTGCTGCTGTACTTGTATCCCATTCAAGTGTTGATGCGTTAACTGGCGCTGCGTGCACATCGCTGAAAAGCCAATGAGCCGCATCTGTTGCTGCCAGAGCGTACGATCAAGTAAAAGTAACCTAATGTATCTTGTTTTTCTTTTATACCCCATCGCCCCCTTGTAGACATCAAACCTTACGTTTTTTTAGTGCCCATCTTTAGTGATTAATGAAGTGTGTAAATAATGTACATGTTTTCTGCCTTTGATGCTGCCTCAAGATTTCAACATATTCTAGCCATCAGATTCGTTTTTTTTTCTCGGCTACCCCTGACATAATGCATTGTGTTGTTGTTGTTGTTATTGTCGTTGTTATTCTTTACGTTTGCTTTGTGCTGGGCACTCAGCTTCTCATTACAAGTTATGAAAACACTAGGAAATACAAAAGACTTTGACAACGAACTTGCCCAGCCGCAAAAGCCAACCTAAACAAAACATCGACTCGTTTTTTTTTTTGTTTTTGTCTTTGTCATTTTTGTTGTTTTTGCTGTTGTTTGGTTTTGGTCAAATGTCAGCTACGCTTCAAGTGTAATAAATAAATCGTTTGTCAACCGCGTTTTGGCTGGCAAACGAAAGACTTGGGCAACGAACTTGAACTTTTGTCTAGCTTCGCTTTTTGCCGGTGTATTCGAGTGAACTTTAAGTCGAGTCAGCTGTAACAGCACAGATATCAACATTTATATATATGTATATGTATATGTATATGTAATGTGCTATTACCACATCAAATTGCAGCTTCCCAGCGTTTATAGCATGCGTAAACTGTTGCATTACATCACGATTTTAAATATGATCATTACAACTAAATGCCAAGTTCTTAAATTACAGCGTGCATCGTAGCAGTAAAAAAAGAGTGAAGACTGCACATTCATCAAGCCACGTGCGTTGCCAATTGCGTACCCGCAAATGCTGGCCCGACTTCGCATACGGGCAGCATCGGCATGCCGCATGCCGCTTGCCGCTTGCCGCATGCGGCTAAATGTCAGAGCAAACTGCTGACCTCCATGCGCTGACAGGCAACAGGCAACAGGCTTTGCGTCATGCTATTTTAGGGCTAACATTGACTGGCATTTGCTTTGGTCTCCAATTTTCAATTCATCTGCAGACTGTGAAGAAATTGGAACATCTTTATTTATGGCTAGCAAATATCTGTATATATATATTTGTAAATTTATATATATTATTGTTTTTTTTTTTTTTCAACTCGATAACTCAATGTCAGTCAATTCTTGATATATTTGGTTTTTAGTTCAGGCCCGCATGACGAATCGATGTGGATTTTCCATTAAGTATTATGCAATAGTTGAGAAAACAAAAGTAAACATTAATAACAAGTAAGAAAACTCTAGTCGGCGGTCCCGACTAGGAGATACCCTAAACCCCGCGCTATCTGCGTTAAAATACTGCATAATTAGCATATCGTATAAACGCACAGAAAACTAAATTCAATTCATTTCAATTGTTTAGCTAATAACGTCATCTATGGTTCGATTGAATAGCGCCATCCAAGTTTCGAACCAACTGAGCAGCTGATAATTCGCAAATCATAGCGCCATCTATTGGAAATATGTACACTAAAACTTGCGGGTTTTAGAACTTGCTAGATGCACGCAGCTCAATGTGTATGTGTGTATGTGTGCACATGTATAGAAAAACAGTTTGCTTTGCTTTGCTGGTCACGTGTTTGGCCGATTGGCCAAACGTTTTGTTTAATAACTTCTGCGCGAATTAATGGATTTGAATGAAATTTTCAGCTTATGTTCAACATATTTTATTACATTTTTTCCAATTTTTTAAAATGTAAACCCATTCATTTACTGGCTTTGAGTGCAACTAACCTCAATTTAAATATTTGGGGAAATTTGGAGCCGGTATCCAAAATTTAACAAAAATCAAAATTAGAGAAAATAAATATAAAACTTACAAAAAAATTTGGGGTCTCTAGCTATAAAGACGTGGGAGATATAATTTTATAACGAACATTCGATAATGTTTTTAATCGATAACAATAAAATTAAAATAGTTATCGACTTTTTTTAACAAACTCGATCTTTTCGTGCTATTCACGGACCTACATAAAAAATTTCAAGTCTCTAGCTCTTATAGGTTCTGAGAACGACGCGTTCATACATACGGACAGACAGACGGACAGACGGACAGACGGACAGACGGACAGACGGACATGGCTATATCAACTCGGCTTGTCATCCTGATCAAGAATATATATACTTTATGGGGTCTGCCACGCCTCCTTCTGCCTGTTACATACATACGCCCTCCAACAAAAACATTATACCCTGATTTTCCCATTTTCAATGGGTTCAGGGTATAAAAATATTGTTATTTCAGAAGATTTAATAAACTTAATTATCGGCTTTCGTTTGGCAGTATGCCAGAGCTTCGTTCTAGCGAACAAGTTTGATACTTTAAGATTTTAAAGCTAATCGGATTTGTTTTGTTTAAGAATGCAAAATTAGATTTTATGAGCGCAGAACTTGTTTTAAGAGAGAGAGAGAGAAAGATCTCTACTACGCCTCATCAGGATCTATATCGAGACAATGACATCATCCATTGGAGCAAAGGACGTTGTAGAACTTGTTCTTCGCTGAGTGATTCATTGTTATGATGTTTATGCTAATGGCATCTGGCATCTTCTGGTGTCGGCACAGTAGGTGGCTACGCATTATGCGACTTAATCCGGCCATAAACCAAGCTCTTATTTAAGTTGTCAATTAATTTGATGGCCCGCACATCTTCTGGTCTATTGTTTCGGCATACTCCAAAGCATAATCTGTTACCCAACTTTCAGTTCCGTATCATTTTCTCAGGCCGACAGCAATTGCAAGCTGTCATTGCCTTCATTTCCAAAAGTACTTAACAGGAAGCTGGCAATGATACGTCTATTAGAGACTACTTAAGTAGGCATCATAGACTTCCACTAGGCGGCTTTCGGCCAATTAGAAACGCCTGACCCCATGAGAAATCATAAATCAAAAGCACCTATAATTCCGCATCTTAAAATATACGGATTCGTACACATATATGTAGTTTTGATAGCGACGGACGGGTCATTCTGATTATGTGCTTCCAACACAATTAAAAGCGCGAAGGCAACAAAATGACAAGAGCTCTTAGCATTCATAATCGAGGCACTTTGATGTTTTCGACAACTCGCTGCCTTTGTCATCGCTCAAAAGCAGCACGAAAAACAAATCAACAAACACGGCAGACAAATCAGCAGCTTGTAAGACGGCGTGGCTGCCAGAGTCAAGTTCGTTGCCTAAGTCATTTGTGTTTATTTAGAATATTTGAGAGACAATAAATTATTTGTTTTATTATTTGTGTTTATTAGCAATCCCATGATGTTATTCGCTTTCATTTGCATATTGTAAAAGAAGAAAAACAAATTTGAGTCCGAAATGTGCTTTTGATTGTTCACATTGTTTGAAGATAGAGCGAGGCAAATTTGGTTTTAATTATAACAATTTCTCTTATCTGCTGTTATTGTTTAGCATTTAGTTATTATTACTATGAAAGAAATTATTATTTTATGCCATTTCCGCTTGCATTACATTTTCCGCTACTGACCCAGAGCGCGATAAGCGCAAGCAACAACAAACAATAAAATCATAACAAAACGAATATCACAACTGACTTTCGTTTACGTGGGCCACAGAAACACAAAAAAGATAAACAATACAGACAACAACAGCGGCGGCAACAAGAAACAATTACGCCAAACAATAAGCGACTAATTCGCAGCTTCAGTTGAGATGTTGGTGGCGTATGAGCAATGCAGACTGAAGCTGTCTGTGTACGTGAGTGCACGTGAGTGTGTGAGCAGAAAGTGTATGGAGATGGCTGCGAGTAATCATAAAAAGACCATCACGATGAGGAAAAGTGCGCTGGTGTTGTATAAATTGAAGAAAAGCTGCAAAAGCAAAAGAAAATTGTGGGCCATTGTTGCTGGCTAATTAATCAGCAGCAGCAGCAGCAGCAACAGTAGCTACAGAGGCAACAACAACAACAGCAGCAACAAGCAGCTGATTATTTAACCAAGTGACATAAATCTGCAGTGGGGCTGACCCACATTTTGTGGGTGGCACATAAATCAGATATCGAGTCAAAAAAAAAAGAAGGAATCGAAATGCAATGCAAGAGCTGCCACCGGGTTTTCAGTTCGGATTGTGGCAACGCCCGGCCAGGCCAACTGGCGGCAGAACAACACCAATTACCTATTAATAACAACAGCAGTTGTTATCGTTGTTGTTGCTGTTGCTGTTTGACTGCTGCAATGGTTGGCGGTGTAGCTGGCGCCGCCTTTGCTTGTCATAAATTGCAGTCGCTGCTGTCTTCGCTCGCCGGCAATTGCCTAACAACAATTGCAGTTGCCGCTTTTGTTTGCACTCGATGCTGTTTCGATCTTATTTATGTTTATTTTAGTTTTAATATTTGTCTAACTCGCAGACGTGGTCGAAATCTAGACGTTTAATGAGCAATTTAAATGACTGTTCCAGTCGGAACTCAGCTCATTGTATCCCAGTTGGCACATGTCCGAGATGATTTTGTTGACCAATTTCATCTCCTTATCTTTGCCAATTATCATTAAACACTTCTTTTTCTCTTTGTTGTTCTCGGCTAAAACTTTGAGAACATTTGAATTTTAATTTTTATTTTATTTTCTATTGTATTGTTAAACTTTTTATTTCATATATAAATTGATATTTTTCGAAGAAGTCTTCATCTAACAAGATTTACCGACACTTAAAAGACTTAATTTGTCTTTAAATATAGTACAAAATATTCCACCCAAAATATCACATGAGACTCAAGTCAAACAGGTTCGTTGTCGCAGTCTTTAGTATGCAGTTCACTGCTTCAGTCACTCGATTGAATTCTTGTTATTCAAGTCGATTTTGTCAAATGTTCACTGTATTTTTTACGATTAGCCATAATATATAATGTGGAAATTGAAACATGCGTACTTTGAATTTATTATCATTTGCTTTAAAAATATACTTACTTTGAACTCATAAATATTCAGGAGTTAATGATATGGCTTACTTGAAGTTCAGCATTGAGTAGTTTACAGATCATAAATTCATAATGTGGATAGCCCGAAGTGAGCAATTGCTTAACAAATGACTAATTTTAATAACTTAAAGCTGTAATTTAAATTAAACAAATGCCCCAAAGCAAACAGAAGTAATAAAGATGAGCCAGAGGAAATTTACAACATCGTGAGCTGGGGCGACTGTTGGTCAGCGGAGCGAGCCTCCAGCAAGAAGCGGTCAATTAGCGCCCTTCGGCGGGCGGTCCATTGCCGCTGCGGGGCATGAAAAATTGGACCACGAAACGGGGAAAGATCCAAAGCGCTAAGTGCTGAGGTTTGCTTTACAAATCTCAGCCGAGCTCCAATTATGTGCCGACGCTGTGGGCGGTCCTCGTTAGGGGGCAAGTGTGAGACGTGCAGACAGGCGCGCTGGCACGAAGCGTCGAACTGTCTGGCGGGCAGTCAGTTTTTGCGCCGCTTCGCAAATTTGCAAATGAGCTGCAGATGAAAAAGTTGCGCTGCGGAAATGCACAAGAATTCTTGTGCAAAGAAAAACATACCGAAATCGTATCACGGGTAGAACAAGCCCAACAAAAAACCTCAGCCGCTGGCCAAAAAAACAGAAACCCCAAAAAAACTGTTGCATGTGACCTCAAAATCTATTAGCACGTCGAACTCTGGCGGCTATGAAATGCAATCGCAGCCGCCGCCCCGTAGGGCATTTTTTCCGGACTGCAAACATTAATGTCCAAAAACTGTGAAGTTGGCCCAAAGGCAGCGGCAGCCACAACAGTTACCGCAGCTGAGCATCTGAGCATCAGAGCACCTGAGCGGCTGTCTGAGCATGTGAATCTGTGGCACGTAGGTCAACGCATCAGCAATCGCGGCGACTACATCGTCTGGCTGCGCACCAGCCCGTCCACCTGTCCAGCTGTCTGTCTAGCTGCCTATCTGGCGGCCTTTAGCTACATCTCCGGAGTGCGGCTAGAAAAAATTGTTTAAGTTTTGTTATTGCAAAACTTACATGGTTTCTGTTTGACGCATATTCACACCTGACTTTGTTTCCCTCGCTGCGCACTGGCTGAGCCCGCTGGCTGCCTAACAACTGTATTCAGTTTATTTACCTGCTAAATGAGTAATTTGGGATCCATTTGAACAGTATTCTTGGCTATTTAATGTAAAATTCCCCTTTGTGCTCATTACTCTTCATTTGCGAAGAGGCAAAGCATTAATTTAAATGAAGCCAATCTCAGATCACGAAGTAATTAAACGTTGTATTTTGTTGGCGTCGTGTGCTGTGCTCGCTGCTGCTGCTGCTGACCTAATCATTCATTCGTTATCTATGCGCTTCATTTACCGTATTTGGCATTTTGCCGTTAATAACACAACAGCAGCGGCAACAGCTTAGCCCGATTCACAGGGCTTACAACATGTGCCGTTAAATTATTCAACTTAATTATAATTATAAATTATGCAAATATTAAAGCACACAAACGATTCAACATCCAAAAGTTCAGATCACAATTGTCCAGGGCTCCAGCTCCATCGGCCAAACGATGCCAATAAGAAATAAGCTTTTAATTGTTCAGCTCTCTGCTAGAAACTTGCAAAATCCTCTCTAAACGTGGTGGACTCAATGGTATTTTTGTGACTTTCAAAAATCTTGTTGCTGCCGTCGCCTGGGAAACGTAGCGCAAGTTGAGTTGTTGCCGCGATTTATGCTTTTATAATAACATTTTTCACACAATTCATTTTAAAGCGCGGGCAAAAAAAAAAAAAAAACAACAAGAAAAAACATGAAATGAAGAGAATCTAAATGTTTAACATTTTAATTTGCATTGTATTTGGCAGCACACATATTGCGCTTAATTAATTGTAGAAATTAGCATAAACTTGCCTGTTTGAAAGTGTTAAAACGAAAGACTTAAGGCACGAACTTGAACTTGCCAAACTGCAATGCAGCTGAAAGTTTAGTTTAGCTGTGATCTATCGATACTACTCCCCTTCCTGCCTTATGGACAAGATGTCTACGTAGTCTCCGTCATTAGCGAACAAAGTGACCAGCTGCAAGGCGGCGCTCCCACATCGGGTTTGAACATTATCTTTCGCTTATTTATTTATTTATTTACTTGGTTTTTGCTTCGCCTTTTGGCAATTGCACTGAAGATGCGGCAATTTTATGCAATTTTCACAACAGGAATTGTCAGCGCTGCCCTGACCCGCGCCTCCGGCTGCCGTTTCATAATGCGGCGAATGCAGTAGGTGCACATTTCGCATGCCATTCGATAAAGGTGAAATTTCTGCCTGGCATATGCAGACACAATGCACAAGCCGAGGCAATAGCAAACCGAAACGAAAACAACTTATCTTCAGCTACTCTTCTTGGGAAAGAGTATCAAGCCATCGAGATGCCTTCAATTGTTGTTCTTCCTCAAGTCTTCTGTCAAAGCGAAGCATACCTTTCCTCTCTCTCCTTCATTCTCTTTCTCTCTCTCTCTCTCTCTCTCTCTCTCTCTCTCTCTCTCTCTGTGTCTTGTATGCCGATTGGCTTATGCCTGCTTCTGCAGAGTATCACGTCTTCGGCTCGTTCGTCGACAGCAACTCCCTTTCTCGTTAGCTTTCGAGCGGGCCGCACACAAAGCGTCGGCAAAAGGTTCGCTTGAATAAACAACGTGCACGAGATAAAAATGCCAAAACAAATAAATCAAAACTACAAATAACACGTATACGACACGTTGCACAGCGCGACGAAGACAAAGCGAACCTACATAAGCAAAATATTTTCGCTTAGCATGGAGGATGCCTCAGCTTCCATATCAGTTGCAGTTGCTCTACGTGTAGGTGTGTGTGTGTGTGTGTGTGTGTGTGTCTACCGTTTCAACACTTGCCCGGGCAACAACAAATGCTTCCTTCATGTCAGCGCAGCAGCCGTAAAGGTTAAGCGGCAACTTGACAAAAAGGTTAAAACGATTTAACAGACATTTGGCGGGCCTGTCTGCAGCGCAGATTGGCCGATGCATGCAGCGAACACCCGCATTGCGTCCTGGACACCAGCAGCTAACAGTGTGTGTGTGTGTGTGTGTGTGTGTGTGCTTGAAGGCGGAACAAATTTTTCTGATTGTTGCGGCGCTTGGCTGGCCAAATGTTAAAGCCAAGAGCCGGCGTCTCTTTATTATTATTTTTATGGCTGCTGCAGCAACACCTGTTGCCATGGCCTCCGTTGACAGTTTTTTGCTGCAGTTGCTGTTGTTGTCGACTGATAATGATTCAGCAACACCAGCAGCTTCATATCTGCAGTTGCAACTTCCTTATTTGTCATTGTAGTCTTTGGATATTTCGCTTTTTACCTGCTGATCTTTCATTTCTTTTCACTTTCGTAGCGGGCGCTCGCGCGCCATGTGAATGCCCAGGCATATCCCATTTATCATCGCGAAGATGATTGAATTGAATTTCTTGGTGTGTTTTCTGTTCGCTGCGCGCCTCTCATTGTGCAAACACTTTTGCTGGCAAGTGCAAGTAATGAATACATGTTATTGAATGACTCTCAAATTGATTTCGGCTAGGATTGGCCATAAAACGAAACTAATAATTAACAAAGCGAAGAAACATGAGTATTCATTATGTAAGTGTTAACAATTTTATCGATTTGTGTCTTACTTTTGAAGCCCTTTCTTATGGATAGCTAAGACAAGGTTTGCTGATTATCGAGATATATATATTAGATAATCTCTGTGTATACTCTTCTTCAGTGGAATCTGTGATTTGTAGCGAATTTTCAAAATAACTCAATTCAATTTGTACTCCGCTGTTGCCGTTAGCTGAGCCTTGGCAATGACAAAACTCTTGCAGGTAATTGCAAATTGAAAAACGTGGCCAAAGCCAATTGCGGCAATCGAATTAAATATTTTAAAGAAGCATGCGACGCTTGAACTTTAAGATGATCAAATTGTACGGTTATTTATTGATGAGTCCAAAACGTTTTATTAGTCCCAGCAGCCAGGTGCTGCCATTGCTCTTGTGTCTTCTGTGTGTCTGTTGTGTAATTTGTGTATTTGATGAAATGCAGACAACAACAACAAAAACAACTACAACAATAACAACAACAGCGACAAAGTAAATTTATTTGTGAGAACAAACAAGAACCCCAAATCCAAGGCAGGCAACTCATTTAAATACAAAGAAGCCTCCATTAGACAATGCATATAAAAAAAGCTTTCGCAAAGCCGCACCCACAGTCGCCGCCCCGCCGCCTCTCAGTCCCGATCCCTCCCACATGTGGCTGCATTTAATGTTAAGGTAAAATTAATGTGAACATTGAAAGTGTATTTCGATATTTTGTGCTCGTCGAGAACATTCAAACTCGACTGGAAACAGATCGAAATTCAGCTGAGAAATTGTTTAATTGCATGCAAAGAGTGTCACTGGGTAAGCCGGTTGCCAGCTAGCCTCTCGCTGCTCCTCCACTCTTGATATTGTTTGCAGTTGTGCAAATTCAAACAATTATTTGAAATTATGCAAAGTACGCAGCAGCAGCAGCTGCAGCAGAGGCAGAGGCAGAGGCAGCAGCAGAGGCAGAGGCAGCAGCAGAGCCAGCAACGGCAGCTGCAAAAATGAGCTGACGGAAGTGACAACGACTCCAAAGTGAATGTCTGCAGCGTTTGACTGACTGACTTAGTAACTGACTAACTGACTAACTGACCGAGTGCATGGCACAGCTGCTGCACAGCTCGCGTCATTTGCTTCCACCCTGTGACCAGGCCTTAATTTAGTGTATTACACATACGCCTGATAGCACGCCTTTGCCTGAGCTGAGACTAGCCGACCTCTCACTAGCTCCCTGATCTGCTCATTGGATTCCCTATAGTTTAGCTTTTACTGATTGACAAATTTTCTGTTTGTCTGACTAACGTCTCGCACAGCCCTTTTAACTACAGAGTAAACAATAGTTTTATGCGCATATATCTCCGGCTAAGCCAACTGCCTCTATATGTATGTATTCGACTGACTTTTGCTAGGCTCTGACAAGAGTCAGTGACACAAGCAGACGCCCTGAGTATCATTGTGCTTCATCTGCACATCTATCCGGCCATCTATAACTTGTCTATGCGGGCTGCTGCAATTGCATTATGCAATTAATTTGCAATGAATATCTGTCCATGCAGCGCGTACGCTCGCACAATTATATATTTTGTGTCTTTGTTGATTGTTGTGTTTGCATTATATTAGATAACACGCCAGTGTGCCACTGTGGCTCTCTGTGATTTTACTCTTCGCCATCCCACGCGCTGTAGCAATAAATATTCATAATTTTGTTAACAAGCCAGCAACAAATTGTTAACTAACTTTTGCTTATGTTTATTTTTAGGCATTTCAGTGCACAGAATGCGGCGCCCACAACTACAATTTCTATGTTGTGGTAAGTCTGTCTAATGATGACAAATTAATAAGTCATATTTCATTTTAGACATAAGAAATGTTTTAAGATACTCTGAAGTATTTATAGTTCTTTCCGGTGGAATGGTCAGTCTCTTGCCAGATCTTGCTTAAAATGTGAAAGTATGTCTTTTATTTTAGGTCTCCTTGAGAACAGCTTGTCAACAAAATCGTTGTTTATTAAATTTCTGAGGAATGCAAATTAAAAGATTTTTAAATTTATTGGGCCTTTCAATTTGGTGTTCATAAGATTGTCGAAAGGCGACGCCCACATGTTGCAACAATCCTTGACCTTGTCACCGCAGCAGATTCCCACAATCCATTAACTCTAACGGCGCATTTAAGCCGGGCCAAAAGCGACGCGTGACGCGTGACGCATGCGTAGGCAGCAGATCCACGAAAACACAGAAACAAAACAAACATCCAAAAGGCGGATTGCGTTTAAAAATGTCTTTGTTTTCGAGTCAAGCTGTTGTTGTTGTTGTTGTTGTTGCTGTTTGTGTTGTTGCTGCTATTATTGTCGTGCGACAAAAACGTGTTGACCCAAGCCGAAGACATGCGTCTGGGACTGGGCTGAGCTGTTAATTAATGTCGCCCTGTCTTTCCCAGCTGAATGCCTGGGAAATACCTGCTGGAAATGGCGCACGCTCAAACAGCCATTAGTCTGACCCAGCTGACCCAGACCCAAATGTCAAAAGATGTTGCAGCCTAAGCCAACAATTGAGCTATTGAACAATGCAAATATTTGTGTAATTGGCAAGTGCGGCCACTCGGCCCGCCGATGCGGGCCCATTCGCTTCGCCTTTTTATTTCTTTCGGGGCGTTTCAATCAACGGGCACAAATTATGGGCAATTGTTTAATTATCTGAGGCAGCAACACCCTCGATACCATCTGCGAGTCACTGATTCACGGACAATTGTTTAATGACTCACATAATCACGGCGATTATGCAGCAATCGAACCTTGAGTCTTGCGGTCGATAGTTCGGCTGTGGTGTCGTCTTCGCTTCCAGCTGCCAGTTAAATTGTAGTTCATCCGCAAGCAGCTCGCAGCTCGCAGTTCGCAGTTCGCATTTTACATCTTAGCCTCATACATTTAATTGTTTTTATGCTTTGAACATTTAATTATTGCATTTGTCGGCTTGAGGCCAGTCACTGGCCACACCATCGCAGTCGCAGTCACAGTCACTATCAGAGGGACAGTCACAGTCTGAGGTTTTGCGTAACTCGGCACTGTATTTGGCTATAAATACGAAAAGTCAAGGTCTGGGAAGTTAATTTCATATCATCTGCAAAATCAAATTTATCAAAATTTCAAGACATATGGCTAACATATAAAGAGCTTCAGACTGCAATTAGTTATATTAGTTGAGTTCCAATGATGTGCAATGACAACGGATCATTAGTTCCGGCTTAACAAACAAATCATAATAAATCGCCAATTACAAAAAGTGTTGTTCTTCTGAAATGTATTCATATGATTGCTAAATAAATAATTTATAAAATATATTTGTTTCTTGAATTAAGCTTTTAAGCCAGATGAAAAGTTCATTAGGCTCATATATATATGTATATTTATATAATTATATTTAAATATTCATTCATATTTTTCGTAATTTTTTCCTCAGTGCTCCTCCTGCTGGCATGCGTGAGATATGGCAGCGCAGAAACCAAGGTATGCCCATATTTCTCTGAAACTTTAGACCAATCTTAACTAAAACCCATTTTATATGCAGCAATTCCGCACACCAGCGCGCGTGCTGGCCAAGCAGACGGGCGCGACACAGTTCGAGGAGGAGCGCTACGAGACGCACACGAACTGCAACGAGCACAAGCACCATCTGAAGAAGCGCGCCTCCGACGAGGACGTCGACTATGAGGTCTATCAGGGTGTGGTGGGCAGGCCAGGCATAGACTTTCCCATCTATCCGCGCATTCCGAAGACCACGTTCAGCTGTCGATCCTATGGCAACGGCTACTTTGCCGACATGGAAACGGACTGTCAGGTTGGTCCAGCTGGCAACTGGCTTTAAGGACTTTTCATTGATTCGTTATTTGAATTCTTTGCAGGTTTTTCATATATGCGAGGAGGGTCGCAAGATCTCGTTCCTTTGCCCCAATGGCACCATCTTCCAGCAAAGCGAGCTCACCTGCGACTGGTGGTTCAAGGTCAACTGCCTGGGGTCATCCGGCTACTACGCAGAGAGCGCTGAGATTCTGAACAAGCAACGCGTTCATCGCGTGCGTCCTTCGGTGCCCGTGCAGGGCTTCAACATTGTCGGCGGCGGATTGAACATCAAGCCTAAGGTGGCCCCTGTTGCGGGCCAAGGACGTGTGAGCGCTCGTGGTGGCAGCAAGTCGGACAGGCGCATCGACTCCACGGAGGAGCTGCATGCCTCGCTGGAGAGCGTCGACTTCGACGATGTCTCGGGGGAGAAGCAGCGCAAGGTGCTGCCCAGCATCGACAACAACAGCAACGACCACGAGTCCCAGATCACAGCCGAGAGCTCGTCCTTTGTGAGTGGAACAGGCAAGCGACGCAACGACAACAGCAATAGCAACAGCAACAGCAACAACAACAACAACAACAACATTAGCAACAACAATAGCAACAAGAACAACGGCAACAGCAACAACAACAATGGAAATGCCAATTCGAGTCCCAACAGCAGCGACGACTCAACCATTTTGAAGCCAACGCGTGGTCGCAGCAGCAGCAGCGGCAGCAGCGGTTCCTCCCAGGAGTTTAGGGAGCGCGCACGCAACGGTCAGCGTGGGCAGCAGCGCTACAAGGATCTCGACAGCGAGGAGCAGTACAGCAAGGAGAAGAACAAGGAGAAGCTCAAGGAGAAGCCCGATTTCTTCGAAGCCTACTCGGTTCGCCCCGTGCAGCATACGACACCCCATTATGCGCCCAGCAGCCACCCCACTGTGCGCCGCCTGGAGCCCAGCAAATCCACGCCTTTCTACACGCCCACAGTGCCCAGCGTACCGAAGTCCAAGGTCACCGAGGGCAAGCTGAACTATATTAAGGGTGGCCATGCCGCGACTACGCCCAATCCGAATCGCTTTGGCAGCGCAGCCATTTCGGGTCTCTTCCTGGAGGCCAAGCCAACAGCCGGCGCCAGCCTGGAACTGGACAGCACCTACAGGCCCATCATCATAGGCATGCGCCACCATTACGACGTGGCCAGCTCCGGGGAGTTCAAGCAGACGCCCAAGAAGACCGAAAGTCGCGACTATTTGCCCACAACGCCAGCGCCGACGGCTACGAGCAGTGGACCCACCTACTTGCCCAAAGTAGGCGCCGCTGTGCCCAGATCCAATGCAGCTGCAGACGCAGCTGGCGGGGAGTCTCTGCTTTTTGCGCCAAACCCCGTCAAGGAGGAGTCTGTGTACCGCAATGTGCAGGAGATGCTCAAGACGGTTAACCTGCTCAAGGATAAGTTCGAGGATGTCGAGCTGAATGCCCAGCCTGCCACGAACGGACGTGCTGGCCTGGAGATTCCACCCTCCTCCGGACCAGATGCACTCGTCTCGCTGGCCAAGTACTTCGCCCAGGAGCATAACGAGTCCGGCAATGCCCTGGTCAAGCCGGAGAAGAGTGGAGTCCACACCAAGCTCTCGGTGAAGGCGCCAGCTCCCATTCTGCCCACGGTCAAGCCCTCCGACACGACCGCCACGCTCACTACCCCAGAGACGCCGCCCAACATCAGCGAGCAAGCGGATGACATCAAGCAGAGCCTGCTCAGCGCCAAGACCGTGCAAAAGTACAGCAATCTCTTTGGCTTGAAGGCAGCCAAGGGTCGTGGATCAGCTGAGGGTCAGGTCGACATAAGCGCAGGTTTGCTCTCCAATGAGACGCAGGTGCCAGCCAAGTCGGCGGACTATCAGCCATTCCCGCAAATCGGCAGCACGGGCTCTACCATAGGCAAGCTGGCCGAGCAGCCCGAGTCTCGTAAGATTGCCCAGATCTTCTCGAACGCACTGACCAGCTATCTGGATAACCCCGGAAGTTTCCGAGCGGAGCTGGCAGCCCGTGCGCGACCCACCGAGCCGCCAAACTTTAAGCCCGTCACTACCACAGATGCCTCCTTGTTCAGCGATGGCACGGCCAAGTATTACCTGCCCACTAAGCCCTCACCGGACGTGACCACGCCCCAGAACATTGCGCTCGAGATAAACCACAAGTTCGACTCGACTCCAGCACCGGAGTACTCCACGACCACCGAGCTGTACGAGCTGAGCACGAGCAGAGGCCAGGACTCGGAGCTGGAACTGTCAGCCGAGCTCTCGCCGCCCAGTCCCGACTCGGGCGAAGGCGACGAGTTCCTGCAGCAGCAGCAGACGCAGTCCTTCGTCAAGTCCCGCAATGACTTGCTGAAGGACGCGCGGCCCCAGAAGCTCATCACGACATACAAGCCCACAGAGCACCCTTGGGCGCTGAAGTCCCAGACGGACTTCCTTGATCCCCTCACCATCAACGATGCCCTGATGAAGGAGCGCACTACGACCACAACATCCAGCACCTCGGCGCCGTTCACCTACTCGCCCCGGTCACTGGGCGGCAGCAGCAGTAGCCTAGCCACGCCCTCGCCGGTGCACTACGAGTGGGAAGACATCTTCCGTAGCTACGATATACCACGCGATGCGCTGCCCTCTAGCAGCGGCCTGCAGCGCATAGCCAACAAGCTCTTCGGCGGGCTCAACGAACAGGAGGCGCTCCACTTGCGCAACGTGATGGCCAAGGCGGAGCACGATCGCCAGGTGCTGAGCCTCCTGTTGCTGCTCATCCAAACCTGTGACGACCACAATGGCAAGGCACTGGAGCGCTCCCGCAAGCATCTGCTCAATGCACTCATCGACATCGACAGCAAGATTCCCAGCAAAAATGCATCCAGGCAGCAGCAGCAGCAGCAGCAGCTGGCAACGACTACGACGCGTGTGCCCGTGACCACATTCCGACGCACTGGCAATGCGGATTACTATACAAGCACCACGCCCGGCTACACGACCAGCACGGAGCTGCCTCCGTTTTCGACCAGCACCACAGCGCCGGGCAGCTACGAGGAGACCACCAAGTTCGAGATTCGCGTCGAGGATGTGGACGATGGTGACTTGGCTGCAACGACGCCGACGCCAACGCCAGCGCACCCAGAGATCCACTCGGACCGTCGGGCGCTCGAGCTGCTCAAGTCATTATACTCGCTGGCATCGAAGTTTAGCAGCAGGCGATAGGCTGCCAACGGTCGCCGATTCCTAATGGCAGTGTTGCCAACTGTGCGCGTAAATGTTTAACTTTTAGTCAACTCTCTATTGGCCCGGCTCGACTCGGCTCGCCCAGCCCCACACCCCTCTACTTGGCCAGCAACCGAGTATTTTAGTATAATTTTTGCGATATCTTACTCTTCCGACAGCTCTTCTCCTTGTTAACGCAATTGTCGCAACTAGTTTGTAAATATGTAAAAGCTCTAAACACGAACAAATACTCGAATATCGCATTGAACTCGGACAATCCACGGCATCCATTGCGTCGAGTTGTATTTAAATAGTATCTTTTTAGTTGTAATTACAAGGTACGAGTATTTGCCCAGCTCCCGACCGACAGCTCCCGACCATATCTATACATCTATATGCCCATATATATAAATATGTTGTCTTTATGTTGTGCTCTTTTTGTAAATATTTATTTAACGTTAATAAAGTACATATAAAAACTAAATAAAAAATATTTATACAAAAGTGTTTTTATTTGAATAAGTGGGGCATGAATATGTTTCCCCTCTGATGTCTCTGAAGAAGTGCACTAGCGGAGAGCATTCAGGAATTTACAGCCATACCCAGCTGACAATCAAGTACTGGGGAGAGACAATGATAAAATATATATAATAAGTATAAAATATATTGTAGAAGTCATCAGTTCAGCTTAGATTGCTGGAGCGCACTCATCCACTCACTCTACTGGAAGTACTACACATTTGATATACAAAATGCGCCACAGAAAGTATCTAGGCGAAAGATTTGCGTAGGCAAATATGAGTAGAATAATGGAGTAAAACTTAGCTTTGCTAAGATGCTAAATTTTGTACAATACATAAATATATACAAAAGAAAGTATTTAAAAGAATACAAAAAATGTATCATATATGTATGTACATATGTATGTATATTTATGTATATCACTTCAGTAATCGCTTCTTTTCCTGCTTCCATTGATATTAGATTTGCTTACAATTTTAATTTCCCTTAAAAAAATATATTAGTTCAGGCAAAAAGAGTTTGAAGAAAAGAGAATGCAGATGCAACAGAGATATCGTAATGCATCAAAATTGAAGATTCACTCTTTATAGGGAGCAGCCTACTATTGCCAAGCACACAAGATGTTTACGCATTATTGAGCTCCATAAAAAGATTAGGCCGCAAAGCACACTAAATCAAGCAGCAGCAATAAATCAATAATCATTGGCCGCTCATCAAATAACTCAACTTGGATTATCGCAATGCTTCACACAAATTCATGTCTGCAGTTCTAACTGAGCGGTTGCTGCTGCTGTGGCTGCTGGCCAAGCGGGAAAGGTCAAATGGAACAAAAACCCATAAAGCGCTGTAATCAGGCAAAAATTTAAATATTTTTGTCATTTTGAGTTGACTGAAAACACGAAAAGAGAAAAAAAACTGATTCGAATGTTATTGTCAATGGCTCAAGGGCGCAGCGGCAGCAGATTTCAATTGGATTGCACTTGAAATGCAATACATATTTAATTTAATTACGTATACGTAACGTAGCGAATCGTTACGTATACGTACGGGCTTGCAGGCGCATCTGATAGCTGGGCAACAATGGCTAATTCAGTGTCATAAATCTGTTAAAGCGCAGCCACGAAGCCGAGAGCTGACGAACTGTCAACCAGACGAACTGTCGATCCACATAAACATAAATTTCACAAAGATGCAGCCCGGCTTAGAATATTCATCTATAAATGCCTGAGGCTCTAGCGCTGTGGCTTGTAGTTTGTTCTAACCAGTGGAGTCGCTTGCAGGCCAAAGCCTTAAGGATTCGACACACAAGTAGCGAGCTGGAACTTATTTTCGTCATGTTGGTGGAACGTTACGCCGCCGTCTGGGCAGGTGAGTTAACCAAACACAACTGCGGCTCAGGGTCGGCTCGGCATGGGCAACTGGCAACTGGCAGCTGGCAGCGCGTAACTCAACAGTGACCGACCCGCCTCATCGTTATTAGCACTTCCTTTGGAGCCACAGCTCTTGTTGTTGTGGGCGTCTGTCTGTCTAACTTTTTGCTGCCTTGCATATTTACGAGGCATGCGTCTTGTTTTTGGCCATAAGCGAACAGCAATCGCAATACTTGGCAGCCAATTGATGAGGCAGTGCGTTGAGCCACAGTAGCACGAAAGCCACAAATAGCTAATCAAATCGTGTCTCAGTGCTATTCAATTTACACATTCAATTGGATGCACAAAAATATCTACTATGCTCCAATTGAATTAAATCAGAAATTCAATTAGTTCTCCTCTTTTTACACTGAAAATCTGCCAGTTTGCCCCACTGTGGCAGACACCTGAGTAGGAAACTGATAAATAAAGATTGTGGAAGACGTAGAACCGTCCGCGTTTGCTATCAGCAGCTAGCATCGCATCGCATCGCATCGCATCGCATCTGGCAGCGTACTTGGCCCTAAATCGGACAGAGACCGCCCCATGCCGAAGCTGGGCCTCAGTTCATTTCCATTTGTTGCGTCGATTGGTTAGCAGCTCGGAGCGAGCAGTCAAATCCCCGCCGGACTAAACGCAATTAGAAAGCTTCAATGTTTTTGCATTCACTTCTTTCAGTCTTCCTGCTGCTCTGGAGCGGAAGTGGAGCACAGTTGCAGGTAGAGGTAATTTGGGCTTTGGACCGCGTTTGAATCCCTTTTATAAATAATTTCTTCTTGTGCCAGGCACAGAGCGGCTATAACTATGTGCGTCCGGAGCTGGCCACCACAGCGGGTGGCGGAGCTGTTGCGGGTCGCTTGCAGCCTGGCGCCTATCCCACGGGCACAGCGCTTCCCTTGACGCCTGCGCCGGCCACCGCCTATGGCGCCGGACTGTTCCCATCTCCAGCTGTGGGCTACACTCCCAGCGGACAGGCAACGACTGCATTTGGAGCACCTGCAGCTGCTGTGGGAAGCACCGTCAATCTGCCCAGGCGTCCCACTGCCACTGGCCTGCAGAGTGTGTCTGGTGCAGCGCGTGGAGGTCCCTATGGCCCGCAGACGCAGTACAGCAACACTGCGGTTGGATCCTCAGGGCAGCGTGCGTCCCCTGGCAACGACTACTCCGATGGTGCCGATGGCGACTACTCGGCCATACCTGGTGTGCCCGGCGTGGATTACCCTGTCTATGCCCAGGTGCCGCGCACTAACTTCGACTGCGCCCAACAGCCACTGCCGGGCTACTATGCGGACATTGAAGCCCAGTGCCAGGTCTTCCACATATGCGCACTCAATCGCACCTACTCCTTCCTGTGCCCCAATGGAACCGTGTTCAGCCAGGAGACCCTGGTCTGCGTGTGGTGGAATCAATACGACTGCGTCTCGGCGCCCAGTCTGTATGCCAACAACGCCTACATCTACGACTACAGTGGCACCAGCTCCAGCAATGTCAATCTGAACGCCAACGTCTATCGAGCGGGCGCGCAGACAGTGAACACAGCCTATGGTGCAGTTGCTCCATCATCCGCCCCAGTTGGTGGCCTGCGTGCTACTAGTGCATCACAGGTCGCCGGCTACAATGGACAGCGTGGAGCCTACGCCGCACCCGCGCCCACGCCGACCCAGGCGCAGTCTCTGTATGGTGCGGGCGCCATCTTACGCCCGGCTGCCGTCTCTGGCACAGTGGGTGCCACGGGTGCCAATCGCTTAGCGCCAGCCACAGCCGCCGCCGGACTGGCGGCCACTGCTGCGGGCTTGCTGCCCGATAATGCTGGCGGCAGCTTCGCCCAGCCTGTTGTGGCAGTTGGCAACCGGGAGTACCTGCCGCCGGCCAGCGTTGGCCAACGCCAGCAACGCAACCAAGTATAGGCGTAAACGAATCTTAGCATCTGCACCCGGTTAAATGGCAATAGACTCGATTGACCCTAGGCTTAGCTTACTTAGTATAACATACACACTCACACACACACTTAGGAGCTCCTTACACAACTCTTGTATTTAAAGCTAAGTTCATATGTATTCCGATTTTTACTATATAAATGGCATTACCCTGAAAGAAATCGTTTTGTATATATATTCTATATATTTACAATAATGGAACTTGCAATGGAGTTCGCTCACTTTTAGCATTAACAGTTAGTTTGGATAAAGAAACTATTGAAGTCGTCAGTAGAGAGGTTTCTCTAAGGCTTCTGAAACTGGAAACAGGTTATCCTTTCAATCCTTTGCTGGTTTTAGTGCTTATTAAGTTCACTAAGAAAATCCAGTTGCAGCACCTTTTTAGACATTGTTCGTTTCGTCCTCGCATCCTTAAGTAGTTTTCCATAATGTTGCTTGAAGTCAGAACGCAAATACGTATGCCTGCCCCGCTTCAGCTTGGGTTCGCCCTGCTTTGGCAGAGGTATAGTGGGATTAAAAGCCATTTGGGTGCTGTCGTACTGAGCAAATAGCTCATGGGCATTGCTGGAGTTTGATATGAAAGTCAGTTACTAGTTTAGGTTATAAATATTTCATATATAACTCACAGTTTTCCTATGTCTGTGGGCAGCGCACCCTCTCCAGATGCAGGCACACCGTTGGCTATATGCAAAGCCATGCGACGCACTGTGGGGTGATAGTGACGGGCGAGTAGCGAGAGCTCATAAAGCGATGTACTCTCCGCATTGCAATACTCGGGATCGTCCAACTCAGGATCATACCGACCCGAGCCAATAGTGGTGTCTGTATCGAGCAGGGCATCCAGCACCGAGGTCAGCTGGAATGTCTGCTTAATGGTGCCCAGCGTGGCCAACGTGCCATTGTGCAGCAGATGCAGACTGCCCGTGAGCAGTCGCTTGACAAAGGCCATCAGACGTTGCTGGCTCATGTTGCGCCTCCGTTTAACGAGCACTTCATCCAGGGTGCGCAGGATAATGGAGAAATCATCATGGTTCTTGCCCGCCTGCACGACCAGCATGTTGCGATAGAAGTGCTGATAAAAGCGAATCGGATCTATGTTCAGCACTTCACCTTGGCCGGACAGTATAACGAATATGGTTTGGATACAATGTAGCTGCTCGCGATAACCCAAATCCTGCTCTTCGAGTATGCGATTGAGCACGTCTATGAGATCGGCAAAGAATTCTAGATTTATGACATGCGCGAATCTGTAATGTAAGATACACAGTAGAGAATACTTTCGGTAATAATAATTTCAATACTCACTCAGCCAGACCCTCTAGAATGGCACTAAGCACCCGCGACGTGGGATCATTCTTGAGCACACGGAAGTAAATGGTGAACACCATTTTGATAATTTCCGTCAGCTTGTGGTGCTTTGTCTGTTTGTTTTCCTCGGCGCGCGTCTCTTCCAGCTCCTTGTTAACCTCGGTGAGTTTCTTGCGACGCTTCCTCTCCTTTTTTGACAAGCTGAGCAGGCGCTGACGATGGGATTCCAGTTTTTTTTGCTTCAGTTCGTTTTCCTTTTCCGCATCCAGATTGACGTGCTTGATCTTGAGGCCCATCATGCACGTAATGCACTCGACGTGCACATTGTTCTGCTTGGACTTAATCAGATGATTGATGCGACGCACCACAAACAACGTCATGTCCAGCTTCTTGTCGTTGCTGAACAACGTGCGGAAGCATTGATTGACAGCCACGCGCATTGTTCCATAGTTACAGTTGAGCATATAGACCAGGAGCTGGGCAATGTTTTGGACGTAGTTGAAGTACGGATGGGATATTAATAGGTCGCACATGCACTGCACGGCCACCGAGGCCATTTTTATGGTTTGTGGCGTCTTGTTGCCTCCCCGCTTATTGACTTGAGCCGTTAGGTGTTCCAGTTTCTGCAAAAACTTCTTGAACTGTTGCAACAGAGCATTTTCGAAGGTAACACGTTCCAGTGTGGCTTTGCGCACCGTTTGCATCTTGGTGTCTACCTGGCCCACTCGATACTCTGGCAGAATATCCTTGAATATCTCAGTAATTGATATCATCGCCAGTTTGCGCACGGCGAGAAGATTAGGGATGCCAGTTTCAGGGTTCATATCGTTCATCAGCTCGTATAGCGCATTAAAGTTGCGCATTTTATCCTCTGGTTTCTCAAGGATGCCAGAGCAGATGATTCCTATGCGATATTTCTGACGCTCGATTTCTTGCTGTCGGGCAATTAACAAATCTGTCGTTGACACGAGTTTTTTCTTTGGCACGGGTGCCTCATCGTTGACTACGTCATCGTCACTGTCCTCGAATATATCATCGCTGTCTTCCTCGTCCTCATCCTTTTCAGAATCCACCTCCTCCTCCTCCTCTGGCTCCACTGCCTTACGCTTAGGTTTCGGTACGTAGTCAACCTCCGTGGTGCGCGTTATAATTTCGCCATCCCGAGATTTAATGGGCAGCAAATTAACTTTTATCTTTTGCGCCTCCTGCTCCTTTTTGCTAGCCGATTTGTAGGCCATTTCCAAACCCACCGATTGCTGCTGCTCCTCCACAGGAGCTGTCTTAGCTTTTCGTTTGCGCTTGTTTGCCTGCAGGAGTGCCAGATCATCGCCGTCCAACATGTCCGCAACGTTGTCCAGCAGCAGATCGCCGCCAACGTCATCATCATCGTCATCTGCATCGAGTTCCCTGTGCAGTCCAAGTGACTGCTGTTTATTGTACTTCTTGCGTTGCGCTACATTGTCACGCTTGTGGGCCTTTTGTGAAAATATATTTTGTCCGTGTTCACGTTTAGAGCTCAGTTGCTCCCGCTTCTGTTTGATTTTTTGTTGTTGCTGTTTGCTCAGCGGAGTCTTTTTTGATTTCAAATGAGCGGCGCGCTTCACCGAACTGATCTTCACTTTTTTCTGCAAGTATTAGAGCTTTTACATTAAATTTCGTGATAGAATGCTAATAACAATACTTACAGTACCCATTTTATTCAATATTAAACAATTATAAGCCGCTAATTAATAAACTATACGCGAGCACATGGTACCCGCTAATAGCGCTGAGACTTGGCCGATAGCCCAGTATCGATAATACTAACTATCGAAACCACTCGTATATCGACTGCCGCCTGTTGCAATTTCAGTTCAGTGTCAAAAACGTCTATTCCGATTTGTTTACGTTTTGCTGTATGCATTATCTCCATGTCGGAAGAAGAGGATGATTATATGTCGGACAAGTTTTTGTCGAGGTAAATAATACATTAAGATGCTGTCTACTTGCTCCTTCTACTATCATTTGTCTTACAGTTTACAAGATGTGCGCCCCAGCTTAGTAAACAATCGCGCAAAAAAGCGACTGATCGAAGTGGAAACAAAGCAGGCGGAAAACAGCAAACGGCAGCGTGAAACAGCGAATGCCGCTACAGTGAACAATGTTCGGCTTCAAGAGTCTCTGAACAAGCCCATTGCAGCGGATAACAAAGGCTTCCAGCTGCTGGCCAAAATGGGATACAAGGCAGGCAGTGGACTGGGCAAACAGGCAGACGCACGCATCGAGCCCATTGGGATCTGCATAAAAAACGATCGTGGAGGATTAGGGCGCGAGGCAGCTATTGCAGAGCTGGCAGCCAAGCGACAAGAGCTGCGGCTACGCAAAGCAGGCATTCAATCTGCTGAGGAAATCAGCACTGAATCATATCGTCGCCGAGCCACACAAAAAGCCGAGGAACGCAAGCTCAACTATGATATAAAACGCTGTCAACAAACGTGCGAGTCCTTGGACTTATCAGCAGGCGTCACGGAACCGGAGCTAGACTTTTTTTGGCCACCCAAGCCGATTGAGCCAAGTGAAGAGGCAGAAGAAAATGAATCAGCCGAAAAAGAAGAGCCAGAGGAGGAGAAAGAACAGTTTAGTGGATCAGAGCAGTTGGAGCTGCTCACAAGCTACTTGCGAACGGGCTATACATTCTGCTATTGGTGTGGAACGCACTACGACAGCATCGAGGATTTGGACAGCAATTGTCCGGGTGTGACACGGGATGAGCATTAGCTTAAGATCTATTTTCATCATATCATTAAATGTTAGTTTTACAAAATACGTGCACATTTATATATATTACAATAAAACGTAGTCCAAAACAGTTATGTATAGCGGTGTACTAGGAATCGGAGTCGGAATGGGCTACACGCGTCCTTCCAGCTTCTGTATAAGATCGTGCGTTTGCTCGATAACGCTGTAGATGAATGGTCGCTCCATGGGATCGATGCGCAGCATGTACTTAATTAGTTCATGCATATCCTGTGGAGCACAACGAACTGTATTGTTGATCAGAGTTTGGGTATTAACTATTTGACCTACCTCTGTATAAATAGAATCTTCGGGAATGTTAACATTGCCGCTGAGCACGGCCAACGCGACGCTATCGCCACGCTCATAGATGGGATCAAAGGGACTATTAAAATAGCACATTGCATACAGAACACATCCGAGGCTCTGTGAAAAAGCATAAAATGTAAGCAAACATTAAGATTGGCTATACTCTATATATGTATATTATTTACCCAAATATCCGAGCGCTCGTCAATGGTGCAGTAGGTTTTCACAGTAAAGAGTTCTGGTGCCCGATAGACAATTGAGCTGCGCTCCTCGGCCTCGTCTTGGAGTCGCTGCGCGTCCGATTGGCCGCAAATTTGCAGGCGCGCCTCCGTCATCGAGCCGAGGTCCACAATGATGGGCTCGAACGAGTCGGATAAACATATATTGGCAGTTTTCAGATCACGATGCGCCAGCGGCACTGGCTTCGTTTCGTGTATTGCACGGAGTCCCTCGCAGACGCCCAGAAAGATTTGTAATATCTGCGCCTCGGGCATATGGTCCTGTTTCCGGGCGCGCAGCTGCAGGTGGTCCGACAGAGAGCCATGCTTGTAGTAAGGCAACACAATGAACAACGTGCTCGTTGTGTTTATCACAATGTCCGCCTGGCCAATTAGTTCGTAGTCAATGACGCGTATGACATGTTCCGAATCGATTTTGCGACAGTTTTCGATCTCTCGCAGGGCAATATTCTGATCCTCGATGCTGTGGCAAGTGATTCGCTTTATCGCAAAGCAGCGTCGCGTTGCCGCATTCTCCGCCAGGTCAATTAAACTGAAGCCCCTGCAGCAGATAGTGTAATAATTGCGATAAGATAGTAAAAGCCGTGTAATCGAAATAATTGTACCATATAAAAGGGGCAACAATAATGGATTAAGTGCAACTACCACTATACATATATATGTACGCATTTACATGTGCAGCACAGTGTAGCACCAGGTGCAGGGCAAACATAAATCAGAAACTTAAAAAAACATTCTTGTAACGGGACTTTATACAGATGTATGTATGTTGCTTCATTTACCCCTGTGCTAGGCGTTCGCGGACGGTGTAGCGGGCGCCATTGATGTTGAGCCTTTCTTTGCTGCAAAAGCAGCCACGTTTTACAATTAGCGTCCAACCAATGCTTTGCATTTTGCTTTCTCCAATTAATTATGTACAAAGCGCACAAATGTCGACCCTAACAAACTAACTAAAAAACAACAACTAATTAGTGTCGCGCAACACAGCTGTTGGCAAAAGCAGGGCTGTTAGCCGAAACACATGCTGCCTGCTGACGTGGCGTTGCCACCTAATGCAACATCATCAGTTCAACAATATATTTTTAAAAACAATTTTAAACATTTCATCCCGTTTTAATAAATGATGATAACCACGGACGAAGTTTGGAAGGACCTTGTTGGCATTAGCGCCGATCCGCCTAACAGACGAGATAAATGCGAGAAGTGCAAGTAAGTAAATACAACTAAAGCTAGGCCACTCTAATACAACGCCTTCTACAGACGACCTGTCGTTGTTTGCTGGTGCGCCTCACTGCCTCAGCCACCCCTTGCGGTGGCATCTCAAATTGTGATTCTGCAACACCCCGCCGAGGAGAAGCGTTCGTTGCGCACTGCATTGATGCTGCAGTTGGGCCTGAAGCCTGGGAAATGCGTGGTCTACAAAGGCAAGCGATTCCCCAACACTCGCCACCCACCTGAGCTGCAGGATGTGCTCGACTCGCCACAGACGCTTCTACTGTATCCCAGCAAAGATTCGGTACCATTAGAAGAGATTGATCGCAGTGCAGGGCCCTATACCCTGGTGCTCATTGACGGCACCTGGCCCCAAGCAAAGGCCATCTATGCCAGCAGTCCAGCTTTGCATCAACTAAGACAGGTCAAGCTGATAGCGGTGGGTGTGAGTGACTACATTATACGTACGCAGCCCACTGAAGGCTGCCTGAGCACGCTGGAAACAGCGGCTCAGTGTCTAGCGGTGCTGGAATCACAGCCAGAGTTGCGCCAGGTGCTGGTCCGTCCACTCCATGCCTTGTGCAAATATCAGCTGGAGAATGGTGCCGTGGAGCATCAGTCGAAGGAGTTCCTGATGAAAACTAACCAATATCCCAAGCCGATTGGCAAGAGGCTAAGTCGTTTGTTGAACTATAGCAATACGGTATGCGGTAGTGCCACGCCCCTTGACCAACAGGCGTCTAAGCAAGAGTCTAGATGAAAAATTCATGTTGTAGTCAATGTTCTGTGCACGGCCGTGGTTGCATATTTATTAAGTACACATTATAAACTATTTGTAATTTTTAAACTGAATAATGTGATAATTTTCGTGCATTCGTTTGGGATATTCAAACCATCGGCTTGTTCCGGGCATCCGTCAGAGCACGCATCATGGCGCACTGTGCTATGGCGTAGGTCCTCACGCAAGCATTCTGTTCATCAACTATAATATTTGTAAGCTTATCTTAGCATATCTATCTATCACAGATGACTACGTTACTCACTGCCCTGCGAATCGCAGTACTCAATGGAATCGCCCGTCGCCGGCCACATATACTTGCGCACCACGTTGGGAACCAGCTTGAAGTTTTCCACTAAGCCGGCTTTCTCGAAGAAGCAACGGAAGTAGCACTGCAAAATATTTGATTTGATATACATAGCTGCTTGATTTTGGAATGTGGGTCAATCATACCATGCTCGTCAAGTCCTTCTCATCAGCTAGCTTCCCCGTATTGTTGAACTGCAGCACATTAGCTAAAAATGAACAAATCTGTTATATAATCTCGATATTTGGTTGGTTTCCCCAGGACTCACACATGGGCGTAATGAAACTCGCATTACAGCCATGCATTATCTCATCCAAATCAACATAGTCGGCATCTCTAGGTGCTTGGGTAGTGGTCGATATGTCATCCACATCGCCATCGAAGCTGTCGTAGTTTATAATAAATATATCCCCATTATCCCGAGCACGATCACTGAACGCACTTATCAGCCCGCCACTGAGGCTCAGAATAGTCAAGAGAGCAACAGAAATTTGAAACATTTTCGCAACGGTAAACTGAATTTACTGAAGTGCTGCGACTCCAGGAACCCATTTTATATGAAATGAGCTGAACCCATTAGATAAACGAATTTGTTCCACACGCAATGTACAGTTCTGTAAACTAAATAATGCTTACAATGGCGTGATAATAAATGAGTTTATTTTATAAAAAATAAATAAAGCTTCGATTCTGACTGAATGACCTATTAAGTAGCGGGCTTTTTCAATGAATTTGCAATCTCAATAAAAAATTACCCAAGATAAATAGTTGAATACACACTGATGAAATGTGTCGTCTTCATGTCCGCCCATCTATCCGTCTCTACAAGCGAAAGGCAATACGTTGCAGAAACTATAAACTTGGAATTTTGATATGAATATGTAGCCAATAATAAAAATAATAATACTGTAGATCGTCTCTTAAGATAGACCACTTATGGGAAAAACTATATCTGCTGTTGACACCAGCTCCTATATGGACCTTTTAGCGCTAGACAACTCGAAACTCAACCTATCTAAGAGCTAAGTGACAGTTAACAACGAAACTTTTTGAACTGAAAAATTAGGCACTTAAATTAAGGGGAAGCAGAGAGTTACCATAAAATATTCAATTGTTGAGTCGTGAGTGAGTACTATTCAGTCAGCATCCGATTTCAATCATTTACCTATTTTAGTATTAACATCTATATTTATAGTATCTACATTCCAATGCTCCTTTTACTCTCTCATTAGTAGCTCTTTTTAACTTACCATATGGCAGCAGGAACTCCTCAGCACAAGCTGTCCTGGCCGCCAGGAAATGCGCGTGAAATTCACTTTGCATTTCCGGAGTATCTGGCTCGACCTGCAGCTCGTCGGCTCGCAGCTCACTCAGAATCAAGCCACACAGAAAAATAACTTTAAGCCAATGAATACGAGCCATCTTTGCCTCAGTGCAAGACAAAACCTTTCAACGGCATATAGGACGGTTTGGCTTTTATAGCTCCGTCTGACAATGGATCGATGAGAATTAGGAAACAGCGTTTTAAACTAAATAGTTGCAGTTTAATCGAACAATAAATACGTGCGACAGCATTATTCTCATTCATATAATACAAAATTAATAATATTTAAATGAATGTTAAACGAAATCTAAAAAATTCAATGGGCGCTTTTTGATTGTGGTCTATTTTTCTGCTTTGTCGAGAAACGTTCACGAAAATTAGATAAATTAACTTAATGAGTGTCGGGAACTGTAGTATAGATCGCGCAACGAGGTCAGTGCTTAGAGTGAGGATCATATTATATAGAAATGGTGGAATTAGTATAGCCAAAGAGTTACAATTTACAAGTATATAATTGTACAATGATATACAGAATAGTCATATATGTAGAGTGAGTTAGCCTTATAAATAATTTCGTTCAATTTTGCAGTAATTCTTGATGGAATTTTCTTTTGTTTTTTAAATTACTCTATGCAGCGTCCACGTTGCATCCACGCGTCAGACCTTGGCTCCCCAGGCCCGTTTCAGCAGGTAGGCGCCCTTCTCAGCAATCATTACCGCTGGCGCATGTGTATTGCCGGACGTTACCTTGGGCATGATGCTGGTGTCCATCACGCGCAATCCTCGAATGCCATGCACCCTCAGCTCGTGATTGACAACGGCCAGAGGGTCCTGCGCTGGCCCCATCTTGCAGCTGCCAGCCTGATGATTCTCGGGTCCCGTGTTCTGGCGCACCGCACATTCCCAGTAGGCATCGCTGCCGAAGGTCTGCGACTCGCAGCCCTTGACAACAGTCTTGTCCAGCCGCATGCCGTACTGCTTGAGAGGAGAGCTCTGGGACAGCCTTATAGCGAACTTGATGCCCTCCACCAGGGTCTTTACGTCGTGCTCATCGGTGAGGTAGTTGGCGAAAATGCGAGGCGGGTCCAGTGGATCGGCTGATCGCAGCTGAATGTACCCACGGGATCGGGGATTCAGCACTGCCGGAAATATTTGTATGGAGCGGGAGTTGTTTGAGAGCAGCTCACCCACTTGGCCCGTGCGTGCGCAACTGGCCAGATAGCCGCCAAAGTAGAGCTGTATATCGGGCAGATCCGGTCGCTGGGCCCAGCGAGAGGACAACTTGGCGGTGACATCTGAAATGCCGGTGCCCGACATGAGGCCGTCTCGGAACAGCAAATACTCCATGGCGGTGGCCCAGTTAAGTGGCGCAGTGTCCGCGTCATCGATGAAGAAGTTAGTGAAGAAGGCTACATGGTTCTGCAGATTCTTGCCCACACCGGGTAGATTGTGCACGGGTCGCACATTCACCTGCTTCAGCTCGTCCTTGGGACCCACGCCGCTGAGCAGCAGTATCTGTGGAGAGTTGACGGCGCCAGCGCTGAGCACCACTTCCTTCTTCGCCATGATCTTGCGCGTGCTGCCAAACTGATCGCTGACCTCCACGCCCAGCACGTTCTTCGTATGCGGATGAATTAGGACCTTGGTGACAGTTGTGTTCAGCAGGATGTGCAAATTGTTGCGCATGCGGGCGGGTCGCAGGAATGCTCTGGCTGAGCTATAGCGAATGCCATTGCGCGCTGTCATTTGGGCGATCATGAAGCCCGTGGCATTCTGGCCGTTCAGATCCTGCACTGTGAAGCCCATTTCCTCGCCGGCCTTGAGAATGGCATAGGACAGTGGCGGATTGTAGGGGAACTTGCCCACCGGCAATAGACCCCCCTTGGCGTGGTACTCAGAGCCAACAGCATCGAGTTCGAGATTGTCTTCGGATTTCTTGAAGAACGGCAGAACATCGTTGTAGGCCCAGCCGGGATTGCCTTGTGCCGCCCAGTCATCGTAGTCCTCACGATTGCCGCGTATATACATCATGCCATTCATCACGGATGTGCCGCCCAAGACCTTGCCACGTGGCCAGTAGCAGCGCTGCTCCATGGAGGAGAGGCAAGCCATCGGCTCTGGCTCTGTATTGTAGCGGTAGTCAATGTCGCTGCCAATGAAGTTCAGGAACATGGAGGGTATCTGAGCGCCCACCGGCTCATCGCCACCTGCAAAGTAGCAGACAAAGAACGATATTAACTAAAGCATTTACATATTCAATATTCTTAGTTGCGTAACTATCGTATTGCCCAGGGGTTTACTGTATCAAAATGCGAATTCAATAAACTATTTTTATACCCTGAACCCATTGAAAATGGGAAATCAGGGTACAATATTTTTGTTGAAATGTATGTAACAGGCAGAAGGAGGCGTGGCAGACCCCATAAAGTATATATATTCTTGATCAGAGAGACAAGCCGAGTTGATATAGCCATGTCCGTCTGTCCGTCTGTCCGTCCGTCTGTCCGTATGTATGAACGCGTCGTTCTCAGAACCCTCAAGGGCTAGAGAGTTGAAATTTTTTATGTAGGTTCCTGTATAGCACGAAAAGATCGAGTTTGTTTCAATGTTATCGATTAAAAACCGATGTCTTCGTTTAGTTATATAATTCTGTATAATTCATCTTTACAGCTAGTCTTCAAATTTTGCATTTAGTGTTACTTGGGCCATACGCAATTTCGGTTTTTGTTTAATTTTGGATGCCACGCCCCCTTCGCCTCAAATTTGTAAGTCCCGTATATACTAGAGACTTGTGCTTTGTCACATACAGTTATATGGATGACATGATCGCGCCCAACAAGTTTGATTAAAATCGTTACTCTAGAAAAAAAGTTATTAAACATTTAATTTCCCATAGCATTGCCATACAAAAAGAAGCCCAAGGACAGCTGACTCAACGACTTGCGCTTGTGGGTGAGTGCGCCTGTGCGTGTGTGCTGGTTGTACTGTAGGTACATATGCATGTGTATATAAAAGAAACGAAGAATGCTTGGAATAGCGGTTCTTCGCAGGGTTCAGGGTATACCCTAGTCGAGCGGTCTCGACTAGAGTTTTCTTACTTGTTTATTTATAATTTATTGTAGTTGTAATCATTACAAAGAAATAATTTGCAATAGTAGCTCGATTTGGCTCTATATTTATATTTATCCGATTCAATTTGGTATAGGCAAGGGGACATGGCTTGTAGCCAACCAATAAAATCAATACAATCGACTAATTAGTTTGTTTTCAATTTCACTTGATTGATAGCAATACCAGCTGCTACAGCAGCTAACGCATCATTTATTGCTTTCGCTTATTTGTTTATCGATTTATTTCTACAAATTTGTGTGAGCAATAAGCCAGTTCGCGAGAACAAATTATGCCGATTGAAATACGATTCGCAGAAAGCCAAGTTGTCACTTGAACATTCGTTGATATTATCTAAAGGTGATTCTTAATCTTATTTCAGTATTCTTCTTTGAGTTTTGAATCAGCATTCCAGAATTTCCGTTTTGCATGCGCACACGACTTTTTCGGCAATTCAATGATCATCAATTAATTAAATCAATTCAAATAAAAGGGTATCTGATTGCTTTTTAAACCGTGGGAGCTTAAGCATTCTCCGCGAGCTGTCTAAATAATAATTTAGCTTGTCACTTTGTCAGTCGGTATAGAAGTAAATTTCAATTGCAACAAATTGCGAGGAATTCCAGCAAAAGTTATCTCAACTAATAACTAGTTCTGCGAGAGAAATTCGCTAGGCTTCTTTATATAGTAAAACAAGATTCATTCCCAAATGAATTCGCGGGTAATTTCTTAGTATTTACGTCGCAAGCGACAAAATAACAAAAAAGTAAATATCACACGAGACTTGATTGTATTTATGCAATTCAGCTTGTATTTATTCACAGAAAGTCGACTGTGAACATTTCGAAATGACATAAAACATATAAATAAACACGCACATCAATTAAAAATGTAAACAAAGTCCCGCGTTTTTATGCGATTCTCAATTGCGAAACACAAATTATTAACGCTAATATAAATAATTAGATAGAGGATACAACGCTCTAAACCGAATTTAGAACAGAGTCAAGCACCTTTTGGGTATTTTCATAAGAGCAGTGTAGCTGAAGACAATAAACAATATACATATATACAGTAAAATAAAACAAAACACTTTAGGACAGAAACTTGTCTGGCATGCGAGGAGTTCTTCATTTGATATATATTAGTTTTAGTTCTTCTAAGAGACAATGATAAAGTTATGCATTTTAGCTTACGCATAAACGAAAGACTTAAGTCACAAACTTGCGAAGCAGACTGTGCGGACTTTGACATGTCTTCTCACATTTATTTTTTATTTGAATAAAATATTAATATATAGAAAAAACAAATAAAACTTATTTTGACCTCAAGCAAAATACATCCGCTTGGTGATGCACAACTTATGCAGATGGCCGACATTGAAAATGAATAATGATCCAAGAAGCGAAGAAGACGTCTATTGTCAGAATTGGAAATTAAAAAGTGTCAACCCCGTGATTAAGCAAATTATGAGTGTGCAGCCGAATGGAACTGACGCACTTAGCCACAATCACGAGCACTTAACAAGTGCTCTTGGTAGTACTTATAATATGGACAAGTAGCTAATTGTTGTAATTGCACTTTATCCATTGCTAGATCATTAACACCAACGCATTGACAACTACAACGGCAACTACAACTCAGTATCCATATGCTTTTTTCTATTTTGAGTTTGGCTTCGGTTTGCCAATTATTATAATTAGTGACAAGGCACAATAGCAACTAATTAAGGGGGTTACAAGCGACACTAACCCCAAAAACAACTCAAGCAGTGCCAAGTACACCTGCCGATAAACCAATGTTAGTGCTAATGCTTATTCAAGGTTAAGAAACCTTAAAGATAAATCATACTCCAGCTGCCAAATTAGCATCCTTATCAGTCTATGACCCAAACACTCGTTGCTGCCTGGTACCGACATGAGTCTGGATAATTCACAAAAATCCAAAAAAAACCTTTGTAATTTATGATTTTCGAAATTTAAATGCTTGGCACGTATGCACTCAGCTTTTTAACTTTTAACTGGATATACAAGTTAGGCAAAGGCTGCAAACCAAATAAGTTTCGCTGAAGAAAATATATATAATCATCTTATATATACAGATGTACAGATGTGTGATCTAAAGCTTTTAAGAGCACCAAATGCCTTTCGCTTTATTATTCCAAGTGCTCTCTTTAATAAAGAAAAAAATAGAATTAGTTTTATGTGTTTTCGAAACTTGTCCCATAATAAAAGATTCAATCTCTTTCTCATTCGCCGCTCAAATTGAACTGTGAAATTGGGCCAATAAATCAGAGCGAATAGGTCTGGTTTTTTAGTGTTCTCGACAAAATTATTTAGATACAGTTTTTGCACTTCAGAAAGCATAAATAAATAACCTAGACCAATAACTGCTTTGTTTGAAGCACGCAAGCTAATTACGGCTAAATGCTCGTCGGGCTATGTGAATGCCCTATACTGAACCGCTTGTTCGTTAAGTATGCGCATCTTAATTCATTCATAAAAAGCTTAAAAATTTGTAAATTGATACGAAAACAATTGTCGATTGCTAAGTGCAAAAAGGCACTGAAGCGTTAAATAAAAAACATTGCAACTGGACACCAAGACCAAGTGGCATACAAGCCCATAAACAATGTATATATACTTATTTGCATAGGCGCAAATTACCGGCGGGGTAAGTCTGAGAGACAAGTGGTGGGTGCGAGAGCGGGTCAGCTCATTTATTTTACATAATGCTCAAGGCAGTTGTGGTTGCTTCTTTGCTACATTGTTGTTGTTGGTGTTGCATGTTGTTGCTATTGTTAACTGTTGCTCAAGTTCCATTACTGTTGTTGTTTTGTATCTTTTCTGTTTTGCCTTTTTATACTATTTCACGTAGTGATATAGTATATTGGTTTTGTGCAAAATCCGTTTGTCCGTCTGTCCGTATGAACGCAAACCATTTCCACGCTATTGAAGCTAGAGACTTGAAATTTGAAATATATACTCGTGTATACCCTCGTCTGATAAAGTGTCAAGATTTTCCCGATACGCCCACTAGGGGCGTGGCAAATCGGAAAATGAATTTTCCTGTAGCCCATAAACACTACTTCTAGAAGGGCTCGAGAGTTGGGATTTTAACTGAACATTCATGTCGGCACCCCAAAATCAAAAAGCTATGGCTGATATATCTACGCCCATTGGGGGCGTGGCAAATCGGGTCAAACTGTATCTCATAAAGTCTTAAAGCTATAACGTTTAAATTTGGCACGTGGATTACTGTTATGATTCTATAAAGATCGCTCATAAAAATTTGTGGCCACGCCCACTAGGGGCGTGGCAAATCGGTTCTAAAAATATAGTGATTTTACTAATTCTATTATATTTTGAGCACCATTGATGCTAGAGGCTTGAGACTTGGTATATATACTCGGATTAACATCCCACAACTGAAAAGCTATGGCGGATATATCTACGCCCTCAGGGGGCGTGGAAACTAATATCAGCTTATATCTCTCTCAGTTTTAGTGCTAGAAGCTTCAAAATTGAATGCTAAGTTACTGGGGGCCTCCTCTATCGATTCCCCAAAGATGATTGTTGCGCCCCAAAAGGGACATGCCGTACAAAAAATACCCTGTCATTTTCGCATTTTTCGAGTGTAAGCATCCAAACTTTACAGTTATATTCCTGAACGCCCACTCTATGAGCACCCCAAAAATTATGTGTATACGCCCATTGGGGGCGTGGCACTCGGGCCAAACTTTATCGCCCGTGGACACTTTTATCAGCTTATATCTTCCACAGTTTTAGTGCTAGAAGCTTCAAAATTGAATGCTAAGTTACTGGGGGCCTCTTTTATCGACTCCCCAAACATTATTGTTACGTCCCAAAAGGGACATGCCGTACAAAAAATACCCTGTCATTTTCGCATTTTTCGAGTGTAAGCATCCAAACTTTACAGTTATATTCCTGAACGGCCACTCTATGCACATGCCAAAAATAATTTGTCTACGGCCACTGGGGGCGTGGCAGATCAAAACTGAAACATCTGCAGCTTTTGAGCCAATAACGCGCCACATAATTACTTTGTGACCTTTGACCTTGTCTTTTGATTTGCCAAATTATATATTTGCGTTTGAAAAGAATATTTTATTAATACAAAATAACTAAATAAAGAAAATATAACAAAAATATCAACATGACCGCACCGGGGTTCGAGCCCACACCTCTACGCTCGCCAACGAACTTATGTATATTACATTTTCTAAGGTTGCCACCTCTCTCATTTTGAGAGTTGCCACCTCTCTTATTTTGAGAGATGCCACATCTCTCGATTTAGGTGCGTGTTCTTGCTAAGGTAAGGCAATCGAGATAAATCGAGAGAGGTGGCATCTCTAAGCTTCGATTCTAATTGAAACACTCTGGCTACCTCCAATGAAAAGTTTTAATCTGCAGCTAATTTGAGCGGCAACAGTGGGGATTTAAGGTTAAATTTTCAAAAATGTAATGTGATAGATGCCCCTGTGTGCTGCTGGGACGTGAAATAGTATTTCGCTGTCGGTTGCGTCCGACAGCAACGTTCTTACTTGTTTGTTTTTGTTTGCTGTGCGGCGGTTGCGGTTAAGCTTCAATTACCTTTAAACAAATGCCACATAACGCGCGTCTAATTGCCCACAGCACCCCCAGCTGGCAACATGTGTACACTCGTTGGCAACATGTTGCAGGGCTGCCGCGCAACATGGTATCGTTTTGCAGCTGTCAATATCAATGGTTTACCACTTACCGGCTTCAATGAGCAGCACTTTCCACTGCGGCACCTCCGAGAGACGTGACGCCACCACAGAGCCAGCTGAACCGCCGCCAATGACAATGAAATCGTACTCGTAGTCCGGCTCCGAGCGGAACTGCATTGAATTACAATTGAATTAGAGATTTGAATTTAGTTTTTGGCAACGTGCCGACTTACCCTTGAGCTTGCGCGTCCGCACGGATCTTCCAGGTCGCATTGCGAGCGTATGAACACCTCGAGCAGACCCATGAACAGCATAAACGCGCTGCCGCCGCATGTGGAGGCGAGTGTGGGTCCGGTGGGCACGCCCACCAAGCAATCACAAGCTGATGTGCTGCTGGACATGTTGTTGCGAATCACTGTAAATAGCAGTTAAAAGTAAAAGATTTAAGCAACGAACTTTGCACACACTTAGAAACAAAAGACTTAGGCAACAAACTTGGCTGTCAATTTTTTTGTATTTATTTATATTTTGGCAAATTAATGTTAATTATCAATAACAATTAAATACACATTTTATACGTTTCACAATTAGATGTGGCCTTGCAACTGCAATCCATTGCAAACCTCCAAGAGCCCAAACACAATTTACTTAGCCACGGCGAAAACAATGCTCTGGCTGGCGTCGCTAAAGAGGCGTCGCCGCTGCACGCCAAATGTCCATAAAGCAAAACAGAAACCTAAACAGCTTTTGACTACCTTTAGCTAAATTGCCTCCAGCATTGGTAATAGCAAAAGGCCAACATAGGCAGAAGGCAGACAGAAGTCATAGCTCATCATCAGCAGCAGTCGAAAAGAGCTTAGCTTTCGGCTGCCTCGTAGTTTGCATAGTTTCACATGACCTTAGCCCAATGCTGGCTAAAGTGCTGCCTATCTTTTATCTTATTTCTTCTTTTAACTCTTATCCAAAAAAAAAACAAAAAAAAAAAAAATTAAAATTTCAAAACGCTGACGTTAAGTTCGTGGCGCCTAAAACAGAAGCAATTGTTAAATTATACGACCCGCCGTAGTCCACTATGATTGAGTAATAATTATGCCAGTTGTTGATTCAATTGCTGCTTGGGTCAGAAACTCTGAACTGGAAGACGAAACTGAAAGTGATCTTTGCTGTAGCAATTGACTTAAGCAATTCCGTTGTTGATTCGATATGGAATTTTACTTTCAATTCAACTCAGTTGCGGAAATAAATCTAGATGGTTTACTGGCATCATTAAGGCAAAAAGAAAATAGCATTATATTTTTGTGAAAGAAATTCGTTTTCAGTTTATAGCAATTAGGAATAAGATGACCCTGATCGCGTCGACTTTTGTTTGTTTCTTATATTTATATAATTGAATTGGCTTTTTTGTTATTTTTACTTCTTTATATAATCAGCTAATGGTAAAATTGCCTACTCATTAGGTGCATAATCGAAATAACTCAATTTGTTAGCTGTGCATTTTTCACACAGTTTTTGGTCGGCAATTACAGCGATGCTCGCACAGCCCACAACAGTTTACTTGTTTTAGGCTTTGGAGATGTCTACAACGTTTTTGACCTCAATTAAACTGAGCAATTCGCTTGAATTTGGCCAAAGCAATCAAATTGCAATTTGTAAGTGCAAAGCCAAAAACAGAAAGTTTAACAACAGAATCAGAAACGAAAACCAAAAACTAAATAAAACAGAAAAACAACAACAAAATCGAGAAGCTCAGGCAATTGCTACAGTTGGAGATCGCGATATCGACGTGGTACCATGATGGTGCGCACATTTGACATTTGAAACACGATTCGTTCAGTTACCATTTGTATTCGGCTGGTTTCTGGCCTCAGTTGGTGTCTCAGCTACAGTTTCCAACGGCAAAGTTGAAGGATGCCTCGAAAGTAAAGCAAAAAGCATACGCAGCGCGCACGCGAGAGTGAAAAATCAAAAAGAGAGGCAGTTGACCTCGCAGCAAGTTTTTCCATCAAGCCAAAAACTAAATAAAAGCAAAAACAAACAATCGACAACTACCTAAAAAACACCAGGCACAGAAAATGCGTGCAGAAATCGTGCACACTTGAATCGACTTCTATAAATAAAAGTAATAAAATACCTAAAAGTTGTTCCAAACTACTTTTGGCACCAATGGCTCGGTTAATATAAAAATCTGCACTAAAAAACTAAGTGGGAGTATTATGGCAATAACTAAGCACGAGTCACAAATGCGTGCATACAGGATTAAAAAATAAATAAATAAAAAAGAAGAAAATAATATTATTATATCATTAGGTATTTTACAAATCTTTTGGATTAAAATTAAAAATTTATATAATCGCTGCTTTAGCCTCCGTAAGCTTTTCGATATGCATAAGACAAGATAAACATATATTTATCTGAATAATAGAACAAGTTGAGGGGGCATACATATTATTATATAATGATCAGATGCTCTATGGAGTCAACAGACATAGTTGTTAGATTTTTAGGCATTTGGTAATTACACATATCTATGATAATAGATTTAAATCTTGATGCTTGGCACTTCCTTTGACAACGTTATCTCCGTAATTAGCTGTTGTACATTTCTATCTCTATATATCGCCTTGTGCACTGAAGCGATGCGCCTGTCGATAGCACGAGTAACACATATCAATTGTTGTTGCGGTTGCGGAGGCAATCGGATTGTATTCATGCTATGGGTATGCATGATATCTTCATTGATAGGGTTGGCATTGTCTGCATTGCTTTTGAAGGTTTCTTTCAGGTGTCAGTCAGTCAGTTAGCCAGTCAGCCAGTCAGTCAGTTAGTTAGGCAGTCCGTGCTGACTCGTGCTCAGTGAGACGTTGCGCTGGTGTGAACAAGATAGTTATTAAAGAAAGATACGGCTGTAATCTGGCATATGACTATATATTTGACAGCTTTTTTTTTTGTGCTTAATAATTGTGGGAATTATGCATTTATTAGAATAATAATAATAAACTAACGGAATTTATGCGTGCCATGACAAAGGCGTTAGATTAAAGCGTGCGATTTATTGTGTCTGTCTTGCGTAATACTCGCTGTAGACAGGCAAGCTCAGGGTCTGTATGTAAGCTCTTGCTCTATTCATATTAGCGGTGGCTTGTATAAACAATAATAATAATCGACTCGTCTAATCGCCGACTAAAAGCCGTAACCAATTTAACGCTCTGCACATTGTTTGTAGCAATTAATTGTGGCAATATGACTCGCTGCCAAAACTGGCTGCACAAATCAAAGCCAACTGTTAACGAGACCGAAATAGATAAAATAAATAAATTATGGTCAGAAAAAACGGGTCATAAAGCGCGTCAGACTGACAAGCTGGCAAAATGTACGTACAATTCAAAAGAGATGCAAATAAATGAAAAGCAAACAGAAAATGAAGAGATAAAGGAAAAACAATCATAATAGCCAAATAAGCCGCAGCATGTTGCCGCTGTTGCTCTTGCTGTTGCTGCTGTTGCTGTGTAGCCGGATCTATAAATTAGCAGCAACATCAACGCGACGCGCTGTGGCAGCAACAGGCTAATGTAATGCAAACATTGCGAATGCCACGATATTGATAACTGAACTGTACTGGACTGCAGCTGTGGCAGTGGCTGCCGTAGCAACGCCGGCGGTTGGCCATTAGAAATTGGCCAAGAAACCAAATAGTGTGGCGGCTAACAACGTTAACAACAACAGCAGCGGCAGCAGCAGCAATTGCATTGGCAATTTAAAGGAAGCAGCCGCGCAATGCCTGGCTAAACTTGGCCAATGCATCTCAAAAATATCTGTATCTGTGGCTGTGTATCTTTGTATCTATGTCTCTTTCGGATGCCGGTGCCGGTCTCATGGTTTAACTTCCTATTTTCACTTTCGTTCGTCTTGGCGCCCAGACTGGCCATAGAAATGCAACAACAACCTCTAGCCAAAGTGATTCGCTTGTTTATATGTTTTTGTGTTCCTTTTTTTTACTCTTGCTTTTTGCTTACTTCGCATTGTCAACGCGCTTTCAACAATGTGCGAATATTTTGATGTGAGAATTTGCCAATTGTTTCTGTTATTTATTTTTATTTTTTTGTTTTGTTATTGTCATGCCCATCACGTAAGTGTTGATTTAGTGTGTCGAATGCGTTTTAGCTTATTGAAATTTTTGGCAATTATTTAAGAAATTTATATGCATTCAAGAAGTTATGAAATAGCCATTTCCCATAACAGATAGAAATTTGATTGCATTTCAGTTTTGTTTCACATTTCATTATAGATGAACGTAAGTCCTGAGCAATGCCACACGTTCAGAATTAATGTAACATGATTTTCTATCCAATAAAGTCTGTTTTATTGATATTAAAAATATATTAAAATATACATAAAATGTATGTATTAAAATATATAAATTAAGATATAAATCAAATATTTCATAATATATTTCATTTATGATTTCAATTTGTATAGCTTAAAAAAAACAAAATGTAATATATAAAGTAATTCGTAGTTAGTTAGTTACAAGTATTAATACTAAAGCTTTTAGTCACTATCTAAAGTCTTCAATAAGTTTTAAAATAATAAATTTTTGAATATATAAAAACAAAACTTTTGTTTTTGCATACTGTTTGCCACAGCTGAGATTTCAAGAAGTATTTATTAGTTTTAACATTTACATTTTTGCATTTTTACTTTTGTTAATTAAAGATTCTGATTATTTGCTTTGCGCATTTAGTGTCAATTGTAATTTGTGGGGTTTTCCTACATTTCTTGTATAATGATGGAAAAGACATTTGAATATCGATAAGAATCCGACGGAGACAATAAATACCTAAGCAAAAAGACATTAAGGGGCAGAGATCACACTTCAATTATACATTTGTGCAATTGTTGATGCCTAATTATTTCCAGCTAATACAGGCCCACAATTTGCATAGCACGATTTGATTTGATGTACTTTACGTCTCGCTTGAAACGGAAATACCATAAATAATACTTAAAAATTTGCTTCCACTCAAAATACCAGCTCGAAACGTGAATTTCTGTTTTACATAATTTACTAAAGTTTTTGATTTTTATTTTGTTGCTGTTAGTTTGTTGCACGAACTACGTGATTGAATATTTGCAACATTTCGCTGCATTTGCATTTTCACCCGAACATTTTCAGTTGCATTTTGTGTTTTTTTTGTGTTGCTGTTGCAACTGCAACATGTAATACCCTTGGCTGCCCAATGTACTGCCGCTGGGCTGATGCTCGCCAATTACGTTGCCAACAACAACAACATCAACAACAACCACATTGTGACCACAATTAAGTTTAAAGTGAAATTCTGCAATTGCTGGCGCATCATTTGAGCACTGCTGAGATGAGCTTTGTGCCTTTGATTGATCGCTGGTTACGTGCTGAAAAAGGCATAAAAGTAGATAGCAACAGCTACAGCAACAGCAACACTGGCAAATGCAACAGCAGCAGCAACAACAACTGCAAATGAAATGTGTTGCTGCTTTTGGCCTCCAGGCGGATGCAAAAGTGGGCAGCACGTCAACAGCGCTCGGGAGCTGCCTGTCAACTCTGACTGTGGCACCGTGATTTCTGCCAAATACCCGACACTAACAACACTTTTAGTTTCATTGCTAAATGAGTGAATTTGTTAACAGAGTTGTTGCCATTGCTGCTGCTGTAATTGAAGATTTATACAAATTTCTCACGCTTATCGCATGGGCAATATTTCTGATATCAATTGAGTGCAGACTACTCAGCGTTAGCTTATAAATAAAAGTTGAGTTATTCATTAGTTAAGTTATATAACATCTAAACACAATTCTAAACATGGTAGACATATGATGTTTAGCTTAATAAACTTAAAAAGTCCCAGTGAAAATAACCTGTTTGTATACAGCATATACTATACATCGCATCTTCCTATAATTATAATATTAGTCTTAATAAAATATTTTTAAAAACCGATTCATTCTTTTGATTATTCAAAGTATAGCAAATTCATTTTATGACGCATGTATAATTCGAGATATGATAATTTATTTAACACTAAATTGTACTTTTCGAATGCAATAATAATGTAAGTCAAAAATGTGGATCAAGCGTGGATAATTTCGAATTGTCATATGCTCTATGCAGCTAGTCAGCCATCATATACATATGTATGTCCATACATATATGATTAAAAAATAAGATACAACCAACTGGCAGCTTAAGCCTTTCGACTTTCTAAAAAGTAATATGCATAAAATGATATGCTAATCGAAAAGCTGTTAAGTATTCTTAAATGCCAAGTCGAGACTCCAACCAATTGACCGACTGTCATGTGACCCAGTTAAGGTTTTATTTTAGTGCTGTCACCGTCTCGGTGGTATTTGCCACTTCTAAGCCGAAATAAAAGATCTGCCATAACGAATTGTAAACAAATAGTGGCCAAGCCGAAGATCGTTTAAATGGCAAAAGCCAGTTACAGCCGTGCCGCAAAGCAGCCAAGTAAAAGGCGCACAGATCGCAGTTGAATGAATGAATAAGTGAATGAATAAAAAGGGAGCCAGCAGCCAGCAGCCTGCAGGCGAATAAACAAACAGATACCAGCAAAAAGTCAATCGTTGAAGACTAGCACAATAGGCAACAAAAATCCTATAAAAATGGTACAGCAACAACAATGGGAGGCATCTGTGCAGCACGCTCCCAAAAACAGGGAGAAACAAATTGTATCTTTAGCTGACATTTCAACATGACTTCAACTACGACTCCAACTGTGACTCGAGTGCGTATGTCTGTGTCTCTCTCTGTGTGTATTGGCAAATACGTTTGTAAAGTTTGGTTTGTTCGGTTTTCGATTTAACTACATGCCAAATCTGTCAAGACGGAACAAAAGAAAGCGAGCAATCGGCGTGGGTGTCTGGCGGTCAAAGCACTCGGCACTACAATGTGTAGCTGAACATTGCCCGCAGCCGACACATGTTGAAGATACCCTAGATAATGGATAGATTGGCAATTGTTAATAAGCCACAGTTTGCCCCCAATAAAAAATATGATTTATCATCATCTCAATTCGTCTTCCCCTCAGGCTCTTTCCTCCACTCGTGATCTTTCACACTTTACAATATACATATGTATGTATATGTATTTTTTTCAATTTAAAAAATGTGCGCGCTTTCAAAATTTTGCTTAATGAGTTCAAGTCAACTCATAAAAATGTAAATCACTTTTATATGGATTATTCTTTTTATCAAGAAATAAAATAAATTGCATTGATTTGCAATTTAAATTGAGCTCAAATTACGCATACTTTGTTTTTATTTAAGACTCGAATAAGAATTTTAATGAATACGCGAGATTCTGTTGTATTTGATGTTCAGATACTTTAGATAATGTCATCTAAGAAAATGTGAGATGTAGGAGCTCAAGCATTGCTATTGCTTAGGGTAGGCCAGGAAAGCGTAAAATGGTTAAGCATTATGTATATTTATGCATAGTAAATTAGCTTTTAACTATGTTCAAATTAAAATGTGAGTTGAGCTTAGAATCTGAGAGACCTCGAAGTAAAGTCAAATGTCAAATTTAGGATTTTATTTTATTTAATTATTTGGAATCTTTCTAAGAATTTAGAACTTTGCTGAAATTATCTTTCAAAAGCGAAACCTTTTTTTTTGGGAAACTTTAGTATTTTTTATCTAAATTAATTAATAATATTTATGCAATAAAAGACTAAGCGTTCTGTATGACTCATGGCAAACGGATAGAGGGTATCTCTAGCTGTCTGGGCTTGTAGTTCATGACTGATTCCCTGTCTTGGCTTTAGGCTGAAACAATGTAACTAGTTTTTAAGCAAGTGTAGCAACTCCTAGGGTTTCCCCATTCAAACAGTCCCAACTTACTTTTTTGTGTTAAAAGCTAAAATGCATTTATAAACGGATATTCACATGCATTCAAATCGATTGCAGATCTTGAGGCAACTCTTGAAGTCTTTTACAATGCCTCAAGCTTCCGTTGGCAAAAAAGAAAACGAACAAAAAAAAAAAAAAATGATCCAAAAACCGGGCTAATTTCCTATTACTGTAATGAACGTTTCATGAACCGTTCATAACGCAACACCTCTATAAGAGTTCGATACAGTTTTTTATTCGTGGCAGACAAAGCAGAAATCGAACCGATTAGCGACCACTTGGGTCACATATATATATAAATATATATATATATGTATATGAAAGAAAAACCTGTACAATGGGCCAAACTAATATTAGAAGCATGTCTAAAAATCGTGAAACACACACACGCACACACACAGACAGACATATGTAATGCTCGTTAATTGTGTCAATCCGTAACGTATTGGAGTATTTTTTTTTAGAATGTAATTGCAAACTGAGATCCAACTTTGTTGCTAAGTTCCGTTTTGGGAGTTGGCGCTTCCTCAAAGGCCAAAAAATAGGAGTTACTTACGTTTTCAATGCCCGGGTGCAGTTGTTGTCCAGTTTCCTTTTCGGTTGGCCAGCAAACAGTTAGCTTTTTAGGCTCTTTTCGCAGTAGGCCGCTCCTTATTGGCACAGTTTTTTTGGCCAATTGCACAATGCGTCGAAGATGTGCACAACAATTTGACAAAACTATTTTTCAAAATGTTTTCGGTTTATTTCATCAGTTTTTCGGTTTGTTATATGTTTGGCACACACTGTTGCACACTCACGCACAGTACTTAGTTTTTCCTTGTATAGCTTGAACGGGCAGCTCATTAGCCCGCTTGCAGTTTGGGCCTGGCTACGAGCTTAGTAACTTGTTTTGAACTGCGCGCAATCGCAGACCGTCGTCGACTCAGCGTTTGGCCGGCAAGCGCGGCTCTTTTTAAACTCCCCTCACAAAGCCCATACGAAGCTTGAGCTCTCGACTGGTTCAGTTTGCAGTTCGCGAACCACTTGTTCGCGAGTTCAGCTTAAAGCTCGTTTCGCGCTCTCCGATAGCTTTGAACTTGTAACAAATAATATTGTTTTGTAATCTTTTATGCAATAATAAGTTAAATAATAAAATGTGTTTCTTTTTTTATATTTTATATAATTGAATTATCATTCCTTCTAGCTTTTAGCTGTGGGTCAACAAAAAAATCCAGCTTACTTGTAGTCGCAGCTAATCCCAACGACCAATTAGGGTGACTCATGCGAAAGTTCTGGGATTTTCGCCAGTATTGTATAATTCGTTGGCGGGAGCCAATGCCTCCCCCGGGCAACTATAATATAATCAAAATACGTCACAAGGCTTCTTCAACCACTGCTTGCAAGCCAAAGAGAGCCAAGCGGCCCACACAAAAAGTTACTTGTGGAGAAGCACTCGCCGAGCTGCCCACACAAAAAATAGCGAGTGTGGAAAGTGCGCCTGCGCAGGATTAACGATTGGCAGTTGGACAGCGAGTTGGTCCCAAGACACTTCAAAGGCAAAATAAATCGCTACTGATACGGAACTGCGTTTTACAATTTCAGCAGGAAAAATACTATAAAATATTTGTAAAGGTATAAGGATTAACGATTGGCAGTTGGACAGCGAGTTGGTCCCAAGACACTTCAAAGGCAAAATAAATCGCTACTGATACGGAACTGCGTTTTACAATTTCAGCAGGAAAAATACTATAAAATATTTGTAAAGGTATAAGGAAGCAACGAAGGAGCTGAACAAGTAAGAATATTATTATTATCAGCATTGAAAAATAAAAAAGAAGAAGATATATATAAAGAATACGTTTTGAAATACCCAAACTTGAGTGGGCATCTGCTAGTAAATAGATGAAAAATCATAGGTGTTGACTTTGATTATATCAAGTGAAAATTAAAATTGCGCATTTGACATAAAAGTGTAAAAAAAATTGTTACCAAAATTGAAAAAAAAAATCTCTGCAGTAATGCAGCCTGTTCCACGGCAGGGGTGGGTTGATGAATCATGCGAATTAGCATACACAAGTATGCGTGTGCAGGTTTCGTGTCTGTGCGACATCGAGTGAGTGTGTGTGTGAGTGTCAAGTAATGAAAAATAACAACAAGAGTGTGCGAAAAACATGAAAACTCCAGCAGCAGCTGGTAAAGCAAAATCGAAAAGTGTAAAATCGATGTGTGAAGATAGTTGCACTTTTGTTTTCAGCTTTTCTATTTATATTTTGACTTCTTTCTCATCTCGAGTACTCATTCCAACTAATTGCTATTCCGTGCAGATACGCGAAGCTACGTGAAAGCAGCCCGGAACCCAAGCGCAGTGCGGCTCAAGCCAAAAGGCATTTAAAATGGCTGACGAGTATATGCCAGATGTCAGCTTCATGGATACAAGTGAGTAACATATTGCAGCCAAAACTAATGGCCGGACTTACCAACTATCATTAGCCAAAGTTGTAGCAGAAGTTTTGTCAGAAGTTTTCTACCTAGCGAAAGAAATGAAAGTGAGGCCTACAAAGGATTATGTATTTAATATAAATTATTCAATTAAGTATGAGACTAACGCTTAGGTCTTCGATTGCAATAAACTTTCATGAATAGGTTGAATTTTTAGTTACTTACAATATCAACAATAAATTGACTTCATGCCAATGAAATAGATATACTTCTTAACATCTATAAGTTAGCTTCTAAGGTTGACAAATAAAAACAATAATTGGCTCCAAGTTTGGCTTATATTAGAACGAAATAAATAGCAATTCTAGTTTTAAACAGGTTCAATTGTATCCTCACACCGATAGAAGAATATGTATCTAGGTATGGCTCACTCAATATTTTTCCCAATTGCCGGCTCAATCTAGTTGATAGCCTTCTGCAGACATGATTTATTTCAGTTTAGCTGTTAGAATAGTTATCAACAAAAATGATTGAAATTTTCCCATTAAAATGTTCCGTGTTTGACCAATTGCTCTCGATTGCCTCTGCCGCAGTTGTGCCCGCCATACTGGGCCTCACCGCAGCCACTGTGCTCTCGACCGTGGCTTGCATCTGCGCCAGGCAGATGCGCCTTCGGAACAAGAAGCAGAATCAGCACGATGCGTCGTTCCCATTCCAACCAACGCGACGTCCGACCGCAGTTCGTTCGCCAAGCGGCCAGCCGCCGCACTATTTGAAGAAGTCTCCATCGCCCACGGGGGGCAAGCAAATGGGCTTGCTCTCGCCCATGCAGGATCAGTCGACGTCGCCGATTGCACCGCAGAACCTGAAGTACACCGAGGAGGATGAGGTGTCGCAGCAGACACACGTGGCTCAGCAGCAGCACAACTCGAACAAGCTTAATGTTGTCGACAATGCCAAGCACCACACTCAGCACCACTCGCCGGTGGAGACCATTGCCAACGGCAATGTGACCATCACTTTGGACGAGACGCTGACCAATGGCAAGGAGCTCACCGTAACCGACCAGTATGGAAAACTGGGTACCATTTACTTTAAGCTGCGCTACCTGGCTGAACGGAACGCTCTCATGGTCTCCATCATACGCTGCCGCGGACTGCCTTGCAAGGGTGGTGCTGGCGGCACTGGCGATATACCCACTGGCATGAACGGACGCACCCAGGCGGCCACGGATCCGTATGTTAAGCTGCAGCTGTTACCGGACAAGCAGCACAAGGTAAAGACCCGCGTGGTCCGCAACACCAGGAACCCGGTTTACGACGAGGACTTCACATTCTACGGCCTAAACATGAACGATCTGCAAAACATGAGCCTCCACTTTGTGATTCTCAGCTTCGATCGGTACTCACGCGATGACGTCATTGGCGAGGTAGTCTGCCCATTGTCCTCCATTGAGATTGGCGACATATCTAAGGAAGCGCTCTCGATCAGCAAGGAAATACAGCCGCGCAGCCTGAAGATACGCGCCCAGGGACGTGGCGAGCTTCTCATCTCGCTCTGCTGGCAGCCGGCAGCCGGACGCCTCACTGTCGTTTTGCTAAAGGCGCGCAACTTGCCGCGCATGGATGTCACCGGCCTTGCTGATCCCTATGTCAAGATCTATTTGCTCTACAATGGCCAGCGCATAGCCAAGAAGAAGACCCATGTCAAGAAACGCACGCTCAGTCCGGTCTTCAACGAGAGCTTCGCCTTTGACATACCGGCTGCAGAGGTGAGTGGCAATATAAGTACTTCATAATTTTAAATTGAAAGGTTTTACCAGTGGTTCAAGATAACACAATGTTTCGCTTTGTATGTTCATACTTTGCCAAGCAGCATTAGAGCGAACTTTTTAAGAAACATAGATAAACCTCTCCTTTTTCTTATTATACCTTGAACATATTAATGATGGGAATTCAAGCCAATTTAATGGTTTTGTGAAAATGTTGGCAACAGGAGGAAGGAGGCGTGGCAGACCCATATCTGAGCTGAGCCATCTCTGTCTCTCCGTCAGAGTGTCTGTTCGTCTCTATAAGCGCAGCGATGTCGTAAGCCGCAGAAGATAGTGATTTAAAGATTTATTCTCTCAAAACAAACGGAGAACTATTCGATAATTATTCCATTTGCTTTGAATTTACTGTGGGGGGTATGGTATCTTCGTATCTTGCAGTTCCCACAAAAACGGTTTTACTTTTTCTGTTGAACGCAAATAGTTCTTTCCATTTTGAATCCGAGTTATGATAGCGTAGTCCTTTAACATAAGCCTCTAAAATTTCGATGCAGCTAGTCGATCAGCTAGTTGATTATGCACAAAAAGATCTTTATATGAATATGAATCGTCTTTTAGGGCACTGGCGCCACATTGGAAGGTGTCTCACTGGAGCTGATGCTACTCGACTGGGATCGCGTGACCAAGAATGAGGTAAGCCCACACATTATACTTTAATAGGCAGCTTGCTAAAGGTCTCACCCTCTGACGCCACACAGGTTATTGGACGCCTGGAGCTGGGTGGACCCAATTCGAGCAGCACCGCTTTGAACCACTGGAATGAAGTTTGCAATTCGCCACGTCGCCAAATTGCCGAATGGCACAAGTTGAACGAGTGAAATGCTTAAGCTGTATCAATTTTTGGGGCAGCGACCCGGCGCTGGCGCCGCCTACCCAACCACAAAACAACAACAAAACAGACAGGCAAACAACATTTAAAATATTAAGTTTTAAATATATGAATTGAGTTCAAGATTTTACAAAGTTTTTGTTTTTATGACTTATGCTCAATAATTTGATTTATTTTTTATGATAGTAAAAAACAAAAACAAAAACAAAGTTTAAGCAGAAAATAATATACCACAAGAATAAAAGAAAACATAAGTATATTAAATGTATTAGAAAATGTTTAGTCTGTAACAACAATGCGTGTAAATGTAAGATAATTAATTAAATACTTCACACACATCTGCATATATAATGAAAGATAACAAAAAACAGGTATCGCTACGAATACGAATATAATCAAAACCACTTCGATCTGTTGCTGTATAGAAATGATAGATTTATTAATTTTGCGACTCAAGCTAAGCTTACGTTCTATCAAAGAACACTTATTTTTGAGCTGAAGCATTTTATTTGCACTCGAAAAATACGTTTTACCTGAACAAGTATTGTTTGTAGTCGATTCATTACAACTCTGCCCACCATGAATACTTTTGGTATTTGTTTCACTTGTATTTATATTGTATTTAAAAGTATATCTTTATATCTTAGGCATATGTTTACTTATTATTTATCACAAATCAAGTTCGATACACCAACAACAAAAACAAATGTACGAAAACACCATTAAAATATATTAAATAAATAAAAGAAATACTTGAAATATTTTACAAAAAAGAGAAAACTTTTCAAAATGTGTCCGAAGTGAGAGAAATGCTTACTGCTTATCACTTATATAATCACTTATATAATAAATAAAAGAATCAATTAAAAATACAAATAATGCAAAACAAATCGAAATGAAACTTGAGAGAACACGCAGCAAATTGCTTAGGCACCAAAAAGCTACAAAATCACACACAAAAAGAACGAAACAAGTCAAAACCCAAAAACCAAACAACACAATAGAATAGTACTTATAAGAAGGAAACACATATGTATTGTATGTAGAGACCACAATTAACAACTAAATGTACGATGTAGCGTTACGAGATAATTCCACATATGAAATACATAGATGCATAGCTCAAACTGAAGCCAGATCCCTATAAGCATTCCTCAAAGCTAATGCCACCTTACGACACGATATATACAAGCATAACTAAGCAAAGCTTACGACGCGACGCAGCCTCCAAGCAAGAGTTGAATTCCTTTTTCAAATGCTATTACCATCATCCAATTTCGACTCCTGTCTGCTGCATTTTGTAAAGTGCGCACAGAAAATGTAGTAAAAAGAGAAGGAAAGAAACCAAAATAAAAATTAGCTTAGTGCGAGATGAAAATACATAAAATAATATATACCCCAAAGGAAAATTCAATTTGAGTCCACAATCAAACTTCAATTCGTCTAAAACGCATACAATAATTTAAAAATAAATACAGATTTTCATATACATAGATATATATAACTATATACATACGTATATATAAAGGTACATACTTCATGCAAATAAATAAATAAATTATATATATGAATATATATATATATATATATATATATATATATATATATATATATATATATATATATATATATATATATATATATATATATATATATATATATATATATATATATATATATATATATATATATATATATATATATATAATAGTATAAAATGAAATGTAAAATTCCACATATGCATATGTAATAGGAATGTTAAGTAACATTGAATGGTTAATTTCAGTAATAAAACGTATATAAAACTAAATGAACAACTTCGATAATTTAATTGATTATCTTGGATTTTATTCTTTTTGAGTTTTATTTTAACTTCAATAAATTATAGTAAATAAATATTGTAAAGAATTTTAATTTAATTTTTAAGTACAACAAATTCACCACAAATAATATATGTTTGCGCAATTATCGCCATCTATTGTCAGGCTAATGAACTTGGGATTGATCCAGCTGATAAGCTTTAAGCTTTAGTCTGCTCTCATTTGAACTCAAACGCTCGATCTGAGCAGTGTGTCTTTGGATGAGCGGCTGAAACGTATTTCTTAATCAACATTATCAGTTTATTTTACTTGTGTATTTGCATTTAAAATGCGACTAACTATCATTTTAGCAGCAATAATCGCGTTTGCATACTGTGAGTAAAAAAAAAAACAAATGGGGATATAATACACATAATTAGTTCTTAAAGTTTTTTGTTTTTCACCATATCGTTATTTTCGTATATATACTCATTTTTCTTATCGCTTGATTTGTGTTCACAGCATCAGCTGGGCTGGGTCCTTGTATTTCGGATGAGTTTACGTGTCGCGATGGCAGCTGCATCAATAAGCTAAGCCTGTGCGATGGCAAAGTGGACTGTCCAGATTCTAGTGATGAGATTTTTATTTCTTGCTACAATGAAACCTGCAATGGCTTTCGCTGCAAATACGGCGGTTGCATTAGTGAAGCTCTGAAGTGCAATAACATTAACGATTGCTGGGATAAAAGCGATGAAAATAAATTTATGTGCGCGACTGATTCAATGAGGCTGGAATTGTTGACGGAGCTGCAAGGTAGCTGCAGGTGAGCATGTCGTCTACTTTTGTTTATATTTACTGATGTGTTATAACCTGCCTATTTTTTAAGTGATGAATACGCAATGCAATGCCCGGACAGCGGAAAGTGTTTGAAGGCGATTAAGGTGTGCGATGGCATTGGTGATTGCGAAAAGGGCGAAGATGAGGATTTTAATCTTTGCGGGAGCGAAGAGTGTCCCTACGGCTCGTTTCGATGTGAGAGTGGAGCCTGCATCCAACAATATCGCGTCTGCAATCTCAATAGCGACTGCCTCGATGGCAGCGATGAGATACCCGCAATATGCATTAAGACGCAAATCAATTATATGACAGATATTCCGGATATGGATGTTCCTGAGAAGGAGTCAAAAGAAAAACCGAAGATAGTAGTCTGGAAAACCTACAGCTGTCCTTTGATCCCCACACCGGGCATGTCCGTAGCGAATTACTATACACAAGTTGCCTACAAGTCAGATGAGGAGGTGCCAGACCAAAGCATCGTAAGTGTGACTTGCGATAACGGATACACACTCTTTGGATCCAATATAAACAAATGTGACAAGAGCAGGTGGAAAAACGAGTGGATTCCGTGTGTTCGTTATTGCGAGCCAAGCCCGCTTGCACGCAGAATCGTCTATGCGACAAAGTGCAGCAGAGAGTCCGACATTGTCGATTGCAATGAGACACCTCACCAGGTGGGCACTGAATTGCTGGTATCCTGTTCGGCGGGCTACAAGTCCGACTCGGGTCATGAGCAAGTTGGTCGCCATGTTTGCAATGATAATGGCGAGTGGACGGTCGTCGAGCCGAACCCCATCTGTGAGCCTATCTGTGGAATTAAGTCGCCACAGCATCCCGACGTCACGCCCTGGACTGTGAGCCTCTTTCGGCGCGCCGCAGGCTGGGATGCGATCTACACTTTCAGATGCATGGGCACTATCCTTTCACCTTACATTGTGATTACTGCCGAAGCCTGTTTTTCGGACAATGTTGAAGCGAAGTCGCATCTTTTCTTTAAAGTTGCTGAGGGAAAGCACAAAATCAACTTCCATGAGGACGAGGATCATGGCTACGCTCTACATAACCTCATGGATATACACATTGTCACCTAGTAAGCGCTCACATAAATAGATCTAGCTTCAGATTTACATCGAAAATAGTCTATAGCGGAGTAATTTTAACTTTCATCTTTTATTACAGTCACAAGAATCAAATGGCAGCCATACTTTATCTGGTAAAACCTTTTAGTTTTGGGGGTTTAGTTCGACCCGTTTGCCTGCCTCCATCCTATGATGAAATGAAACCAATGGAGATCGAAGGAGTCTTCGATGAAGATCAGTTGGGGGAGGGGCAGACGGAATATGAGGACTCAAAGCACTATCTAACATACTTCGTGGCCAGCCAATCGATGAAATATAATGTAAGGAGCTTTATCTTGCCTATCAGAAACGATGAATTAAAGAGCGAGAAGGATCATTGAACATTGAATTCACTTATTTCCTTTTCATTTAAGAGCTAAGAAAAATAAACTAAACTAAAAATGTTTTTCAAAAAGTGCATTAACAGGACACTGCGTGTTTACGTGTATTTACTCTTAGTTACTATATACATAGCATGAATTGATAAAGCGGAAAACGTTTAAAGTAGCAGCTTAGGGTATATAATAGTCGGCTACTACCGACTACAGGTATCTTTTTCACCGCTGAAAGTTGGAATTCGCAGAATTAAAAGCAAACTCGATCAAACCTTGCCTGTCTGGTTGTTCATCTCTCTGTATTTTTACGAGCCGATTTTTTAACCTATATAATAGAGGAATGAAAATGATTACATAGGTCGAGAAATGTGTTCTCGTTCAACTCTAGATTCATTTATAATTTATATAATTTTGACTGAATATATTTTGACAAGTTTTTAGAAAATGAAAAAGATGAATTTCTTATGTAAAATAGTTTGTATTTCGAATAGAACATGCGAATTTTGAAGTGAAAATGTAATTAAAATTATTTTGGTAACACAGAAGTCGCTAAATAAAAATCGTATTTTCTCTGAATGGAAACAGGTACATAAGATCCGTATTAGTCAGGCAGGTCACGAATTTTTTAAAGTTTTTTTTTTGTAGTAATTCCATAAGATTTTTTGTTGATAAGTAATGAGCAACAAGTTCATGATCTGAAGCTAGTTAAGCTTACAATGTTGAAAGGCCGCTAACTACCAATAATTAAATAGTTTACAGAGCGGATAGCACGAAAATTTCTGTTTAAATTTCTAATTATTGATAAAAGAGAACGCTGCTGTTGCAAACACAAAGTTTGTACATAAGTATGCACTATGCTCTTATACTCATTTGGTATCTGCCAATGGGAGATGCTCTGGTGAGATGCTGTGACTGAATGCTTTGGTTCCTGTTGCTGTTGCTACTGTTAAATGTGGAAATGTTAAGTTCGATTATCACCATCTACTGTTAAGCCAATGAACCTGCCATTGATCCAGCTGATAAGCTTTCAGCTTTGCTCTCATTTTAATTTGAGCGCTCGAAGGGAACAGTGTGTCTTTCGACGAACGGTTGAAACGTATTGTTAATCAAAATCATTATCAGCTTAGCGCACTTACGTGTTTGTATATAAAATGCTTTTGTCTATAATTTTAGTAGCAATATTCGCATTTGCACAATGTAAGTATAAATTCATATCTGCTCTGATATTCAGAGTTTCTTTCTACATATATTATTATCTATTTATTCTTATGCTTTAGTTGTTTATCCAGTATCCGCTGGACCTGTAGGAACATGCCCTTCGAATGAGTTTACTTGTCTCGATGGCAGCTGCATTGCCATGCTAAGCCTGTGCGATGGCAAAGTGGACTGTCCAGATTCTAGTGATGAGATTTTTAGTTCTTGCTACAATGAAACCTGCAATGGCTTCCGCTGCAGCTACGGCGGTTGCATTAGTGAAGACCTAAAGTGCAATAGCATTAACGATTGCTGGGATAAAAGCGATGAAAATATATTTATTTGTGCGGATGTTCCAAAGATGCAAGAGTTGCTGAGGGAGCTGCGAGGTAATTGCCCGTGAGTATGATTTATATCCTGAGCCCATATGAGCTGAGTTGATCTAGCTCTGTTAGTCTGCCTCCCTGTCTATAGAGCTGTATACCCATCGATAGTGGCATCACTCGATACTATTGATGTGTCCATCGTATTTTCAAAAACCTTTAACTTTAAGTTATTGAAGAATTATTTGTATCAATCAAAAAGAGTATGCAAAATGGACTTCTATTACACTCGCGAATCATTTAATATACTAGAGTTGCTTCAGCTATCCGCTAAGTGAATCGGTGATTCAACATCGAAGAAAATCAATTGATTTATCGATGACATCGTTGTTTCAAAGAGCTATAGCTATTCCGCTCATTCGTGTGATCGTATTGTGAGCTCTAATTATATTATCACCATCAGCCTCTCTATCTCTACTTTACCACCAAAACAGTTTATAAGTTGTCAGTTCAACTGATTTTTAAAATTTTTATTTCTTGATCAGGGAGACAAGCCGAATTGATTTTGCCCTGTTCGCCTGTCCGTATATGTATGAACGCGTTGATCACGGAAACTATAAGAGCCTCAGAATTTATAGAGACTTGTAATTTCTTATGTAGATCCCTGTAAAGCACGAAAAGATCAAATTTGTTTAAAAAATCAATAACTTTCGTAGTTTTAATGTTATAATAGCTAGAGCCTTATACAACGTTCGTCGACGAAGAAAGCTATCAAACATTTAGTGTCTCATGAAATAGGCGTCTTGCAGCCCAAGCCTAGTCTGCGTTGTTAGTAGATTGGATATGTATATTAGTGGTTACTAGGAACAGTGGTTCTTCGTAGGGCTCAGGAGATCTCATAGTCGAGCAGTCTCGACTAGATCACTGTTACTTGTTTTATTTATTATTATTTGTAATATATTTCTTTTGTTAACATGCATAGAGTATGTTTAAACATGTACGGCAGTTCAGGGTATCACCCAGTAGGTCATTCCCGTCTAGACCATTCTTTATTCTTTTTTACTGATACATTATAACTTGGCTCTTTAAAGCGATGAATATGCAATGCAATGCCCGAACAGCGATAGATGCTTGAGCTGGGACCAGGTGTGCGATGGCGTTGGCGACTGTAAAAAGGCTGAAGATGAGTATTCGAATCTGTGCGGAAACACTCAGTGTGTCAAAGGTTCGTTTCAATGCGAGAGTGGAGCCTGTATCCACAAGAATCTCGTCTGCAATCGCAATATCGACTGTCCCGATGGTAGCGACGAGATGCCCGCAATATGCATTAAAATGCTAGAAAAAAATGCGACACAAATAGATAAAAGCTCGAAAGTGGTAAAATGGACCACGAATTCTTGTTCCTTGATCCCCATGCAGAGCATGCATGTGTCCGATTACTTTTCGCAGGTTGAATACAAGCCCGATGGCCAGGTGCCAGACCAAAGCATCGTAGATATGACTTGCGATGACGGATACACAATCTTCGGCTCCGGTATCAACAGCTGCTATAAAAAAACTTGGGAAAATAAAGGAATTTTCTGTTTTCGATATTGCGAACCAAGTCCGCTTGCACGCAACATCATCTATTCGACAAAATGCAGCGGAAAATCCCATATTGTCGATTGCCATGACCAATTGGCGGCGAGCACTGAATTGCTGGTATCCTGTTCGGCGGGATATAAGTCCGACTCGGGTCATGAGCAAGTTGGTCGCCATGTTTGCAATGATAATGGCGAGTGGACGATCGTCGAGCCGAACCCCATCTGTGAGCCTATCTGTGGAATTAAGTCGCCACAGCATCCCGACGTCACGCCCTGGACTGTGAGCCTCTTTCGGCGCGCCGCAGGCTGGGATGCGATCTACACTTTCAGATGCATGGGCACTATCCTTTCACCTTACATTGTGATTACTGCCGAAGCCTGTTTTTCGGACAATGTTGAAGCGAAGTCGCCTCTTTTCTTTAAAGTTGCTGAGGGAAAGCACAAAATCAACTTCCATGAGGACGAGGATCATGGCTACGCTCTACATAACCTCATGGATATACATATTGTCACCTAGTAAGCGCTCACATAAATAGATCTATCTTCAGATTTACATCGAAAATAGTCTATAGCGGAGTAATTTTAACTTTCATCTTTTATTACAGTCACAAGAATCAAATGGCAGCCATACTTTATCTGGTAAAACCTTTTAGTTTTGGGGGTTTAGTTCGACCCGTTTGCCTGCCTCCATCCTATGATGAAATGAAACCAATGGAGATCGAAGGAGTCTTCGATGAAGATCAGTTGGGGGAGGGGCAGACGGAATATGAGGACTCAAAGCACTATCTAACATACTTCGTGGCCAGCCAATCGATGAAATATAATGTAAGGAGCTTTATCTTGCCTATCAGAAACGATCAATTAAAGAGCGAGAAGGATCCTTGAACATTGAATTCACTTTATTGTATTTTGATTTAAGAGCTAAAAATAAATGTGAATGTACATAAACTAAAACACACACACGTCCACTACTTGACAATTACATAAGTATTATATATATACATATATATATATATATATATATATATATATATATATATATATATATATATAATACTTAAATATGTATATATGTAATTAGTTTTATTTAATTATATTCGGCTTTAAGTACTAAATTTGATGCTTTGTTTCTCGAATTAAACCTTTGATGAAAGATTTCCTCATGGTGGCTGGCTTTCATTTGCTATGCTTATGCGTATTGATAGTATTTTTATTTTCTTTATATTTTTGTTCTGCTTTTCATTTCATTATTATTACTTTGCGTTCAGTTACTGCTTTTTACATTGAGATTTGCGGAATTACACTCTAGCTAGTTTTTTGTTCTTTTGAATTAAATTTCTTTCTCTTCTTTGTCATGCAATAGAATGTTAATTAGTAATTAATAAATTACTGACATTTAGTATGAATTTTAGGACACATTTAGTTGAGTTCACTTAGTTAATACTTTAGTTTTTAGTACAAACTTTAAATATATTTATTTTTATGCGTATTCAAATGTTTCTGCTCTTGATTTTTGTTTTCAATTTTGATCACTTCAGTCTTACCAAAAATATTTTAGATTTATTTCAACAGCATCTTTCCACTTGCAGTTCTGAACATTAGCAATTTAGTTTTAGTTAGTATTAGATCTTACGCTTAGGTCAAAATAGTTTTTTTTTGCTATCGCATGGTTTCCTTTATAGTTTGTAAACACTTGAAAATTTTAATGCTCAACTTTGTGTTTTAATTTTGTTAAGTTAAATTGAAAAATTTCTTAGAGAAATTTTCGTTCTCAATGAGTTGCATAATGGGTTAGTTAGGTCTCGGCTGGTCCAGCCTTAGTAGTTGCATATGTACATAACTCTTAAGGATTTTAGATTACACTTAGCTTTGATTTCAACGCTGCCATTTGATTTTTAGATATATCTGCGAGATCTGTTTTGCGCACGGAATTAATCTAAACCTTAAACAAAGTCGACGATATAAATATATACACACGTGTCTCACACGAGGCGCGAAATAATAATAATGAAATAATAAAGACACGCTGGTAGGACTATCTCGTCAGTTAAGTAATCTGCGTGCTGCCAGATAAATTGCATTGTAAACTGTTAACAGATTTGACATTAACTTAAGAGACAAGCTGAGCTGTAAATTTGGAGTTGCTTTGAGTACGACGGGAAGGATCATCTGCTCATATGAAAAAGCATTTGACATTAAAATTTAAATTAAATTAATAATCAAATGTCAAAACTTTGCATTTACAACAAAAAATGTGAAATTTCTCGAGCTTGCGAGCTCCAAGTGCGAAGTAAGTTTAAGCATGAATTTGGACGGTGTTGCTAAATTAGAGTAATTAATACATATAGCTGGCAATTTACAGTGTTGTCTATCGATAACTTAGGATAACTGTCTGTCTGTCTGTGTGTGTGTGTGTATATGGGTGTAACCCAAGTTCGGTAATACGCACTAGGAGAGACTAACTACGAATTAATACTGTACAGGATACGCGACACTCCTAATAGAAACTAATAAAACGGGCCTCAGCTCGTATTGCATACAAATCGGCGGTTAACACAATATATATATAAATATATACTTATATATCGGCTATGTAACTTAAGAAGACGGGGCGTGGCCAACTTAAAAGTACGACGTTAGCTATCCTTTATCCTTGCCCGGGCCGACGCTAACGCCGAGCAGATGCTCGCCGGCCATCAGGCCTGCCGGCTGATGCGCGTAGTTGCGAATCTGATGCAGCGAGATCAACTGGTTGGGAAAGGCATTGGCATTGTTCTGGTTGACGTTCTTGTTGGGGAAGCTGATGGCATCGTAGAGATAGGGACGCTGCGCCATCGGATGGTGGCTCAGCGAATTCAAGTGCGGCGGCATCGAGTTGATCGGCGTAAAGGCCGAGTTGCTGGTGGTCTTCGTTATGGATGCTGCATCGTATGGCCCCACAGTGCTGGGCGTGGATGCTGCAGGCAGAAAGGAAGGAATGTTGACTGACCTGCTTATATAATGTCTGTGGTGGTATATTTGATTACCTATATCCTCGCGCACCGGATCGGGCATGATGCGATGATGCGACTGCAACTGCTCCGGAGGATGGCCGTTGCTTTGGTTGCTGTTGGCCGCTGTGGGCTGAGCGTAGTGCGCCTCCATGCTGTGCTGGGGCGGTGGCTGCTGTTGCTGTTGTGGGTGGTGGTGTTGTTGTTGCTGCTGCTGTGGTGGGCCATGTTGCTGCGGCGGCACTCCGAGTTGCGTGTGATGGAGATGTGGCTGCTGTTGCTGCTGCTGCTGCTGTTGTTGCTGCTGCTGTTGTTGCTGTTGCTGTTGTTGCTGTTGCTGCTGCTGTTGCTGCTGCTGCTGCTGCTGCTGCTGATGCATTACCTCCATGGCGTTGGCTGCAGCTGCGGAGTCCGGACTTACCTTTGGCCAGTAGCTGTTCTCGCTGGGCGCTATCGAAACGGGCGGTAAAACCAGGTTGTTGCGCTGATGCTGTTGCTGCTGTTGCTGCTGCTGCTGTGAATTGCTGGTGGCCGCAGTTGGTGTGGCAGCAGCAGCAGCAGCGGCTGCGGCGGCGACAGCTGCTGCGCTGCCTGGCACGATGGGCGGCCGCTTGTCCGTCCGCTCCGCGTGCTTCTGCATGTGCTTGGTCAGGTATGTCTCCTGGGTGTACGACTTGCCGCAGTACTGGCAGATGTGCGTCTTGAGATGCTTGGACTCCTTGTGCTTGGGTATGTGCTCCAGCAGCGAGGGCTCGTCCGAGAAGCACTTGTAGCACGAGTTGCACTTGAACGGCTTGTCCGTCTGATGGCAGCGCGAGTGCGACTGCAGATTGGAGAGCTGGGAGAAGGCCTTCTGGCAGCCGGGATGGCGGCACTTGTACGGCTTGTCGCCCGTGTGGGTGCGTATGTGCTGCTGCAGGTGCGACAGTTGCGTGAACTTCCGCTGGCATATCTCGCAGCGGTATGGCTTAATGCCCAGGTGGATGCGGGTATGCTGCGACAGATACGAAGAGTTGGCAAACGCCTTTGAGCACTGCGTGCACTTGTAGGGCTTCGCCTCCCGCATATGGATCTGCGTGTGCAGCTGCAGGTCCGCCTTGGAGCTGAATATCTGCAATTGACAGAAGACAATGGGTGAGACACTGAAACAGAGCCATGCAAGGATACACTTCAAGCGAATACATTGCGCGGAGCGACAGCACTGTCCAATCTTAGACTAATCTGAGTTTGGATCGATATGCCACGCCTCAGTCTATGTATCAGAAATTACTACGAACCAAGAAAGATCGAGCCATGGAAGATGCCGAGAGTCACCCACATGTCGAACTCTTACTACAAATCTGATAGTTATTCTCGATGCTCGTTTTTCTTTTTTTTGGCATTTTTTAGATGAGACCACTCCTTCAAGTCCTTCGCTATAATACTGTGCCCAATGGACGAAACTAGACTACTATATGGGACTACTCCAAATCCTAAGTCTGTTACTTGAATAACAGTTATGCTTAGAGAAAAATAAATATTTTCTGATTTGTCGCACATTATTGGACGGTAAGCAAGATGGACAATGCCAAGCACCAAGATACTAATTGTGTATACAATTGTACTTATTTTAACTGATTTTATTTTCACAAATTGAGAGAAAAGTATTTAGTAACCAACGAAGTAGAAGCAGAACTGCGATTAGCATAAAGGATTTATATTATTGAAAGATATTGCGGTCATTCACTTCGATCCCTTAGCGATCGTAGTTCGAGTATATGAAGAGGGGGTTTGTCTCTTCATATACTTTCGATTAGTGCAGATGCTCGTCTCTTTATAAATACATTTAAGCTTAACAGCGGGCAGCACGAGTATCACTGTCGTCAGCTCGGAGTTAACAGAGATGAGTCGAATCAGAACGCATCAAAAAGCAAGCAGCGAACTTAGACTAATCAATTTAAAGCGCAGCTTCAACACCTATAAATATTATGTATATTATGTATATCGATTCAGAAGGTAAATAAGCTTTTGGATTTCAGTTATAGATTTGTTAGCTGAACAACCCGAAATAAATTCAACTGTGCCAAATAAGATTTCTCGTCCTTCACCTTGGTGTCCTTCACATCGTGTGTCATATGATGCGGCGAACTTGTGGAGGAAGAGATGCCGTTGGCACTGCCGTTGCCAGCACTGACGGCGACTGCAGTTGGGTTTGGATTCGAGTTGGCATTAGGATTGCGCTCGTTGATCGTGGCGTTCTGCATGCGTATGCCTCCGTTGTCCACGCTGTTGCTGGTGACCACGATGTGCTGGTTGGGATTGGGGTAGATACGCGACTTGCGTCCACGCGTCGAGCCAGTGGGTGTGGCTGTTGTGTCGCTGCTGCCACCCACATTGCTGCCGCTGCTGCTGCTTACGACGGCGTCGTTGACCAGCTTGGAGCTGTTGCTGTTGGCGTCGACAATGGTTAGAGTGGAGCCGGTCTCCAGACTTGGCTTGGGCTGATGCAGTGCTTCCCCGCCACCGCTCAGATGATACTGATGCTGCTGCTGTTGCGGCTGTTGCGGAAGTTGTGGCTGTTGCTGCGGCTGCGGCTGCTGGTTGTAGCTGAGCACCGAGCTGCGCAGATCGGGTGTGTTGGAGAACACGCTGAGCGGCCCGAGTGCCACGCGCTCATTCAAGCTATTGCGCAGATGATCTATGGAGCGGTGCACAGCGTGCGAATAGTCCCCGCCAGCGGGCGGAATCTCCCCAATTAGCGGCGAATTATGATGGTAGTCGAGGCCGCCGCCAATTGGACGATACTCAATTAAACGGCCCTCCATTTTGTTTATGTTCTGATTCTTGTTTGAAGCGTCCTTAATGTCAGTACTCTAATTATTAATTAGTATTTTCAAGTAGTCCTCAAAATGAGTTGTGAGCACTATTTTTATATCTGTGGAAAACATGTAGCGCGGATAAGTTTAATAAACATTCAATTTATTATTTTAACACTTTTATTTAGATTTATTTTAAATGTTTTATTGAATTTTGAATTTTTTGTTTTTTTATTTTATTTTTCTAGATGTTTTTCTTGTTGTCAGCAATTGCGGCTAAACAGTTCATGTTTTTATTGAATTTATAATTGGAGGAGAACATGACATATCTATTTTATAAATGATATATTTTTTAGTTTTTATGAGCTCTTTAATATGAACTATAACTTCACTGACTTTGGCAGTTTAAGTAATTTTATACTGTTTTAAGAAAAGCATAGCGCAGACGGTAAGAAAATATAAAAAACTATCAAATAGAAATATAAAACTTAGATTGATATTGACGAAAAGTCTGTTCAAAATATATGCACTTTAGTTTTCAACTCAAGTAAGAAAGCTGAAAATTGTACTAATTCGTATTGAAATATTGGAGAAGTGAATGTGATTCGCCATATTAAATATTATTAACTTCAGTAAGTATTAGACATTTCAAACATATTATAAGATCCCGCTGTTGTCTGGCTTTACATCTGTCAATGGCCTTCTCTTGGCATGCAGTTGTTTACTTTAAGGAGTCAAAGGTGTCGCCTGCTGCCTGTTGCACGTCTTTTTTCTGGCCTCGTTTTTTGTGACCAATTTTTTTTTTCTTTTTTGGCTGGTGACACTTAAAAAATTCAAAATCTGCGAGACGCGACCGCAAAAACGTTTTAGTCGGCTCGCTGCGCCACTCGCAGTCGCAGTCGCAGCAATCGCATTGAATTTAACTTCCTTTTGCGTCATTTTGTAATTCTTCCTTTTTGTTTTTGTTGTTTGTCCTAAATCTAACGGCATTCTCCACTTTTTCTTTTTTTTTTTGCATTTTCAATTGCTTCGTTTGCGCCATTTTTTTCTACTGTTTCTTCCGACGCGGAAATATTTTTTCGCTACGCATTTGACTTTTCAGATTTTATGCAGCGCACGCCCTCAGCTCTGCCCTCTGCTTTCCTGCTTTCCACTCTGTGGCTAGCTTTTTTTTCAATTTGACTATTTTCCATTTGCATTTTCCTTGCTCGTTTTTGCGGTGCTTCGATTAGATTTTTTCCCCTATATAAAAAATCCGCTCTCTTGCCGACAGTGTCTGTGATTTTATAGAGCATTGCGCATTTTTTCTATTTTCTATTTTCCATTTTCTATTTGTTATTCGCTATTTGTTGTGGGACAAGCCATTGGAGCGCAGACAAGCAGCAGACATCCAGCGTATATGTCAGGTGAAAGTCCTCGCTGTTTGTGTTGTTTGTATTCGTATTGGTTTATTTTCTTCTCGCATGATATTTTTCTATTTCTAAACGCCGCGAATAATTCATTCATTTGTTGCATCTATTTTTTGCTCATGGCTTTTGATTTTTGATATAAATATATATATAGAAGCGCATACAGGCGAGTGACTGCTCGCGGCTTTATTTTGTTTATTTTACGTTTAGATGCAGTTCGTTTGTCATTCACGACATTGACCTTGAGCGTGATTTTTTGTGGGTTAACAATTCTATTTGCCAGCTTAGTTTAGATAATATTTAGATTGGGAGTTTTAGCTTTTGTTATTTTTTTTATTATTGATCTCATCTTTATATTTAATTTATTTTTGTATTTTTTTGTGTGTTTATCAATTATTCTAATATGTGTAGAAAATCTACGAGTTATTAATTTTAAAAATTTATAAAGAGTTTCTCATGAAAATGCAGCCACATTTGCATTAGTTACAAAGATTCAAGCTGCAGATGGCCTATCTTTCTAAAGCTAAATCTCAGTTGCATTGATCCGACTATAGACAGATTAAATTGTTGTAAAATAAATGATAATAATCTATATAATTCATTTGAATCTTTAATGTCTTAAGTTAGTACTCCAATGATAATAATTAAAACTTGCCTTTTAACAATTCAAATAACTTTAGAAAAAATGAAAACCTGACCAATCTAAAATGAAACATATGAAGTACTGATAAAAATGAAAACTTAGCTGATGCCATGAGAGACTATAATTTCAGGCAAACAGCCTGGTGAGCATTCTATGTACAGCAGTCCACAGATCTATCAGTCAGTGAACTTGGAGAGGACTCAGACGCCACATCTCTCAACTCAACTCAACTTAAAACATATCAAATATGCCATTAAGCTGTATCTGCAATAGTTCGAATCTATAGCTCTTTACCTAGCCTATGCCTTCAAAATATATTTAATTAATTTGTGTTCAGATTAAGTTCCATAAAAGGGAGAAGGACATTACTCTGCAAATATTTGATGAAAAAAGCAAAAAAAAATTGAGAAATGGATCTCTCAAATTGTGAAAGCAAAAGAAAGACTTCTGGTATTTCGAATATCTAATAATAATAAAAAATATTTTAGAAGTTTTCCATAAATTATAATTTGTGCTTCTGATTTAATACAAATGGAGCATAAAAATTGTCATCGACCAGAAATCACGTTTACTACCCGTGCAAATAAGCTGCTGTAATACACACATATATTCAATAAAGGGGCAAAGGTTGTGCACATATGTATTCATCTACACATGATTTTTATAATTTTTATTTGTTAGCTAAATAATTATTTGTCTGCAGAGAACGGAATACGTTTCGAATGGGATCTGCGCTATATAAAGAGTGGGCAGTAAGCTCGAATGTGAGCTACATATGTAGTACATAGATTTATCCGGATATGTACTACACACATAATGTAAGCCCCATCCTAAAAACGAATTAACAAAGAAACAAAAAAAGGCAAAAAATACAACAAATAATCTGTTAAAATAGGGGAATGTTTTTATGTACACGTATGCGTGTGAGTGTGTGTATGTATGTATGTTTGCGTGTGTGTGTATTTGTTCTGTGGGCTGAAGTTCGGGTTAATGCATAGTTCGAGCTTTTAACTAATTAACATTTAGCGGTTTGGCCTGCCCTCATGACTCAAACTTTGTGTTTTTTCTTTTTAATATTAATTGAAAATTGTGTAAAATTAAAAACAAAAAAAGTGAAGAGGAGCGCGCAGCGGAGGGGTGTATAGTTGGCCGCTCTTTTATTATTCATAACTTTTTACTATTGTTGTTGGCTGATTAATGCATTTTTCACACCACTTTTTAGCTTGTTTTATTAAATCGTACAAAATCACAAAAATGTTTCCGTATCGGGCTACATTTTTTTAATATTAATTTATTTTTTTATTTATTTTTTTGTCTTCTTTTTGTCAGTTAATGAAAAATGCATTTCTCGGTGTCATACGATCCGCACAGTAGCTTTTTTTTTTTTAATGATATGTATATAATTATTATTTTTTATGCATTTGATATTTAATTTCACATTTGCCGTGGATTCATTTTATATTTTAATATATTTTTTTAGTTAGCAAGGGGCACGCTTGTTTGCACTAATCATTAATTTATTTCACATCACTTTAAATATGCAATTAATTTCTGCATTGCTTGTTAATTACGAATAAAATGTTATTGCTTTTGTTATAACTATTAGAATTGTCCTGCCCGTGGACGTTGTGAACGCTGCGATTGCCATTGATTGACTGATCGATGGCCAAATTCAGTTGCTGGCCAAAAGTTTTCACACACGTAGCAGCTGTGGGTGTGCATGTGTGTGTGTGTATAGGGGCGTGGCACAGCTGTGAACTCGCAGCTGTGACTCATTAACGGACTGCACAGCGCTTTGTGTGGCGCTTGCTGTGCATCTTCTCAGCATATTAAGTTCCCCAACCTGGATCATGCGTGCCTCCGGCTCAGGCTCAGACTCTGCCTGAGGCTGTGTCTCATATTCAATTGGAGCTTCAGGTGTTTGCGCTGCCCAATTTGTTTCAGCTCGAATGATTTCTTTGATCAAGCTCACAGTTGCAAAGGCTCAGGCGAGCAGCACCAGATCGAACTAATGTGAAGTCAGCTCGAAAAAGCTGAGCCTGAGGTAATCGAGCTTGGGATTATGTGAACAATGTGTGCGCTAAGCATGATACAAGGGTCTGGTTAACTATAACGGCTTAGAGTAAGAAATTGTCTAGCAAACTTGCATCTATAGTCTTATTTTAGGAATAACATATTTAAGGAGAAAAATACACATATAAATATTATAAATACTTGTCACTTTGAATAAATATATGTGAGGAACTACATTGTAGGTTTACTTAAAGAATCTGAAGGCTTTAGATATTTAAGACTCGAATTTGGTAAAGTACTGGGGTTCATAGCTAGCAGAATTAATCGAATTTGTTCGCCTGGCTAGTTCGATAAGCAGAAAATTCTTTTGTGAATAATAAACAAATATTTGTTGTAATTTTTGTATATTTTGAAATTGTGAAAAATCTGATTAAAATAAATAATTTTGTTTCAAGACAGATATTAAATCGTAGCAATTAATTAAATTTCCGCATGACTTTATTCCCTTCTTTAAACTAAACTGGAAGCAGCAGACAAACTCTGGAAGAAGGGGGCACAAGTGTCTTCATAGATCTCTGCTGGGTGTGTCTACTTCTTGAAGTAGTCAAATAAATATTTTATCATTTTGACAATATTTAAAAATTGAGAAAAAAAAAACATTATTCCCTTTTTCAATGGGTTCAGGGTATAAAAATATATTAATCAATATATTTGGAATTACTTTTAAAAACAGCCAAAATATTTCAATATTGAAACATTTGTGGAAGTCAATGGTGTATACGCAAGATCACGTTCAAATTGATTATTGCCAATTAAAAATTACAAATTTTATTACAGTATAGTTGTTTCATAAGTAAATTTCTCTACTGGTTCGAGTTTGCCTGGCTGCCTTTCCAACTTCAATTCATTTATTTATATTTTCGCACAAGTATTCAAAATAAAAGAAGAGCCAAATAAAATAAATAGTTTGGAACCGAAAGACGAAATACAACCAAATTCTATATTTATAATATCTATAAAGTATTATTAAGGTATATATTTAGTATTTTAACTATAAGTCTCGTCAGATTCCATGTGACTTATATATTTCTATCCTTAAACGAGCTCTCGACAACTGATTCTTCACCGTCGGAGATTTTGTTATGTTTTGCCGAGTGAAAGGCGGAAGCTGAAGGATAATTGTGACCTTGATATTGAACACAAGTAACAGCTGATATGCACCCACACACACACACACACTCAGAGCCACGAAGTACGTAAAGAACATTTATTATTTATATGCACACACAGACACACACGAACACACACAAGCGGCAAGTGTGTGTATGTGTGTGTGTGGCAAGCAAAACAAAAGCCAGCTGCTGCTGTGTTTGCTTCGCTTTCTTTCTTAGCGGCGAAGCACGTGACGGCTGGCCACGCTGCATTAGAAGCTCGCGTATCTTAAAGATACACCAGCACACACACACACACACACACACACGCGCGTACTTTGTTTGCGCGCTGCAGCAATAAATAAACACAAAGCGCGCAATTGAATCGAAAGGCAGCAGCCAGAAAAAGTCTGAAATCGCGCACCGGAAACGGAAACCGAAACCGAGTCAAGTGCGAGTTCGAGTTTTAGTTTGTTTCCTTTTCTTGTTTTTTTTTGTTGTTGTTGCTGTTTCTTCTAGCTGTTGTTGTCGTTGTGGTATTGCTACTTTTTATAAGCCTTGTCGCGGCGACAACAACAAAGACGACGCAAGCCGAAGACGTTGCGAGTTGTTTGTTGTGACTTGTCGTTGTTGCTGTTGTTGGTGGTGGTGCTGCTGCTGCTGTAGTTACTTTTATTGGCGGCGTCTCAAGGAACATGTTGCGCACACAGAAAAACACACAGCTGAACTGAAAGACGCGCGCTTTGGCCCTGTAGAGCAGCGAGCGTCGAACGGCGAACGTCGCGCGTCGAGCGTCGAGAGTCGAGATTCGCTTCGTTTTGGAGCAGCAACGCGTACCGAGCCGAGAGCACGATCCGTCACCAATGTAAAAACTCAACTAAAGCGATGATGAAAAAATCTGAAACAATATATTTTTCGGGGGGTCGCACACACACACAACCACACGCATACATACACAGAGAGAGATGCAAAGCAACGCAGCATCGACAGGCACGAGCTGGCTGCCAGACAGACAAAACGCGCACTAACACAGACGCAGCGGCTCTTCAAAACGCAGCAGCAGCAGCAGCATAATGTAGTTGTATGCGTGTGTGGGTGGCGGCTTACTAAAGGCCGCCGCCGGCCGACACAGCAACAACAACACACAGCAAAGGGGCGAGCGCCAGCACACACACACACACACATACACCTCGCAAAAAAAAATCAGCAGCAGCAGAGCACCAGCAACAACAACCAACTAAACGGGCAAAAAAATGCCACGCACACACTCATTCACACAAACACACACACAAACACACACACACACACACAGACGCAGACACTCAGCGAAAGGCAAAAAAAAGTTTTGGTTGCATAGGCGGCGTCGCTGCCGGCGCTATTCAAATGCTGCGCTGTGCGCGGCGGCAGCGCTGCTCGCGTCGCAGCCACCTGACAGAGCAGCGCCAAAACAACGATAGCAACAACAAGAACAGCCACAACAGCAACAACAACAAGCACTTGCCGTCAACATTGACCCAAACTCGATTTGGTGTGGGGCAAGTTTGGAGCCAACCGATGGGCTCTAAAAAACGCGCAAAATAAAAAAAGAAGAGGGAAGTATTGTGTGTGTGTGTGTGTGTTAAAAAATTTAAAAAAGGGGAAGTTTTGCCCACGCACACACACACACACACACACATATAGACATACAAACGCACGGAATTTTTTCGCTGCCAGCTTCGCGTTAGCCTTTACCGCCCCAAATTTGCTGGCCGCCCCTTAGTTCACCCCTTCGCCTACCGCCTCCCACCTAGCCCCTTCCGCCTACTGTCCCGTGTACTCGAGCCCAGACCGCGTCCTTTTTTCCATCATTGTTTTGTTCGACTTTGATGCCGTTTGTTTTTATCTTTTTTTATGCTGTTTGCATTGAAGAGCTTTTTGCATTGACTTTGCATTTTGGTTTTGGTTTTTGGCGCTCTGGCGAGGGGCTGAGCGTGCGATAAATTAACTAATTAAGCAGCAAATAATTGCGATTATAATTGCAATTATTGTTAATGTCATGAGCTGCCTGTGCAATAGAATATTTGTCTGCGCTTAAAAGTAGGCAATAGATGTTTATGCAACTCGCATGCGGCGCTGGTCACACTGAAACATGGCCCAGTGTTGTCAAGCGCCGGAGCACTCTATCAGTCTAGCAACTTGAAAGCATAGCAAAACTGAAAAAAATGTTTCACTCACACTCACATATAGCTACGCAGCGCACACCTCAGTCAGCCTCTGTCCTGACCTAAGCCACCGCGTGGCTTAACTGCCAGCAGTCTCCCCCTTTACCCCTCATTCCTCTCGCTCACACTCACACACACGCAAAGTGAACTCCTTCCGCTGCGCTGCAGCCGTCGTTTGTCTGCTGCTCGTCGCTGCTATTCCTAAGTTGTTTTTTTTCCAGCTGCTGCTGCGGCTGTGGATGCTGCTGCTGCTGCAACCTTGCCTCGACTTCTACTCCATACGCTTCAGCTGCTCTGCCCGCCCCGCTCTTTTTTTTCTATTTTTTTTTTTTCGTTTCTGCACTTCTTCCATTTCCATTTGCTGTGCATTTTTTCCACGCAGCCTCCCCTTCAACAATTTTTTTTTTCGTGGCCGCCTTGTCACAGGAAACAATTTTTTTCCATTGGCTCGTGCCGTCTCGCTCGCTCGCCGCACTTCTGACCCGCTCAAAAATGGCATTTTTTGCTGTTCCGTTTTGCCTTTGCTTTTGCATTTGCCCCTTCTGTGTGTTGTTGTTGCATTTGCAACTGCCTTTGGATTTGCTTTTAGATTTTGCTTTTTAGTTTCATTTCCATTGAACCTCATGACGAAAAAAAAAACAACGTAGAGTTGCCATTGAAAACTCTACATATATTTTAAATGGCTGTATTTAGTGATATAGAATTGGGTTAGACAATTCAGGTTATCGAGTGATTACTGTAGCAAAATATAGGGTATACAACATTAGCTTTCAGCTGTTGAAGAAATTGATTTTTAATTATACAAATCTCTTATTCATAGGGGGTGCAGCACACCTAGATATATTGGGATAGATAGATATATTGGGATCGGGATATGAATAACAGGACATGGCTGAAAAGAGTGCAACCGCAGAGGGACTTCGATGAAGTTGAACAATTAAGGAAAAATATAGAATAAGAAGATATGAGACAAGACTTAACAAATATGTGCAGGCTTTCAGCCCCACTAAGTAGTTAAATGTTAGTTAAATCCTCTATAAAAATTTAAGACAGAGATAAGGTCTAAGAGAATAGTTGCAACGAAATATAAAGCAATAAAAATATATACATATATTTATTTATTTATTAAAAAATACTTGACAAAAATCGAGTGTCAACTTAAACACAAACTAACAATTTTGTTTAAAGCCTAAGAGCAAACTGATTAATATATATACTTATATATATAAATATATATGTATATATATATACATATATATATATATATATATATATATATATATATATATATATATATATATATATATATATATATATATATATATACTATATACACTCGATGTATTTCCAATCATATCCATATCAATTTTGAATGTCTTTGTAAACTCTGCATTACTGCACTTAGTCCACCTGGACATTTAAATATTTTTCAAAAATGTCATGAAATAACTCATTTGAAATCTGGGTATAACGGCTTTGTAAAAATGTATGTAACACGGGGAAGGTAGCGTGACAGAGCCGTAAAGTATATATATTCTTGATCAGGAACACAAACCGAGTCCGTTCATCTTAGTCAGTCTCTCTGTCTGTCCGTCCTTTCGTTCGTCCGTCTGTCCCTATATAGCTGAACACATCTCAGAAACTACAAGAGCTAGAGGCAATCGGCTCTGAATATAATAAAAATCTATTTATACCATCTTTACTATTACCAGACAAGGTAAGTCTATGCCGTACTGACATTATAATCCTTATCAATTTTACTTTTATCCTTGGTATACCCTGACTTTGAAGTACTTTTTAACATCGCATTTTGTTCCTTCACACATCAGTATGTAGCTCATATCATCAAACATCTCCTGCAACATTTTCGCTTATCTATGCAGAATAAAAAACGTTTTCACTTTTAGAAAAAGCTGTGGCAACATTTCCGTGTGTGAAAAATTAATTAACACCATGTGGCAACACTGTCAGTGGATTTCGATGTAATATTTCCTCTTCTTTTTTGTTAAGTGTGTGTGGGTGTGTGTTGTGTGTGTTTGTTGTGTGTGTGCTCATTCTACGTTGTTTTGCATTTTGTTTTATTTTTTTGCATTTTTTTTTTGCGTGTCAGAGATTTTTTGTAGTTGTTTTGTTGTGTTGTTGTTGTATTGGAACACAGTGGACAGTCGAAAGCACACACTCACACACACACAGACACACACATTTATAGATGTGTGTGTTCGTGTGAGGGGGGTTGTGCTGGTGTGTCGGCTTTTGGGGCCAAAGCCCGCACATTTGCTATGGTTACTTGCATGGGCTTATGCCAATGCGTGACTGGCGTTTGTGGACTTTGAATACAAACAAAACACACACGCACACACACATAGATAGAGAAAGTTATGTGTGTGTGTGTGTGCGTGTGTACACATGTGCATTTCAATACGCATTAATAACTACCAACTCAATGCTACGCCTGTCACACACACACACACGCAGAGGAGTAGACAGCCAGTCCAATCACACACACACACACACACACATGGTGCGTCGACTGCGCTGCTGCAGCTGACGCCTAAAAAACGGCAACAAAAATATAAAAATCAAATTCATTCGCCTTTTGCCCGCCTCGTTCGTTAATTTCGCCCGTTGCTGTGCCTCATTCGCACCCAACTCTTCAGGCCCCACCGCCACCCACCCCACTCTATCCCCCACAGCTCTTGCCTTTGCCCGCCGTTCGTTAAAAAATTGACGGCAAAACGCAGCGCCGGCAAGTATGGAGTGTGCGGCACATTTGTCAGACGCCAAATTCAAAAATCGAAAACAAAAAATATTTTTAGATTTTTATTTTTTGCACTCGGCCTAGCTCTAACATTTTCGCTTTTGATGCCATTTTTTAGTGTTTAGTTTTCGATGTTTTTTTGCCTCTTTTGCTGACGTATTTTGTTTGTCGGCCGCAAAGCGTTTTTCCATGAATTTTTCATCCATTTAGCGCGGCCATTGAGCCATTTTCATCGCGCTTAGAATTCATTGATACTTTCACAAATTGTTTTCCCATCAGATTTTTTACACCCATCTCGACACGGCGTGACATTGAATTCTCCCGAGAGTAAAGAGATGTTTGCTTTTGTTTTCGAAATGTTTTCCCCATTCGACTTTTCAGCTTGTTTAAAGCTGACTTTGAGTGGGTGAAGAGTGCAGAGGAAGCCAGCTATAGCATTGGAAGTTATCATTGATTAAATTTTCATATATTGTGAGTCAAATTAGTTGGGTAGAGTACAAAGTAAACCTTGATAAACTAGTGTCTGAAAACTGTGCTGACGAAACGGCACTTTTGCGATAAGAAAAGATGAGTGTCCTTCTGTCTAGCTCGATTGATGTGCCATCCTTAACAGAAGACTTATCTGAAAACGTCACCTACTTAATAAAGATAAACAGCTCAAGAAAAGGCAGATGAAACATCTTTGGCTTGTCGGGAAAAAATCACCATGCGGCAAGCTGCTAGTCTACCAGAAATCAATGTGGGCCTATCCAATCTGGGGCACTGCCAGCTATTCCAACTGCTACATCATACAATAATTTCAAAACAAAGCGCTAAGAACGATCTCCAGTTCGTGAAGAGCCCGGAGTGCCTTGGGTCCATGAGGAGATGTGTGACTTACCAAAGCCCATATCGACTGCATCGACAGACTCATCATCCCCCCCTTGTCAACAACTTAAATAGCAAGAGCACCATCTTCCGTGGCCTAAAAAGACATCACCCAATAGACCTTCCACCAACTAGATGATAGATTGCAAATAAAAGATAAAAAAGTTAGTCTGGTAGAGATTAAATCTTGTTTTAGGTCTTTGCTTCAAAGCTTCTCTATTTTCTATATCTAGTAAGCTTTTACTCACTTGTCACATTAGTTATTTTTTAATTATTTGCTTTCATTTCAGTGCTGAATGTACCGCAAGGCATAACCTAAATTTTATTAATCTTATATCAACTTCAGCAAAACATAAAACATTCAACTTTCTTTGTATTTTATACAATCTAAAACATGCGATAGCCTTATGCAGCCATTATACGATATATATCGCGTAAGCTGCAGAATACATTTGAAATCAAGCTATCAAATAACAAAGCAGATTCAGCTGTGTTTCACATTCATAAAATATATATTTATTCTGTTTTCGAGCAAGCGGCCGCAATTGCTTCTTTACTATATAGCGTGAGTGCGGGTCGGCATCGAGAGAAGTCGAAGGCGAAGGCGAAGACGAAGGCGACGTCCAGCGAAAAGCAAACATTCTGTGAAGCAAACTTTTGCTGGAAATACATTGGCCAGGCAGCTGACTCAATGAAGAGTGACAGCTGATTTGCTCAGTGCACACAGCTATATCCTACACTCACACACACACACGCACTCATATATATATTATATACGTTTATGTATGAGTACCAGCAGTGGCGATAACCGGGCAGCACAGTCGACAATCGTTTGGCATTTGGATTTGGCACCTAGTCGCTGCAGCAACACGCCCCGATGCAGGCCAGGGACCGCTTGAGGCGCGAATACAATTCGTTCAATGATCTGAGCAGGCAGTTCCGCATGTACGATGAGCAGTCGATGGACTCGCTGCTGGACGACCGTCTGCGCATCCACATGAATCCCAATGGCAGCGACGACATTTCCCTGCAGCGGGAGGACTGCTACACGTCCAGCTACCCCCCGGCTCACCCGCAGTCGCCGCTCCTGTTGCTGCGCCAGCATAACTTCAAGCTGAAGGCCTACTTCTCGAACGTGGGCAACTGCGTGCAGTGCAACAAGCGGTGAGTATATCGGTATCCACGTGAGCCGTATGATACGCTCTGTCCTGCCTTCAGCATTCGCTTCGCGGTGGCTAGCCTGAAGTGCCGCGACTGTCCACTGCGCTGCCACACGGAGTGCTGCAGCCAGCTGACGGTGAACTGTATACCACAGCCGTTGGTCAGCACCAAGCGGGGTCATCTGAGCGACTTTGTGCCACGCGCGGCACCTGTGGTGCCTGCCCTGATCGTGCACTGCGTGACCGAGATCGAGGGTCGAGGCCTCGACCTGGAGGGCCTCTATCGGGTCTCCTCCACCAGGGACAAGGTCAAGCGCCTGCGCCACAAGCTGCTGCGCGGCAAGGCGACGCCGCATCTGGGCGACAAGGACACCCACACGCTCTGCTGCTGCGTAAAGGAGTTTCTGCGCTCGCTGGAACGACCCTTGATTCCCGTGTACCACAGGCCTGACTTTGTGCTCGCCGCGCAGCTCAGTGACCCGCTGGCTGCCGAGGGGCAGCTGTACCTGGCCATGGTGGATCTGCCACAGGCGCATCGCGATACTTTGGCCTTCCTCATGTTGCACTGGCAGCGCATCGCTGGGAGTCCAGCCGTGAAGATGTCCATCAACAACATAGCCATGGTGTTTGCGCCCACGCTCTTCGACGACGTCGACTTGAATCTGAGCAACATCGTGCTGTGGCAGCAGGTGCTGCGGGTCCTGCTGCTCCAGTCGCCCGGCTTCTGGGCGCAGTTCCTCGAGGTGGAGCCCTTGCAGCCAGCATGCTCGCTGGACGATGACGAGTGGAAGCGCGCGCATTATCATTCGCCCGGCGACCACTGGCAGTCCGTCAAGACCTACTTCCGATCTATGGTAGGTTCGTAATAAGAAGACGCTCTCCTCGCCTTTCGATATCCGATTTGATCTGATCTCTTACAGGTTAACCTAGCCGACTGAATCGAGATCTGACATTGATAACATATGATATTTTGTAATTGCCCACGAGCTAGTTAATATATCCGCAGGCTGTTGCCTAGTTTGGCTAATTGCAACTCGAGCAATATGGCCTATTCGGTTTCTAATATCACAGCTGGTTTCACTAGGGTAACTGGTAACTGGGTAATATGTTTTCTTTCAGCTTCGTGCAAGTTGACATGCTTTAGTAATTGGAACTGTTTATATATTATATTTATATAATTATAATAATTATATATAAGTATATACTTTGAGCTGATTCAGCAATATTTGCGCTCAATGCTGTGAAAATACTAAATATATATCTATGATGACTTGCCAAGCCCATTAGCATGCTGTCTAGGCGCACGTTTGAAGACATACATATAAAAGTGAATGCATTTATTTAGTTATTGACGTGAATATCCCTTTAATAAGATCTGCTATTTCTTCATGATAATGTGCTTAATTATATAAATTAAATATTATTTTTGCAATTGCTCCATATTTTATTCCCTTTCTCCAAGTACTTTCTACTTTCGATAGCTGTTTCGTCAGACTTTTAAGCCCTCGAATTTAAATTGATAAAACTGCACGAGAGACGACGTGAAAAACATTTTATAAAATTAATAATTCGCTGGAACATATTTGCGGCATGTTGATTATTTATGTTTTTCGAAGCGGCAAGCAAAACATCAACTGAATAAATTTGTATATAAATAAATAAGTTGCCCGAAGCGTTAATACAATAATAAAAAATTAATAAGCAGAGTTCTAAAAAAAAGGAAAACAGAGCTAACTAGTTGACGTTTTAAAAACCATTTTCGTAGCGACTGCGAAAAAAGCGCATGATTTCATGCAATATGCAAAATACAAGCAAAACAAAACAAAACACTTGAATGCAACGGACGAGTGCATAAATAGACACACACAGCACACACACACACACTCGCACGCACACATCGATGCATTGGCAAAATAATGTGCACATAATAAAATTAAAAATAAACAAGTTACAGTGGGCGTAAGAGAGATGGCACTACCTGTGCAAGCGAGACAGCTGCAACCGATTAAAATTCGCGCGTGTGTGTTCGTGTGTGTGTTCGTGTGTGTACAGTTGCTAACTGCACTAAAAATGCATGTGAGGCATACTTGTGTCGGTCGATAGAGGGCGACACGCGTTAACATTAACCAAATGCTAATGCCAAAGGCCGCTGACCAACTCACTCGCACACACGCACACAAGCGCATACGCACACACACGCACGTGCAGGGGCAATGGCAGCACGCTGCGGCCACCAATACGCGATTCAGAAAAATTGCAAAAATAAAATAAGAAAAAAGCAAAACAAAAACAAACAAAAAATAACAAAAATCAACGGCAACAATAAAAATAAATATAAAAATAGTTTACATAATTCATGCATTATATCGGATAAAATTTTAATGCCGAGCATCCGCGTACGTGGTCGTGTGTGTGTGCGTGTGCGTGTGCGTGTGCATCTGCGTATGTGTGTCTGTGTGGGCAGCGCTGCTTGGCAAAAAGCGTTGCCTACTTGGGGGCGCGCGTTAAATTTGTTTAACAAATGGCACGCGCGCAATGTACGTGCGTGTGTGCGATGTCTGTATGTGTGTGTGTGTGTGTGTGTGTGTGGCATGTATGCATAATCGCTTGCAGTTTTTACTTTTTTTAGACTTTTTAGCCTATTTTTATTGTTAATTAAATGAGGGGAATTACCGACAACAAGTGCACATACGTGTCTGTGTGTGTGTGTGTGTGTGCGTGTGTGTGTGCAGCACGAGAGTGCGCTAAATTTTTTTTAGATTTTTTTTAAATTTCTTTTTTGTGTTCGTTTTTTTTGCTAGCCTAACGTGGCAAAACATTTTGCGCTCGTTTTTCGCATGTAATTTTACTAATTGATAGTGTGAGCTATTTGAGCAGCCTACACGCCCCCTTTCGGGGCATGTCCAGTGCTTCTGCGGCTTTGCTGTGCGTGTGTAATTGTGTTAGTGCACACAGCACACACAAAGCCGGGCAGCTGAGTGAGTTGAGTGAATGCAAAAACCAAAAAAAAAAAGAGGAAATGCACAAAAAAAAAACTTGATAAATGTAACTAAAAAATTGCTGTGCAAAATTATAAAGGGGCATTACGCGTGTTGGCTGCGGAGCTGGCGCCGAAAAGGCAGCGACAATTTAATGCCCAGCACACATACACCCACCGCCACACACACCGACACATGTGTGTGTCGGTCACATGGGCGCACAGAACGTTGCATACTTTCGAGCGCGCACCATTAATTCTTTTCTTTTTGCAATTTATGTAAGCCTCCAATTTTTATTATTTCCTCTTAGCAAAATGGGCGTAGCTAAGCATTTTTGAAATTGTTGTTAAATATATATTCATTAGTCATTTTATGCTTATTAATATTTTATAATTATGTTTATAAAAATGATTGAAATTAGTACAGAGATTCAGAGAGCTAAAATTCAGTTCGATTTCTCAGGGCAGAAGATGAAGATCATAAAGCTTCAACGGCAACCACCTGCCCATACGCGCACACATCATTTTTCGACCAACAAAAAAGTGCAAAAATAACATTTGCCCCTCCTTTTGTGCAGCCATAAAAAAGGAGCGAGAAAGCAGGCCAGCGCACACTAACATGATAGGCTGGCTGCAGCTTTGGCTCGCACTCACACACAGAGAGACACTCACACAGAGGCGGCTGGACATGCACAAGCTGGGTGCTATGGGGATACGTAGATGTGGCCAGTCAAAGGCATTAAAGAAGACTAAAAAAAGTAGTTGCTGCTGCTGTTGCTGATGCTGCTGCTGCTGCTACAACGCAGATGCGAGTGCCAAGTGAAGTAATTCCAATTGAAGCTTTAGCTGCATTGGCAACAACAACAACAACAGCAAGCACAACAAGGAGACTGCCAAAACAGCACCGAAAAAAAAGCCAAGTGTGGGTAATTAAAAACGTAGCAGCAGACCAGCAGACGCTTTTGAGCGTAGAAACGCACTAATTTCCAGTAGTGCAGCTTACACACACACACACACACACACACACACAAATACGCAAGCACACCAACTCATACTCATAAATGCATGTGTGTGTAAGCTAAAAAAAGAAACATAAAGTTGACACACACACACTCACACCGTCTCACCCACACACTCGCACAGCAACTGTGAATTCACTCGCACGCAGCGGCAGCTGCAAAAAAATTTGCAGCATACTTTTAGGCATGCTGCTATTTCACTTCGCCTCGCACAAATGAACACCTCTTCGCCCCAATTGCCGCTGCCGCTGCTGCCTCTGCTGCCTTTGCTGCTGCTGTTGTTGCTGTTGCTATTGTTGCTGGCTTTTCAGCAGCGTCATCAACATCATCAGTCGCCCACTCACACACACATACACAGATACAGAGGGTCTCGCTCATCAGCGCACGCTGCTGTTAGCTGTTAGCTCCGCACCACAATTTGTGGGCGTTCTGGGTGTGGCATATCTGGCCGACATATCATTCGTCCAATGGACAACAAAATTTCGTTATTGCTGCTGCTGCGGCTGCCGCCAACAACAAAACTTCCAGTTTTTTTCTGTTTTTCGATTTTTGTTGTTCAATTTACTTTCATTTGTTCGATCTTCGTTAACGCACACAGACACGGTCACACGCACAGGTATATGAGCTACAGCAGCATTACCTTTTGCTATTTTTATAGGTGAGTAGAGTAACATCCCAAGGAAAGGGAAACCCCAACTGAAAATAGGCTGCTTCGTACATATAATTAACAAATCATAAACTAAATTCAACTCATTTTACTAAAATTGTTATTATTAATGAAATCTTGAATTGCTTTGCTGTCTCAGCATCCTCACTTGATACAATTCACAACCGGCTAAAACTGCATTTGAGAGTAGAATTCCTCGGATATTTCTTATGCCTCAATATTCTTTCAATTATGTATCTCAATGCCAAGCACCTTGTGCCCACCCGTCACATTATCCCACGCATATCATTGACTGCGTATGCGATCCAGAAATCTGGCAATGCCACCTGCCGCAGGTCAGCAGAGAATCAAAAACAAAGGAGACCAAAAAAGTGAAACCGTTAAAAACAATAAGCTCAATTAACTGCAATTAACACGCTGACAGAGGGCCACACACTTGCTGGTCGATGCATAATTGACAGTTTATGAGCAGCATCTGTTGAGTGTCATTAATGCCGTGGTCTGTCCCGTCTGTCTTGGTCAAGTGTGTTGGCCGCCAAAAGCTGATGCCCAAGCTGAATGAGATGTGGGAAAAAAGTGCACTTGATAGGAGGAGTAGGAGATAGTAGAAGGGACAGATGACGCGGGGACAGGCCTGGTTTCTGCTGTTGGCCTGAAATTCGACACTTTTCTGGCCCAAGCAAATCAACTGGAAAATTGTAAACAAAAGCCGTCGCCTCGCTGGCCGCCGAGCGCTTGTCAACACTTCTCTGGGCCAGGCCGTCGGCCGGAATACGGTTAAGCCTTAACTTAACCGGTAAGTGCAATGCAAATATCAGTCGTGGCTACACCTACCTGCGGGCACATTTTGCATTGATACTTGCGTCCACTGCCGCCGGCCGGTGCGTGTCCACCGGCCGCGCCCACGCCCGGGCCGCCCATTTTGCTGGCGTTGATGGGCTGCGGGACGACGAGCAGCGCTGCCGCCGAGGCAGCAGCCACCGCATTGTTGTGATGATGCGCCGCGGCCGCAGCGGCCGCTGACACATGATTGCCGTGATGCGAGCCGCCAGCCAGGCTCGAGTTGCCGCCACCCGGCCCCGAGCCGGAGCCATTGACAGCGCTGCCAAGTCCCAGGCTGCCTGCGAAAGAGAAATGAATTTTACATTGAATATATAAACTGAAATATATATGTGGAGGATATTAGATAACAGCTGAGGGTGAGCCTAAAGGGTAAGTCTAATAGGAAAGTTATAAAAAATAAATTTAAAACTGATAAACGACGAAAGATGATTTTTGAACTTGTAATGTTTGAAAGACCTTCTGGTCGTTGACTGCGTCGGAAGCATGCTTTAATTATTTCTTATTTATAGGTTCATGCTTGAACGAATCTCATAAGTTACACTAAGTGCTATTCATATAAGACTATTAGCACTTATGTGCATTGGTTATCTATTCAATTGAATCTCTGCTCATGCTAAGCTGCATATCTCTCTATCTTTCACTCCCTCTGTTTCCCTTGCTGTCTGCTAATCCTATGTCATGTTGTTCAGTTCTCAAATTTATGTTGCTCAAAAAATTGCAACATCAAATGCAAGAGACAAAGAAATGTATTAGAAAACTTGTTGACAAGTGTTGCTGGACCTTAAAAGGGAAAAACTTTGCCTGGGGATCGTAAGACGTACCTTGTCCGGCGACCGCCGCATGGTGCTCCAGACGATTGTCATCCAGAAAGTGACCTGCAATTGAGTTGTTTGCTTCAGTGGCTGTTGAATTGTGTCAGCCGTGGCGCCATCTAATGTGGCCACGGCTGTCAGTCGAATCGAGTCGAGTAGAGTCGAGTTGAGTCGAGTCGGGTACAAGTCATGCCGCGCGCCTCCGTTGAAGTTGCCGACGTTCACTCACGTCAGCTAGCCGCCAGGCTGCCACCTGCCACCTGCCACCAGGCCACTTGCCCCTTGGCCACCGCCTGTTCCTCGCTGGCTTCTCTAATTAAACTTGGCCGCTCTGATTGCCACTGGGAAATCGCGCTCGAGCTGAGTTACAGTTTATGTGAAAATAGTTTCACAATTTTTTTTTCAAATAGTCTTTTAATGCCTTGCTTCCAGCCAGTCAGCCAGCCAGCCATCCATCCATCTATCTATCCATAATTGAGTGCCCAGCGCATTTGCGTGCAAAAATTGTGTGAATTTGTTGATGAGCTGGAAATGACGAGGACTGGGGCCAGTCGCTGGCGAGGATTAGCGGCGCAACTGGGGCGCCCTGCTGGCATGTCAAAAGCTTTTCTAATAAAGCATTTCCAGACAATCGTTGGCCCCAAATTGCTAGCAAAGGCTACTCAAGTTGTTCAGCATTTTTAGTGTTAATTACGGGCGGGCGCATGGCGCCAGCCTGGCAAAACTGTCCAAACTGAATGAACGCCGGGACCAACAAGCAGCCCAGCCAGCAGGATGCACTCAGAGAAAATGTATGAGCTCTCAGGAGTAAGAAAAGGAACAGCTGAAGACAGTTTCAAATGCTTATAGAGGAAGTCAAATATAGGAATTACCTAAATGTCATATGTATATATTAATCTTAATATATTCTAATCATTGAATTAACTCTCCATGAGACATGACAAATAATATATATATTTTTGCGTGTGGAAAATATATTTAAAACTTTTTTAAAATATTTTAAAAACATATTTCCTCAAAAAAAAAATAGTATTAAAATATTTGATTATACACATATATATATTTTTGAAATATTTTCAGTTTTATTGAGAGAATAAAATTAGTGAAGGCCAGCAGAATATATCCCACAATTTCACTATAAATTCATTCAAAATACGGAGTTTCCCCCAGAGGCTGACAGGCTTCTGCCAATTGCTATGTGGATTTCTTTGAGTGCAACAATATGAGCTACAACATGTTTGCTGCAGCCGGGCCAAGTCTTGGCCCGGTCTGTGAGTCATGGCCAGCATAGCAGAAGTCGTTCGTATTGTTAATTTGTACAGGTAAAAGCGAACAGGCGTACAGGTAAAAGCCAATGCATCGCATAGATACATCTACATCTACATTGTTGGCCGCGATGTTGCTGCGATGCTTATCGCAGTTGCAGCAGCAGCAGTAGCAACATCAACAGCAGCAGCAACAACAACAACAACAATGTTATTGGCCAATTGCCTAGCGTTGACATTATCGGGTCGAGATCATTGCCGCCAACGGAGCTACTAACCCGATATCGGACCCGTTTACCGCAAACCCTTTTTGGAGCGTGTTGCTGTCAATGTTGCCGCCGTTGTTGCTGTTGCACAGAGATGTTGTTTGCATTTTAGGAATTTATGTAAACATGTTGTAAGCAATTGTTGCTGCTGCTCCGGCTCCTACTACTGCTGCTGCTGCTGCTGCTGCTGCAATTCCTTCAGTTAAAGGTCAATCTTTCGTGGGAGTATCTGGTCGGCGTCTGTCCTTAGCTGAAATGGAGCCTTTGTCTTGGCCAACAGCATGCCGCACGCGTGTTGCAATTTAACTTTTATATGCAACGTATGCATTTTTCGTTGCCGATTGCAATCTGAACTCGCGCGCGCTCCTTCCTCCTTCCTCTGCATATCTGCTCGAGATTCGTGATTATCGTTTGTTGTTTTTGTGAGCAATTAATTAAGACCAGGAGACTAAGGAGCCAACCAACTGGAAAACTTGTTCGCCTGGGTCAGGTATTCCGCTTTTTGGGGCAGGTCATTGATGAGACCTGAAGTGGGGCAGAGCGGCGCGACAGTTCGATTCAGTTTGGTCCGCTGTCCGTACTCACCTTTTTGCAGATTGTTGTGATGGTGGTGATCGTTCATTTTGGCCTGAAAGGCAAAGATAATTAATCAATTGTTGAGTAAAACTCAGATATACATAATCTGGACTATATATTGCACTAACAAGATGTGCAGAAAAATAAAAGACTAAATAAATATATAAGGCAGCTTTATATTGGGAGTAACGAATAAACGAATATAGAGAGAGAGAGAGTACAGATCAACTTAAAACAAAATAAATTAAATAGACAAAAATGAAATTGAACTACAATCGATCTAAAACATCCTTCTATCTAACTATCTATAGTATACATATGTATATGAGTTTAGCTATGACGAGAAGTTATCAGCAACTCATAAGTGTAAAGGCCAACATGGAAGACAGTGTGTCTGATCAGTCAGTGATAAACCTTTAAATTGGCAAAGATATTTGTTCAGTAAATATTTGAATGTACAATAAAAAGTCCCTATTAAAAAAAACTTGTAATGTATTATAAATATAATATAATTAAATAAATTCTATATCACACATCTTAAAAGAAATATTAACATTTATATACTTTATATATATATATATATATATATATATATATATATATATATATAACAACTAAACTTATATTTGTACAAAAGTTTATGAAACTTTGACATTCTTAAAAGCATTTCCCCAACATATGTCGATGTGGCAAATGTGATTCCATTTCACTTAAATATGAATGATACCAAGAGACACCCCAGAGAAATGTGCCCTCAGTGAAGAGGCGCATGCAACCAACTGGCGCGGTTGTAATGAATTTAAAATGTCAATCAACGCAGCCACACTCGCAACACATTTATAATCTGATTATATTTAACACATTTGCACCTATCGTAGCTGGGAAGGAAAAGTTTACACCTCCAATCTCAGTCATATCATCGAATTCGTTTTGAATACTCTGCATACAGTAAGCGTATGTGAGTCAAGGCACTAATCTTAAATACTCATATTTCATTTATTGAAATAGCACTGATATTAACAGACTTTTGGACATACACGATATCTTATCAAGTTAATAAGTAAAATAATAAAACAACCCTATGAAATTATAGCATTCACCAAAGCCAGTAACATGAAATGTATCTCTAATCCTACAAAAAATATAAAATCTATAATGCGATAATTCAGCTTTGAAGATGATTCAACTTATTTGTTTACTCCATTAAATACACTTTAGTTTCATTAAATATTTACTAACTAATCGGATCAGAGCCAATCAAGTGCAGCTGCCACTGAATGAAAGCCAAATGACTAAAGACTAATCGAATTAAACGAAATAGAATACATCAAATAAAACAATTCCTAAAATCGTGATTGGCTAAGCCAAAATATTGTTGGGACTGTGAAAATTTTTACCATCTGGCTGTCAATCGGATTTATTACCAACAAATATCTGACAATTCCAAAATCCAAATCGAACGCGCATTGAAATGCCGGAAAGAAAAACTGAATACAAATAAATTTAAAGCGTGAAAATAAAAATAAAAGCTCTAAGCGAGAGTGCGGAAAAAATATATAAAAAAAATAACCAATAGAAATAGAAATAGAAAAACCCGAAAACATTGTGAAAAATATGTGAGCTGCGGTTTCAGCTTTCGATTGCATGTAAATTGTGAATATGGGTTAAAAGCCTCGAGACTGTCTCATACTCTCTTTCTCGTTTCCTCTCATTCTCTATCCATCCCTGCGCTTCTATTGCCGTGCCAGACATGGCAAAATAAAATGAAATATATTTCAGGAAACCCCACAAAAAGAGAAACTCGCGCTAAATAAAACCGCGTCTGCTTTGGCCTAAACATTTTCGATATGTTTACAAAAAAAAATAAAAATAAAAAAATAAAGCAAAGCACTGGCAAAACAACAGCAATGAACAAATAGAGTTATTTTTATACAATATTGCACACAGCTACCAAAAATCTAAAGAGGCGTGGCGGGGGAGGGCATCAGGAGCTGGAATCGCGCGAGTTTTAGGAATGTTTTTTGTTAGCGTTTTTATTGCTGCGACTGCTGTTGTTGTTGGTGGCATTTTATTTGTATGTGGCATAGAGTGTAATGCCCACACAATCTATGGACATTTAACGGCACTTGCCTGCACCACTGGCACTGGCAGTGGCTCTTGCCCCACACTTACCTCGTACTCCTGTTTCAGCGACATCGGATGATGCTCGCTGGCATGCTGGTGGCTGCGCGGCGTCGGCGGCCAAAGATTGTAATCGCTAATATCCTTGGCATGCTGCACGACACGAGGGTTAGAATGAGAACAAGAGGAAGATCAATTAGTATAAAGTAAAAAGCAGATAATTACAGAGCACAAAATCGTTAACAACAAAAATTTAATATTATTTAACTTTATTTTTCCAAAAACTTTTAAGTTTTCTTTGATTCAAGTGTTTCAACAGTTAAATTATTTTATTCAAATTGTTTTTTATTTTATTTGATTTTTTTAGATTGTATTTAGTATAAAGTGTTTATTCTGTGTAGAACTAAAATTTTTTAAGTTTATTTTTTTATAATACTTGAATCTATTTTTTAATTTGTTAGTTTTTCAACAAAAATCTTTGTGCGCGCCTTGGTCATATTTCAATAGAATCTATTCATTTAATTAAAGTCAGATTTTTTATAATAAACTCAATATTATTTTCGCAGTCCGTTTGAGGTAATTTGAGTTTTAAAATTAATAAACTTATGTAGAAAAAAGAAGTGCTAGAGATCTCACATATCTTTTGACTTGTCGCAAATGTAACAAAACAAAAATATATAGATACATATATGCAAGTATGTGGCTGCATAGCAAGGGGAGTGTCAATTGAAATAGAAAACCGCGTTACACACTATCGAAGGTGTCAAAGCGACGGCAAAAGTGCGCCGGCTTTCGCTGCAGCGAAGCTAAAACAGAACAACAAAAAAGGCAGAATGAAAAGTGTTGCATAGCGCAAGGGGAGTTGCCACAGCGTGTGAAATGCACCAGCATGTATGAGTGTGAGCGAGTGTGTGTGGGTGTGTGTGCGTGTGTGTGTATCTGCTGTAGTGTGTGTAAGCCACGTAAGTTGTAGTTTTTGTTGTTTTATTCATTTTTTTTTGTTTTGCGTCAGCAGTGTTGGAAAGCGCGCTGCGTAGTGTGTGTGCAACAACGACTAGTTAGTAGGTGGACAAACGAAAAAGTAGAAGAAATATCTACAAAAAATGCAAACACAGCTACACACACACATACCAACACACACACACACACACACACACACATACACACGCACAGCAAACGTGCGATGCTGATGAAGATGGCCCAGACCCAGAGCTGGCTCCAGCGACAGGGACATGAACGGAAGCTCTCTCTAACCAACGCGCTAGCAAGCCAGCCAACAACAACAAGAACAACAACAAGAACAACAACAACAAGTTGCTGATGAAGGCGTCGCTTGGCCCACGCCATCTTCCGTCCAGCCGCCACCGCCGTCGCCACGCAGCAGAAATGGAACAAAACGAAATTTCGAAAAAATTTCCCAAAGAAAAGTGGCAAAAAAAAAGAAGAAGAAGAAGAAGTAGAAGTAGGAAATCAAATGGAATATTGGTACAGCGCAGCAGCAGCGCGCTGCATTGCTGTCTCTCTCTAACATCCGCACGGTCGCCCTCTCACTCCCACACGCTCACTGACCAAAACATTTGGAAGAGCAACAAAAAAAAAAAGAAAAAGAAAATGGAAAAAATTTGCCAGTGGAAAAAAAATCAAAACAAAATTTTTTTTAACCCCTTCGCTGTGGCGTCGACGTCAGCGGCGGCGCCGACGCCGACGCTGCCGTCGACTGCGCTTTGACCACCGGGTGGTGCAGTTTCTATGTCCAGCACGCCGTCTAGCGAGCAAAAAGGCAACAAAAAATTAGGCGGAAAACGTGAATTTTTTCGCAATTGCCGCCCCCAACGAACGAGGCGCCCCAACCCTCGGCGCCCTCGACGCGTTGTGCACATTGTAGCAACCTTTTGGCCATTCCAGACTTCCACTTTACATTTTGGGAACATTTCTTTTTGTTAATTTTTTTGCATTTAACTTATTTGGGCTTCATCTTTTTATGCATGCTGCCGCGCTGTCTGCTCCTATTGATTTTTTTCGCACTTAGAGGCTAGCAAAGCCATGTACTCGTGTATGTCCAAATGTTTGGCCAGTCGGACAAGCCCTGCCTGAGGTTAGAATTTCGTGGCTATTGTTGTTCCCGCCGCTGCTCAAATTTGTTCAACTCCGTTGCAATTACTTTAAAAATTGAAGTTGGTAGCGGTTTTCGCGGTTTTTCAGACGCCCCCCGCCTGCCCAGTCTCGGCCGTCGCCATATCGGTTCGTATTCGCATTGTATCGGCCCTGGCGACTGGCCCCATTAGTCAGTTTTAGCCGCATGCCCCAGCCCAGCTGCGCTTCAGTCTTTCAATTTTCACTTTTTCCCCTCGCAATTTTTCCAGCTTGTTTTCCTTTTTATTTAGTTGCTTTTCGCTTTTCACTTTAGCGTCACGTTGACTTTTTTCTAATTGAAGTATATAAGTATTAATTGCAATGCTTTGTTGTGAGGCGTGCTGTGGTTTAGGGTTTCCTTTCCGTCGGGCCAGACCCGTCCGCCCATCGGCCAACGGCCAACGGCCAGCCAGCCTCAGTGACTTTTTAATTGGAATCTTAAAGTGAGCGAGCAGCGAATTTAACTAATGACTCATATTGTTCAGCAGTGAAATCCAAGATTGAATCTCATTTATTTTTGTTTTACGACACAACAAAACGTTGTCTTATACCATATACTTATACCATATACTTGAAGTACTTTTGATTTGCTTATCAATTTCTTATATAAATATTAGGCAGTGTAAAATAACGTGTTTTATATTCATATTTTTAATAACACTCGTTGTCTAACCAAATGTTCCTGGCCTAGACCTTCGATTTCTAAAGCAAGCTTTTGCATATGTAAAATATGTTTAGCAAATGAAAGAATCTGAAGTTATAATATAATTTAAGGGAGATAGCCATAAGGTCTCACTCAAATGATACTTTTTTCAAAGCAATAAAATTAACTCCAATTAAGCTGCTTACTTTTTTGTTAACTTCGAGCATTGGAATGCTAAGTTTCAGCATCCTGACACCACAACAAACATTTTTTTATGTATTCTGGATTCTTTAGTCAAGTTAAGCCCTCTTTAACTTCATTTTCTTCTGTTTAATCAAATATATATAAATAATATTTTATTTGTTAATCAATATTGAAGTACTGTAAGGCAATTCCAAGTTAATAGCTCAAGAGCTATAAGTAAAAAATATAATTTGATTGAATCGTTTCGCTTAAAACAAGCTTTTTACCAAAAATGTGAATGCACATGGACTTAGTTAACTGAGGTGTATTCTAAGCGAAGCAAACCAACTAAATTGTTGTAAGGGAATGATAAGAGGAGTTTCATAAGCTAAGCAACAATTTAAAGAATTTTGTTTTGGCATGCAGCCTCACTTTTGAAGCACAAATGATAAACTGATAAAAGTTCATATTAAGCAGCATTAATTATTTAATATAATATAATATTAAATACATGTAGTTTTTGCTCTCCATATAAATTCCAGTTAAAGCTGAGGTATTCCTCGAGAGAATCTACTTTCAAATAAACTCTTCTGATTGCGGTGATTTCCCAGCTCTCTTTCTATTTGAAGCTACGCGTTAATTAGTCAGGAGTTGAGCAAAAAACCGGGTCGAAACCAATTTCAAGTTGGACTATTGCTCAGCCGAACTTCGAGTAAAGAAAATTAAGTGCAATTTGCTTTCGGAATTAATTAGTAAACTTTGCATAGCGCGCTCCCCACTTCCCGCGAGCGCGTGACTCGCTCTTGCTCCACAACTAATTTTACTAATGCAAGTGACAACAGCAGGCGCTTGCTGATTGTTGACTGCGAGCTGCGAGCGTGCTGATTGTGGAACTTTAAAAAATTAATTAACTGCGGATATCCTTTAAAAATCGTTCGACAGGCGCCTAAATTGCTTTCGCAAGGGCAAATCACTCGTTAGCGAACATGGGGAGGGCGCTCAACCTTTTCCAGACACTCTTTCCCACCCGCCGTTGTCCTTGGAGACAATCAATCTCCATTCAAAACAATCATTTCAGCGCTCGAAAAAGTGAAAAGCGAGCCGTTGCAAAGAAGAGCGATTCAGAGTGGAAAACGAAATGAAAAGAAAATCAAACTAAGCAAAAAATCAAATCTAGACAAAAAGAAAAAGAAAAAAATAAAAACAAAAACAAAGTTCAACGTGGTGCGCAAAGAAAAACTTGTTTACATCTTTAAAAAAAGGGAATAAAATGAAAATGCGCGAAAAATGCAACAACAAAAAGAAAAGAGAATACAAAAAACTCCAAGAATTTTTTGATGCGTGGCGCGCGAGAGCAAAACGCAGTCAAGAGCAAGGATATTCGCGAAAGAAGCAGGAGCAGAAAAGGTACGAAAAATAAAAAATATAAATGTGCGTTGCGGGGAAAAAAGGACAAAAAAATCGGGAGAACGCTGCTCAAAGGACACACTCTTTTTTATTTTAGCGACGCGTCCGCTTGTGCCGAGGCAGAGGAGAAGGCAGCTGGACTTAGACTGGAATCGTCATGGGAAGGGGATTAAAATAAGGAGGGGGAGCGAGGCAAGGGCTCGGGTGTGAAGCTGGGGCAAGGCTCGCGTCTCGCTTCCGTTCATGTGGCAACAGACAGAGACGGTGTGGGATTTGGTCAGTTGTCGACTGAAGTTCGAGTCGAGTGAAAGTGCAGCAGTGTTGGGCAGCAGCTGCCCAGGCAGCTCTGGGCAGGAGTTGGATTGCTCTGAGGGCACCGCAGGAACGAGCTGTCCTGAAGCTGGCTCGCTGGTCAATGTCCTTGCACTTGTAGCAGACCTTTGACCAAGCTTTAAAATATTGAGCAGAGTAAATTAGTATGAATCAAAGAAAGACGAAAGAGAAGACTGAATATATAGCAAGCATATATATTAATACCTATCGGTTATATATGTTCGATATGATATTTTAAGGAAAGCTCTTATTTAAGACCTTGCTACTGAGTTCCCTGAACAGTAGCAACTCCAAATGAGCTCTTAAGGGAGAGGTCATCATAATAAAATACTGCCAAAACAGGAGTATTTTACAAATACTAATACTAATACAAACTATGTATATATATATATAGGCTCTCTAGCAGATTAATCTTGATTACATTATAATAACTGAAAAAATAAAGAGTAACTCATCCAACTCTGAATACTTTTACAATAATCTATAATTGTATATCTGCCAAAGATATATATCACACATATTCCAGTTAAATCTTTTCACATAACCAATTCTGCCTGGGGAATATCGCACACATGTATTACACTAGCCATCTAGCCAATTTACTAGTTACCCAATTGAAGTCACTCTTCACTCCTTTGCATCCTTACTTGGGGCTCTCTCTTGACGAAGCGCTCATTTAATTCACTTAGAGCGACAACTTTTAGTCGCTTATTAATTATGAAGCGCTCGTTTCTTTTTGGCTAGCTCTGGCGGGTTCTACCTACTTCTTTTGCCTCCACCACGCCCCTTTGGACGCCAATGTAGTCCAACGCCTTCACAGAGACTCCGGCAGCTGCCAACTGCAGAAAACTTTGCACGAAGTTCGCAAAAATTCGGAGGAAGGTAAAAAAACCGAAAAAAGTTCCGAATTTTTGTTCTGTTTTTATATTCGTTCAAGAGTTGAAATGGGTATATCTGGCTAGACACTTTTAAGGAAGCTCATAAGCTGTCATAATTTTTTGACAAATCGCAATAAATCGAAGCTCACGACTGAGCAAAAATATCTTCAAGACCTATTCTTCAGATTGGCTTGAACTCCGACTACAGGTGTTGCAGTTGTGGAACAATTATACTGTCTTTATAAATATAACTGGATTTGAATAATTCTACCTTAGTTTTTTGAATGTTTTTGTGACTGGGGACCTATAGCTTTGGGTAAACTTCTATACATACTGAGTGCTTTCAGGTACACCAATGGTCATATTTTTATATATATTGTATACATATTTCATACGTTTCTTTTTAACAATGAGCGAGTATCAAGGAGTTGATTAATTGTAACTACATTTTTGTTCTTTGCTGCTGCTGTCAGATAGTGTTCGAGCTTCACGCGCCCTAAAGGCGAGCTACGCTGGGGCGTTGGATACTCACATCGACATTGCCGTTCCACATGTAGTGCATGCCGACCGCAGTGCTGGGATCGTGATGCGTCTGTCCGGTCATGTGCTCGGCCATCACTGCACTCATCCAATGGACCAGACCCTGCGTGGGGTTCTGGCCCTGGACGCCACCGATCGGCATGTTGACAGCGGCGGCAGCGGCTGCGGCGGCGGCCACAGCGGCAGCTGTTGCGTTGTTGCTGTTGTTGCTATTGCTGTTGTTGTTGTCGTGGGTTTTGCAGGTGGCGGCAGCCGTTGATGACTGCGCGCTGCCTGTTTCCGGTGGCGACTTTACGGAATTGGCGTAGTTTGCACGGGGCTGGGTCTGCGTTGCGGGTGGATTCAAATTAATTGCGGAACCGGCCTGGCTGGCGTCCACGGGCGGCGTTGGCGGCGTCGCTGGCGAGAGTCCTTGCCCAGCTCCTGCAGCGTTCGCTGGGTGTGAACTGTGCTGATTGTTGTTGTGGCTGTTGACGACTTCGTTGCCCGTTGTCCAGGCGTATCCGTTGTTGTTGTTGTTGTTGTTATTATTATTTTGGGGTTTCTGCAAGGGAGAACAAATTGCGATGTTTTGTTGCAGGTTGAAAAGGGTTTTTCGTATTTTGCTTGCTGCTGCCCGAGCATTGAGCATGAAATATTAAATGATTTTTTGATGATTTTTCATGTTGTTGTTGCCAGAAAGAAGAAGCCAGAGTTTCGTAATATTTTTTGTATATTTTTTTGGGCAACCCATAATTAGCGTTAGCAAACAAACCGAATTTGATATTTTTCTTAGGTTTCTTTTGTGTTTGAGGCAAAGGTTGAATACAATTTGGAGACGGGTCGTCGACGGAAATACTTTAATTGGATTTTAAAGCTAATTATGACAGTTCGAATGGATTGTGTGGGTAAGTTGAGGAGCCAGAAAAGGGACTTACGTTTGCCTTCAACGTATGCGTGCTTAAAGAAAGAGCCTTAGTTAAGCTCAACTGAAACAGAGTCTGATATAAAAACATATTTTGAAACCCTCTTTTACAAAAAATACACAAATAAATACATATTGTAGACACAATAGAATCCATTTGTTATATAAAGTTATATAATATTAGGATTGCCAGAAATTATAAAAAAAAAGAAAATAAAACAATATTTTTATTTTTGCATTTTTTGTTCGTGTTTTATTATTAACAAACAAAAATAAAATAAAATGACTGAGGCTTAAAATACAATTAGCTTTTAGTTTTAGCCATTGAAACCTAAGCAAAAGTAATCAAGTTTCATATTAAAGATCAAATTTTTCATACGCTTATATAAACATGTCTTTATTTATTTCTCATGCAACTGACTTTAGTTATCTGTATATAAAATCCATTATCTGATTAAAGAACTGTCAACTTTCGTATACTAACATGCTCGACTAGCTCCGCAGTGCGAACTTTGCTTTGGATCTGCTCCTTTTGCTTGAGTTCAGTCACATCCTGCGGCTTTTGCTGGCTGCGCTTCGCCGACTCTGCGGCGGCCACGCACACGGCGGAGAACAACAAATTGCTGGACAAGTGGGCTGGTGGGGGAGTGGCTGCAACCGCTGGTTTGGTGGGCGGCGTGGGCGAGGGCGTCTGAGGGAACCAGCGGTTAGGTTCGCATTGCTGCTGTTGTTGTTGTTGTTGCTGAAGCACAGCACTGGCAAAGAGACTCGTGTAGAACTCGGCGGGCATGAGGAAGGACGCGGGCGTAGGCGTACCAGCTCGAAGCACGTCCATGTAGCTGCCCAAGTCCTGGGTGCGACGACGTCGCAGCTGATCCTTGAGCATTCTGGCGCTCAAATGTAGGCAATATTATTCTGCACACTTTCACTTTCGTTCCGACGACGACGACGAGGGGCTCTTGCCCAACAATTTGTCTAACTCGTGCGGTTCGATTTACACATGCAAACAAAATTGCGAACAAGCCGCAGGCGGGTAACAAAAACAACAAGTGGCATGAAAAAAACAAAAATAAAAATAAAATAAAACAAACAAAAACTTTTTGAAGGCGCCGAGCTGTTTCGTTTTTTCTTTTGCTAAACTTTTATTTGATGGCCGGGAAAAAGTTTTGAAAACATTTGCGATGTTTTATTTGTAGCTGTCGCGTTTTTCCCCCTCAAAGTCCACTTTGTATTTTTAGATGCAGTTTTTTGTTTTGAAGTCCAAATGAAAATATAAACAAAACCAAAAACAAAAACAGAAACAGTAATAAAAATCTCGAATGACCTTGACAAACGCTGGCAGCGCGCAAAAATATTTCTATTTTTATTTAGCAAGTTTTTCTATTTTATTTCCCTTCCACGCTTTTTGCATCTTTGTTTAGTTTGCAGCTTGTTGCGGACTTTGTGTTTGATTTATTTGCCGCTTTGCTTGATTTGTTGCTGTTGACTTTGCATTTTGTGGCGCGCTGCTTGTTGAGCTTTATTCTATTTTATTGCGATCTCCATCGGATTGTCGCTATTTGAGTTGAATGTATTTTAGATTAGTTAGTTGGCTATTTATTTGAAGAGCCAGTGACGCATTGCCAAATGGCAAAGGGCTCTACAATTTTATTGACTAAATAAATGTAAACAGAGCTTAAACTGAGAGATAAACAAGGAGTTGAAATTTACAGATGAATTAAATATACACAAATATATACTATACACAACTTGTTTGTATTTAAATTAACTTTTTATTTGTAATTGTCCAATATTTATTAACATAAATGTAAATATAAAAATGGAGTGAAACAGAATCAAAATTTACTAAAAACTAAATAAGAATTTTAACTTGTAAAGTTTTTTAATAAATAATTATATGCATAACAAAAATGCCACAAAAAAAAATTATAAAATTAATGATCATCTAAATTAATTTTCTTAATTTAGCTCTTATAGTACTCATAAAAATAAATTTTAATGGATATATTCACAAATCATATAAAAATTAAAAAAGAAAAGTGTTTTTAAAAACCTCTTGGTACTTCAGACCAAAATCTGTCTGAAGTAATAACAATATAAATAAATAAATATATATGAATATAAATATAAATAAATTATAATATTAATACTAACAATAATAAATGTTTCATATTTAATTCTCAATTTTTGTGTGCCTTAACAATATTTGTTTTGCACTATTTAAATTTATTTTTCATATAAACATACTCAAATTTATATTATTATTTTGGTGCGTGTTAAATGCACAATATAGAAATATATTTTTTGTTATTATTACATTTTAATTATAAATTTATTTTCTTTTTAATTCTTTATATATATATTTTTTTTAGTTTTCACTATATAAATTTATTTTCTGGTAATTTTTTAATTTTATTTTTTTCTTTATATACTTTTTTTATATTTATTTTATTTCTTCTGCACTTTGTGCTTGTTAGGAACTTCACGTTGCAATTTTTTCACTTTTATTTTTAAATTTTGCACTTTCTTTAGGAACTTTTTTTCTGCTAATGTTGAGCATGCTAAGCCAAAAAAAAAAAAAACACTCGTTTAACAGACGTTTTGATTTATTTCTTGCTGCATTACGTATACGCCACCGCAGGGGCCACTTGTATGGATACGAAACTGACATATAATATACATAAATATGTTATATATATCTGTGATATATATCAGATGTCGGATCTCAGATAAATCAATCGCGCGGGCTTTGTTTCACGCTGGGCTGCAAATTGAGGCGTTAGTTGTATGCATATTACACATACGCCGCGTTGCAGCTGCTGCTAAGCGCAGTCAATACTATCTGTTTGTGTGTGTGTGTGTATGCGTGTGTGTGTTCATGGCACGTGTGTGTATGCGTCTGTGTCGAGTCCTTGTCTCAGTCCCGTCCGTCTCTGTCGTGCAGTCAGCGAGCGTGGGATAGCTTGCAACAACTGAACAACAGAAACTCAAAGTGCAGCAGCTGAAGCTGAAGCCGCAAAAGAAATTGCGAGCGCGCGCGAAGCAGTCAAATATGTATACAAAGAAATACACACATACACACACACACACACATGGCTTATGTGTTTGTGTGTAAAAACAGTTTTGTATGTTGTGAATGTATTTTTTTTCTTTTTGCTGCTTCTGCTGCTTCGCCTTGCTTTGCTCTGCTGCCTGCTTCTGCCAGAGATGTTGTTGTTATTTTTTATTTTTATTTTTTGTTGCTCTCTTTTGCTTCATTTTTATATTTTTTCTTTCTTATTTTATAATTTTTGCTCCTTGCTCCTTCTTTTTATGCACGCTGCCGTTATAAAGACATACATTTGCAGCGCACTGCAGCATTTTCTTGTAAGAAAACGTACAAGAAAAAAATATATAGCTGAATTTGCGCGATGTCCTGCAGGCAGACGCAAGCGGAGCAGCGAACGGGTCGGAGTGGGTGGCAAGAGGGGGGAGGGGGCAGTCCTATTCTAGCAGTAAGCTGTGCATTTGGAGCAAGGTTTGGGCTACAGCACGGCAGATTGATTTTCTTTTATACGGTTTGCTCATGTTTGTGATTTTTATTATGTTTTTCTTGCTGCTACCATTTCGCTTTATGGGCGCGTGTGCGTGTGCTCACATGTATGTATATGTGTGTGTGCGTGTGAGTTAAAAAGTTTGTAAGTACTATTGCAGCTGAAGACGAGCTGGTGTTAAGCGTTCAGTATACGCTATGCAAGGGAGCTCTGGACAAATTCAAGTGCCAAAAGGGCAAAAGTTAAACTTTGTTTGATGCCGGACAGAGTTAGAGGAAAAGCTTTAAGCGAAAGCATTAACAGGATTTGTAGTCCATGACAGACTAAATCATTATATATTGATTGGCCTACGTAATATACGCTATATATTGTGAGTAGTTGATAAACCTACTGCCCGTTCATTCCACGTCTAAATCGCCTTAATCCCACATAATTTATCCCACAATTGTGTGCAAATTGTCTACGCGGCGCTATTTAATGCATCGCCATATTTATCTTGGCCAAAATATGCGCACAAATTAAAGCGACAGCAGAAATAAAACTCAAATAAATGAACAAAGCCCAATTATATATATGCTGCTTTCAGTTATATTCCTATAATATTTAAAGAAAACTTTTAATTTTCAAATACAGATCTGTTATTGCACCGTTACACAACACTGTATACATATCTCTAATATTGTTTCACACAATGAAGTCAGCAGTTGAGGAATGTTCACAGTTTGCATGATTGAAAGACATCCCTTATGTTGGTTCTCATTTCCGTATTGCACAACACTGATAACAATACTTCAAATGCAGCTTTACAAACCAGTGTACCACAGAAGAATATATCAGTTTTCCGTAGACGAAAACTTTGTCAGAAGCTTCAGAGTTATTTCTATTTCAATAATGGCAGCTCAAAGATTATATTTGCTTTCAGCATTGTACATCACTGTTGAAAAGTAGTTTCTTGCATATATTACAAAACTTCTGACAAATTTAAAGGAAAACACTGAAACTTTTGTCCTTACAAACTTTGCAACACTGTAATAAGCTTTCAGCACAAAGAGTGTTGATCATTTCGATCACTTCAGAAATGAAATCGTTTCAAGTGTTTCACCCAAGCTATAGATATGCTGCAGCTGAAGTTAGAGCTAGGGGATGTCACTGCACCCCTGGCAGGTGGAGCAAAGACTTTATTTCCCACGATACGTGAGTGGCAGCAAGTCGAGTGGCTGTTGAGCAGCACTTGTAGCTGTTGATAATGCTTATAATTGGGCTATACGTATGTCTGTGTTGTTTGATTTGTTGGTGTGTTGTGGACTGTTTGCTGTCACGCGGCGCCACCTAGCGTAGGTTTGAAGAAAGAAACACGCGACGCGGACGCGCACGTCGCGCCGTCGACCAATAGATTTGGCCAAACGCAAGCGAACTGAAGACAACGACAGTTGCAGCGCGCCAAAGGCCACGGACACATGCAACAATCGTGAGCGTCGCAGTCTACGTCGACTGCGCCGGAAGCAGCAGCAGGACGACTTATGGCAGGCAGCAGCAATAGCCGCTGCCGCTGCCGTTGCCGTTGCCGTAACCGTAGCAGCAGCAGCTATGTGTGTTGTAAGTAGCAGCAGCAAAAATTGCGCGCGCGAAGAGGAAACTCAAGAAATAGCAGCAGCAGCAGCAGCGGCAGCAACTAGGTCCTGGGCCAGGACACACACCCAGCAGGAGCATAAAAAAACTCAAGTGAAATTGTATTCTTTTTTTTCGCCTTCACATGAAGCAAAAAAAGCTGCGACTGAAAGAAAATACATTGCAAAAGGAGCAAAAAACGAAATAATAACAAAAAGTTGTAAAAGAAAAGCGAAAACCGTGTGATGTCCTGGCGCACACTCACACAAACACACATACACTCACAATGGCAGCGCGGCGACGACACATCGAAGAAAGGATAAAAACATTCAACATTCAGGCAAGCAGCGTCGCCGGCGTTGGCATCGACGGCGACGTCAACGCCAGACGTCAGCGCTTGGCCGTTAACATTTCATGAGCATCAATTCCTTCGCCTTCATTTTGTTTATTATACACATATATATATATATATATATATATATATATATATATATATATATATATATATATATATATATATATATATATATATATATATATATATATATATATATATGAATATGAATATATATATATACTCGTTGAGTGCTGGCTCCTGCACTTCTAGAGCGTTGTTATTTTCTGTTTTGTTTTGGCTTCGCTGTGTGATTGTCCTAATCTCATCACATAGTTCTATGCGTTCGGTTATTATCCCCAATAATTGCTCAATAAAGCTACATTGTTTTCTGTTATCCTTGCACAAGTCTCTCCAGTGCCCAGCCCCACGCCCGCCCATTCCTTTTTTTTAAGCGCCTTAAAAACAACTTAACAAACGGAACAAGAAAACTTTTTGCTTGCAACTGCAGCACGCTGGCAGCGCTGCAGGCGCCGACGTCAATGCAGCGCGCGCTGAGAAAACGAAAAGCGAAAATAAAAATAAAAATAAGAGAAAACAAGTATCCTGTAACAGGAGCTGAAGCATATGTTTTTATATGCGTTGCTTCTTTATGTGCTAGGATTTCGCTGCCAGCGAGAATATTTCCTACACAAATACATAGACACACACACACACATGCACAAGCTATATGGCCTTGTGCATTCGCTGATGACAGCAAAGGATGTGCTGCTGCAGCGAGATCTGAACGTGGTCTTTAAGACGCGCAGCATCGTTGCAGGATAATTGAAATAAAAGGACGAGCAATATGCAGTCCAGCAACAATAAATGCTGCAAATAACAATTGTCTCTATGAGCTTCATAAGCTCTTGATATATATCTCAATAGCAAGGAACTCAGGCAACTGGATTAGCAGGCTAGAAAAATACAAAGAGATTGAAAAATGTTTGAGCGAAACAAGGAAGGTGAATAGTAATAGAAATTTACAACGATAACTTTAATAATATTAATTATATTATACATAATATTATTTTAAAGTTATTTTTTAAAATTTAAAACAAATATTTTTATAATGTGAATATAGCTTGTTTAAAATCTATTTCTCTTCCTTTTTGATTGCTATCAAATAATAACTCCTCTCCTTTCTCTTATGTATCGTTTCGTCACTGGCAAAACTCATGTCTCATGTCTACTCAAGCTACACTCCACTTCTCGTAAATCTTGACCTGCCCCTCTGTGACTTGCAGCGGTCAACGGCAGAGCCTCAACAAAGCTCCACAAGTTGTTTGCCGTTTTGCCATAAAGGACATTTGTGAGTGGCCACCTGTTGCTGTGGCTACCACCGCTATCCTTTGCGAGCAGCTCGAGTGCAAGTTAATTCAATTGCGGAGCTTTTCGCTGAAAGCTTTCGGGCGCAGCACTTTCGCTGCCTAATTATGGCATATCCTGTGCGCGAACCAGCACACCGCAAAAAATGTCCTGCGCCCATAAAAAGCCTGCGCAAGCTTCGAGGCTTTGCGCTCAAGAGAGCAAAACCCCGCTCGAAACATTTCCCATGCTCTTCAAACAAAGCAAAGAGCGAGCAGTTGCTGTCTCGCTCGCTCGCGCTCTTGGTGTGCGGGTGTGTGTGTGTGTGTGTGTCTTTGGGGGCGTGTTTGTTGTCATGTTTTTTACTCGCTGGCGTTTTTTGCTTCTCCCCTTTTCGTGGCTCACCCATTTTTTGTGGCTTTTAAGTGTTATTGGATGATTTGATGGAAATTGATTTGGTTCACGCCCCTTTTGGTGGCATGTGGCAAGTGGCAAACTCACCCGAAACTGGTGCTCCACGGGACAGTCGAGGCTCAGGGCATAGTCCTCGACAAGCGCTGAATGCCCAGTTGTCTGCTCTCCGAAAACCTGCTCGATTTTGATCGCCGGGCTCGGCGCGGCTCTGGTTGCTGTTGCAGCTGTGGCAACGGGATTCGCGGCAGCTGCAGCAGCGGCAGCAGCGGCGGCCGCAGCGAAGGTGCCCTCGACAATTATTGGCGCCGGCTCGGCTGCTGCACTCTGGCCAAGTCCAACTCCAACACCAAGTCCAAGTCCAAGACCAAGTCCGAGTCCATGGTTGCTGCTGCTGCTGCTGCTGCTGTGACAGGGCGTTGAGGGCGCTGGGGGGCAGGGCGTGGCCGCATGACCCTCGTGATAGGGCGTCACAACGAACGAGGGATACGATCGGAACTGATGGTAGTCGGTGTGTGGATGATGCGCCAGCTGTGGTCCTTTGTACCAGGTACCATGCATAATCATTTAGCTGATCAACTGCGGCGTTGCTCAACACTATCTTTCGCACTTTACGCACTACTTTCGACTCAAAATTTTAACTTTCGTTGTTGAATATTTTTTAGTAATTTCTCTTTTCACTTTTTAAACACTTTTCAATTCATTTCATAACTTTTTTCTTGGTTTTTTCTTCTGGTTTATATATAATCTATCATCGGATCTATTATTGTTAAACGGAACTATGATTATTTTTTAAGATATTCTGAAGTCAAATCTGATTCTATTTATTTTAGATCTTTTACTCAACTAGTTTCCTAACACATGCGGTTTTTAATACACCAAAAAGTTTAGGTATTCAGTTTGTAAACATACTGAAAATACTCTAAGCAAGCTGCCTGAATTTATGAATAACTCGCAATATTTGTTCTTTCTGACCTGATCAAACTTCAGTTTTCAGGCAACTTCCCTTTCAGAAATATTTCGAAACAATTGAAGATCTGATGAAACTAATTGCATTATAATAAGTTTATCTATAATATGGCAAAAATAAATAAAGTAAATAAAAAATCAAAGAAGTTTTTTAATCTTTTCGTAATATATATGTATGTTTAAAGTCTTTAGATAAGAAAACTATATATTAGGTAAAATTTTTTTATCTCAATAAGAATTGTTAATTTTAGAATTAATAAAAAAGAAAATAAATTAAAGAAAAGTCTCCAAATGCGATAAGTATTTTTTGATTTTAAGACTCGGAGTGCAGTCTAATCCACATTTAAAGCTAATCACATTCTACAGTTTAGTGTTTGGTCCCTAGTAGAAGCTACTTTTCCATATCCAGATACTCTAACTCCCTCAAAGCCACTCGATACGATTAAGTTGGCATTTTCGCCATTTACTAGGGACTTTCACTTTTGAGCAAATGCTTGGCAATTACCAGAATCGAAGAGTTGCACCTTTATTATTCTGAGTGTAATCAAAATGGCGTCACAATATTCATTCACAATATTCATTCACAAAGCGCCCTTTTTAGGCTTTGCTGCTGTTGTGTTTAACAATATGTTGCACTTGTTTGTTGTCGATGTTGTTGCTGCTGCTGTTGTTGTTGTTATTGTTGCACTTTTTTAACGCGCTTGTTAATTGTGAATGCAGAGCAAAGGGCCAGCTGCAACTGCTGCGGTATGACGAAAATGCGTTGCAGTTGGCGACTGCAACAGAATTCTTGACGTAACGCGCGCTCGCACACAAAAAACGCACTCGGACTCGCACTCGCACTGGCTTGGCACTCGAGCCTGGCTAAAAATTGTCCACTGAGATGCTGGTCACTGTCTGCTGCTACTGTCCACAGGGCTGGGCTGCTGGCCACTGGCTGCTACAGTGGCTACTCGATAGTCTGTTGCCCGCAAAAAACTATGCTGCCAGCTCGCAAGAATTCCGAACTCGAATGCTGGCTGAGCCGACGAAAAAAACATTCAAATGCCTTCGCCGCCAAATCGCAGCCACTGCGACGACGACGACGACGACGTCGACAGCAGCACATACAAATACAGGCAAAGACCTGCTCAGACGTGCGCTCTTGCTGTGGCTGTGGCTGTGGCTGTGGCTGCTGTGCGCTCTCGCTCTGACGTAGCAGCTTTTCGTATGTGGAAGCGGGACGAGGTGGGGGCCAGTGCGACGCATGCGCAGCTTTTTGCTTCTTTTTGGCGCGCGCAAGCAAAGCAAACACAGGCGCTCTCTCTCTCTCTCTCGCTCTCTCTCCTTCTCTGTCTCGCCAGCTTGCTCTCTGCAACTGCAGCGCTCTCTGTGCTGCTGCTGTGTGAAAAAGTTTGTTTGTGGTTTTTGCTTCGCTGCGCTCTTGAGCAGCTTTGATTTGGTTGTCGCTCTTTGAGCGTGTGATGCACACCAAGTGTGGGCGTCGTCCAGCTAAAATGGAAAGTACCAGTTCTAGTCGCAGCTATAAGTAACGGCTTAAGTAGGCGTGTCTGTTAATTATTATTCATGTTGATTTTCAAAATTATAAGTGCCTATTTAGAAATTTTTTCCGACAATCCATAACTCAAATTTTTTAGTTCACCTTAATATAGTTAAATATGTCCGATGAGCGTGATGAGCAACCACAAAGCGACGATCCTCCACCCCCAGCCAACGCCGAGGCTCAGCCGTCACCCAACGATGAGGCTCAGCCGTCACCCAACGAAGAGGCTCAGCCGTCACCCAATGACGAGGTCCAGCAGCCAGTCGCACCGAGCACGCCAATACACGATAGGTCAAACAAGCCAGCTTCTTCAGGCAACGAACCTTCACGGAATCAACCAGGCAATCGAGCCCCACCCGGCGACGACGGCCAAGATGAAGCACCCAGTAATTTAGCATCTCACATGCAGTTCCTTCGCGCCTTCGTCATATTCTTCATCGGCTGTGCCATGGCCTACGAGCTGGCCGGAATCAAACCATGGCATTGCCTCGAGAGTATTAATTAACGAACCGCCTCTGGGTGAAACAGATTCATTTTTTTTCGAAAACTTATTTATTGCCATTTAGGTCGTTATAACCAAAGACATTACGTCATGCAGATAGTAAACAGAATGCCTACAGCCCAATTCATCTGATATTTTATTTGTTAAGTACAGGCATATCTGATAGATGATAAAAAGTTCTCTTAAATTATTTATTTATCTGATTCTCGGCTACATTTCAGTAATAAAAAAAGTCTGAAATATTAAAAAATAGCTTAAGACGTATCATTAATATCATTAAAAAGTGATTAATTATAGTAGTCATATTCCAATTTTACCTATTTTATACTCTGAACCCATTTAAATAATACTTTTGCGAATATGTATGCATCAGGCAGAAGAAGAGATGGCAGACAGCATAGACTGTATATATCCTTGATAAACACAAGCTGAGTCACACTATAGATAATCGATAACTAATCGATTGTCGAACTCCATTTATCGAACTCACAACTTCTGCATTTAGATTCATCTGCATTTCATACAATTTAGACTTTAGTTTAATTTTGCATAGTAAATTTTACTAAACTTTTAGAAATTTAAGTTAAAAATATAGTCAATAAATGAAAGAGTTTTTTTTTTTCATTTTTACTAAACAATCTCGTATTCAAATATAATATGAAGATCACATAAGAATATTTTTGTATGGATTCCAAACATCTATTATTTATTATTATATGCATATTTTTACTCTTTTCTCCATTTTAAATCAATTCAGTCTTCTCATATATTCTTATATTTTTTGAGAGTCCTCCTAGTGCATAATGGACGAAAGAGACTAATATAATAAACAAGTAAGAAAACTCTAGTCGAGACCGCTCGACTAGGGTATACCCTGAACCCTGCGAAGAACCGCTATTCTGTTCACAAAACACTAAATGAAAAATTTGAACTGACTAGCAAGAAAGATGAATTAGATAGAATTATATAGCTTAATCAAGATTTTCGTTTTTAATCGATAACAATAAAACGAAAACAGTTATCGAATTTCTAAAACAAACTCGATCTTTTCGTGCTATACAGGAACCTACATAAAAATTTCAAGTCTCTAGCTCTCATAGGTTCTGAGACGCGTTCATCCATACGGACAGACGGACGGGCAGACGGACATGGCTATATCAACTCGGCTTGTCATCCTGATCAAGAATATATATACTTACTCTGACACGCATCCTTCTGCCTGTTACATACATACACATTTCAACAAAAACATTATACCCTGAATGGGTATAAAAATAAAAAACTAAATAAATAATTATATAAATAATACTTATCTATTTACATAGATATAACTCACAATCTGAGCTTATCGCAATTAAAAACTCAGATCGAAGAAGTGTTGCACCACGCCACAGTGAAGCCCCTCCATTTTCAGGGCCAACAGTGGGCGTAGTACAGTAAAAAAGTAGAAAAAAAAACAAGAAAAAGGCAGAAAAGCATCCGCCGGTTGGACGCACATTAGCCCATTGACCAACTTTTGCGGATCGAGCAACAATAATGAGTTTTTAATACATGTAATATTCAAATTAAAATGTTGTTTTTTTTTTGTTTGTCTGCAAGAGCCGTTAGCAAAAACGAAAATCAAATACATAACCGTATAAATGCGCTTTTTTAGCTCCGCTCATTTTTTTCTCACACGCGGCCAATAATCGCACGTATTCATTTCAAGTGCACATAAAAACACTCAAACGAAAGCTCAAGAGCGAGCGGCGCAAAAAGCGCAGAGGCCGCTCTCTTAAGCAGAAAAAACGCCGACTGAGCGAGACAACAGGCGGCAGCAGCGGCGCAGCCAGCGCTGTGGAGCGAGCAGTGCAGCGCGCGCCAGAGGCGGCGGAATTTTTATTGGAGCACTTGACGATGCGATTTTTTTCTCGATTTGTTTTTCGTTTTCGTTGCTTTTGTTTTTGCAGTGTCTCTCCGACTGCTCGCCTTTGGATTGGCATTTTTTGTTTCCTTTTCGTGCAGCGTCTGGCAGCATTGGCAGTTTTTGCCAGCAGCTGCTCTCCTCGCTCTTTGGCTATGGCTGCCTCGCTCGTCGGCGCTGTAGCTGCTATTGTTGCTGAAGAGGATTTTTGGGCTCGGCTGACAACTGCAACAATTCCGTAGGGGAAAAGCGTCTGCATAAAATTAAAAAATTAAATGAAATGAAAATAAAGAGTCGACTGCATGGCATTATGCAATGGCAGGTTAGTTAATCAATGCAACGGCAACTGCAACTGCAACGCTGCCACCTTTGGGGAATATTATGGGTACATGGGGTCCGCTGCAAATGGAATGCGAAACGCTCGCAATGCTGTAATGTTTGCCATTTTTGCATTACTAGGAAATTGCTTTATTTAGCGCTACGATTTGCGACGGCAAACAATAATCATAATAAAGGCACAAAGTGCATTTTCACCCGATGTGCGCTGCCGGCGCTTATCGGCTAATTTGATTATTTCATTCAATCAACGGCCACAACAGCACCAACTGCGATTAGTACACCTTTTTTAGTGAATTATATCTGGCAAGCTTCAGCATTAGTTCGTGCTGAATTTCCATTTGTTTGAGCTCTATTAATGGCGGCCTTATCGCGTCAGTCATTCCCGCTGTTTGCACGGTCATCAATGCAATTTAAACCACTGCCACATAAAATAGGTGAATATATTATCTGATTCTGCTTTTATATTCTGAAATGGGCTTTTAATGGTTGTCCAGCAGGTAAAGTTATTGAATTAAAATAGTATATGCAATCATACTGAATGAAACTCGAATATCATAACTATTTAAATTCTATCAGAGATTCAAAGCGCTTGGAATGAACTAAGATTTCGATACAAGCTTAGAAAATATACATTTTATTTATATGTATTTATTTATTACTCTTTATATTTCAATATATTTAATTTTTAAAAGTAGTTTATAGTAGACGAGAATTTTTAAATCTTTATTTCTCACATTTACTGTTGTCACCATTTATAAATATACTGTTCAGTTTAAGTTTATTTAAAGATCTTTCCTATTTCCATTGGATAATAATAGTATAGAAAATATAATAGATAATCTATATATATATTATAATGTATAATGATAAATAATAAAACACTCAAATAATATTTATTTCTATAGATAGCCTAGATTTGCGTAGAATTCGATAATATATAAACTGTTCAACTGCGCAAAAAAGGAAGCTCAGTTTATAATAACTACTAAAATTTCTTTAAACATATTTTTTCAATTTAATTTTCTTTTACGTTAAAGAATCTTCATCTTTTCACAAATATTTTAAAGGAAACTCTCTTCATAATAAATGCTTGTGAGTTTATTAAATCATCAATTATTATTTTATTTATTTAGTATATAAAATTATTATTTTTATTTATTTTTTGTTTCCAGTCTTTAGCACAATTTAGTATTTAAATTAAATAAATCAAACTTATCTTTAGATAATGAAAACAAGTAGGAACTAAAGCAGAGTCGGATTCTTAGTCGGTTTTAGTTTATAATTATAATTTTAATTTTCGTTGCAGAAACAGTAAACAAAAATTAACTTGTTTTAAATGTTTTTATATTTTGTAAACTCTCACAATTGAATCATCAAAAATTCCTGAGTTAATTTAAATTATTATCTCGAAATTATCCAATAAATAATTTTGTTAATTAAACAAAATAAAAACACAAAACAAAAACCGGCAGAAACAATAAATGTTTTGACTTTAGAGAGCTGCTGCTGGAGGAAACGTGCAATTAGTAGTGGAAACCGCAGTGGGAAATCTTCGAAAATGCATTTCACATATTGCTAAACCGCAGCAGGACTCGGAAAGGCAGCCAACGGGAGCAGAAGGAACAGCTGTGCGAGCGAAACGTCAAAATGTAAAGCCGCAGCATTTGGAGTCGGAGTTGGAGCTGAAGCTGAAGCTGAAGCCGTCATGGTTGGTCATGGACGCCAAATTGGTTGACAGACAGGCTGGCAGCGCTGCCCCACCGCCATTGCCGCGCTGCGTCATAGGGCCGCGGCACCTACGGCACTGGCCGGGGGAGCGAAGGAGCAGGGGAGTGGACTTGTGCTCCGCCTTTTTTGTGTGTGGTGCGCACATGGCGAGCCGCTTTTTGCCGATTGGCTGAAACGGGTTGAAACCAGTCGACGAGCGAGACGGCAACGCGACACTCGGACCGGCGCTCAGGTGCGAGCGAGCCACAAGACAAATGGACTTGAAAAAGCAGTCAAGTTGGGGCTGTGCGAGCGAGAGAGCACAGCTTCGGCCTGTGGACAAGCAGTGCAAGCGGCAACGCGCTCACTTTAAGAGAGCGCGCAGCAACTGCGCTCTCTCGCTCTTTGAGTTAGTGTGTCGACGAAGCAGCAGACACGTGTTGTTGCTGCCGTTGCTGGCGTGCAAAATATGCGAGTTTTTGTTTGGCTATCGGTCGCGTATTTTGTTAATTTAATTAAACAAAAACGTTTTGTTTGTGTTTTTTATGGAGGACGCAAACTGCTTTTTGTGCGCGCAGAACTTGCAATTGGAATCAGCGCATTTGATTGCGCTCAACTTTGAATATGTTGAGCACTCACACACACACACATACACGTAGAGTGAGTTGGGTACATGTTGTATGTGTCATTTAATGACTTGTGCCGTTAGCTTTTAATTGAAATATCACACATTACAATTACAACTGAAATTACAATTGCAATTGCAATTGCGCTTGTCTTCGTCTCTCTTTTTGTCGCCAACTGTAAATTGACTTCGTTTTGCGTTTCTATTGGCTCACATTGCATGTCACTGATCAAGCTTTAAGCTGCCGGACACTGAGTTTATATAGAAAGGAAGCTTACTTTCAATGAATCTGAGCATAAAGCTCATATCTTAGCTTCATCTCTTCTTGCTTGGAGCAGCAGCAAGTCGTTGGGGCATTAAAACTGTCCTTGTTTCAGTGTCTGGAAGCCATTAGAAATCTTTTCTTTTATAGACGGAAAAGAATTGAATTCAGAAAGAGTACTGAGCCTTATATGCACTCCAAACAGTTTAACCTACTTTATGCAGTAATACCCGAGAATCATCATAATTTAAGCGGCACTTCATCGAGTAAACTTAAAAATATTGTAAAAAATCCAAATTTGGGTTAATTGCAACGGAAAATCAAAGTGTGTAAATGTTAAACGGAAGCCAAATTAGCTCTAATACAGAACTTGCATGTGAGTACGCGCTATAGGACCGGGAAAGTCGGGAAGGTACTCGAAAATAAAGCAAAACTTCCGCACGTGACTTCCGCAGGTAACTAACGAGTCGGCCAGGTAATTGGGCACCTCAGACCGGGCAGGTGAGGCGTAGGCGATTAAAAGGCGATTAAATCAATTGCGCCACGACAGACGCTGACAGCGATGGATGGCCAGATACAGCTTAAGAAAGAGACAGAGATAGAGATACAGACACAGATGCGGATACAGATACAGCTGGAGATGCTGCCACATCTTGGGGCATGCGTCAGCAGCTGTCAGCGGAATCGGCTTAGCTTCTATGTTAATGCGCCCCAAAAACGTTGACATTTATTGACAGTTATTTATGGTGGGCATGGTCGCTGGGATGGTGCTTTAATGGTGATGGTGGTGCTGGTGGCTCAACACCTATTTGGTGGGGCAGCTGCCACTCCAAAACGAGCCACCGAGCACCGACTATGGAAAACTCTGGTAATTGTAGCTCGTGGCCTACGCGAGGTGCCGCATTTGGCACATGTGGCACGGCACGCGCTCTTGACGCTCATTAGAACCGGGCTCCAAAGTTGGTTCCAACTCGATCCAGCTCAGTCCTTCTTATGGTAGTTCCCGACTGCCCAACTGTCCATAAATTTATTATTAATTATGACAATTTATGAGTAAAAGTGTTTGCTCTATGGCGCTGCCTTATACGAGCAATGCCCCTGGGGCACTTGAACCAGTTCCAGTTCCAGTTCCACACGCCAATCGCTGCTCAGTTTGATTTACTAATGAGTTCATTAGCATTCCTGTTCGTCTCGCATATTCAAATGCTTTGCGTTCTTTTGATCTGGTTCCCGGAACCAGTATACATCCCCCTAAGCAGACGCGTGCCAGCTCTTTAGTTGGTTCTCAATGGCCAGGCATGCCCATATAGGCTGGTGTTCGATTTGTCGCAGCATCCATAATCAGACTCTGAATGCCCAACTAGGTGCGACTGTCCTACAGTCCTCTGCATACTCAATACATGCGCATAAACTTGCTATTCTTCTTCTATGGAGAAGATATTAGAAATCCAAAATATTTATAATTATAGAGAATCGAACGAGGCAAGCTTGATAAATATAGAAAAGTGGGGATAGAATTTCTCAAGCCAAGACTCTTCTGTACGATTGGAAAACGGGAGAAGCTACAAATTATAATTATAATATGTGAAACTAGTTCTTTGACCCGAGTCAACTATATTAGCAATAGCTATAAAGTATTTCACAGTAACTTCTTAAATTTGCATCTGATCTTTAAATAGATCCATCAGATTATATTAATTAAAGTAGAGTGTTACATATTCTTAATTATTATTAGATAATATGTTTTCTTTACTATTATTTGATAAAAAGGTATTAAAATAAGTAGTAATAATAGTAGTTATTAATTGAACATTCAACTTTCATTTTGTCTTTGTCTTTTTTTGTAGTTAAGACTTTAGAAGTTCCATGTTTATATATTAGCTCATCTTCATTTCATCCCATCTTCATATGTATTCAATTCAATTCTCTGATTCCCTTTGCATATTATAGCTCATCTCTGGCGAATGTATAGCGATGTTTGGAGGGTCTCAGCTCTTTGAACTTAGAAACGGGCGGGGATGAGATCAATGGGGACATAAAAAAATCATCTTCAGATATAACTACATCATTGGAGTCCATGAACTCCTCGAAGTGGTGGTTAAAATGCAATTCGCCAGTGAAGAACCTGCTGACGAACTTCTTCAGCTCGCCCGGCTTGTGCAGATTGTCGTACTTGTGAAAGGGATACATGTGCACGAAGGAGTCTATGGCTATGAAAGGGAGATCGGCCTCTGTTTTGTTCATATGAGAGAGGGGACTCGCAAAAAGTTTTCCATCTGCAGTCAGAAAGCTCACAACTTCCCGTTCATCCATCAGTTCGGCATTTATTACTCTCTCGTAGTCCTTTATAGATGTTGTATCTTGAGGGTCATGGAAGAGGATAACAAAGGGTTTGCCCTCCTCCGTGATTTCCTCGGCATTCTCGAATGTTAGCCTACGCACAATGGGCATGCACTTCATGTTGAACCAGTTCGATAGCTCTTCGTGGTTGGAAATGTTGCCGCTGAACTGGCTAAGCGACTCCGTATGATCCATATGCTGTCGGAATGTCAACGAACTCGGTGTATGGGCCTTATTGAAACTCACATGGAACTCACAATGTTCCTTCATATTGTTCGCTGCCTTGCGATAGGCCTCATACTCGACATGGGATCTGTCTTCGTAGTACCCAATCACCAAATACTTATGGCTACTTTTAGGCTTAAGATCATCCAGGGAGACAAACTCGTGGATAGGATCCTGCAGCTCCGAAATCGCAAAAGCCATAATAGCCTCCAGTGAGCGTTGTCCTCGATATTCACTTAGCCTGACATGCTGGAAGTTCACGATCTTTATGGTTGGATACTTGCCAATATCGTATATACTCTCCATTTCAGGCTCCTCAATGCAATCGACCTTGCCCAGCGCCAACTTCCCCGAGCCAAATCTTTCGTGCAGTAGATCTGCGGCCGCATCGTAGATGGGCATTAGTTGGGAGCTGTACTGGCAGTTATCCGAGTAGAAGAGCAGCAGAACGAGTTCATTCGAGTCAACCAGTTCACTCACATTATGCTTGCCCACTTGATGGGACTCTCCAGTTGTTGGATTAAGAAGGTGAGTGAGGGTCATAGCCAGACTCAAAAAACTGTTTAATTTCTTATGCATTTTCAACGAAACTTTTCCAAAGTATAATGATTTTTAGCATTTGCGAATAAGTCAACTCATTCATCTCGAGTGTTCATTAGTTGCGGCTATAAACTAGTTCGTTCCGCAGGCGCGTCTAAAATGTTTCCGTTACGCTTCGAGCCAAACATGTTGCTTATCGCAGATTTCGCACTGTTCTTTTCCAGTTGAAGAATCGATCGTATTGATTAGTGGCAAATAGAATCAGGTAGTGATTGAACTACTCGAGAATTATAAGCAAAACAAGTTTGAACAGGTGTTTATGTTGGTTTACTTAGCATAATTTGTGTATTGGAATTAGTGTTTTAAGGTCAGGCGATAAGTATTAGCGGATAGTTCACTTCACAAATATAAGGTGAAGTATATATATTTAAATTTCCAACAGCTCTTTATAAATGAATACGGTTCGAATACAATAGGAAGCTATAAGAATCGCATCTAATGAAATAATTGTATCTAGCTATTTACAAGCACTTAATGCCAATACTATTCCAATAACAATTTCTAAATGCAACAATTAAAATATGCCATAATTACGACTTGTACTTACTGCTGGACGCTTGCTGTCCCCCTGAACAGGGCTGAGATGGTAGCAATGGAGCTAGGCGCAGAACCAGAGACAGAACCAGTTCCCGGCACAAGTTGCAATGTTAATGACATAATCTTAAAAAGCATTTCATGAATAGCCATTATCAGCTAGAGAGAGAGAGAGAGAGAGAGAGAGAGAGAGAGAGAGAGAGAGAGAGAGAGAGAGAGAGAGAGAGAGAGAGAGAGAGAGAGAGACTGAAAATAAACAAAGAGAGACAGAAAAAGAGAGATAGAGCGAGAGGAAGATTGAAAGAGAGAGCTAGAGACATCGGGTTGACATAAATATTTTTGATTTGAAATTCAAAGTAAAGAACACGAGTTTCAGAGCCGTCTGGAGCTGATGTTCATTAAGACCATGTTTCATATCATTTATTCATTCATTCAGTTCGGAAACTTCTGGACTAGAAGAAACGAGTGTAAAAGAATAAAACAGACTCTATAAATAGGAGAAGATGTAAAACTATTTGAAGCGAATGTTTTGTAAAACAATCGCTTCTTGCACTTTTTCTGCTCAAGCTCGGCACTGGGATATCTAATCAGCTTGTAAAATCAGAGACACGCCTCTGGCTCGGTCTCGCAGTGCCAAAAACTATATTTCCAATTACGAAACTCAGATGGTTGGGGCACACGAATACACCTCCGATATCCTGGAGCTGGCAGAGCAATTTAAACACAGCATGTGGTCGGCATATCAAATTTCGGTATCGAAAAGAAATAACTCAGCGCTCAAATGGCAACAGTCAGCAATTACTTAGCCGGCGAAAAGGATAATAGTGCTGAGGCCAACAACTTGTGTCTGCCTCCAGTTGGAATGTCGCTTGGCATATTTATTTATAGTAGCGGCCTTTGCTCACATTGTGTGCTGGCAGAAGACGCGCATAAATCACTTGGCAGGACCCGCAAAAGGATGTAAATTATATACAAATAATTTGACATGCTCCACACACACAGATGGTGGAGCCCGTCGAGAGGGGGTAAGTGAGGGGGAGGGGACTGCCATGCACCGCGAAGACGAAGATGCCAGCGCAATAGATAAGCATAACTGAGAAATATCCTGGTGACGTTCTTTTTTTTTTTTATTTATCAGCAGCCAAATAGAAGACGTAAATGTAGCCAGGAGAATGCCATTGTCGTGTTATTGAGCTTGACACGAGTTTATATAAAATGATTTTTTATTATTATTTGTAAAAGTGCGATATATACATATATATATTAATTATTTGTAATGTAGTAAAATTTATATTTAGCGAGTACTAAAAGAAAGAATTTGATCAAAAGGACAATTTTATTATGTAGACATCAAAATAATTTTTAAAATCTTATTTTTATAGCTATGCGACTTTCTTATATACAAATAAAGTTACTTTGTAATTTTAGACATTATAAATAAAAAATATAAATTATTTATTTTGTATATACACATACATAAATATGGTGGCTGCTCTATGCTTAAGTCTGAAAAATTACTTGTTAAACTACTTTTAATCTGGATGTAATAACATGTATGTGTATATTTAATAAGGCACAATTTCGCCTACTTGAAATAAATTTGTTTTTATACCCTGAACCCATTGAAAATGGGAAAATCAGGGTATAATGTTTTTGTTGAAATGTATGTAACAGGCAGAAGGAGGCGTGGCAGACCCCATAAAGTATATATATTCTTGATCAGGGAGAGTAGCCGAGTCGATTTAGCCCTGTCCGTCTGTCCGTCCGTCTGTCCGTCTGTCCGTCCGTCTGTCCGTATGTATGAATGCGTCGTTCTCAGAACCTATAAGAGCTAGAGACCTGAAATTTTTTATGTAGGTTCCTGTATATCACGAAAAGATCGAGTTTGTTAAAAAATCGATAACTGTCTTAATTTTAATATTATCGATTAAAAACGAAATGATCAGTTATATAATTCTATATAAATAATCTTCATAGCTAGAGTTTCCAGTTTTGCATTTAGTGTTATGTGAGCCTTACGCAATTTCGGTTTTTGTTAAATTTTGGGTGCCACGCCCCCTTCGCCTTAAATTTGTAACTCCCGTATATCAAATACTAGAGACTTGTGCTTTGGCACATATATACATATGGATGACATGATCACGCCCAACAAGTTTGCTCAAAATCGTTACTCTAGAAAAAAAGTTATTAAACATTAAATTTCCCATAGCATTGCCATGCAAACAGCAGCCAAAGAACAGCTGACGCAGCAACTGGCGTGTGTGTGTGCGTTCGCCTGTGTATGTGTGTGTATGCTTTGCTTGCAATGGACATACATACATATGCATGTGTACATAAAAGAAACTAATAATGCTTGGAATTGCGGTTCTTCGAAGGGTTCAGGGGATCTCTTAGTCGAGCGGTCTCAACTAGAGTTTTCTTACTTGTTAAATTCTGGATTGAGGACTATCCCAAATCAGAAATATTCAACATCTGTTATATGCGAGTTACGCTTAAGATAATAACATATCGATTACTATAATAAACAAGTAAGAAAACTCTAGTCGAGACCGCTCGACAAGGGTATACCCTGAACCCTGCGAAGAGCCGCAATTCCAAGCAATCTTTGTTTCTTTTATATACACATGCATATGTACGTTCATTAGAAGCAAAACATACACGCACAGGCGCACTCACACACACACGCCAGTCGGCGCGTCAGCTGTTCTTTGGCTGCTTTGCATGGCAATGCTATGGGAAATTAAATGTTTAATAACTTTTTTTCTAGAATAACGATTTTGATCAAACTTGTTGGGCGTGATCACGTCATCCATATGTATGTATGTGCCAAAGCACAAGTCTGTAGTATTTGAAATACGGGACTTACAAATTTGAGGCGAACGGGGCGTGGCATCCAAAATTTAACAAAAACCGAAATTGTGTAAGGCTTACATAACACTAAATGCAAAATTTGAAGACTCTAGCTATAGAGATGAATTATATAGAATTATATAACGGAGCATCGATTTCGTTTTTAATCGATAACATTAAAATTAAGACAGTTATCGATTTTTTTAACAAACTCGATCTTTTCGTGCTATACAGGAACCTACATAAAAAATTTCAAGTCTCTAGATCTTATAGGTTCTGAGAACGACGCGTTCATACATACGGACAGACAGACGGACAGACGGACAGACGGACGGACGGACAGACGGACAGACGGACAGGGCTAAATCGACTCGGCTACTCTCCCTGATCAAGAATATATATACTTTATGGGGTCTGCCACGCCTCCTTCTCCCTGTTACATACATTTCAACAAAAACATTATACCCTGATTTTCCCATTTTCAATGGGTTCAGGGCATAAAAATTAGATGAGCTATTCAAAAAACAATGATACTTTCCTTTGTACCCGAATAAATGAAATATTTAAAATTTCAATCCTATAGCTTTTGTAGTTTAAGAGATCTTTGCATTCATCCAGATCAATAGGCAGGTAGACTGGCAGACATGTCTATATCAGCTAATCGTAACGAGCAAAAAGATCCACACTTGATTTAACGCCTCCCTCATTTAAAGGAAATACCTTGAATAAATCATTTTTATTTCAAATACAATTTCAGCTTACTACGTTGCACTTAAAATGAGCTTACATGATTTGGACAGTTTAAAATCAATTTGATTTATTTTATATGCACTGTATTTCGGGAGTAATAATTATTTATTCTTCAATCTGTGTTTCTTTTACACTCGCAATTATTATGACATTTTTGTTTGTTTATAAAGTTAAAATTTCATTATATTTAAAATCTCATTAATTTCGTGATATAGTTCGAACTGCTCGAAATATATATTTTTCTTTATAGCATAAATGATTTAGCTTCGGCTTCAAAATTTTATAATTTATTAATTCGCTTAGCTTGACGACATACCCACCCAACTTTGCAGCCCAGAAATATTTATCTCTTGCGTTATATCATTGTCCGATCCGCCTGCTGCGCCGTATATCATACACTACACACACACACACACACACACACACACACACACACACACACACTCACGCAGAGACAATGTTTCATAACTTTTAAGTACGAAGCAGAAAACTAGACGCAACACTTTGGAATGCAAATTTTAGTAAATTGAAAATCTGCGCCGCATTGCAAAACCGCAAAAGCCATCGACAAATAAGTTGTGTATGCTGTCACGGCTGGGGGCGTGGATGAGGGGGCGGTCAGTGACCAGCTCGGTCGCTCTCAGGTCTCAAAAACTTCAAGACGAGCATGTGCATTTGTCATAAATTAGAAACTGTAACTGTAACTGGGGGTGTTACCTTTTTGCCATTTGGGGCACGAACCGGGCTGAGAGCATATAACACTTAAATTTATTGCAAATAACTCTAGCTCTCTTTTTTAACGCTCTACACTCTGTGCCATGCTCATTTTTTAGCCCAGCTAAGCAAACTAATCAACGCCCGTAATTTGGGTTGGCCAAATGGCACGCGGCTAAATGAACTGTGCACAGCTTCCCACTCACACTCGTCTCTCTCTCTCTCTCTCTCTCTCTCTCTTTCTCTCTCTCTCTCTCTCTCTCTCTCTTGCTGCGTGTGTGTGCAGTCAAAAGTAAACAACAACTTGGCCATTATAAATCTTGGCCTAAGTGTTGTGGTCATTTAGCAAATGTCCAGCTATGTCCGGCAGCCAAAGTTGCGGCTGCAAATGGAAGGATACGCAAGGATGAGCTGGCCGTGATTTATAAAATATATTAATTAAATGGTGCCCAAATGTAGCTTGAGATTGAGATGATAAAATACAAAGGGTAAACAAATTATGGAAATGTTTAGCTTTAATTTTATTAAAAGTCTGAAGACAATTTAAACAGACATTAAAAATGGCTTGGGATACATGACTCGAAATCTTTATATATGTATATATATATATATATTTGTATAAATAGCTCACACACACATACCAGTGTTTGTACGCTGTCAAAGTCAAAATAAACGCAACGACGAATAATGATTTATTTAACCAAAAGAAAAAGAATGAAGAAAAATGCCGAAAGGAAGCAGAGTAGCAGGACCCTTTGCAGAGTCCTTAAGTAGCGGGTGGCTGATGTATCTTAGAGAGGGGAGAGGAGGCTCCGAGACGCTGGGTTACCACCACAAGGACATAAGCGTATTTGTTGATATGCTAAAGTGGGTCTACTTGCCGCCTGCAGATAGCAGAGAGCGCGACAAATCTGTGTATAATTCGAATGGAAACCGCCCAGAATACGATATTGAAATATGCCCAGATTGAATTGCGCAGGAGAGACATAAATCTTACGAAAGAAATAGCTCAACTAAAATGTATATAATTAGCCACATGACGAGCTTTAAGCATAGCACAACTTTAAGAGGCAATTCTCTCTTTTCCGTCTAGTCGAGCAATTGGCAATCCAAGGTTTTTTTTCTGGTCAGACAATAAAAGTTTTTTCCCTTTGGGCGGCAAATTGTCCATGATGTTGGTCATAAAACGATTTAGATATTGACCCGCCCATTTTGAGATATTTATTGAGTGACAAAGAAAGTTTGGCGCGTAGCTTGGGTGTGACAATGGGAGTGGAAGGTTAAACTATGTTTGTATAAGGTTCACAATGATGAGCTTGATTTTTATTTTTAAAGCATTATATAGAAGATTAAATTTCTTGTGACTTATCGGGAATATATATCTATCGTAAATGCCATTTTAACAATTGTGTTTTTACTCTGGTTAATTCTTGCATTTATTAGGATGTGTCAGGCTTAGTCGGTTATTCTCTTTCACTCTTTCATTTACACTTCTGATTCTCACTCTGACTCTATTTCCTTTCTTTCCATCTCTTTTCCACTTTCGTCAGTCTATTCTTATTCTAAATTTTTCTTTTTATTTCTCTGGCTATTACTTTCTTCCTCTATATCTCCCACTCTTTTTCTTTCTCTCTATCTCTCTTCCCTTCTTTCTATCTACATATATGTCTTTCTATCTATTTCCTTTCCTCACCCAATAGTGACGAATTAATTTGTTTAGTGGACTTTTGTCTTTACTTCATATTAACTTGTCCATTTCCTGTTAAACCTTAAACACAATTCGAACAATTTAAAGTACTTAATTGATTTCCTGAAACAAAAATAAATTCCTACAACCATTACCAAAATTGAATTCGCACAACACGCACACACTCACACACACAGAGGCACATACACTTGAACTTCAGACCGTGTAGATCCAATCAGGTTGGTATTGCCCCAGCAAGAGTATAGTCCGGACCCCGGACCTGGCGAGGCTTTAGCAGCGACCCCTTCGGGTGGCGTGCCAGCTCATAAGGCACAGAAATGCAAAACCGCCATAATAAAGGATAATGTTGGCGCATATTAAATAAATGACTTCCGTCGTCGTCTAGGTCTAGGTCCTCACCCCACCGCCCTTGCCCCTTTACTCCTGCCCCAACAGCATTTACTCAATGAAAACAAGCGAAAGGATATTGAAATGAGTTGCTGAAAATGCAAATTCATGCCAATGGGAAATGACGTGTGCAGAATTTCACAGGCCGATGATGAGGCGAATTGTATATATAGTATATATATATAGTATATATATACTCTCAAGTGTTTAATTAAAACTTTTAAGAAATCTTACGGCAACATTTAAAAGCGAATTAAAGAAGGTACACAGGAAGTGCGCGTATACATCAGGCAGTTGGCCAAATTTCGTACTCCTTATTGACCTGTTGCCCCACAAATCGGTGCGTGGTTCTCACAGCGCTGACTAATTACGTCCAAGCCGCGGCCCAGTCGACTCCGGTCCGGGCTTAATCGCTGTTTAAGTACACGGTCGTGGCTTAAATGCGAATTACGCCCAATGCGCTCACTCGGCCTGAGTCGACTCAGCTCAACACAGACTCATGACCACTTAATGTAAACAATAATTAAAAGTATGAAGTGCTTGCCAGGCCTGGCTGGGCTCGGGCCTGCCTCTCCGAGCTGTGCGCGGCTCATGGCTTAATAGCCGCAAATGCAGATGCTAAGCGTTCAGTTCTCTGCTTGATTATACGTATTTGCAGGTAGCCGCCAAGAGGCAGTAGCCGCCGAGGTAACTGCGAAAAGTACTCGTCCAGCAGCCCCGTCGGCTGCGGTGCTTTATTAGTCAGCCAGCGGAACGGTTGACGTCGGTCGAGAAAGCCAAAGCGCAGCGGCAGCAATTGCCTTTTCTCTGTTTGCTTAGATTGTAGCTGGTAAAAGGCATTTGAAATGAAATTATGAAATTAAAATAAAAATGATTTGAAATTTCTTAAACCATAAACTAATTAGACTAAATTAAAATAAATAATTATAAAACATAATATAAATTTATGAGAACTTACAGACATTTCATAAACTCCTAGAATTTTATTTGTAAAATATTCTTACAACTCTAATATTTTGCAATTTAATATAAATATATTCTTTAATGTCTAAGCCCGATTAGTTAAAGGAAGCTATGCATTATCAATGTCAACTTTGTTATTAGCCTTCTACTTACTCCCACATACAAATATCTACATATATAGGAATAGAGAGACAACGTTTTTCGTGGCTGCTGCAGCTGTTGCGGCTGGGGGGCTGCAACAAATCTAAATACGTTTATTAAATTCAACCCTAAATTTGGCTTTTTGCTGCACTTTTTGGGGCGTGGCCAGACTTGTGCTTAGCGCAGTGCTTTGTGCGCAGCCCAGTTCTCCTCCAGGGCAACGAGGCGTTTATGCAGATTTTGCAGACGCTGCAAGTGGCCCCGAGTGTCGAGCTCCGGGCAACGCCCACAACAAGGACAAGAACTTGCCACTCGAACGGGGTTGCACTTTATGTTTATCAAATTGCATTTTTGACATTGTCGATTTTCTTTGTGACTTTTCGCTGAGTCTCATGCATGTCAGCTTTGTCTGCATTGTTGAGTTTTTTTGCAATTTAATTTTACCCACAAATAAGAAACTCAAATTTTGGAAAATTCTAAGTAATTTTAAATAAATCTATGAAAAGTCCAAATTTGTAAACATATAATCAAAATTTAATTTAATTTTAATATTTATAAAGTTTGTTTACTTTAATACAAATTTAATTTAATGTCAAACTGATTCAGGATAACTCTGTTAAAAATTTACTTCTCTGGATTTCGAAAAATATTTAACTTTAGCAAAAAGAATGTATAAATTTTGTTCTTTAGATACTTTTCTTTGTAATTTAAATTATATTTTCAAGATCATTTTTAAGCTTTTCTGTTTGCATGTAGCCCAACACTTATATCAAATACAACATGCATAGCCCGGTGCCAAAGCCAAACTGAAAACGTGTGTTTTATTATCTCTTGGATCCCTATCTACCAAGTGCCCGGGCAAGACAAGCCGACATGAGCTAACCAAGTAAAACATTTATCAAAACTATTCGTACGTGCTGGGCCAAGTACTGAAGAGTGGAAAATGTAGACTCAGTTTTCAAATAGAGAGAGAGAGAGAGAGAGAGAGAGAGAGAGAGTGAGAGAGACGGAAGAGTGGCTGTACCCAAGGAGCTGTGGCAGGTCTCTGGTAATCGTATTTTTCAACGAAAATATTTTTGCATAAATTACAATAACAGCGACAGCAGCAGCGGCAGCAGCAACAGCAGCAGAACAATAAGCAAGATGTCTACCAGGAATAACAACAACAACAGCAGCCACATTCTTGGCATATAATTTAGTGTCGCGTATGAAATAAACTTATCTAAGCGGAAATAAAAAGCCCGCCATGAGTTTGTGTGTGTGTGGGTGTGTGGGTGTGCTTGTTGTGGGTGAGTGTGTACTAACAGGTTGCTGTAGCGTCTTACACATGCAAGCCCTCAACAAGCCTCCCCCTAGCTCCTCCCGCACACAGCGCATAAATTTCAGGGCTCTAGTAAAAAAAGTATCTTAAAGATACTTTGCAGTATCTGCTGTATCTGCAGTGGCGCGGGCGTTGAAATTTAAATTCCTAAGCAAGTCGTAAATTATTTTTAGTGGTTTATCAAGTCAGCTTACATGCCAGCTGTGTGAAAGCTATTCAGATGGGGGCTTTCATCTGGGGGAGTTCGCGCCGTGACCCTTTGGGCTCTCTGGTTTAATTGCCATTGTGAATTGACGCTTTGGTTGAATAACTCATTACAGCTTCCGCTGTGACCGCAGGCGCTTGCGAGTGCATTCTATGCGCGCTCCTTGACAAATGATATGAATGGCCGTCATCAGGCACAGCAGCCCATTCATCCAACGGCCAAGACTGTGGGCCATGCTGTACAAATAGACAGACCTGGCCGGCGACTAGTAATTAAGGCGACAAAACACTCATAAGTGGGCGTGGCACATACTAAGAGTGTCTGGCACGCCGCGCGCTGATATATGTGCAGCAGCGGCTACCGACGCGAGCAACGCGGACGACCTGTACCGCCACATCTCCAGGCGCCAAGATTAAAGACATTTTTCTGTGATTTATTTTTCTGCAGGCGCTACTGTCCCCGCTTGGCTCCCTCGCATCCGCTGGCCCCCAATGCTCAAGATGACTGCAACTTAGTAGCGCGTCTGCATATGCTGTTATTAAGTCATTCTTATGAGGGTATATCCATTATATTACTATATGTAGGAAACGGAACCTGAGCAAGAATAATATCTTTATCTATACAAGATTAGTTCTTCAATCAATCATTACCGATTGGACTTACTATATATATCTGGAGCTTCTCCTGCAAATAAGAATGTTTACGCAAATCCTAAATAAAAAACTTATACGCCTTTCACAGCCGTCGAGTTCACTTTTTCCTAATTCCACTTCTACAGATGACTTTAAAAGTCTTTCCGACTGAATTAACTCATTTATGATCCCATATTTCAGGCACTTTTCAACAATGCGCTGAAATTGATTTAAATTCAATGACACATTAAGTGGCGCTTTATAGCAGCGCATTTAAATCAGTTGCCAGAGTTCTTTGGTCTCCCCGAAAACTCTGCCCCCAACTCCAGCCTGACAGACGAAGCAGCAAGCAGCGCCAAGGAGTCAAGTCGGTCCACCAGCCCAGCCAGTTCAAGGAGCTTGCTGCCGATACCCTGCAGGTAAACATTGAAAGTGGGTATATAGGTGTTTTGTGGTAAATGGTTGAGTGTGAAGCATGGGCATTAATACTCAGAAATATAAAGTGAATATCATATTTAAATTTGATTTATTTAGTATTCAGTCAAAATGTTTTGTTGAAATATATGTTTTATTAATAAGCTAAAATCGTTGACCTTTTTCTATTATTAATTCGCACCTTATCCAAAGAGTTCTAGAAAAGTTCCAATTCTTTACGCATATATTGAGTAAAGTAAAAAATCTTTATATTTTCCTTCTCATTTATGGAGGAAGACAAGTGTATCAGAGCACCTACGTCATGGTAGGGTTAATTCAGAGAAAATGCTATATAAATACTAATTTAAAAGAAATTATTCTGGGTGCCAAATATTTGAAGCGACTAAAAAAATCTCCTTATGGGGCAGTTAAGGCTGCACATTTATGTTTATTTATATATATTTTTTGAATTATGTATATATATTTAGATTTGTTTATATTAATTATGAATTATTTAAAGTTGTTTATATTTATTTATTTTTACATTTATTTTTATGTATATGTATTGATTTACATTTATTGTTCTATATAAATTATTCTCAATATTTATTTCACAAGCTCTCATTTTGCGTAGAAGGCGACTCTACAGGGTATTTGGCAGCTCAGCACTGTTTGTTCACGTTCTGTTTTGCTTGTTTAACATAATCCCTGTGCCGTAAGGCTGACAAAATGCGTCGGCAATTTGTTTATTGGCGCTGTCCATGTTGTTGTTGTCGGCAAACATGCCACAAACTACGCGCTGCAAATAAATCACCAAAAATATTTCAACTACACTCGAATTGGGCCCGGGCCTGGGCCTGCGACTTGGACTAGCTGAAGCCATAGCTGTATATATGTATATGTATATGTGTATGTGTATGTACTACATATACTTATATATACATATATATATCTCTTCCCACACATATGTTTTCGCCTGTGCCTTTGGCAGTCGGAAGTTTGCAATGTTTCAACAGGAAGCGTTTGTTTCTTTGTGTATGTGTGTGTGTGTGTGTGTGTGTTTGTGTGGTGTGTCTGTTTGTCAGTTTGTCATTCTGCAGACTGTTTGTTTGACTGTGGCCTGACACTTTGACTTTTGCATTGAAAGACACGCATTGTATGCGACATCATTGCCCCATTCGCAGTGAATTGCGCTAATTCATTTGTCAAGTGCTTCGCAAAAGCCGTGAATCATCCATATTTCGATGATATCCATTGTCTGGCTATAGATAGGGAGAATTATGGCTGTAGCCCAGTTAAAGGAGTTGGGTCGTTGACTCGCTTAAAGCTCCCATTACCATGGATTAAAGATTTCGTATGCTTGAGGCATGTTACAAATAATTTTCTGGCACTTGCCAGGCGCTTTTTAATCTCATAAATCAGCGCGAAATTCTTTGCGCTGGAATTTCCATGTGCTTTCACAATTTTCCTAGCGTTGTTTTCATTCTTTCCACTTTTTTTTTTTTTGGCTTCTCATTTGGAGTGTTCGCTACCTTTGTCAGGTAACATGTGGCACATAAATTAAAAGGCACAAGAGAAAACACACTCAAATATGCGTGATTTAAGGCAGCGGAAAAGTAAATGAAAGGAATTGTGGGCATGGCATCGGTGTCCCCCTCCTTGAAGGGTTGGCGATGGGGGCCACTTTTTAATGAATGTGTGAAATCCTTGGAGTTTTTCGATCCAGATCCTTGGTGATAAGCTGTTGAAACGCAAAGAAGCTTAGTCATAAAAAGGGCTCTTTCTGAAGCCACAAAACTTCTGTGATTACAGAAAACAAAGGATTCATATGAAGAGAGACAGAATTGCTAAAAATTTAAAATGTTAAGTTAAAAAACATATTTGGAGTGTTTTTTAAATTAAATTATAGAGGACCCCATAATAAAATAGTGAATAAATGTAAATTATACATAAATATATACATATGTATATAGTACATATAAATATGTATTAAAAAATGTTTAAATTTAAAATATTTAAAATGTAAAATATTTAGTGTTTTCTGTTTTTTTTTGAACAAATATTTCATATTTAAAATAATAATTGTATTGTTTGCTATAATATATTTAAATAATCCTTTATACACTGCCATGCACTTGAATAGGGACAGCATTTTGAAATCGAATATACAAGTATTTGACTCAAATAAACTTATTAAACCGATATACCATATTTTTTTTCTATTCAGTATTTCATCCTCTATTAATGTAACTAAACAAAAACTTCTTTAAAATAACCATATTTTTATAAAAAAAAAATTCTGTGAGTTCTTCATAAATTGCATACTTTTTTACGTGCACTTGAATAGGGACAGAAGTGATTTCAACATTATGCATACAACTTTATGTTATGAAATTAATTTGTTTTCAACTTATAAACATTTTAAATATAAAAAAATACTTTGGGCCGCAGTAAAACACGTATTGGTGGAGAAAAAGGAACAAAATTTTCGTACAAGGAGTGCAACTTTACGTACAGGGAAATTAAAAAAAAAATTGGAAAAAACAAAAGTTTGGTATACAATTTTCTTAAAAACTCATCAAATTATGGGAAAAATATAAAAGACTGCATAAAAAAAGAAATTTCATCTACTTCTGATTGACGAATTCTTCGAGGAGCATCAAATTAACATAGTCCAGCTTCGAAAATCCATTCAAAACAACAACTAAGTGCTAGTATCGATATTGTAAACAGTGTTATTCGTAAAGCTGAACATCTAAAAATATTGAAACTATAAAAAAAACCGCCACTTAATACCCAACGCAAGGAATCTGATCAAGTTTTTGCTTGTGATCATGTGACTTGGCAGCAGGAATGGCATTCCGTGGTGTTTTCAGAAGAAAAACGGTTTAACTTAGGTGGAACTGATGACTTTTCATATTATTTTCACGGTATTCGATAAGAAGAACGCTTTCTGTCTCGGCACCATAGCCGGGAGAAAAGTGTAATGTTATGGGGGGCCATCTCATATTATGGACCATGCTAGCTCCAAGTAGTTTCAACAGAAATGAATGCAACGCATTACAAAGACTTGCTAGATGAAGCGTTTTCTGAGCTAAATAATATCTTTAGACTATTTACATGGACTTTCCAAAAGGATAATGCCCAAATTCATACTTTCCGAGTGTCTAAAATATGAATCCTGCCGCAAAACGTGGTTTTTATGGAGTGTCCTCCATATTCTCCGGATCTCAACATTGTTCAGAACGTATGAAGATGGATGACAAAAAATGATTTCCGATTCTGGTTGGCAATTCGAAGACATACAGGCATTAAAAGACGCCATCGACACAGCCGGGAGTGAAATATCCTTAAATTACGTAAAGGCTCTATATTACTCTCTTCGTAATGGGATTTATGAAGTTATTTCGAAAAAAATTGTCTGCAAACACTATTAACCACTACTAAATTAATTGAATTAATTAAATAAGCCTTAAAAATTAATATAATGTATATATATTTTGTTAAACATCAATTTTTATCTCTTGTCCCTATTCAAGTGCACGTAAAAAAGTATGCAATTTATGAAGAACTCACAGAATTTTTTTTTTATAAAAATATGGTTATTTTAAAGAAGTTTTTGTTTAGTTACATTAATAGAGGATGAAATACTGAATAGAAAAAAAATATGGTATATCGGTTTAATAAGTTTATTTGAGTCAAATACTTGTATATTCGATTTCAAAATGCTGTCCCTATTCAAGTGCATGGCAGTGTATGTATGTTATCCTTTTTTTAAATATATTAATAATATAATAGTGATAATATAAGATACTATAAGTATATATTGCTTAATATTTTTATTTATTTTGATTATTTTTGTATTCCTTATATTTATGTTGTTGATTGTTTATATATTTAATAAAATAATATAAATTAATTATAATAAAAAGTAAATATAATATTATTCTGATTCTAACTCTAATTATTATTTATGTATAATACATCAAGTCTTTAAACCTCCTCCCTCAATCTGAATTTATTATTATCCTAAATATGACTTGTTTAAATAGTCAAAATTATTTAAAGCCGCTTTTAAGTCTCTTCTAATCCTAGAAAGTTGTGTGCCCTGAGGTCGCAGTAGCAAACAAAAGCTGGTAGGACAGCCGCAGGCATGTCAAGTGCCACACACACATGCACACCTGTGCGTGTGTGAGTTATGTGTGTGTGTGTGTGTGTGTGAGTAACCTGCCCCTTTTTAAACCGCTTAATAAAGTCACTTAAGCCCGACCTTTTGACTACGTTACAATTGACACGAGCGAAGTGTGCATGTGTGTGTGTGTGTGTGCTTGTGTGTTGACAAAGGCTGTCCTGTCGCGCTGCCATTGTAGTAGCTGTTACAAGACAGACACACATACAGACGCACACGTACACACACATGTAGCCACAGGCAGCGTGACATCATGTCTTTTGTTGCGGTCAACCGGAAAACTGCAAAACATGTCGCCCAAAACAGGCACAGGCTGCCCTGGCTGCCTTTGCCGACGTCCCTTTTGCTAGTCCTGGCTGCACGTTTGTCATAACAAATAAGGCAACAACAACAACAACAACAACAAAAAAGGATCACAAACAAGTCTGTCAAGTTTTCAGCTTACAAAATACCTGTCGCCGGCGTTTATGTGTGTGAGGCGCACACTCAAATGTGATAAATACGCGCTACATAAAATTGTGAATCATTAATAAAAAGCTGCTGCTGCTGCTGCTGCCCGCTCGGCCCCAATGCGGGGGTGGCTGGGCTGCAACCCTCCGTTTTGGCTGATGTAGCGTATCCTGCGAGTCGGACGGAATGTGCCTATATAAACAACAGAAGTTGTGTCCGAAATGATTTCATTTTGCGCTCGACTCAAGTAATTTGTACAATTTTTCAGCAGCATCATGTGTTGGCCCGTATCATGAGCATTATCTGGCGTATCCTCTGCACTGTCCTTGCTCTAGTCCTTGTTGCTGTTATTGCTGTTGGTCATTACGGTCATTAAGCTGTGGCCGTGGCTGTGGCTGTGGCTGTGGCTGTAACTGTAGCTGTGGCTTTGGCCGTGGCTATATGCCGGCGGCTAATGCTACACGCGTCTTAATCCTTGGCCCATTTGACGGGCTCGCTCTCGTTCTCTCTGTGCGCTCGTTAGACAGCTGCACTTCTGCCCCAGGGGGGGGGGGGGGGCGGATAGGACTACCTCTTCGGACTAGCAGTAGCCACTTTGTAGCTGCTAAGCCCCCACATTCAACATTATGACGAATTGGGCTCGATGTGTGTTACCTTTAATTTGATCAGATTGCGATTGCTGCAAAATGAATGCTTCGTGTATTAAGCAGAGTCATTTGCGAGGCTTTAAGCATAGAAGTATGATGGGCAGATATGCTTTAGAGGTCATTTGTAATAGCGAACAGTATGAGGGGCAACAATTCAAACAGGTCTCTCTCTCTCTCTCTCTCTCTCTCTCTCTGAATGACAGAGCTCTCTCTGAGGCAGACAGAGAGAGGCAGAGAGCATACTCAAACTCTAACTGATATATATCTGATATATCTCTCATACATATCTCATACATATTTGGAATGCGATTCATAAGTCAGGTTAAGATCTTATCCAGGCACATACAAACAGAAAACTCAATATGACAACTCAATAATGTATTAGTTTATTTAGATAAAATTTATGTGAGCTTTTGCTCAAGAGTTTATGTGAGGAGTTTCATACAGTTTACTTTCTTCAGTTGGGCTTGATATGAAAGTATTGGGGTAAGATCTCTTACTTCAGAGTATTCAGTTCAGTTTCCTATATGTATAGTTTGCCTTTGCTAAGATCCTTTAAGACATGTCGCTAATATGATTTGAGGAATCATTACTTACTGCTGCTCTCACTCTCTCTCTCTCTCTCTCTCTCTCTCACTCACTCACTGCTCACTTTCACTGGGAATTTCGCCAGAGCCAATTTGGGCATTTGGCGGCAGCCAAGGGCAGCGTCTGCCAGAGCGGCTAACAAATAAATGTGTGTCGTGCGTGTCGCAAAACATCAAAGCGGAGCCAGAGCGAGTGCAGAGCTCTGTTTGATCACAATCATGGGCCTCATCATGGGCATTGGCTGCAAAATGCTTTTGTGAGTGCCGCCATCAGCTACGTAGAGCAGCTGCCGTCCAGCAATAGACCTCGCGAGATGGGGCAGAGATCGGCCGACTGGACTGGATGACTGACTGGATAGCTGAGCTGGGCTGGGCTGGCAGCCCAGTTTGGTCTACGCATAATTAGTGCAATGTTTGTAGCTCATGATTAATTCGGTTTAATTAGAAATGCAGACGAATGACCAAATTAATTCAATAAACATTCCAGCTCCTCCGCTTTTCTCAGCCTCGAAAACTTTCAGCCTTACGTTTTTTGCTGCTCCTCGTGCTGAGCCTAAAGATCGCAATCTAATAAATTATCATTTGCACTGCAATCGTCAATGTCCTCAGCCTCCAATCAAGCTGTGGCCTTTGATCAGCTGCCGTGCTCAGCTCAGCTCAGGCTCTCTCTCGCTCAGTCCAGCCGGGTCCTGTTCTTTTTTGGCCTGATCAAAATTCTGTCCAGCTCGAGTCCGAGTGACAGACGTTTACTTAGTTGTTATAATTCTGGTCGTGTTGATGTTTTATTGCATTTCGTTAGCTACCTGAGTTCACTTTGACTTTTTTCTGAGCCTTCCTTTGCTTCAGTTTATGCTCTTTTTGTGGACATTCCTGCCGCCGTCTGGGACCGTGGGCAATACCCAATACGTCACTGCAAAATTTGATGATCCTTTGATGGATTTCTGCTCTGCGTTCCAAAGCGCCGTTAGCTGCGGCAAAAGTTGCGCTAATCTAAAGCAAAATATTTCAAATATTTGCGCAGCTAAACAAAGGCGAAAAAATGGAAAATAATAAGGCAAAATGTGTGGCATCCATGTGAAGGGCAGCCAGCGAGCGTTTTGAGGGTCATTTTGCTTTCCGCACTATTTGCGTCTAATTTGGGATGAGAACTGTGGCCAGCTCTTTAGTTCGAGCAGCAAATCAACAGCTTTTCCAGCCAAAAGGGGAGCTCGGCCTTAATACAACAATGATTTCAACACCTCGCGCTCGCAGTGTTGCTGCATCGCTGAGTTTGTTTACCCTGCAGCCACTTCGCGCTACCCATTTAATTGCCACACTTCCTACTTCCGTTTTTCATTTGACTCAGTTTGTTTTTTCTCGCTGAAAAGTGGATTTCCAGCGAGTTTTGCCTATCGAAAGTGGTTGAGCACGTTGTCACACTTTCATTTTCATCGAGCATTTTGCATATGTGAATACCATCAAGAGCTGGGATGTGGTATTGCCGTTTAATTGATATAATTATTAGCAATTTGTTGCTTTTATCGAAAACTGATATGCAAATTTAGTAGACTAAAGCCCATTTATTCATATGAAATATAAATAAATGTAATATATATTTTAGATATATATATCTCTCTCTTTTGGCAAAAAGAGTCGACGCTGAAATGCTTTACAAATTTGGTTGGCTATTAATACTAGATCGGCTGTTAATTAAATGCCATGAAAAAAGGGGAAATTAATTCAACAATTAACTTATTTATTGGCACAAAGCGAGCAATATTAAACCGAACTGCTTCACACAGTCCTTTTATAAGCATTTTCACATGTCAATCGACAATGGAAACTCTATAATTTACCATGTGCCACTCGACTCGACTCGACTCGACGGCGAATAAGTCGGATACTCGAACTCATACTCGCAATCGTACTCGTACTCGTACTCAAACTCGTAATCGCACTCGCATTCGACTAGGTAAAAGTTTTTGCCTCTGTCTGCTGCAAATATAGCGCCGACTCATATTAAGCTATGAATTTTCATGTTATTGCAGCTAATTTTCATTAAATGCATTTGTAGCCATAAAAAATGACAAAGGCGTAGGCAAAGGGGGCTCATTTGAGCCTTATGTATCAGACAATAGATGGCTTTAGTTGACCCCCCTTTCACTTTATCAGCCACGCCTCTGGCATACTGCACTGTTGTCGCACAATTTTAATTGTAGACCATAAACTATCGAACGTATCGCATGCGTATCGCTGCAGTATCTAATGCCGGCTGGAAACCCGTTCGCTCAGGAAACCGTTCAGACGTTGGACATTAGATTCTCACAGTCAGCGACTGCCGCACCGCCAGACGCGGTCCTGAGCCGCCAGCCACCAGCCACATCCAACCACGTCCAACGGACGTCGAACGAAAGTGGCAGCACCTGATTTGAGCGCCAGTTGTCCACCGTCTGTCACTCAGCCACTCAGCCAGCTACTCAGCCGGGCCACCATTCAGTCAGTCATTCAGGCCTCATTCATGCATGCTTAGATACTTATTGGAGTTCCATTGGAGTTGGAGTTGGAGTCGGTCTCGCACTCGGAGTCAGAGTCAGAGAGTCAGAGTCGGACTGGGGGCATAATTCAATTTCCGCTGCAGTTGGATTGTTAGCTGGCTGCGGATCTCTAGTGTATCAGTTACCCATATTGACACATTGATTTAGTGCTTACATGGACCGTTGACCATTTGTTTTGATATTGATTTATATTTTTAAGTTATTGATACGTTTCAATTTTTTCGTTTTGGTTTTTGTTTTTAAGCTCACTGATTGAGCGATTAAAGTTGCGTTCACTCGTAAAGTTTGTCAATTTATGTCAGCCAGTTGAAAGCCTTCAGTTGAAGTAGGAAATGCCAATAGCTAAGCAAATAGCTGAGCAGCTCACAGATATGTTTAATGAGTATTTAGCGGCCATAATGTTATTTGAATAATTTTTTTTTTAGTTTTTTAAATATTTTTTATCTTAGCTTAAAGAATTTTAGAGTTATTGAATCAAAATTTTCGATGTAACTTAAATTATTATTAAACATAGCATATACACTCATGATGAAAATAATAAGTGCACCGATATAATTTTGGATATTTTGTCATAACAAATTAATTTTTTGTTATTTTGGAAAAACACTGGACGGTAACTTCAAGAACGCAATCTGGCAACGCTATGCATACCAAAAAAAATTGTATATTTCCCCCAAATTTATTGTAGTCACAATTCATTGAAAAGAGCCTGCTTTATTTTGGTGTATTTATTATTTTCATTATGAGTGTATGAATGCTTGTACAAAAATCTATTGAAAATAGTTGAAGTAAAATATAAAATTGTCTTGGAATGAAATATAATCTAACATTAGGGACCATTGGGAATATAATGTTTAATAATATACATATGTCACTTGGCCATTGATTATTTTACGCCTTCTGCAAAATTTTATAATTTACCGATATTCGGACTTTAACTAATCCTAATTTAGTTTTTTCCCATTTTTATTTCTCATTATACTTTCATTAAGTTCGTTTAACTTTTTAATTATTTCAAATTTAAATTATTTATCAAAACTAAATTAAATTATCATTAACTCATTATAATTGTATTCGAGCTCAATAATATCACAGAATATTTTTGGGGCTTAGTTATCAGGTTGGGCAAATAAAATGATATCACTAAGAAATATTTTCTCTGCAACTATTTGGGCTACATAGTATATCTATATTATGGCTTTGTGGTCAACAATAGAGATATCTAGATAAATAATTAATGCGTAATATGAAATTCGCCAGGTAATGAGTAGTCATCTTGGCTTCTGTATGGCGACAAATCGTATCACAAATAAATAAATAAGAGCAAGAGAACACTACTTTGATTCTTCTATAAACATCCACGCGGAGATTGGATCAAAGTGACGTAGCAATATTGAAGAAAGTCCACCCAAGAATGATCGACGACGGAATAATATTCCACTCATTCGGAGACCGATAGCTTAAACCCAAAACTAGAAGCAATTTAATTACTATAAACTTCTTCGTACTGACGCTATCAACTTTTGATTTGTATACTTCATCATTAATTGTATCTTGCAGATACAATATGCTCGCTCTTCCTTTTAAATTTTTTAAAGCATTTCCCTCCAGTACGTGGAGTACGTACTCTAATTTATTAATATAAGCTCTATGTGTACCTTCGCGCTTCACTAACACCTAATTTAAGCCCTTTGTGTATCTAATTCAAATTGTATCTGGGAGATACTTCGGCGTAGCTAGCATGCTGCCCATTGGTAATGATTAGGCTGCAGTTAACAAAGCAACACCTCTGAACAACTATGATTGCGAGTACCCCAACGCCTGATTATTGTATGCGTGTGTATCTAACAGAACGTCAACAACAACAACAACAATCAACAATAACAACAACTTTATCGCGTGCAGAGTGAGAGACTCGTGCTGTCTCGCTTGGTCCGTAGTTTGGGGTTTGGTAATGATGATGATAGCTTTTTGATGGTAATGATAGACGAAGCAGCCAACACTCAAACACACACAGCGTGTGTGTGCGTGTGTATATTTGTGCGCGCCATGTGTGTGTAATTGTGCTCAGCGCAATCCGCAGTCGGCAATCGGAAGTGACTGCGAGAACATTGATTGAAAGTGAAATTTAGCATAGGCCAGGCGAATGATAATCGTTCAATCAATTAAGGTTAATTGCAATTTAATGCAACTGGCGAAAGCAACCGAAAATTGGCAATGTTTTAGGAAAAAAAAGAATTACCGAAACCCAAAAGGGAAAAAAACATTTGACGTCGATTATGCAAAGCTCTCAGCGAAGAACAGTTAGTTTTTCAGCTCAGAACGCGATGATCGGCGGCAAATTCAAATATATATATATCTCTTTTTTCTATATATGTATATTTATTATAGGGTTTGCCTTTCGTGTCGGGCCATAATTTCGGCCGAAAATTGCAGTAGCCCAAAATGTTGAGCAAAAACTTGGCTCAAAACAAAAACAAGAATCCTTTATGCAAGATATATTCTAATTTCTGTGCGTTTTTATGATTTATAATTTGAAATTATTGGGCTACTGGCTTTAGGGCCTGCGGCCAAATAAAGCCGAGGCACATGCAAATTTATGAATACACTAACGGAAAGGGTATGCCCATAGATCGACTAGAATGAAATGCCATATTATAACAGAATATTTATATTTAATATATATTTAATACTATGAATACACACTAGTATACTGAGTTTCCTAAAAAATTAGTATGATACAAAAAAAAAGTTAATTAATAATAATAATAATAATAATAAATAAAATAATAAAAATATATAAAATAATAATTCCATAAAGATAAATACCTAAAAGTTGCATTTAGTCCACGAAAATTATAATATTGCTGATGCAAGCAAGCGTTTGAGGGAGAGGCTGATATAAAGGAAAAGAGGATATATTCAAGCTGTAGAATCAAGAGCTTATTCTATATATTAATATTATTTTATATTATATATTATTTCGACAGCGCATCCAAAAGTTGAGCAGTTAATTTCTTGAATTTCCGATTTTCTGATCACGCTGATTAGGTCTTTGACGCTTCTAACGGTAATGCGTTTCGGCCAAGTCGCTGATTGATCGCCGCGTAACGTTTATAGCCCGCAATATGTGTGTTTATCTGTCTGGGTCATTTGCATATGCTAAATGATAATTGAGTCAGGTTAACTCTGGCTCAAACTGTCTTCTCAAGGTTATTCGGGCCAGCAACTGCTTGCAATCACTGTGAGTTTCTCTCTCTCTCTCTCTCTCTCTCTCTTTGTTGATTATCCCGTCAAAGATAAACCACTTCCCAGCTAAATGGCACAAATGCGAACCGCAAAACAAATGTAGTTGCAACAATGAGAGCTGCAAACCACTGCCACTGCCACTGCCACTGCCACTGGAGCTGGAGCTGGAGCTGTGATTGCAGAGTTTCTGGTTTTCGTATCGCTCGATGATTGTCAATCAGCGCAGATTTAAACGAAGGTTAAGAGTTGCATACGTTTAATCTGGCACAACAACGAGGCCCGCAGCCGAATCGGATCATTGAAGCGCGTAAAACGTAGCAGCGGATGCTGCAACCTGCAACCACACCCTCTCCCCGCGCATCGCCCCAGTTGGACAGCTCGAGCGAGGTAATGATGTGCGCTGTGTGATAGAGATGCGGCGCCCGCTGATTGCAATCGCCGTTTACTGTTCTGCTGTTTGCATTTGAGTTGCAAATTTACAGCTGCAACTGCAGCGGCAGCCGGGCGGCGTCATTAGCTGGCCAAGGTCGCGGCGCCCCGCTGCAACAAATTAGCCAAAGTGATGATGCGTTAAGTGGCGAAAATGGCGCAACCACCAGGCAACCACTGAGCAGCCCGCACCACCAATACGGAAATTGGTTTTAGCGGTTTGGGCAGCCCTGGCTTATGCCTGCAACAGCTGCTCGGCCCAGCTCGGCTCGGCTCGGCTGTTGCGTTGCCCACGCCACGCCCACATTTTGGCACATTTAGTCGTTAAGCAATTAAAATCAAATTTCATCAAATTTTTGACAACTTTCCCGGATGACACTGATGACACTTTAATTGTGCAGCGCCAGCAGCTGCTTTCACTCGCCCTGAGCATGGCTATCATCAGCCAATTGATGCCACTTGATAAGGCCACAGGACCTCGGCATAAATACCCAGCATTAATTAGAGCCCATTTTGTGGCCAATTTTACTTCACTTTTTGGCACAGTCACTGCCATTATATTTAAGGGTAGATCATGGGCTGAACTCTTGAGGGTAAACAGTTTTTTTTTTTCTTTTTCTTTAGATTAATTCATATTTGAGAGTGCAAATTTATCGCATTATAATTATTTTTGAGTGCCTACGAAATTGATGGTGATGGGGGTTGGGATAAGGATGGGGATAGGGATGATAGGGGAGTTCTTCAACAATAATATCATCGGAATGCCTTTTTAAGCCAATATCTGATAGCTGGCCTTCAGCGCTGTTTTGCGCCATTCAGGAATATATTTGTGGCTTTGATCCGATTCTAATAAATTATAAATCAATTTAGTTTTTATATAATTATTGACGCATTCGGTCGCACTGAAAATATTTGCTTATGCAGACCAAAAGTTTATTTCCAGTTATACTTTCTTGCATCAATATAAACATAAGATTAGAATATGGCTAGTATGGAATGTGGCTAGTTCAAATCAATATTAGGTTAAGAATATACAAGGTAAGTAGCAAGTGCTTTTCGATCAATAGCTGTGTTCATGTTCAGATCATTACAAGAGATCAAGCAATATTGGCCAACACAATTTAGTGATAAATAAAACATTTTGAAGTTAATTTGAAATGAATATTAAGATTTTAATTAATTTAGTCAATTTCATAGATTTCAATTTCAATCAGAAAAATAAAATAATAACACTTCCCTTTGAAACCATCGATGACCCATTAATTCTTACCAAACGTAATGGGATTTTGTTCGTAAAGTGGGCATCTTCTCATTTGGTTTATGCTTTGTGTAGCTCATCACTTTGACTAAATGTATATATGTATATATGAAGAATCGCATTTGTTTCTTAATTCCTATATGCATATTGCCGAAAAGTGATTGAGCATTGGCAATGAGATATTGATTTGGGTTTCTTGGCAAAGGCAATGAAGTGCCCGTCACTCGGACAATGGGGAATACGAATGGCAGCAGCAGTAAAAACTATAGGCTCTGAGGCATTATGGGTGGAACTGCGCAGTCAATGCCAAAGTCCATTAGCATGTTGCAGAGGCGACTTTCAGGCACGTTTGGCTCAACTTAATTAGCCAAGTGGAGATCAAAGAGGCGAAGCCACCCAGAAGCCCAGCAGGCACTTAAACAGTAGTAGCTACCGTCCATGCTTGACACAAATTACCAAGTTTAATGCGACAGCCAACTGCCAGCCGGCCAGTCCACTGGCCAACCAACCAACCAGCCAACCAGCCATCCAGTTAGCCTGGCTGCAAAATTAACATGACAACGGCAATACTTCAATAGCCCAAAACTCAAGCGCGAACGGAAAGAGACTCTTGCGCGAATACATGCACACACACACAAGCACATATTTTTGGTGTTAAAATGGGTATAGCTGCATTTTATTATGATTATTATGATTCTCCACTGGCAAACGGTGAAAAATTACAAATCATCGTACTGCGAGCGGCACTAAACTCATCAGACGAGTCAGTTAGCCAGACAGACGGACGTGCGGACAGACGGACAGCCACTAGCCATCAGCAGAACCATCAACAGACCCATCAGCAGCAGCCACAGCAGCAGCCGCTGCCTTAGCGGCTGCAACGGTAGCCGATCGACTGCAAAACCAAACAGCTTTAATGGCCAACCTTTTGGCTTGTACACTCGAAGAAAAAGTGGGTGCATAATGCTGATTGCAGACGCCCAAGCATGTGATACGAAATCAGATCAACAATTAAAAGCCTCAAGTAGAAAAGAAAACCTGAGTCTGATTCAAATCTAACAAGTTCAGCTTATGCTGCACTGCCAGCTATGGCTATCAGCCTATAATTGATTTAATTGTGCAAGTAATGCAAATGTAAGAGAGATAAGTTCCAATAAGTACAGTGTAAGTCATCAAACTAGACTTTTAATGAAAGTAAGCTTATGGCGACAATATAGCTTAGCTGAGACTAGCTCAGTTCACATGGCATTGTTTGCATGAGGAGCTCGACTCTACTATACGGGATCTATATAGTCAATATAGTATTTAGCTATTACCTATAAAAAAAAACCTAAGTATTTAACTACTCTATAACCTCTTACGCTTACATATATTCAAACGAAATTGACATCAATGTCAGCAGATTGCAATTTGCCTGCTTAAAAAACATTTATCACATTGAATATAAGGTATAAATATAGTATATAACTAAATTATATGCCAAAATAGAATAATACCCTGTAACTGAATAAAGAATTCTATTTTGAATGACAGGCTAGCAGTAAGTTTGCTTTAGTCCCAGTAAACAGTTCATTTTCTTATAATTACTATTTCATTTATTTATATATAATTAAAATTATTATTAAAGAAAATTTTAAAACAAAATTTTGTGTTTTCATATTAATTTTTTTAAATTTTATTATATCTTATTTATATTCAATTTTATTATTAATTTTTTTCTTCTTTTCTGTTGCTATGTAGTGATTAGGGTATAGGATGATAAGATGCAAAGCTTGACTTGTTTGTATGTGAGTGTGTAGTGTTTCTTTAGTCTAAGCTTATTTGGATGAGAATTAAATGTGATAATATATGAATGTTCTGTGGCGCAGTCTGCTGGCTAGCCAGTTAGAGTGGGTTAGCATTTTCTGCTAGCTCTGTTTTTGGTAGCACTTATTTCGCTCAGTGCAGCATTGGCTGGTGGGGGCTTGCAGCAGGCTCGAATGTGAATTCCGTGCATTTGCAATCGCACTTGACTGCGAGCACAACGTCCGGTCGTTGGGTCAGTCGTGGTTGCTGCCGTGGCAGTAGCTGTTGCTGCTGGTGCAGTAGCTAATGCCGGGCGGGGAGGCAGTTGCTGATGACGACGTTGCAAAGTTTAACGCGTTTTTCGCTTTTGTATGATCATTATCGCAGTCTTCGCTTTACGCAACTTCTTCCACAGATCATTTGGCATTTGTTGCTGCTGCTGCTGGTGGTGGTGGTGCTGCTGTTGCTGCTGTTGCCCCGTTGCTTTTTGGTGATCCATCAATAGCAACTGTTGCTCCTGCTTCAATGAAATACGCTCATTGCATTCGCTTGGGCAAGTGGGTCTTGATTGCTTTAGCTCTGGCTCTGGCTCTGACTCTGACTCTGTCTGTGGCTCTGACTCTGGCTCTGTCTTTGGATAAACAAATAAAAGCTTAAATTGTTTTCAGATCATAAAGCAAAAAGGGTTTGTCTGATTGTCTGATTGCCATTTATTGCCCAGCCCTTCGACCACAATTGCCTGATTTTTGGCGGTTTTACAGCTTTACAGTTACAGTTATTGGGCTAATGAGGCGCAGCCCGAATGAGTCCTGCAGTCAGTCAATCGATGGCCACCGAATATCGCGTATACGCAACGCACGTAATTAAAAGCGATCCGACATTTACGAGCCATAAACTCATGCCGCAGACATTGTTAACAGCACTCAACTAAGATGCCAGCTAATTGGGTCAGCTGGGCAGGGGGCAGGGGCAGGGGGCAGGTGGCAGGGGGTAGTTGTAGTGAGTACTTGGCACACCTGTTTGGCAGGTGCACGCAGTTGATGTTTCACTTAGGGTCTTCGGCCCTGTCATAAATAAATAAATAATATTTCTTCGCTTCTGAGTGACAATAGACAACGATGACACGGCACATCAGTTATGTGGCCGTGTGTTGTGTGCGTTGGCTGCACCTTTCGCCTGGAGTTCAACCTGTTGCCTAATTGCGTCCTGCGCATGTTTTTGGGGCCAGCAAACGGCATAAATTTAAATTTTAATTTACTGCGCTGCCTCGTCAATTGAAGCCACGCAAACGGAGCCAGATCCAGTTTCAGCCCGCTGCTCTTTTATTTCATTTCATTTATTTATTTTGAGCTACTTGCAAAATAATTGCATAAATAAATATTTTAAGCCAAAGGTACGATCGAGCTCTCCCTCTCCCTCTCTCTCTCCCTTCCTTACTCTTCGACGCTGTCGCTGTCTCTGTCTGCCTCGGTCGCTCTGCTGCCTCCTTAATTTGTTGCATTTTGATTACAATCGCTCTGCAGGCCGTCCACTTGCCGTTGCCGCCGCTGGGCAGCTGTTGGCTCTCTCCTCCGCTGCAGCCCGATTGAAGTGTAGTGATTATTTGTGTGTGCAACTGACATTTGCTACCTGTCCACCTATCAATGCAGCTCCTGTTCTCGTTTGTCATTCCGCAGACAATTTATCAATGAAACGATGGATTCCCGGACGCAGCTCAACTCCACGCAGCTCAGCCCAGCTCAGCTCAGCTCAGCTGAGTCTGGCATTAGTTGCATGTAAATTTTGGCCCAGATATGCTAATCCGGCTGCAATTGTCGAGGACACTTTTAGCCAGCTAATGATGTGAATAGACCAAACAGGAATTGGCTCAGTGATGTAAAACAGAGTCTCTAATCTAGTATTATATATTACTCTTACCACAATCTAATATGTCTTAAAACAACAAACGATAAGTAAATAAAGAAAGACTTCTTTCAAATATTATAATTAAAATTTATTTAAATTTTTTTATGTCAAAGCTTTCATAAGAATGAGTATTTAAAATGTAATTTTTTATTTAAGTAAATGTCTCTTTATTCTTAGCTTCAACTTAAGCTAAATTTAAATGAACTCAAGCACACTTGCCGCCAGAACTCCAACCTCGAGGCCGATTGACAGTCATAAGCTTTGCCCGAAGACAACTTAATCCAGTAGCTACAGCAAGAAAAACACAAGCAAATCTTCCCCACACGCACACACACACACGCACACACACTCACACGGCGACAGGCAATTGACATATGCACACACGATTAACAAGTGTTTAAATCACAATAAAACTTTAAATCCCACAGATGAAGCTATAAAAACTTATGAAAACAAAGCAAGCCCAAAGAAAAGAATCGAAAGCCGAAATAAACTGCCGAAGGCCCAGGGGCAGCAGCAAGAGCAGAAGCTGAAGAAGCGGGAGCAGCATGCAAAAACTCCCGAGCGAAAAAAACCAAGTTACGCATCCAAAAATTGGTCAATAAAATCAACGACAAAACTTTTGTTTAGCGGAGTACAAAGGACACCCAGCCAGGACACACACACACACTCACACGCACACACACAATGGCAAACATGTGAAGGCAGGAGAAAAAATGCTTGGCGGGGCGTGTTCGTCTCTCACAATGGTGGACAAAAAACATTCCCAGGGCAATAAAAATGACAACAGTTACAAAGTGGCGGCGGGAGCTACATATTACAAAGGCAAACGGGCAGACAGCCAGAGGGACACACACGCACACGCACATACATACATATACAGATTAAGCCAATTTAACAGATGCTTTAAGTCAAGCGTTCCATAATCTCATGTTGGATTAACGCGGGGTAGTGCGAACTGCAGGCGAGTGGAGGCTGAGCTGAGCTGAGGATGCGCTTCTCGAATGAATTCATGTGCGTGTATGTGTGTGTGTGTGTGTGTGTGTGTGTGAAGGTGACGCACGTGAAGTGTGTTTGTGTACTCTGAGAATACCCTGCACTGACAGTTTGGCATAACTAACTGAGCTGCTTCGCTTGGTATGGGGGAAAGTACGAGCTTGCCTGAGATGCTGCCTATAGCTGGGACTGGGTTCATATGCGGTAACTAAATAAGAATGAATTTTATTATAATTAATGAAAAATAATTAACAAATAATAATATTAGTTAATATATATTTGTAAGTTAATAATAATTAATTAATAATGCCAAATTAAAAAATAACAATAAACGTTTTAAAAATATATGGTATGTTTTAAGAACTACCAAAAATTCTTGTTATAATATTTCACATTTCATTAAGATTCATTTATTTTACATAATTATAATTATAAACCTTTTACAATATGTTTTTGTGTTTAATTCTTTTCAATAAAAATATATTTACACAATTTAAATTCTCCCCAAAAATCAACGGGAAATTCTCCAGATTTATACATAGAATATGCTTAAGAATAATTTTTAATAAATATTTAAATATTTAAATAAATTCGAATAAGCTAAGATTTCTCCAGTAATTGAATTTCTTCAATATGTATATATAAAATAATCTGGTCTTAAATGTTTGTAACTCTGCAAAAACTCACCATGTTTAAAAGAATATATTCTACACTAATAATATGTATTCATATAGCAATTAAGTTATAAATAATAATACTTTTACTTAACAACGAAAACACTTTATCTTGAACAGTAAAACGATATCGTTCGAATCATTTATATTGCTCGACATTTGGCCAGCTACCGAATACGCAATTCTCTGACTTTTGGCGCGACTTGCATTTATTTCATTTTTTTTTTCCTAACAGATTTTTATTTTTGCTTTTTTTTCTTCAAAAAATTCCCCAGCACACACACACAAACGCACAGCATATCTTTTGGCAGTGGCACTGCCTGTGCCGGGCAACGCTTCAGATACTTTTTTTATGCCACAGATACTTTGTCTTTGCAGCGTTGTCTGCGTTGGCAAATCCTTTAGACGACGTCGCATGCTTGCCTTTTTTTGGCACTCTCCCTCCTCTTCTTCTTCATTTTTTTCGTCTTATATGATTTCATTTCATATCGTTTTGCTGATGCCGTTGTTGTTGTAGTTGCCCATTTGCGGCGTTTTGATATGTTACCCGGTAGCAGTCCCTTTTTTTTTTGGCTGCGCCCAACCCCTTTGTGCCCCTGGTGTTGCCTTTTCTCCCATTTTTTTTCCATTGTTTTTACTTGCCCCAAACGCCAAAATGAGCCCCACTTAAAGCGATGAGATTTTTGGCGTCTGGCGAGGTCGGCGTTTATCAAATAAATATCTTTGAAACATATAACAAATAATGAAATGCAGTCGCACAGAATTGGTGTTATTAATTGTGGCCAATCGATTTGATTTGTTTATGGCTGGGACTGCGACCGAGGAGGTCTCTCGCTCTGCCATCCAGCCGGAATAGATACATCATCCTAGGCCCGGGCATCATTAGCAGCTAACCCCAAACAAGCAAAACGAATTAATTGAAACATTACCTAAGCAAACGTCGCCCACTCTCCCACCTCCACAGATCCTGGCATTCGGTTGGCTAATTGAATTTCCTCCGTCCAAAAAAGGTCGAGGCACTGTCCACGTGTCCTGTGTACCAGTGTCTCCTCACTCCCTCTCTGCTCTGCTCCATGTTTGTTCACTTGTAGAAAAATGAATGTCTCGCATTTTAAGTGTGCCTCGCATTGTCTCTGCTTCTTCTTTCCTGTTGTTGTTTTTGTTTTTTTTTTTTAGCCGGGTCCATGGGCATTGTTGCTATGTGTTTTCACGCATAAAAATTAAAGTCCCCGCGCTTTTGTTTGTGTTGCGTTGTTCCAGTTGCCGCCCTCCTGCGTCCACCTCTGGCTCATCAGCGGCAGCCCAGCAACAATTGGCCTTTGTTGTAAATGCGGCTATCATTAGTTTGCTGGCTACTTAACACGACATTGATGCAGCTTAATTATGCCTCAGCTCTAGACAGAGATGATCTCGGCGTGTGTAACTGAAGTACAAGGCAGTCGAAAAGGGGATTGAATAGTATAGATGAAAGCTGTAAGCTGTAGGTGTAGCTGAAAATGCCTAGTTTAATAGATGAATTATATATTTATATTCAAATATTAAATATATATTAAAATATTAAATATAAAATATATATATTAAATATTAAATATATATAAATATATATAAATCACGTTCAGTCTAAGCATATTTGAAAATTTACTTTGGGCGCAAAGTTGAGACGTCTTTGAATGTTAAAGATCTTATAGCTAAATTTGTCTTACAAATTTTTTTTTTTTAGTAAAATATATTTTATATCCAGACTTGAATTCATATTTTAGTCGATTTCCTTCATTTTCGTTGGATTCAGTTGGGTATACATAAAATGCTAAGAAATATATTTAATATTTATACGATCCACATAGTTTATTTGCTTCTTATACAACTAATTACCTTATCCTTCCAATCAATTTGAATTTCAGCAATTTTTTGCTTAAGAAGCCTTTGAAAGTATTTAGCTTTTTAAGTTCTGATTGTCATCTGATTTGCCTAGCAGTTAATGGACTTTGCTGAAGCTCATCCCATTTCAGGTCGCATTGTCGGCGTCTCTGTGCACTTTCCCTCGAGGTAGACAGCAGCATAGAAAACAGCCGCGGACTGACTTTAATTACATTCAGGCCGAAAACTTTGCTTGGCAGGGAAACAATTCATTAAAGCCAAACTGGGCAAGTGGACGAGTGGACTAGTGGACAAGTAGGTTCATAACAATTTGCCTGCGATGAGTGCTCGAGCTAAGCTGTCCGTCCGGCTGAAGGCAGTTTGAAGCCGAGTGGGAGGAGCTTGGGCCACAGCCACACCCAGGCGGAGCCGTTAATGATGTGCAGCATGCTAGAAGATTGCGATTGAAGCTGCCTGAAATGAGATGGATGATGGTCGGGTGGTCGGATTGCTGGCTAGAACGGAATGGAACGGAATGTCTAGCTGAATGGGCTGTCTGGCCCCGGTTGACACAGAGTTCAAGTGGCGGGCTGCATCTCAAGATTGACTAATGGCAATGCCAGCGACGACATACCGTTGATTGATTGTTTTTCCATGTAAATCGTGCGACAAATTAATCAATGCTAATGACACGCTCAGACCGACAAACAAGTTGCCATCTTCAGGTTGTGGACCGCCAAACAAATTGCATTTTAAGCATCGTTGTCCTCGCTCGCAGGATCTGCGGGCATCTCTGTATGTGTCCGAGTGTGTAAGTGTGTGTGTGTGTGTGTGTGTGCGCGATTTTTCAAAATGGGATTTAGATAAAACTGATTTACACTAGCGCAATTGTTAATTGCCCTGTGTGATGCGACTCAAGTGTGTCTCGCAGATACTTCAACTCATTAAGGCAACGAACGCATTCGCTCGGCATAAATCGCACTTATCTTAACTCGGATTTTATGCTAATGTGTCGCAGCGTCTTGTTAGCTGCAAGATTTAAAGATAAACTGCGCCAAAAAGATTCGAACCAAGTCTTGAGCTGGCCAAAACAACACTCTTACCAACACTCACACACACACACACACTAACACACCCATTCAGACTCTGGATGTACTGTGCGTCTGGTTGACGCCCACTGTGTTCCGCATGGCATTGTCAACCCTTTCTGCACTTCACAGTTCGCAGTTCGCCGTTCCCCTATGTCTCACCTCCAGCGCAAATTGCACCCTAAACTCCGCTTCCCACTATGCTAAACTGCAAGGGTTGCTCCGTGGCACGCAGTGCACTTTTGTGGGCTGGCTGTTTAGTCGGCGCTACTCGCCACAGCTCGCAGTACATCTATAATTACGTCACCTCGGCCCGACGCACTCAGGCAACAATGTGCTAAATACAAAATGGCATTGGCTACCAACTGTCACTTGAGTTTTCGCTTAATTTGAAGCTGAATACTATTCAAATTTGATCCAAAAGTATAATGTATTAATAATATAAAGTAGAAATATTTAATATATACTTAAATATGTGTGATATATACTTAAATATATATACTAAATTATTAAAATTCATTGAACTACTGTAATTTGATTATAGATATAGATACAAATTTGTATAACATTAATTAATAATTACAATAATAAGAAATAAATAAATAAATAATCAATTGTATCAATAAGAATAGTCATTATATGAATTTAATTAAAATATAATTAATTGTATTTTTATATTATTATATTAATATATAATTAATTATAATTTTATTATTATATTATCTTGTATTTATAATATCCTATCCTATAGGACTTAAATTATTATCAATCTATTTAATAGTTAAATGCCTGTATTAGGTTGGCAATGAGTTTATACATTTAATTTGGTAACTCATGATTAAATCTATTTGATTAGCTCACAATTAGGCTGTGTGATGATATTTAATATACAATCTTGAGTTTCCAATTATTCACGATAAACTCGTTAGCCAATGTCATTTGTTGTTCGGGTTGGAAATCTATCGCTTTAAGCGCACAACAAATGCTGATAACCACAACTAAGCGAAGACGCTGCCAGACTCAGACAACAGCCTGACCGCAACACACTGTGGCTGGAAGGGTGTTCGATGGGCGAGTGGGCGTGGCAGGTTTCGAGTGCTTACTTACCTATGCGTTGTGCCTGGTCAATAAGCCGCTTGGAATATATTACTATGAAATTTGTAAGCCGCTTGCCAAAAGATGGCAAAATATTTTGTGGATGCAAGTCGACTTGTGCGAGGCGCTGTCCGCCGCAGCACCGAAAACTTTTTCTAGCTCATGATTTATATGTGGTCTAGATGTATGATTAAATATGTATGTATGTGTGTGTGAGTGTGTGTGAGTGTGTGTGAGTGTCTGTTGTGCAGCTGGGGCCAACGTCGCGTATACGCAACGCTGCGTTGACACGTCTTGCGGTCAGGCAAAAGATAATAACAGCCTTGAGCTGGAGCTGAATGGGAAGCTGTGGCTGGGGCTGTAGTCAGCTAGGGCCTAGTTTTTTTTGCACTCATAAGTCGACACTCGGTGGTATTCAAAGCGAAGCAGAGCCAGTGACTGCCGCTGCTATCACAGTTTTTGCTGATTTTTCACACTTGCTCGCGCCCCTCGGCCAGCTGTTGTCCGGCGCCCTGCCCTTGTCGGCCAGCTGGCACGCCCTCTGCGCTTTACGCTTCTCTCGCTCTTTTTTTTTTCATTATTAACTTTTTGTCCATTTTGGTCACGTTTGATAAGCTGCACACAAATAATTCATGAATGGGCCAGCTGTTGCGCCTGCTGCTCGATGATTTTTAAATATGATTTGAATGAGTTTATAAGTTTTGTTTATTTGCTTAAGCAGGCTCAGCGCACAAGCAGCAGTCGAATGACACCGAATGACTCTCGCTCTCACACTGCGCCACCCCCCTCGCTGGCTGTGCGGGGTTGATTCAATTCAATTTGATTGATGTCTTTGCTTGCCAGCGTTTGTAGACAGTCATTAGCTGCGCCTTCTCCACGGCCGTTCTCTGTGCTCTGTTCTAGCTTAGGCCAGCCACGCCCCTCTCGCTGTCGCTGTGCACCCAGCCCCTTCCAGGCAGTGAGTGGCGCTGACAGCTTGCCAAATTGTCTGCTAAAACTCTCAACTCTCGCACAGCAACTGATATATTACTATGGAGAGCTCTCTGCCAATGCATCACTAGCATCTGCATACGAGCAGACCACAATCCAAAGCTATACATATTTCTATTTTTTTATTACGTATTAAATATTACTTTATTTTAGGTATAGGATTTGCTTGAAATTGTAGAGATATTCAAATACATAACTCTTAACTATATAATACAGTATTAAATTTTAGTATTTGATATTTGTGACTCTAGCTTAAAATAACTCATCAGACAGAATGTAAACAAAATGAATTAAAATATTATTAATATATATGAAAATATGAATTCTCTTGTTGAAGCAAACTAGAGCAAAACTGTAGAAGAAAATATGTTTTACATTGTGAGTGCTTAACTCAGATGGATGAATAGGTAGATGAATAGGTAGACAGATGGTCAGATACTTAAGGGAAGAGGATGTAGCATTGTTCATGTTACTGATCTGTAAGATCTGTCGAAATGCTTTTGATTTTATTGTTGCAGTCAAGTATAATACTCTTTATACTCTTTTCATGCCACTTCAATAAGAAACAAAATTTTCCTGGATATTTATGTTCTAAATATTTGTCAATTACAATTTATTTCTTTCTTTTTTATTAATATTACGAAAGTATAGTAAATTGAAAACAAATAAGAGTCTAGGTTGATTACAAGACTTTTTACTCAGAAATATATCAAATCGTTTCTTACAGTACGAAATAAATAAGTGCCATGGCCAAATTATATATATAGACATATATAAATTCTTAACATTTGGATGAGAACTATTGAAATTGAACTGATTTGTAATTGGGTTTTATGACATTTGAATTTAAAGTATGTTCTCAGTATGAGCTGGAAAGCCATGTGACATTCAAATCAATTATTCTTTATATGCTTTCCTCTTGCAGTTAGAGATTTGATCAATTACTAAATTTGAATGGTTTCTACACTGAATAAACTCCAATCAAATAAAAAAAAAGAATTCTTAATATTCTATGTATGAAAAAAATAAGGAATATAAATTTCCTTGAATTCATAGGGAAAGTATGCATGGGTTGAGCTCTTAATTTGAACATAAATGTATTAGTTGACGTAGTAAATAGTTGCATATAATTACTTGATCATATAAATGGAGTCAGTGCTAGTTAAGCCTTATCCAAGTCAACTTAAGTTAATTCTTGGCCATTGAAAGCAAACCTTAAAGAATCATAAAACATTTACTCTAGAGAGACTTTTACACGAGGCTGGGCGTTTGATTAACTGCGCTAGTCAACTTGAAGAGATAGAGAAAGAGAGAGAGAGAGAGAGAAGGAGAGCAATAGGAATAAAGTCGCAGCCACATGCGGTCGCGGTCATATTTGGCTTATTATAAATGACTGAATGTGAACTGCCTGTCATGTTTTATCTTTATTTTCGTGCATTTCTGGACACATTTCACTGGGACTACGGGGCGCTGCAGATGGGGGCGTGGGGGGCGGTAGCTGCCGGCGTGTCTGCACATTTTCAACATTTTCCGATGTTGTTGTTTTTTTTTCTTGGGTTTTCTGTCAGCTTCTTGTTCTTTTTGGCCAGGCACAATGTGATGATAATGGCGCTTGCAGGCCGACTGACGTTTCTAACAAAGTGAGTCGCATTAAGGATAATCGAGGCAACTAAAAGCAAAGCCAACAACAACAACAGCAACATGAAACAAAGCAGAGACAGCGAGAGCGACAGCGACAGCGACTGCTGATGGGGCTCGATTTGCGCGTCATTATCCTTGCAGGCAGCCAAGTGTCTATTGTGAACGTGTGTGTGTGTGAGTGTGAGTGTGTGTGGGAGTGTGCTGTTTGGCCGCCAGGCCTGAATGTCCATCAAGAGCGAAGACGCTGCAACGCCTTGCGCCCGTTGCCCTTGTCCTTGCCGCATCCTGTGCCTGACATCTTCGTCGTCATCGCTCGGCGTTACGAATGATTTATGGCCCGCCAGTCAGGGCGGGCTGAAGAGGAAGCGCCACAACCCTCTGGAATGCTGTGAGAAGCGCTCTGCAATTGACAATTGTCCCAGCCAGGATACGGCCAGGACTCTGCAGTCCAGCTACACCTACTCGATGGCTGAACAAATATTTATTAAGCAAATTAAAGGCGCGCCAGCAAATCCCGCGATACAAATGACTCGGGCTTTTCCTCCAGCCCGATGATGGGGCACTTTGCTCTAGCCTTTGGCCAGTCGAATTATGCGCTCTAACGCCCCGATTCCCATTAGTCAAAGCCATGCTGCTTTAAGCCCAATTTCAGCCAGCCAGCCAGCCAGCCTGAGTAGAACTTGGCTCTGGCTCAACCCAAGCCGACTTGCGTGTCCTTTTCCTTTTTTCGGCCACAAAATTATCAAAATTAAATGGAATACCTCACGTGCCATATGCAATGTGGCAGCTGCTGCTGCTGTCGAGACAGCCATGATGCCAGAGGAAAAAACTACTTTTAAAACTGTGGCCGATACGCACTCGGTAGGTGCGAGCGGGACAGCAGCAGTGCGACTTGCTCTCATTAAATAATTAAAGTTTTTTCCCCATTTTGGCCATTTCTGCTGGCTCAAATCACACTTAAGAGCTCTCGTCTTCCCCAAATGCGACGTCTGCACGTACCACGCATCTGGCCTTTGCATGCACAGTTCGTCAGCCTTCCCTTTGCCTTATTGCCACGATCTCTCGATAGCCGAACGAAGCTCAATTTACTTTCAGGCCGAGAAAGTAGCTCGATATTTCGGGAATATCACAAAAGATCACAGTGAAGTCGCTGCTGTGGAAGCATAAAATATAAATGAAATATATGACTGATATAAGTACTATAATACATGTATATATAAGATATATCTTCCAAATTATTACTGTAGAAAATATTGAAAAAGTGAAATTTAAATCGAAAATATAGAACAAGTTAAATTATTGCTGATTATGCTACGCCCTTTGATGACAAACTGAATGGAAAATCTTTATTTTTAACATTTTATTTTATATTAACATTATTTGTATTAATACAAAGTTGCTGAGAGTGCGAGTGATATAGCTGGATAGACTATGCTGAGGTTGGGACTGCTCAACTAGGAGATACCCAGAGCTGATACGAAGAGCTGATATTATTATTATATATACATGGTATATACATGCTTTGCATATATAAAAGAAGAGTACCATATATCAATATGGAATGTGTATGGCTAGCTCTCGTTATGTTCTCTATTTTAAAATTTATTTCTGCGTAGATTCTATCAAAGTTTTATCAGCGCTTCAAATAAAAATAAATTTTTAAAAATTAAATTAAATTAAAAAAAAAACAATGAAAATATATTCAGCTGTGCAATAAAGTTTTAAGATCAATATTAATCAAATATATTAATATTAAAATTAAATATATAAAAGAGCTGTTTACGTGCAATGCATTCTGCCTATATGGCTCTATGGAGTGCAAATCTGGGGGATAGCTGCCAAATCCAACTACAAACGGATACAGTTACTGCAGAACCGAGTACTACGACAAATAATCAACTCCCCCTGGTATCTACGCGGCTCTACACTCCATAGAGACCTCAAGCTGCCTACTGTTGAAGAGCAGATAGGCAGACATACAAGCCGATACTCGGATAGGTTGCAACGACACCGAAGCCTACTTGCAAGGGGTCTAGTCCCTGCCAGACCCCTAAGAAGACTTAAACGGCAAGGCTTTGCCAAAGCGCTCGGAACACCTTAAACGTTATAATTCTTTAAATAATATTAACTATAGTTTAATCTTTAATTCCTCAAAATGCGACTGAGGTTTGGCCCGTATATATATATAAACATGTGTTGTTATAGTTTTGATTGTACACAAAAAAAAAAAAAAAAAATGAAATAAAATAAAATTAAATTAAATTAACTATAGAAATTAAAATATTATTTTATGTACAATAAAAATTAGTTTTCGAATAATATTGAGTTTAAGTAAATATTATAAATATGTAAAATATAACCCGAAGGCCTCAGCAGCCAGCTTTAGTTCTGAATTAGCTTTAATTTCACAGTAATCTTAACAAATAAAAAAATAAATAATATAAAATATTTGATTTAGGCGCAGCTTCATATTGTGAATGACTGCTGAGCTGCGCCACAGATAAATCTGAATTATTAAATTTCGAAATTGAAACTCTTAAATTTTGAGTTTCACTTTGAGCGAGTGTTGCGCAGTCAGTCGAGCCCGACCTAATGCACATAACTAACTATATATATACTTTTATATACTGCAATAAGACGATTCGAATAGCTGCGAATCACGATCGATACCTGTTGCTTTTCCGCACTGTGTGTGATCCACGTTGCTGCTGTATTTTCCTCTGCTGAATGTTTTCCCGTTGGCGTGAAGAATGCTAATTAATTCCACGGCTCGAAGTGCTTGTGCGCTGTGCTTTGTTTTCGGGCCAGCAGCTAATGAGCGTGCCATTGGGGCGTGGCATCTAAAATTAAGTCACATTTTCGTGCTGGGGAGGAAAACAACTGTGCAAATATTTGATGGGGCCAAAACAACATTTCGACTTGTCGCAGCTGCGTCAGATCGATCTCAGCTCAGAGCCCAGCCAACTGCGCGTGCGAAGCGAAAGAATTTCAAAATGTTCAGAGTTCAGTTCGTCAAGGTTTTACTCCTCGGAGCGCTGATCGTGGCGGGCAGCCGGGCGCAGCCCCTGCGCGGGCGAAAGCGCGCCTTCGGTAAGCGATTTTCCGCTCCCTTTCGACTCCTAGCTTAGCTCTCCCCTCTGGTTCTCCTCGCAGGCGTGGGTCTGCTGGGCGGTGCCTTGGCGGGCGCTGCCATCGGCCACGCGGTGGCCAAGACGAGTGGGTCATCGAAGGCGCCTGCTCCAGCGGCTGCTCCTGTTGCCCAGGTGGTGGAGAACGGGGTGCCCGACGCCAACGGCTGCTACAAGCAGACGATCAAGGAGCCCATGCCTGGCAATGCCAAGCTCTACACGGAAACAGTCCACTTGGTCTGTCCCCCCCGCGCGGGAGCCCCTGCTCCGCAGCCCGTTCACCTGGTGCCGGTTGGCCATGCGCCAGCCGCGGCCGTTTATCCTGTGCTGCCAGCTGCGGTGCCAGTGGCTCCGCAAGTGGGGGCTGCCTCTAACCACACTCCAGTTGCCAATGCCACGCAAGGAAGTCCAACTCACACCTTTGTTGCCCTGGGGCATCCTGGGCCAGCTCCAGTTGCTCCTGCTCCTGCAGCAACAGTAGCTCCACATGCGGGTCTAACTGTTGTCTATGCGACTGCTGCCAGCTCGCTGCCCGCAGTGCATACCCAGCAGGGTGCAGCCCATGTGATTCTCCTCTCCAAAACCGTGAAGAAGCAGAAGAAGTCCGCGGCGAATACAGTTCATCTATCGCAGGGCCTATTGATTCTGGTGGTTCTCTACTGCCTAATAAGCAAGTAAATGTAAATATTCAAAAGCAATTATTAACCAAATAATAATGAATATAATCTAAATAATAAATAATGCAATATCTCCAAATAAAGAGTTTCATTGGTAAATTCAAATTTACCACCAACTTCACTTGTAAGCGCAGCCAACTTAATGATGTGCGCAGTTTTGCGCGCAGCCACTTTCACCTGACGCACAGCTGTGAAATTTATGTAAGCAATAACAGTGCGATACTAGTTATACTCATAGATGGCGCTAAAGTGCAGAATATTTGCGATGCGCCCTCTGTTGAGGATTTATATTCAAAGGCTCGTACTCAAATGGCCCTGTTCACATATTTTTTTGTGGTGTACTTGTGGATATAATAAACGGTCACACTGCATCCGCAGCCGGCGTCTTTTCGTAGTTTTCGTTGCGAAATTCGCGCAATTACAGGAAAAGTACAAATTAGAACCCAAAATGAGCACATGGGACCCCGAACGGGATGTAGAGCTCACCGACTCCGAGGATGAGATTGCCATGAAACGTGACTTTCATGGACGCGAAGCTATACTGTTTGTTGTTGACGCCAATTTGGAGGTAGACAGAAATGCGTAAAAAAAAACATATCTAATAGAAAATTTACAGACTGAGCGCTTGATGGACGCGCTTAAGCTAATACGCGGTGCCTTCATCTCCGGCATGCTGGTCAACGGCAAGGATCTAATGGGCCTCGTCTTCGCCAACACTAAGCATAGCCCCCCGCCGCAGGAGGTGCAGTGCCTGGAGAACATAACGGTATCAGCGAACTGCGCTGTGTTCCTGCCGCTGCGGCAGCTGACAAAAGCGATAGTGGAGCACTTCATGGACTTTATGCAGAACGCCGAGGAGCTGTTCCCCAAGGAATACGGCCTGGCCGAGCCCGATGGGCGGGGCAGCTTCGCGCAGATGATCCGTCTGTGCATTGAGATGCTGGAAAAATGCGGAAAGAAGCTAAACAACGCCAAGATCGTGTACATCACGGACGTGGAGGAGCCACACCCATCCTCCAGCCCAGAGTTCCAAACGGCACTGCAGAAGGCCAGCGACCTGGAGGGCAAAGAGTTTGAGTTCCAGGTGATTCCCATGATTGACGACTTCGACTACGAGCCCTTCTACAAGGAGTTCATAACCCTGTCCAGAGGTAAGTGAGCAATGCGAGCCTTGCCATTACCGACATCTGTTCCCCTTGCTGGCGTGCAGCCGTAGCCAGAAAGGTTTTAAGATGTCGCAGATCGAGCAGAGCAAATGTTTCACACGCGTCCAACCGAAGTTTTATTGGACTGCGATTTCGAATTTGCTTACATCACTCCTCTCAATCTAATGATTGCCTGGAGTAAGCTCCTATTGCTGATCTTTTAATTAATCTCCAATTTATCTCATTCCGTAGCCATTGAAATTGACGCCTTTCGCGTGCCGGACGCGCAGCTGCAGCGCGAGATTCTGGAGGACCGCAAGCTGCGGCAGGACTTTCTGCGTCGCTGCTTGGGGCACTTCACGCTTACGCTGGGCCCCAATCTCTCCTTGTCGGTGCAGTACTACAACTACTTCCAGCGGCGCGCCTACCCGCAGAAGGTGCACATCATGCGGCGCGACAACAGCGTCGTGCGCAAGCGGCGCCAGATCATGGTGCGGCAGCAGGACGAGGAAACGCAGGAGATAACGCATGAGTATCAGATCAAGATGACGGCCGGCTGGTACGAGTGTAATACTGGCGACAAGCTGATTCGGTTTACCACGGAGCAGCTGAATCACGTGCGCAATTTGCACCCGCCCGGCATGATGCTGCTGGGCTTCAAGCATCGCTCCGCGCTGCCTGCAAACATGTACAGCAAGCCGTGCAACTTTATGTACCCGGACGATCAGAAGATCATTGGCTCCAAGCGGCTGTTTCGCGCGCTGTGGCAGCGCTGCTTGGAGCGCGAGAAGATCGCGATCTGTCTCTTCATGTGCAAGCGCAAGTCCGTGCCGCGCTACGTGGCGCTGCTGCCCGTGGAGGCGGCCCAGCCGGACGACAAGAACTATCGCTCGCTGCTCTCGGGCGACGGGTTCAAGATGGTCTATCTGCCGGAGGCCAAGCACATACGGCACATAGACATGTGCGACTGGAACAGCACGGGCAACACAGCCACGGATGAGGGGGTCGACTTTTTCCAGAAAGTGATCCGCAAGCTGAGCGTCGACTATCAGCCCAACCTCATCAACGATCCCAATCTGGAGGTGCTGCAGTCCAATCTGCTGGCTCTCGCCTTGGACTTCAAGACCGAGGACGATGGACTCAGCCAGCTGCCCGATCCGGCGGTGCAGAACAAGCGCATCGAGAAGCTGCTGCCCACCTACGAGACCTTGTTTGGACCCGAAATAGAACCAGCCAAGAAGCGTGCGGCCAAATCCATCCCCGACGAGGCCAGTGCCTCAAAGGTGGCGAAAATCGAGGAGACCCAACTCTGCAGCTACGACTTCGTGGAGCAGCTGATTAAGGACGAGCGGCTGTCGTCCTGCACCGCCCAGCAGCTGCGCTACATACTCAAAGTTCACTTCGAAGTAACGCCAGCCAAATCCGCAACCAAAGCTGTCCTCATCGAACGCATCGAAACGCTGAGCGCCTAATCGAGCGTTGCTCCTTGAAATGCTCTCAAATTGTATAAATTATATAAATGTGCCGTATGAAAAGTTTATTATAATAGTATTAAGGATTGTTGAACTGCAGCAGAGATTGTGAATGCACTGTTATAAGCACGAAATTAAGGATTTACTGAGCATCAGATTTATATTTATGAATATGCTAAATACATTCGATAGTTGCCTAATAACATTTATGTTTCTGTACCTTAAAATGGGCATCTGGATGAAGGCTTTTCGACTGGCTCAGGCCTGGTTCACGTTTCTTGACTTGCATAATCCACTGTAGAGAGGCAGCGTAAGTTCGTTTTCGCGGTTGCCGGACATGGTTTAGTTCTTCAGTCGGCGTAAATTGCATAATTTGACTCTTAACCTGAATAAGACCAAATGTCCTCATGCTATGAAGGAGCTCGCAACTTTTCGGCGACTTTTGGACCACGCAAACTTTGCACTCGCCTTTGTCCGATTCGCGGAGCAGCCGTCAAAAGGTGAAATGTTGTAGCGCTCGCGTCAGTTGTTGTGTTCCTCGAGTGCAAAATGAGTTACAAAATTATTAAAAGTGCAAAAGAAGTGCGAGGGGAGAAAGGTGAGGGAAGGGGAGGGGCTGTTGCAAATGGTGGGCGTACGCACTCGCAAACAGAGCTCAGTGCAAAGGTAAAAGTTGCAGCCCGGAAGTTGCGAGTTGGCCCAGCTTTGGCTTTGGCTGTGGCTGTGGCTTCGGTCCTGGCCAACTTCAAGATGGCCAACACGAATGTGGCGCTCCTTTTACTTTCTTGGCACTTTATTTTAATTTCTGCGGCGCCGCGGCCTGTTCTAAAGTTTCTCTCTTCAGATTTTACGTTCTGCTGCCACTTTTCTCTGCTGCGCAGAGTAACTCGTGGTTAAATGGAAATTACTTTGCCAAGCGATCTGCGGATACCCTGTAAACGGTCGCCGAAAGGGAGTATTGGCTGTGATATGCAGCCAACAAATTGCAGAAGAGGATCATTCTTGAAATGAACCTATGACCTATGACCTATGTGAGAGATAATCCATCTGTATTACAAGGAACACCGTCAACTTTGCTTTCAATTCAATTTTCGAAAATAAAATATTTATGGGAACGGAATGTAGAGTATTTGGCTCTCGGAGAGCAGGCAACTGATACCATTGCTAAAAGACCTTAAGAGAGACTGACCAGCCTTTATATGTATCCACGCCTTGCCTGCAATCAGATGTGGAGCAATGAAACTTCTCTAATTTCTGATCAGTGGGCAACAAGCTAGTTAGTCTTTATTCACATGTCCTCAAGTAATACTTCACTAAAACAAAGAAAATTTAGATACTTCTGGGAAGGTACTGTTATTTGGTGGGTATGAACATCTCCTTGAGGACACTAACAGCTTGCTGGTAGAGCTTCAGTCCCTCCAGGTCAGGATGCATCTCCACATACCTCTTGAGCTTCCTTTGTTGTTTGCTCAGATACCAGGTACTCTCTGCCAAAAGCAGTTGGTACTCTCGAATGAGCTTCAAGTGCTCGATTTTGCGTTCATCAGTCGCCGACTTCTGAATCGATTTGACGAGTCGCTGCCTCTCAGACCTGATCTGGTGCACATGAAACTCCTGCCGGCTAAGCATGAACAGCATTGTGTGGACAAGCTTCTTCAAGTTACGCATCAGTGGATCCCCCATCTTAAGCCGTTTGTATTTTTATTGTTATTTATTGAGAACGCTAGAAATAGTGTGTTTTTTTTGTAAATATCATTGAAAATTCATAGATTCATAAATCAACGACTGAGCCTCGATTTGAGCTTGCTTCGATTGCCATGAGAATAAACCTTGAATACACGAAGTAGCTCAGTTGTTGCCGAGGCAACTGCAGCAAAGATGGACTTCAGCTAGTCCAGCTGCACTTTGAGCCACCGAAACACCAGTTCAATAGAGGTATTTATCGGAGCTCTGATTATTGCCTGTCACCTCCAATATCTGCCGAGCTATCAGTAAATGCTTCAATTAACACATTCGACCACACAATCTGAACTGGTTTTTTCTTGTTATTTATTTATTTAAATAAATCCTTTTGCAAATTATTTAACGACAGCTGCGCCTGTCTTGCCACGCAAAACCGCACAGCACGCAAACTTGGCTTTAATTTGAGTGAATAAATATAAGAAACAAACACAATGGCCGCAAAACACACAAACACTCGCATTAATATGAATATATATTTATAAATGTGTCTGTGTGAGTGTGAGTGTGAGTGTGTTTCCATTGGGTCAAGCGGAAGTAACGCTGAAATTCATTTCCGCTTCAGAGAGAGAGAGAGAGAGGGAGAGAGAGAGAGAGAGAGAGAGAGAGAGAGAGAGATAAGCTGAACAAACAAACAAATATTTGTAGAAAAAAAGCTAAAAATATTTAACTAATCATAATTCAAGCCAATAAATTTAATTAGCCATCAAAGGGCCAGCTCATCATGGCAAGTGCCGGCCAAGAGTCTTCAGTCTGCAGAGTAGTAGAATATGTTTTAATTGGCCCACTTTAGAGCTAAAGACTCAGATTAAAGTCTAGCTGAGCTGAGCTGAGCTGGTGCTGCCCAGCTCGAGTCGCATATAAACTGGGCCATTAATCATCATTTTATTTATCTTTGGAATTTGGCTTGGCATTAATTTCAATGAGGATAACCAAAACATGCTCGTAGGCCCTCGCCAAGGACTCGCCGCAGATAATAATTTTGTGTCAATTAATTACAATTACCCTGTAGCTGGCTGGCAATTGTGCAACTTTGTCAATTGAACAGACACAGCACATAGGTAGAGCGCCATGCAGCTGCCCGAGGATAGCAGACAACGGTAATTTAATGTGCATGTGTATGTGTATTTGTATGTGTGTGTGTGTGTGGATGCACTTGTGCGTGTTTCCGTAGCTGCAACAAAAGACTGAGATATTTGTCAAGGGTATTTGCACAGAGTGGAAGCCGTAATGTGGACAAACTGATCCACAAAATTGCAGAAAGTTTAAATTTAATCAACTCGCTTGCCCTGTTGCCCCAAGGTGTATGCGTTGTGAATGTGGCTATGGCCATAAATTTAATATCACCTCAACTCAGAGCTCAGCTGAGTCAACAAGCAGACAGACAAAAGTGACAACAAAACATGTCTCAAGCATCCCACAGACTGAGTCATTAAATAGCAAACAAGCAGCCAGCTGAACAAAAATCTCAAGTATTTAGTTAACTAACTGGCCTTAAATGTCTTAAATTGTGCCTCGACTCGCCTCCCGTCTCCCGTCTCTCGCATCTCGCATTTGCATTCTTTTTAAAAATCTGCTTGACATAAAAAATCCTTTTTGAGCTGCTTTTCGATTAGGAATACTTTAGATAAAAATCATTTTCAGCTTAAACATGCCATACAAATATACGTGCGCATACAAATACGTAAGCTGCCTATAGACTGCTCAGATTAGATGCGTCTTAAGCACACACGAGCATAAAAGCTTACAGCACAGCTTAAAACGCGACTCGAGGTAGCAGGCAAAAATCTGTTGCCTACTTATCAGCGCAGTCGTTATGCGTCTATTCGAGGGCGTCTGCTAATTTGAATAGAGTCTATTCGAGTTATCAGCAAAACTTCATTGTGATTCAAAATATGATTCTGTAATACGAAATAATTTACTGAATTAATTTACTTTGATTTCTACCTTAATCTTAAATATTTGTAAGTAGGGCGAAGCAGTCGGAGTGTGTGCTTTATCTTTATTTTATGTCGATCTGAAATTTCGTCAGCTGCTGCTGCTGCTGCTGCTGAATCATCCGTATTTACATAGCTCCTAATTTGTGTGGCGTGAATGAAAGCCAAGCCACAACCGAACCACCCAACCACCGACTTGCGGCTGTCAGCGCAACGCCGCCTGCCTAGCAACTGCAAATGACTGATACATGTGTGTGCGTGTGTGTGTGTGTGTGTGTGTGTGTGTGTGTATGTGTGATGCGTGTAAAGATGAAAACATGGGATAGCATAAGAAAAAAGCGCAGCAAAGCGTTAAGCCGTTGGCGGTTGCGTTAAGCAACAGCTGCTGGCGACACCTTGCAAGTGTTGTAAAGTGTCGGACGGAAGGAGAGAAAAGAAGCGTCACAAGGCTGACGTTGCTAATGCCACAATATGCGAGTGCAACCGCTGTCAATGTGTGTGCACACATACACACACACACACACACACACACACACATACACACATGCATTGTGGTTAAGCAATTTGCGCCAAGCGAAATGAAAGTTCTAAGCGCATTGGCCGTCACATGTATCTGCACCCACCCACCCACACACACACGCACACACTCATATGTATATAAAGCCTCTTGAAACCCCTAGGCAAGTGCTGGAAAAATACTACAAAAATACTAAGGAATTAAATTAAAATTATCGTAAGTTTAAAAACTAAATAGTATTTCTCAATTAACAAAATCAAATTAAATTTGTGTTTAGTTAAATAATAAAATAAATAAATAATAGATAGTTAATTAAATAATACAAATTAATGTCGATATATTTCTCAATTTCTATATATTATAAATAAAATGTTTTTTCTTTTTGTTTGCTGAAACCTGAAATCTGCAGCTGCCAGCTGTGCATTTTGCATGCCATCGAGTCCTCTTGGGCTCTATCGGTTTGTGTGCACCAGGTGCGATATGGCAAAGCTGTCATATAACTGCTTGTCTGTCTGACTCTCGGAGTGTGTGTGTGTGTATATATATGTATGTATGTGTGTGTGTAGCTGTCGGTTGGTTTTTTTGTAGCTGCTGTTTTGCGGCTTGCGCTAAATTTCATAATTTTTGCTGCTCTGACTGCTCCTACAGCTCCTGCTGCTCCTCTCTCGCTCCCGTTCCCTTTCCCGAATGTCTCTCAGTCACGTGTCATTCATATCATATCGCACAATAAACAAGACCGAGCGGCAATGACCGACCAGTCCATGTCGGCGCCCTGCTGCCATCCGCTGTCCTGTCCGGATCCTGCTCCTGCTCCCGCTCCCGCTCCCGTTCCCGCTCCTCCTCCTGCTCCCGCTCCTGGCGCCGCTTCTTGTTGGCATGGTGCATCGTTTGTTACTTGGTTCGCCTTATTTCGATTTATTTTTATGTGCACTTCCTTGTGCACTTTGCATTGGGATTTTTGTTTTTCGTCTCGTGCTTTTTTCGTTGTAGCTCAACCCTCGGACTTGTTAACTGAAAATATTTTCTCATGCGTAAAATGCATGACAAGCGATGCAGACAGAGACGTTGACGCATTGAAATCCCAGCTGGGTGGTTTACTGGGTGTTTAGGTAGCCCGCTTTGGCTGCCAAATTGTCTGGCTTTACGGTCGGCCAGGTGGGTGGCCGGCAGAGGCAGGGGCAGGGGCGTGTGCTCTGTCAGGTGTGTTTAGCGCGCAGGTGTATCGATTTGTTATACGCGTGAACTTGATGAAGTGTCGGGCAATCGGGCAAATATTTCATACGGGGTTGCAAATAAAAGAGAACGAGTTCAAAGCGCTCGCTCTGGGGTTGCTTCTGTGCCTTCATCGATGGCTGAACAAATAGCGAAGCAGCTTGAAACAGCAGTCTGCAGCTCAAAATAATAAACAAAGCAACAAATGGTATTCTTAATGCGAGGTGCTTCAGTTTCCAATTGACGAGCTCTGATCGAAATGAACTGAGCCTGTGAGGGGGAGTCTTCTGACTAGCTACTGATCATAGGGAAAAAGAAGTTTTCTTTTCGCTGATGTGGATAGCTTCGAACCTTGCCCTACTTAACTAGTCTTAAGGCTTGAGGTAGTCAAAGTAAATAGGATTGTCCTTTAGTAAGATTTATGTATTCTGTATAAAGATTTACTCCTTCTACATTTTTAAATTTTGATAAACATTGAGCCAATCAATATAGAGATTGCCTATATATGTATCTCCGATATTTGCATATTTCCACGATTTAATTAAGCATCGAACGGCAGCTGAACTCAAGTGAAGTCAGGCAAAGCTTTTGTTGGGGCTCCGTTTGCACAGTAATTGATCGGAAATGAAAACAAAACCGAACTTAAATAAAAACATTTAATTAAATATGCAATGTGAATTAGCCTATAAAAGGAACGGAGAAACAAAACGGAAAATCAACAGCCAATTGCCAGCACAATATCAATGGATAAAATATGCAACAACAACAAATACACACAATTGAAACTTTGCTCGGAATATTTAAACAATGCTGAAAAAGCGGAATGCGAAAAAAGTTGAGTCCGACTGATATAAACAATTATTAAAAGCAACCCAGAGTCGGTCCTGTGCGGTGCGGTGCTCGGTCGAAGCAGGGCAGAATGGGGGCCGCTCTGCGAACCCAAGCAATATACATAACAATGGCGCAGCGGCTGCTGATTGTGGGCAGCGGCTGCTCGGCTCCTGCTCCATTCTGGACACTCGAGTCCCCTTTGGCCAAATAATTAAGCCTGCCATTCATTAACCAAACTTGGACCGGGGCGTTACAGCACAACTGAGCAAAGTTGCGGCCACTTTTGTTGCATAGTGTAATGCAAAACAAAAGTTTTTTAGAGAGAGTGTTGCGGGAATGTGTCTGTGTGTGTGTCTGTGTGTGTGAAATCAGCAAATCAGGCAAAACGGCACAATCGACAGCTCAGACATGCTGTGTGTGTGGGTGAGTGTGAGTGTGAGTGTGTGGGTAAGCGTTGCACACTTCCAGCCAGTCGCCCATTGACCGGCTCGAATTAATTGTAGCCATCGGCCCATTTGGCAGTTTTTGGCCAAGTTGAAGGCAAATTGCAAGCTGGCGCTTAACTTGCGCTCGCAATTGCTGCTTAAATAAAACAAAAATATGTGCACTATATATGAATGTCGAGTGGATCTATGTGTGTGTGTGTATGTGTGTGTGTGTCTGTGAAAGTGTGTGCGTGTGCTTGCGGCTTGTGGCAAATTCACATATTTATATGCTAGAGCTCTGCAAAGACTGATTACAAATGGTAGGAAAGGGCTTTAATTATCAAATGTAAGTGTGTGTGTGTATGTGTGAGTGTCTGTGAGTGTGAGGAGTAGTGCATAGGTATGTGTACTTTTCAAGGACAAATTAGCAGAAGTACAAGAAAAATTTTAAATGACAATTGAGTACATTTATATGAAGGAAATTACAGATACTTTATTAGTATTATTAAAAACAGATTTATCATCTTAGTATATATAGATACGCCTGTACTCGTACTTGTTCTATAATACATATATTAGATTGATTTAAATAATATATAATATATCCTACTTATGGCACAATAGCAAGCCCACTTTGCTGGCATTGGCAAATAGCGTTTATCCTTGAAAAATATTTGTATAACAATAGATACTCTGGGCTTGTGCCCAGAGTTAAGTTGAACTACATTAAGTGCTCATCTTTACTATTACTAACCAGAATATAAACTCAAGGCACAAACTAAGTTAGTCTAGGTTTTTTTCTCTATTTTCTCACTGCTCCTTGCCTCAGTTTCTTTGGTGAATTTTTGTCCTTTTGCTGGTCAAATTTACAGCAACTATTGCTCAATTTGCCAACACATTCATATATTGCCCACAGCAACAAATGTTGTGCAGAGAGAGAGAGAGAGAGAGAGAGAGGAAATGCAGAAAAAGAGGAAAATTCTTGTGTAAATGCAACACTTGACGGTACTTTAAGTAGCCGCTGGAGAGTTGACCAGCAGAAGTTTTGAAATTTCCAAAGGCTGCACGAACAAAACGTTGAATATGCAATGGCAGGAGCACAGGCAGGACATGGCCGGTGGCTGCCCGAATGGGGACGCATTGTGCAAAGGCGGTCAAGAGTTTATCGGGAGCCGAAGGACAAGCAAGAGCTTGACATTCTGCTTAGCTCCCAAATGAGCAACAAATAGTGGCCAAGTGGCACAGTGGAGACTCGTGTAGGTGGCTGCCTAGATAAGCAAATGCGCGTTGCAAAATGTTCAATCATCCGAGAGCGGAGCCCGAGCGGCAGTTATTAATGCCACGTTATCAGCAGCGCGTCTCCAACTGCTGGCCATTACTCGCATCTCGCATCTCCCATCTCCCGCTTCCCACTTCCCGTCTCGCATTGCTTATAAATTTCAATGTCCTGTGGCAACAAAAACAAGCGCTGCACCAGCTGGAGCATTCAGCCACACAAAAAGCCAAAAAATTAGCATAATTTCAGTTGCTGCGGCGAGCACTTGCAGCACTTGCGGCCACAGATAAGGCGCAAAATGAACGCGGCTCGGTGTGTGTGTGTGTGTGTGTGTGTGTGTGTGTGTGTTGCATCTCTCCTTGTTTCACTACACACTGAAAGAAAGGGAGAGAGAGGGAGTGTCGCACTTGTTATTTCGGCTGCATCGTGTTAAACTTGCGTCATATGTGTGCCACTAGCGGCTGCATGTGAGTTTTTTGCGCTTGGCCATGAAGTTGTTTTGGCTGCTTGCGCCATGCGACACACAGCAGCCAGCACACAGTTGGCTCACTAACACTAGCACACGCGCGCTGGCATATGATTTGCATAAATGTACAACGGCGATGTGTTGCATGCGTCCCCAAGATCCAGAACAATGCATCTTTTGGGGCCAGCAGAAATTAAGGAGAATGTGATTCGTATGGGCTGATATGCGGAGACATATAGAAAGAGATCGGGAAAGTAAATAAGAATTAAGAGAGAAAGAGGGAATAAAGTAGAAAGAAAATAAAGGAGATAAAAAGAGAGAGAGACAGAAGAGAGAGAAAGAATAAGAAAGAGAGGGAGAGACAGAAAGTTCTTAGGTAGAGTTATAATAGGAGAGAGAGAAAGAATCATAATCTACTTGTATATTTATAATAACAAAATATCTCTATGCATATATAGAGATACTCCTCACTCATTTGAGGCGAATTTCATGAAATTTTGTAGGCCTTCTGAGCAGGTCTTAGAATCGGCCAACATCTGTTTTTCATACCCCTAAGTGATAAGGGTTATCCACTCTTAACATATTTTTCGTATTTCGATCGAAGCCCAAAAAGCATTCGACATTATAGCATTTGCGGGACTATAGCATTATAATAGTAGGCGAAGTTTCGTTCATTCAGTTAACAATTAACAACATTCAGAATACAAGTAAATAAAGAAATAGAAGAGCCAACGAACCGAAGAACAAATTATCAAGAACAATCAGAAGATACACTATCTAAACACAATGAAGTAATACGATTAGAGCAACGGCAATCACGCCGTTGTACAGTCAAAAGGCGCAGATAAAATGACCAACAGGTACTTTGAGCATTTAAATCTGAGACATTCTTGTATCTAGCATTCCAGCATGAGCTCGGTCTTGAATATTGAACTTATTCAAAAGTGGTAATTGGTACCATGGAGAACGAATGCCCGCATTGTCCCCCTCTCAAATTTAACAAGTAAGAGTGCTTTAGACGAGACCGCTCGACTAGGAAATACCCTGAACCCCACGAAGAACCGCTCTTCCGAACATTCTTAGTTTGTTTTATCCGTATGTATAATAATCATTTTATGTATGTATAATATTAAATTTAATAAATTAATCAAATGTCAAATTTCAAGTGTCTAGCTCTATTAAGTTCTGAGATCGACGCGTTCAACAGACAGACACATAGAACGACTTCGCTTATCTTTCTGGTCGGCAAAGGTGAAATTCAAACACGACCTGAGCCCATTGACTGTCTTACTTTTCGGCACGGACTCAGATTCTATCGAATACCTGAAGTCAATTCGAACTTTCAATTCATGCTTTCAATTGGCATCGTTCGGTGTAACAGAATAGTTCGAAATCTAATGCAAATGGTCAACAATACAATTCTACGCTTAAAATCAGGGGCCCTTTTATAGCTGCAGTTGGCCTATTAAATTCAAACATTTTCAGCTTCAGATTATATTGGTATTTGCATTGACTGTCAATAAGTCAATAAGTTTGTGGCTTAGATTTGAGCACACCATGTTTTTCACAAGAAAATGAGTTTGTTATTGTTCATGCTACGATATAGCATTAGGATATTGATATTGTTGCAATAAATTAGCGATTTTAGTTATGCACCAGAAATTACATAGAAATAATTTAGATGCGGGTCAACTAGTATGATCTATAACCTACATGGCGATGACCCATACATAGATATGTATACTCTCAGGCCTAGCAGGCCGATATTGCCCATTCATCAGGCTTTCGAACAACACTTCAATAAATTGAAACAAAATTTTCCGGTATAGTAGAATTTCTACGCTAGAATACCATGTCCCGAACAGAAGCGCTTATTGGTAATCCATTTGGATACCCCCTACGTCCAACCGATCGAGTGCCCAGCACTTTTATGGCCTCAATGATGCTGGCGACGACGCCTCGGGCAGTGCAGGACCTGCTGGCCCCGAGGATGTCAGCTGGCAGCATTCGGGAGTACAGCCAGATTGGGGACGGTGTCCAGCCAAGGCCGAATTCGCTTTCGCTGCTGACAGTGGGGTTTGAGTGTGCTCGACAGCGCCCACAGGCGGTGGTGCGCAAAGTTTCCGTGGTGGGCAGTCACGTGTTGCGGTATTTGAGCCGCTCTACCAATTTGTCGCCGAGACGTCTTCAGTTCCCCAACTTTATGCGCACTGATATGTCGCCGATCGAACACAACATAAGCCACAGTACCGAGTCAACCTTCGATCAGATGGGTAATACCTACGAGGTGAGAATCAACTCAGCGCCCCCACTAGAGTCTGATTCAGAATCGTTTCGTGCTGTGTCGGAATCCTTTGCGATGCGCGAGTTGCTGCCCTCCAGCTCTGATGACAGCTCCCTCTTGGGCCAAGTAAATTGGAAAATATATCTAGGCATACTCTGCATCATATTGGTGCAGACTCTGCTGAAACTGACATTCCAGCAGCCCAACAACAGTTGAGCTCTAAACTTATTGATGCCTAATTTGGAGAGAGCATTCGCTCGGCTTCACGAGTGCGAAGGACATGGTAGCTTTGCAAATATAAGTCTAACAATAGCGTTCAAATATATGGCAGAGTTTCAAATTGACTTGAACCCAAACTTTCATTGTGGTACATATCTCAAATCACAGATAATAATGTGAAGCATACCTGTGAGATAAGTATGGTCGAAAAAAGAGGGGCTTCAATGTGCGTACAACAGATCTTAATAAACGAAAAGAAACTAAATTATTTTAAACATTATTGTCATGAGCTTATGCATTTTGATAGCTCAACTCTGGTTCGTTTTCAGCTTTAAGGATATGTTGACCCGCTGTGTGAGCGCGTGTGCTTTAGACTCCTTTGACTGCCCATATCAGCTCGCTGTCGGTTCGCTTTCATCCAATTAACTTTCTGGCTGGCGCATATGCGCATATTCATATTACTTATTCATATCGATGTATATTGCGCTTATTAAACGCTTCGGCTCGTCGTGGCACGAGTCAAGTTCAGTTAACATGAGAGGGGAAGCATGCGAGCAGAAACAATTCATTTGCCTGCCACTCAGATTCTCAGCTGTTTATTCCCAAAGCTGCGTCATCCTGTTCTGTGCATGTGTGTTTATATATGTATGTGTGTGTCTGTCTGTGTGTGTGAGTGGGGAGGTATAGGTGGCACACACTTGCTTCATAATTCAAAGTGGCAACACTTTTGCCAGCAACTGAAAACTCAGCTCGACACACGCCGCCCCGCAGGAGAAAATGAATGATGGAAATCATCTCCCTAGGCACTTGGCCCCGACAATCTAATACGTGATATACAAAACAGACACCACTGCGATCCGAAATGAATTGAAATGTCAGCAGGCAGTCGGCAGACCGGGTGGAAGGATGAAAGGCTGAAGGGTCGAAGGGCTGAGAGCTGCAGAGTATTCGCTTCTCTTCCCTTTTTTTTCGTGTGCTGCAGCACTTGCAGTAGTCAGTAGTCAGTAGTCATTAATAATTGCATGCGCCACATGGGGCGTATGAGCAGCTCGGCTAGCAATTTACTTTGATCAACTCAATTGCTGACATCAACAATACGCCGCGCCCGGTGCACATATATATTTTGTGGGCAGCACTTGACACTAATTAAAATTTCAATGCCAGAGAATCCTAGCGACTCTCTGGACCCAATCACACGCAGCTTGCTGAAGCTCAAATTAAGCATTGCGTTCTGCATGCACTCACCTGGCCCTGCCGAGCATTGTTTGCTTCAGGTGGTACTGCAAATGCTGAGTACTACTCGCATTTCAGGCGTGCAACGTAGCAATGAACCATCAGCATTTGCTACAATCTGCTAATAAGCTTTGCCCTGACCGAAACCCCACAGCAAGTGGTTCAGTGAATGCAGTAATCGAAGCATATGTAAAGTGGAATGGATGTGATTTGGAATTGGACTTACAGCAAGAGAAAGTGAAAATAGTTTCACTTACACAAAACATGTATAACATATAATGTAGTATTGTGAAGTAAACCTATTATATTATATTTTTCTCAAAACTTAGAATAAATTCATTAATTGATCAACAAAATAACTATAATATTTGTATTTCAGCATAAAATATTACCAGCCATTCATGAAAGATCTGCAGTGTTAACTTCTCACCATATCTCATCCTCGCCCAGTGACCCCTTATTCAATGTTAACTGCCAACACAATTACCGCTGCACTCGCCAAGTTCATGGCTTGACCAGATCGACAACTCGCCTTTTCATTGTACAGAACTAAGGTTATTTTGATTAGACAGTAGAAACACGGAAACTTAACAAAAGCCTCACATTATATTTATTAAACTACATCATTTTACTTTTGGTAAAATATAGCGTGTGGTTGATTTCTGATGGAAAGTGTACTGGCAACAGATACCCATTGGGCCCTGTCCAAAAAATGGAAATTACTAGCAACATCCGCCACAGCCGCCACATCCACCGCATCCACCGCAGCCGCCACAACCGCCGCAGCCACTGCAACAAGGTCCACTAAGACATCCACAGGGCCAACCACAACCCAGGATCATGTTGTGCAGATGCTCTACAAGGAAAAACACATTTATAGAGCGGAAGAATATTTATATTTGTTTCTATTCACATACCTTTTTGAACTGGGCCAATGAACATTTTGAATATTATCTGATGCTGAATTGAGATGTTATAATTTTGGAGTAAGGCTTCGGACTGAAGCTGTAGGAATCAGAACGAGACTAGGTGCGAAAATGTGTGAGTGCTTTTTCGAAACTACTTAGCTCATATAAAAGTGTTCTCGAGAAGCTATAAAGTGAACTGAATACATTAAAAACAGAAAGATAAAGTTCTTTTATTCGATGATTCCTGATTTTGAAAGCGTATTGTAAAGCTGTATTTTCCAGCAGGGGCAGAACTCAGTCTGGCCCAGGGTTACTCACAAGGAGACTTTATAAGTGCTGAGGTGGGGAGGGGAAATGTGTGGTTCGTGTGGTCGATCGCCCACGTGGATCCACACGGGAATGCCGGGGTCGATGGACGGATGCGGGGAGCGCACACGCGCCGTCGGCTGTCTGCCGGAGTTAGTCTCACCTTTTAGTGTCGTCTCGGCAGGTGATTCGCCGCGTTGATCGACACTGTTGGTGGGCTTCCTCGCCTTCGAGTTTACGTGTGTAGAAGGGCAAGGGGGGGCGTGAGGTTAGTTTTGGTTATGGCTTAGCAACTAGTAATAATAATAAAACGCCTTCAGATTCATTTCTCTTCAGTTACTTTCTCTATCCTTTCACTTCACCTCGTCTCGGGGTCTCTGATAGTCCTCTTCTATTCCCTTTATCCAAATCTTCGGTAAATTCCCTGGCCCGCGGCTGATTCTCACACTTCTCTTTTATCTTTAATTCATCGCTTAGCGACTCGCGCTTAGGGCATCGACGTACACCCGCTTTTTAAAATCTCGGTACTCACTCCCACCTTCTGACTAACTTTTTCCCAGTCACGCGTCTTCAACCTTTTTTTGGGACGGTCCGCCCACGGGCCGTCTCTGCGCTCCATGCGCTTATTAAAACTCCTTATAATTACACTTACGACTACTTAAAACTAATACAGATATAACTTATAGCTACTAAGCCTTCATTGTGAGGCGGCGGTTTAAGTGCCGCTTTACTGTATTTCAAATACTAAACACCTGTGCTTTGGAGCATACACACCTATGAATGAAATAATCGCGGTGTGAAAGATTGATAAAGTCCATGAAAAATCAAGTAGGAAACCTCTAGTTGAGACCGTTATTCCGAATATTCTCCGATTATTTTATATACATATGTACCATCTATGCTGACTACACCGAAAGTTCTACACTTTTCCGCAGATTGCATATTTTCGTGCGCTCTTGCCTGTATTCCAGCTGATATCGCCATTACATCAGCCCCAGTTACTGCAATATGCCATTTCATAGCTTTTTTTTTTAAAGACAATAGAAACACGGAAATTTAATAAAAGGCCTCACATTCTGTTTATTAAAGTATAAAACAATATTTCTTTTGCCGGAAGATGTGTGGTTGCTTCATGAAAGTCTACTGGCACCACTTATTCTTGGGTCCGGTCCAAAAATCACACAAGAACCAAGAAGAATCGAAGATCAAGAATCGAGAATCGAGAATTGAAAATAAAAATGATCAGCAGCCGCCGCCACATCCGCCACATCCGCCACAGCTTCCACAGCCACTGCAACAAGGTCCACTAAGACATCCACAGGGCCAACCACAACCCAGGATCATGTTGTGCAGGTGCTCTAAAAAAAAAAATGAACAAATATTGTAATATTCATTTATTTTCCTAGCATTAAATATTACCTTTCTGGACTGGACCGATAAACATTTTGTAGAACTAAATTTAACAAAAATTTAAGTGTTCACCATTCGAATTGTGTTTTGAGACTGAAGATGTCGAGTATGGAGCGAAATCAGCTCTAAATATTGATGACAGGCTTTTCACTGCTACCTTTATCAATGCCACAATGCATATGATACATTTTAACTCTTATCGTTGTATGTATCCAATTGATATTTTTGCACATGACGGCGTTGTTATTCAGAAACACATGAGACTATAGTAGAGCAAACGTGTAACAGCAGATACTGGAAAGGGCTTCGCGGCGGAAAAGTCGCTGTCTAGATTACTCGAGTGGGATATTCCCTGAACCCGGCGAAGAGTTGGAAGTTGGCAAGATCGACTTATCAAGGCGATGGACTTGATCGAGCAAACATATATTTGTTGCGTCATGCAAAACAATCTATTTACTTCGAATTCTTATTACAAATAGAAAATAAAAATCCCAGGAATTTTCAATTATCCTACCTGCTTTAAACACACAACAGAAACTAAGAAATTTAACAAAAAGCCTCACGTTCCATTTATTAAATTACATAATTTTAATTTTGCCTTAAGATGTGGTGGTGGTGAGTGGTTGTTTTGTTATGCCCACAGGGCCCGGTCCAAAAAACCAGACGAGAACCCAGAATTGAGAATCAAGAATCTAGGATCTTAAATCAATATCAACAGCAGCCGCCGCAGCCGCCACATCCACCGCAGCCGCCGCAGCCTCCACAACCGCCGCAGCCACTGCAACAAGGTCCACTAAGACATCCACAGGGCCAACCACAACCCAGGATCATGTTGTGCAGATGCTCTACAAGGAAAAACACATTTATAGAGCAAAAGAATATTCATATTTATTTCTATTCACATACCTTTTTGAACTGGGCCAATGAACATTTTGAATATTATCTGATGCTGAATTGAGATGTTATACTTTTGGAGTAAGGCTTCGGACTGAAGCTATAGGAATCAGACCGAGACTAGGTGCGAAAATGTGTGAGTGATTTTTCAAAACTACTTAGCTTATAAAAAAAGGTAAAGTTAATTATTCGATGACATATTGTAATCAGCTGTCGTTATGTTGTTTATGTGAGTGGGATAATGCTTTTATCAGACTTTCGTCTTTAAAGCTCAAGTAATTTATTCTGAAGATTTATATTTATATATATATATATATATATATATATATATATATATATATATATATATATATATATATATATATATATATATATACTGAATACCTGGGCGTGTCAGACCCCATAAAGTATGTATATTCGTGATCTGTACGTCCGTCCGTCTGTCCGTCTGTCCGCCCGTATTTATGAACGTGTCGATCTCAGAACCTATAAGAGCAAGAGACTTGAAATTGTTTATGATCGAGTTTAAAAAAAAAATCGTTGACTATTTTAATTTTAATGTTATCGATTAAAAACGAAATCGATACTCATATAGAATTCTATATAATCCATATTTATAGCTAGAGTTTTGAAATTTCGCACTTAGTTCCCCTCAAATTTGCAGAACACATAACCCCTAGTCGAGCGGTCTCGACTAGAATTTTATTACTTGTTTAAAATTAACTTCGATGAATGGTTGGAAAGATGCTAAAAAAAAGCTATACGGATAGGGTTCAATCAACAATATCCTGCGACTTGTCAGACTAATATAAAATTTCAAAGCCACACCATTTTTGACGTGCCATATTCATAGATAATAAATAAAAATGTAATAAAAATGTTATCCCTTAGCTGCAGCGATCAACGCGGTGCATAAGAATCAGCTTAGCCAAAAAGGAACACTTGTGCCTTACAATAATTAGCCTTCTAGTGATTGGAAGTAGTTTTAAGATTCTCATATTAGACATTGGTATATTTCATATGAATAAAACAGTTAAAATCTTGAATTTGATACAGGAGGTGTTTTTCTTTAACAGATAATCTGCCCATATATGATCCTCGCTTCCTTCTGCCTGGGACATGCATATGAACAATACCCTTATGCCATGATAACCTACTGCCTTTGGGCTCAGGGCATAATAAGACGTATTCATGAGTTCTCTGTGCTTCCCATTGTTTTATTGGTAAGTTTTTCGTAATTTAAATGGGCACATTAAATTTCATCGTCGGCCTCGTAGCCCGTTTCGTGCTTCTGACTATTCTGTGGGTTACTTTTAGTCAATTCAGTCCACTTCTTGATGCGTTTTCTACGTTTGACCGTTCCGTCAGTGTACAAGTCCACACGTCGCTTGCGTTTCTTCTTCATGAGGCCCCGTTCAGCTTCCTCGAAGGTCCAGTAAAGCTTCATCCCTATCGGGTACAATCGGGCATTGTCGCTTTTCCGTTGCTCTGCACTCAGGTCCGGCGCTGACTGTACGCCATCGGAGTCGGTTGACATGTAGTAATCCAATGGAACTGTACCCAAAAGGGTGGATTGATCGGAACTATCTTGGCCCTCTAGGGACGCTGGACCTTCGATCTCACCCAGGCCCAAAGTCGACATCTTTTCCAGGCATTCATCAATCACATTCATTTTTCTTTTTTTTTTTATTTATTTTTTGTATGGCATTAGCTTTTGAATGAATTAAACCAGAAATTAAAAGCAAAAACGTCAAAGTGCGCCTGGGTTGCTAAGTTTCAATACAGAGTTGTCAAGTCAACGAACGACTACAAATACGAATATACTGTGCTAAACCCTAAAATGTTCACTTCATTCTTCAATTTTCAAGGAATCGCATGAAGTCGTCTCCGCTTTTAGCTTTAAGCGCGTGTCCGGCTGGATGCCATTGCTTAACCTTCGAACAATGACAAAAAGCAATCAGCTCCACTCGGTCAGCGGTTGAGCTATGCTCGGGGCGTCGCTCCGGGTGAATAGTTCATGCAAACAAACAAACGCTTCTTTGTGAACTTTCAATACGCTTGCGTTGCAATTTAAATAATGCACCAAATGAATTAAGGCGCCCGACCGAGGGTTCCCCACTGACACATCTTCCGGTGGGGAGCTGTCGGGGGCGTGGTCATGTGAGCAAACTAAGCTAAAATAAGTATTTAAGCCAAATGGAGTAAATCCTTTCGCAGCTGCCATAAAAAACGAATCATGTTAACAAAGAAATGAAATGAAGCGCGGACAAAAAAGCCAACCAACTAGAGATGGAACTGATTCTGAGCTCTAGGCAAAATCGTCACTCTCGGGAGCAACCGACGGTATAATACACGTTCTGTGGGACCCATTCAAAAGTCAATATCTTTGGGAGCTCATCACTGGTCCATGTGCATAATGAGTTAATTTCGGGACTTAAATTGAATGGATGTAGATATATCTGAAAAGGTTGTCCATTTTCTAATATATAAAGCAATAGTTATATAGCTATTCATCAACTCTAATCAAATCTGATTTAATAATTATGTTTTTCTCTGGACTCTTGGCTCATTTTTGACTTGAACCTCTACATCCAGTCACTGCCAAAAGTAAGCGATTGCTACATGAGTGCGCGGCAGAAGTTTGAGCAAAGTTATAAGACCCTTAGCAAGTGTATTTGAAGAAGTATTAAACTCTCTTTAGCAATAGTTGTAAGAAGGATTTCATAGAAAAGTCAGCAGACAAAACGCTTAAGCAACTGCTCGACAGAGAACGAGTGAGGAAGAGGTGGAGGCAAATGGGCAGACGTGTGTGAAAGGCAACATGCGAATAACTATATACTTATGTACATATGTATTTATATATGTGTGTGTATTGTAATATTAGTATATATGTAGAGTGTGTGGTGTGTGCGTCGTATGTGTCATTGATATATCGCCTGAGCCCGAGTCGCTTGACTCGTCGATACAGGAAACACACGCAGACACTGAAGATGGCAATAAAAGTGGTAATGATGCAGACGAGAACGAGACAGGAAAAGAGTGTGACACAGAGAGAGAGAGAGAGAGAGATAGAGAGAGGGAGGGGCAGAGAGAGAGTGGGAAAAAATATATCAAATCGAAATGTTATCAAATGTGAAATGCCACGAGGCCAAAAGAGGGCTGCAAATGCGATCCGAGATAGGATTGTCTATTGCACTTAAATAAAATAATATGAACAGAAATAAAAAGAACAACGTTGTAGCTGCAACTCTTTGTTGCCACACACAGGCGATTATTGCAATTGGTATGCCACATTAAAACGAGGCAGCCAGCGGGCAGGCAGGAATGCTGCCGAGATGTGCGACATGTGTAGCCAAATTATCGCGAGAGACAGCAACCGGCAGGTAAATAAAACAAAATGTATTCGCATGCCATCTAATTAAATATATCCGCATGTAATTTTGCAGTTTAATTTGTGCAAAAAGAGGGAAAAAGTCAAACACAAACTCCACGTGCAGTCGGAAAAGGGCTGCAGCCCCAGTGCTGGCAGAAGTATGCTAACCGCTTAGGGCCTGAGGTGAGTTGTTAGCTGCGACGGCATACTTTTGTGCAGCACTATATGTACACGGCAGCCAGGGCACGTTAAGGGCACACACACATATACACACACCCACACACCCACACACCCACACACACACACACACAGAGAGAGAGAGAGTCGCGTATGCACATTTCGAAAGCAGCTTCCGGCAAAATATTTCAGTTGAAAATTTTTAATGAGCTCGAAATTGTGTGCGAGGTAAAATAAAAAATAGTACGCAACAGCAAATAAAATCAAATACATGCATGGGAAAAAGTCGAATGGATTTTAATTGCTAAATACTATATAAAACATGCTGGCCAATCAATAAGTACGTGCCGTGTTCCACAGCAGAAACTGTGTTTGGGATTATTTGCAAACAATGCCACAAGGTATATGGCAGCATAAAAAGCATATATCAAGTGTAATATGGAGGAGGCGAGGGCTTAAGCAATGCACTGCGAACAAAAAATTAATAATTATGAGGGATGAGTAAACGTTGAAGCTTTAACTTGATTTAAATTTAAATGACGTCTATAAAGGATGATTATCCACTTTGTTCTCTGCAAACATTATTTTTATTTGGGTCAACAGACTATATGACTATATAATTTGTAGGAATTAGATGAAATACACTTTTATATATATTTATAAAACTAAAAGCAGATTCTGCATAAGCTTAATGCTTGCCCCTGCTGAAGAATGTCCTGCATATGCATAATTCTTTGCTGTGCAACATATCGTTGGATCTTTCGCCGTATCTTTTTTTCGGTGTCAATGCAATGTATGCATAAATATGGCACTTACCCGCTTCGTGTGTGTGGGTGGCTGTGCGGCTGTGTGTGTGCGCTTATAAATCTCGACAGCACAACATGGCAGCAGTCAGCAGCAGAAACAGCAGCAACAGGACCTACAGCATACAAACATACGACCAGACATATGTACATATGTATATTTCTTATATATGTATTCGGAAAATACTGACGAATCTGCCTCGTCTGTCGTCTTCTTCTGTTTTTTTTATGTATATACATTTATTAAATATATATACATATATATATATTTCTTTTCACTGACAGCCCGAACAACGGCAGTAGCGGCAATGGCAGCGGCAGCCAGTAAGAGCGTCTGTCTGACATTTTGTTTTAATTTTACAGATTTACTTGTTTTGCACAGTTCGGTGACGACTGAAGCACTGGAACCCTCAGGCACTCATCAATGCTGCATGTTTTCAAAAGTTGTTAACGATTTTTCAAGCGAACCATTCATATATTCATAACTTACACACACACACACACTCTCATGCACAGACACACTCAGACACGTATATACACAGTCATGCTGATATATATTTTTTCAATATTTTGTCTCTGAGGCTGTGACACGAGCGTTAACTGCCTCGCCCCGCCTCGGTCCGTTCGTTTGTCTGTCTGAGCACTCAATAAATACCAAATGCAGATTTTCATAAATAAAATATAGCTAAACAAATTCCATGACTATTTTATTTCATATATCAAAACTTTAAAAACGTGATTAGAATTTAGAATTTGTCACTGAATAATTTAAGTGGCCTGCGGTCAGTGTCATCGCAACAAACAGTTAAATTCCTATCCGCAGTTTGAGAGTAAATATATTCGCATCCCAATTAAATGCAAACAGTAAGGAATCACAGGTAAATAAATATTATAATACAGTTAAATAAATATTCGATTGATTGATAAAATACAAATTAATTAATGCAATTAAAAATAATTAAATATAATAATTTTGATTTCAGTTTTTTCTATGTATCAAAGTTCATGGCTGATAGCTTGAGGCAGTAGCTGGGAAACTGTATAATTTTGTATTTAGCTGTTGTGCATCAGCTAAAACTAATTGTCAATGTCAAAATTAATTTTCAGGTATATTGGATTCGTTTTACCTCTGCATCCGCTACATCTTCATCAAATCTACTCCTGCGCGACTCACTTTGATATGTCGTTTAATGAGTGTTATTGATCCGTTCGATAGCCATGCGTAATGCTTATCTAAGTACATTTTTAACGAACAATTTCCCGTTTCCTGATTTGCACGCTTCAAAGCCGCCTCAAAGTCGAAGGGTGCAAAAGCTTCAGTTCCGTTGTACGCATCCGCCATACAATTATGGCCCCAGCCCAACCCAATTAGGGTGTCACTTAAATGCTTTGCCTGACATCTCGAGGCGGAAATGAATTTGTCAAATTGTCATCGCAGTTGTCAACTTAATTAGCAAACAAATGTTTATTATAATAAATTATTAACTGCCTGAGTGTATTGGTAAATGAAAACCCAATTAGGCGGGCCCTGTAAAAGTCAGCTAAAATAAAAGTTTGGCTACAGTTGAAGTTACAAATTCAGATTTACCCAAATAAATAAATATGTATATGTAAACAAGTAAGAGTGCTCTAGTCGAGACTGCTCGACAAAGAGATCCCCTGAACCCTGCGAAGAACTGCGATTCCTAAGAGCCGCTAACATTCTCCGTTACTTTTATATGTATGTACATATGTAGCAAGCAATACATACACACACACAGACGCACGCACAAGCACACAATCTGCTAACTGTGCATTATGACTCATCAGCTTCGCTGCTGCTGCTGCAAGACGCCGATAATATGAGATATTAAATGTTTAATAACATTTTTTCTAGTCAAACGATTTTGATCAAATTTGTTGGGCGTGATCATGACATTCATATGTGTGTATGTGCCAAAGCACAAGTCTCTAGTACTTGAAATACGTGATTTAGCAATTTGAGGCGAAGGGCCAATTTGAGGGCGTGGCATGCAAAATTTAACAAAAACCGAAATTGCAGAAGGCTCAAATAACACTAAATGCAAAATTTGAAGACTCTAGCTTGAAAGATGAATTAAATAGAATTTTATAACTAAATGAAGATATCGGTTTTTAATCGATAACATTTAAACGATTATAGTTATCGAATATTTGAAACAAACTCGATCGAATCGTACAATACACGGACTTCCAAAAAAAATTTGAAGTCTCTAGCTCTTATATCTTCTGAGATCGACGCGTTCAAACATACGGACAGACGGACAGACGGACAGACAGACAGACGGACAGGGCTAAATCGACTCGGCTTCTCTCCCTGATCAAGAATATATATACTTTATGGGGTCTGCCACGCCTCCTTCTGCCTGTTACATACATTTTCACAAAACCATTATACCCTTTTTTCCCATTTTCAATGGGTTCAGGGTATAAAAAGGTAAGTTGATCCAAAGAAAATTTAATTAATTTAAAGTGCTGAACATTCTTCAATTACTTTTACTTCGAGTTTCCCTATTCAAAGAACTAAAAGTAAATTTATTTTGATTTGCATTGTTTGTATTTGATCATAAAGCGCTGACCGTTGGCTTAGCTTTAGAGTTTAGGCGCATTGCCTATACGCCGCATGAGCAACGCTCGCTGGTTATTTAATTATTCCACTTCCATGTAGCCTGTCAGCTTAGCTTAGCAGGCTGGTTTTCAACAGCAGCATACTCTTGCCGCAAGTGCCACACACTCACACTCACACACACACACTCACACCCACACACATATGTATACAAACGTTTCTAAGCGCGAGTTGACAATGCTCGGCGCTTCATCAGCCACTCGCAGGCATCGCTCTTCATTTCGCCATAGCAATGGCTTTTGTGGTCCGTTTTTTGTGCTCAGCTCGCCGTATCGCTTTACGTTTTTGGGCCGTATTGCCGTGCATTGTTTCGCAGTTAGCTGTGGGGCAAGGTGCAGAGGTCCATCGATTGTGAGCGTACCGCATGCGTTTTTATTTACAGCTCGTGCTCTATTGATGCGTTTTAGATTGTTCCGCTGGGCAGTTGCTTTGCCGGCCATTGGGAATTGTTGCGGCTTTTTCCAATATGGCTTCGAGTTAGACCCAAGCGAATCGCACTTGGCCCAACAGCTGTGAGTGCATCAAACTGAATAAATCTGCAGCTTACAAGGCGTTCAAAGCGAACTCCAGATATTTTCGTTGACATTTCACGGCTCTTAATTAAAATTGAAGCCGTGTCCTGTTATCAATCCCCACATGAAGTTTTCTCTGAGCTTGTATTTAAATACTTGGCTTTCCCTTTAGGGCCTGGTGAAGCTTTCTTGAGGCAGAGTATCCCCGCGAGCAGTAGTTCTTTAAGCAGCTATTCCCATTTCTGGATGCTTTGCACTTTTTGCTACATCAATTTCCAATTACGTGGACACTCTGACACATCGGGGCGGAATCAATAAACTGTACACAAAATGCTGATGGAAACCTCTATAAGAACTATATGTCAGCTTAACACCTTGAGGTTATATCGAGATGCACAAAAAGGGCCAGCCAGCGGTAGCTAGACAAACGCATGGCCAACATGTGCAATTTAACCTTAGACACGAATGCCGGCTGCTGCGAAAGGAAAGGGGCGGCCAGTAGGGCAAAGATACAGAGCGTAAACCAACAAAAACTTCTTTTCAGGTGCAGGGCTAGGGAGGGGGCAGGTCAAAAATAATGGCAGAGCGAAACAATTTCACCAGCACTTAGCCATTTAAACCCTAACTGAACCGAAAGCGCACGTATGACCCTGGAATGTGGAACAGCCAAAACGAAAACGAAAAGGAACAGAAAAAAATGGAATATAGAAGCATGAGAATCCTGAGACAAAGCGTAAGCGCGTGTGAGAATTGAACTGGGTGTTAACTCAAGCTTTGGCAGGGGCTTGTGTTCACACCAGCCGAATGAGGAGGAGGCACCGAGAGGAGGCTGACCGCAAAGGGTTTAAATTTATAACCAACGCGCTGCCACGGTGCCACGCTGCAGGGCGTTATGTGGGGGCGTCGCTAACAAGCAGCAAAATGAAAGCCACTGCGAAATGCATTTTCAAAGTTGTTGTTGCGCGGCGCAAAAACTGTGTCGCCCGCTCGTGTGACGGCGACGATTTGAGGTCCTGACCCCGCCTGCCATCCTCTGGCACATACTCTTTTCATTTTTCTCTTGTTGCTCTTTTTTTGTGCTCTGGTCAGCTGGCACCCAGTTTGATATAGCAACTGCAAAAATGGCAGCTCACCTTAACGGGCAACTCAACTGAACTGAACGCTGAATAGTTTTTGCTGCTAGCACAAAAAACTTGTCACATGTGCAACGCAACATTTCCTCTGTGTGTTTAGGTCTGTCTGTGTGGGTGCACCCTCTTCTCCTCTGTGTGTGTGTGTGTGTGTGTGTGTGTGTGTGTGTGTGCAGCTTTTGGTCGAATTTCAAATGTTGCTTACTCTGCTGAATAGTTGGACATTTGGACATTGCATGTGTCCAGTTGCTCTTTTTCCACTCTTCCTACACTGCCAAAGGGTCCCAACAATTTGCCAATGAATGCGAGCAAATAAAAAACTTTGTTTTCAACTTTTTTTATGATAATTTCTTGAGGGCACAAAGTCTTCGACTTGTGCCACATTTCCACTTCAGCTTCGTATCCCCAGCTCTCTTTCTCGCCTGGCAATCAGCACGGGCAGCGCCACTGAGCGAGGCTGCAATACACTAACAGTTATTTGCCACACTATTATTAAACCTATAAATTTGGACAGCACCTGTGCAGCACACGTGTCGCATTAACAGCAGCAGCAACAACAACAACAACAACAACTAAAGTGGTTTAATGTGAGCGACACGCAAATCTCGCATATTTTTTTCCTATTTATGCTGCTGCTCGCTCAGTTGCCAGCTTCCAGCTACTTCTGCAGCTGTTCGTACATGCGAAGCAGCTCACAATATTTTGCGCACTTTACAAATGTACATTAGCTTTTGTTTAGTATATTTTAGTTGAGTTCGGAGCAAAGCACGTGATTTGCTTTCTTGAACTGAGAGCAATTGTCGATGTGCCAAAATTATGCAAAATGCTGGCAAATTGCTGTTCTTAGAGAGCATTAGAGCATTTACTATAGGAATTGATAGACGAGAAAATATATTTAAAGTCAGAAATTGTTGCTGTTAATAATGCCTACTATATTTGAGGAACAAATTACTAACTGAAGACTAAAAAATATATTTCATTTATTAATTGTTTCCCCAGTAAGATTTATGTGATAATGAAGTTGACATAGTTAAAGTACACATAAATTAAATAAGTCTTCAATCTTATTGGCAATTAAGGGATAATTTTGATTATATATTAAAAATATATTCAAATTACCAAATTGTTACCCTTTATAATTATATATGGCATAATTCTCATATGTGCTTAAAAATAAATAAACATAAAAATAATAAATTGTTTCTCTTAGCTCTAAGTATCCATAAACTTACCTTAAATTTTCCAAAAATTATAAAATAAAAACAAAGAAAAATATATGTATTCAAGCAAATGCTGGCAGAGCAATCGGACAAATGTCTGTCGAACTGAATCCAGCGAAAATAAATGCGAGTCAAAGAACTGCCTAGAAACAATATGAAAATATATGTGTAGATATGTATGTGTATGTGTAAGTGTATGTATATGTATGTGCATGTGTCTGTATGCGTATATGTATGTGTCTACGTGCAAGCAGAAGTAAGAATTGGATATCACAAGCTTAAATTTTGGATAGTCGAGCTCGTCTTCGGCTGTCTGCTTATTGCAGCACAAATTTACTATCGAGTTTTTGCTGTTGCTGAGGGTTGTTCAACACAGAAACGCAATGTTAGACAGACCAATAGACAGACCAGATACAGCACGCAATGTCTGTCTGTCTGCCTGCCTGACTGCTCCCTAACAGTAGCACACTCACACACAAACACACGCACTTGCTCGTATGTGTCGGTGTGTGTGTGTGTGTATGTTATGTGTGTAAAGTACTTTTTCTTGCTGTCTTGTTCACTAGCTTGGTTTTTCCTTATCGGAAACGAGCTTATTCCGTTCAATGAACTGCAAAATATTGTTTACCTCTGGCTTCCTCTGCCGTCCCCTGCTGCAACCAGCTACAAATTGCGTATACGATTCGTTTTTCCGTATGGCACTCCTGTTGCACACAGTTCCACTTTTTTCCATTCTCTGCGAGCGCTGCTGCTGCACATTGACATAGAATTTTGATAAATTTTTATTGAATGACCGCCCGAGACGGCAGCTGTATTTGTCATTAGCGTATAAAAAGATATTTTCCCACATTACTCATGCGCCCCGCTGGTCGCAGTGTCAAGTGGGCCCAGCTTGAGTTCAGATCAGCCAAGTTCAGTGCCAGTAGAGGCTGTGGCAAATATTTAAAACATGCCTTGCGGGTCTCTCTTGCAGCCAACTTTTAATTTGGAACGCATTTGCGGCCAGGACGTCCGCATTTTTCTGTCACTGGCCACAACACACAGACAAATACCACAGCAGCCGAAGAGCTGGCGGAACTTTTTCACAAACACGACATTTGACATATTTTGGGCTGAGAACTTTGCAACCCTTCTCAATTAGGCTGACGTTGCGTATGCGTAATGTGTGGTCAGACGGGAACGGCGGAAATAAAAACTAAATGCGCAGAAAAAAACATAACGACGATGACAAAAAGCTTAGCATACCCGTTACTTTTGAGCTTTGCCAAAGCAAAAAGCAAAGGAACAATCCAATAGAGCCTTTGTCAAAGTCGGAAAAAATTGTTACTTATAAACAGTTTCAACTATTAAACAAAGTTAGAACAATGGGAAAATTTAAAATAAAAGAAATAATTATTTATTCATATTTATTTAATTGTATAAAATTTTATTTTAATTTTAAAACGTTTTTAAAATTATAGAAAATAATATTCAAAAGACTTATTAGTTTATTTTATAAATTATTAATTTAATTCTTACACATTTATTTAATATTTATTATTACTTGCTTCAATTTGATCACTAAAAATTAATTTAATACTAAATTCCTACATTTATTATATATTATTAAAAACTTAAATTATTTTAATGCAATAATTTCTGTTTATTTTCCCATGGTAATTTATACGCATTTTGTCCACTTGACAGGATCTGGTGGGAAAGTTTTTTAGCTGCGCTCCCATGAAACTTGAAAATAGCTTGATGTAGGCCCAGAAAGGCGTTGGCTTTAATAGCCAACTTAGAGCACTATGTTCAGGCTGGGAGCCGCGTGAACACCAGCAATATTCGTTGGAGTTAAAGTGTTGGATAAGTTTTCTTCAAAAATTATCATATTATTAGGCATATTCTGGCTCAAGTGCTCCGTATTTGTTTGCTCTGCTCTACGACTTTATCTGAAACGATAATTTTATTGGACATTAAAAACAGAAACGTGACAGCACATCAACGCCAGTTACATAATATTAAAAGGCTATACAAATGTCACATAAAAAATGAATGAAACAAAAGAAACAAAACAGAAGAAAGAACGTCGACAATCTTGGGGAAGGGCAGCAGCTCTGCTCTGGCTGTAACATGAGGCCAAAACTTGGTGGCGGCTGCGTGCCTGCAATGAAATTATAATAGCAATAGCAACTTGGCCAACATATACACACACATATATACATGTGTGTGTGTATATGTCAGATAAGTATCACATATCCACACCTATCATGGCCATCAGTCATAAACTACTGAAGGAGCTGGCTGCTTGGCATATGTCCACGGCAGGACGATCGACTTAGCTTAACGCCGACATGACATAAAACGTAAATGGCATAAAAAGCTATAATGTGCCGTTACTTGTAAGATAAACAATAACAAACCGTTGACTTGTTTCTTACGGCCGCCCAAAAGACAAAGGCCGCGTCCGCTGCCAAGTAATAAGTCAGCTCAGGCATGCTACATGCAAGAGCCACAGCAAGAGCCACTGCCACAGTCAGAGTCGTAGTCAAAGTCAGATCTGGGCGCTGAGACCTCCCCAAAAGCGTAACAAGACACGAGCAACGTTTGGCCAATTGATGCACGACCGTACTCCACATGTTGATGCCACAGCGCCCTACGTGCGTGTCTCCGCATGTGGAACATGGCAGCTGACGTGACTGGATATGAAGTCCTCATGCAACTGCAGGATTTTAAGTAATTTATTCGTTTTTTTTTTTTTGGTCATTCTTTATTTTGCATTAAATTAATATTTTCAGCTATGAGCCTAGTTTATAAATATTTATGGAACTAAAGCTTATGAAAATAAAATCACTTGAAATAATCAGAATTACTATCTATATCCACATATTAGTATAACAAATTAAGTTAAATATTTGAAATAATAAGCTGCAAACATACTTACATACTTACTTACCCTATCAAACGCAGGGTATTTAAAATGTATAAGGAGCTATTTGCTATTTGCTCTTGTCAAGCGAACATATTTGTTATCTAGCTTTGGCAACATCATGTTTACAAATGTAAAATTCAATAAAATTTAACGATTATTTGTTTTCGACGAGGATATTTGGATTGCTATTAATATATTCTGGCGATGCTTACAATTTGTTTATGGCATTTCGTGCCATTTCGATTGGCAACAACAACAATGGGCGAGCTCCCTATCAATGACAAATTGCGACTTAATTCAATTGAGCACATTTCTGATGCCGAAGGTCTTTAAGTCCTGCTTCTGGCTCTGGGTAATGGGTGAAACTTTCAGCTAGATACATGCTCAGTCGTACTAAAGCCTCGCCATGGGCTAGTGAGCATTGTCGTATTGACAACAGCAAATCGCTGCTCAAGCGTGCAAATTTATTGCGACATCTGGGCAAATGGCCAAAAGTAAAAAACTGATCATAAAATGATAGTGAATGGAGAGAATTTCATAAGGCTTGATTTGATTTCAGCTGTACACGATTATTTATTCCTCAAGTCTATATTTCCGCTTAAACTGAATACTTGTATTTATGACTGCTGCCATGTGGCGCTGTCCCTGCTCTGCGGTTGTTTATTTATACGCTGCCGGCAAATGTATTATTGAAATAAAATAGATTTGCATGGCAGGTGTGACGCCCGCTGCACTCTTTCAGCCACTACATATTGCCATGTGTAAGCCAAATGCGAGGCGACCCACTGACCACACTTACAAGTTGCGTCCCCCGCAAAGCCATCGCACCATAACTTATCGGGCCACCCCTGGTTCGACCACAATCCGTCCTGCACATAAACATTGCTGTAGATGTAATATGCCCTGGGCAGCAACAGGCCTGCATCATTCTGCGTGCGGTTATTGACAAATGTATTTCCAATTGTTTCAGCTTCTCTCTCGCTCTTTCTCTTTCTGGGTCTATAGCTCTCTCGCTTGGTATCAGCTGGCTGCTACGTGACGCTTATTACAATTTTACTCACCTGCATGTTTGCCCACATGTTTTATTGAGCTGCAATAATTTCCGCTCGGCTCCTCGCTCGCATTTTTTGCTGAACAGCTCTCTAACACTTCATTGAGGTCAGTTGGCATGCGAGGCTTATGCGAAATGTTTATATAAATAGCAAAAAAATTGGCTCAAAGGCCAGGTAGCCAACCGACTGTTTTCCTTCGCTCATATCCATTCAATCGAAATAATTCTTAAATACATAAAGCAAATATTTGAAATGGATTGTTTTTAAATACCTTTCAAACAGTTTTGTTTTCTTGTTTATTTTTCGTCCCAACGCTGCACATGGAATATGTAAATGCCGTGCAAATATTTTTTCAATTTTTGATTCTCCCTGCCATAAAAATAATCAAATATCAACTATAAATGCTGAGTTATAGTTCGAAAGGCTTTATATTTCAAATGTCCGAGCAATGCCTGTGCACGGCGCACGTCGCGTATACGTAATGCCCCGAATTTATCCCATGCGCTTTTTGCGCGCATCTGAACATCGAAGCTCGTATTTTTTATTTGCTAACAGTTTTTATAGTTTCATTTGCTGTTAGACTCTAGTTAAGATTGTTCTTTTTTTTAGCAAACAATTGAAACGTGGCGTTGCATTTCAAATTGAAAAAGCCTCCGAAACAAAACCAAAATGAATAATAAATAAAAAAGGCAAAGGATAGCAGTTAACAATGAAATAAAGTAAAAAATCACACATTAACAACAAGATATTGAACGACTTTATGAAAATATATAAGAAATTTGAGATACTTTTCTATGGGAACCTCAGGGGTATGCTGAGTAGTACTCAATACCGTTTAATGTGGATTTTTGTGCACAGTTTGCAGGGAATTGAGCAGCCAGAAGCAATCACATAGGCGCTCAGCCACCTCTGCAATACAATCAAATTCTCAAGAATGTGAGCTAAGCCTGACAGTGGAAACCACAAAGCCAACCTCAATGGCCTGAGGTCGTATCAGAATAACAACAACAACGAGGACAACAGCTAGTAAAAAAGCATGAAATGTGACAACCACAATTTTATCTGCCTCTTGTTTGTTGTTGTCCATGCCAATTTTTTGCTCTGACCGAGAGCAACAGCATTTTGTGGTTGCGACAGGCATGAAAAAGGAATTTCGAGAAGTGCATCAAAAAATAAAAAGAAAATGGGAGACGTAGCAATTAAGCTGCATCAACAGGCGGCCAGGGCAGGAGGCGAGTGAGGACAAACAAAAATTGAGTTAGGTCGTAAGGCTCGAATTAAACATCAGTCATCTGTTGATCGATAAAGAACCAACAAAAACCAAAGCAGCAGCAGCAGCAGCAGCAGCAGCAGCAGCAGCAGCTCACCTTGACAGCTCCATGTAGCTGTCGGATTTATGCGCGCCCAAGTTGGGCGCCGAGACATGAACACGAATTTGCATAACAATTCGTTTCAATTTAACTTGTGTTTCCTCGGAGCATGACCGTATAATGTGGGCCATTATTAGCGCTGGCTGGCTCGGCTGGCTCGGCTGGCCGAGTGAATAAATGCGTAAGCAACAATTTGGCTGCTGCTCGGGTCATGATTTAAGATGCAACTGCAAGTGGCAATAAATCAAATCAAAGTTTTTTCTGCACTCTAGCCTGTTATCTCCCCCTCGCTGACTTCCGCCCACTGCACGGGCATGCGGACAAGTGCCTTGTGGCCAACAATAACTTAATTGCAAAGTCATGTTTGCTTTGTGGCCATGTCTTGGATGTTGCCAGCTACCTGATGCAGTTGCTGCTGCCGCTGCGGTTAGCTCACCTCAAACATGCCGATGGCCAGCTGCAGCAGGCAGCCCGTACTCACACACACAAACACACAAGCCCATATCGCCTTGTAGGCAGCTGTACATGACTGCAAGCACCACAAGACTGCATTTCTGCTTTGGACATGGTTATTGGGATTGTGTGTGCTTGCCAAGCCAAGAATGTCTTGGCCATCAGCTGCTCAAGGCGAGCTCTAATGCATCGGTGTGTTGGCTACTAAGTATATCTTACAGCTGAAATTCGATTATGTTCTGCTCTGCCATGACAAGACAAGCAGTTGCTATCAAATTTAAGATCATCTCTGAATATGTTGAGAAATCAAGTGACAAAGTCTTCTGTCAAACAGGTCAAGTTGGCTTGCGGACAAGCTAACTGGCTATCAAAATGCTTTCACTTGTGCGAAGTCAACTTTGAAGTTGAACCTATTAGTAATATACTAGAGATATTTGGGATTTATAAAGCTCTTACCAGCTCCCTTCGTAGATATACGACATTTTAGGTAATATTAAAGTCGAAGTTTCGTTTCATGGCATGCCAGAACTGAGAAGAATTTAGGAATGCCAAATTCATGCCTTGAACAAGGAACAAGCACGAACTGCTATTAGCAGCACATTTAAAATAAGTTCGCAAAAAGAGGAACCTCAAATATATATAATAAATATATTTGACCAACATTGCTGCTGCTGCTGCACATGCTCGCTGTTCAGGGCATAAACTTTAAAATTGAGCCAGGCACACAAAGAAGAAAATAAAATAGGAAAAAAACGAGAGCAGCAGCAACTTTTAGTTTTATTGTCATTTCAATGTATTTCCGCACTTTTAACCGCAGTCGCACATGCCTGCTGACCAAGCTCTAAAAAATGGAAGAAGCAAAAAAACTGCAAAGAGAACAAAAAGTATTTCAAGCAGCTTCGAAGCCATAAAAAACTGCATTTGGCAGTTGTCGCCAAAAGGCAAACTACATCATCATAGAGCGAGGCTGTAGACCTTCGGCAAGACCTCTCGCAGTACCCAAATTCATTTCTGCTGCTATCATTTAATGTCCTGTAATCGGGCAAATTAGCTGAAGGGTGCTGTGAAATATACCTTTAAAGAGAAATTTGTTCTGAGTGAACCCTGACGCATTGCATTAGAATTACTCTTAGAAAAAATTGGCTTATTTTTATTACAGTTATGTGCCACATATTCAAGACCCTTAAACAGGGTATTTTTAAGTCATGCAGTCTCAAGAATGTCACACTTTTTTTTCTTTCTAACATTTGCCGCAATGTCGCACAGATTTGCGTGCCAACGACATATTTAAAATGTTGAAAATTATTTATAATTAAAAGTTGGAGGCCAGAAAGTTTTTCGGCTGTGCCTGTTGCCAGCTCGTAGACCCAAATGCCCCGCTCTTCGGGCCACTCGGGCCGACTTCCCGCTCCTTGCTCGCCGGCATGCGACGGCGCGTACAATTTTTTAATAAAAGTGCCTGGGCAGCCGAGTCCATTGGAGCCGTGAACGTAGACGGAATGATTGTTATTTACGCAATGGCAATAATAATCCGTATTTTTGCACGCCCAACAGACACACACACAAATACATATATATACATACACACATGCAGACATAACTAAATATGAGTCCTGTGTCTGTGCACATAACCAGCAGAAAATTCAATTTTCCTTTGCCTTTATTCAAAATTCCAATAACTCACAATCAGAGCGAATTTCTGGCTTGCTTGACTTCATTTCAGCTGCGGCTTTCCATTCTCCCTTCATTGCGATTTACTTTGCTTTTGTTTTTATTCCTTCTATTTATATTTGTACATTTTGTGTGGCTTAGTGTGTACACACACACACACACACACAGACGTATGTGTATGTGCGAAAATATTTTTATTCAGTTTGCGGGCTTTGCATATTGAACTACTTAGTGAGAATAAATCAACTGGGGTTGCAGACAGAAGGAATTAAAAATAAATAAAAAGTTTATGTTTTAGAAGAGAGTAGAATATGTGAACATAAATATATTTTAATAAAAACAAATATATATCCCTAAAAAATACCTAGAAAATGGAAATATTTGATTATTTGTTTGAATATTGAATAGGGTTTAAAACTTTGAAAAAGTATTTGGCTTTAGAGTCCTCTTCATTATCTCTGATGGACAAAGAGGGACTATTCTTAAGAAAGTTTGGACTTCGTATAAACACCTCGATTAATTTAACTTGAGCTCAACGTGTGAAAAAGCGCTTTTATTGTACTAAATAATAAATAAATAGTAGCATCACTTTTACATTTTTTGTTTAGCTCAATTTTAATTTTTAATTTTTCAATTTGCATTTTATTCACTTTGATATAAAATCAATAATCAATAATTTATTTTATTCTTATAATTTTACCAATCTTGAAAAATAATTTATTTTGCTGCCAATGAAATGAAATGAATTAAATATCATTTAGAGAGAAGCACTAATCAAATAAATTTATTCGATGTAATATGACAAAAAAAATATTAATAATTTGAAATTAATATAAAATAATCAAATATAACAAGATAAGGGCAGCGGTGTGGTAACACTACAACACTAAGACGAGACCAAGCAACGTTGGATAGAAGCTAGATGTGCCGCTAGTGAATAAAAGTCATAAAATTTTATATATATATATATATATATATATATATATATAGGATAAGAAGTTTTCAGCTCTCCATACTTCAGCATATATTTCTATTAATGAGCAGCATGATGGGCCCGCTCTATGTGTATGTCAATGTTTATATCTATCTGTCTGCCTCTCTGCCTGTCTCTCTGACTGTCTGGTTGACAGTCTGTCTGCATACCTCTCCGACTACTTGTATCATCGCGCATCTAACATTTAAGTTAAAGTTCCTTTAGGCGACGAAGAAGAGTTAAAGCAGATGACTTAGCCGCTAAACGTTCAAGGCAGCAGAAAGTATGTACTCCAAGCTGCGTTCATATCACTGATCCCGTACTGAGCGCAAGGCTTACCTGGCGAACCTGCACCCGTTGGATTTCGCATATTTATAATTCATATTTATAATTTAAAGACATTTTATCTAAGTAAATGATCATTATATTCGTGATCATTGTTCCTTACGTCATTAAGTTATTAGTAATTAGGATTAAAATGCATAAAAATTATGGGCATTAAGTGAACAGTTAATAATCATTAAGATTGTAATTGTCTAAGTCAACATAAATAAAATCTTTACATATGATTTTATTTATGTTGCCTTATAATCTATTTTAAATAAAACACTGAGCAACATCAATATTAAATTTAAGTTTATTAGTCGGCCTATATAAGTATTTAAATGTAATTGCCATTCAAAATGCACCTTTTTAAATTAAAGTGTCCCTGGAGTTGTCCGAGTCGAACAGCCCAACAGTTGGGCTATAGTCGAACTGTCCAATAAAAGTCAATAAGCAAACTGTAAGATATGCGCATTTTTCAATTACGTATTCGCAGAGCGACGCCCCTCTATACAAAAGCTCAGCAATAGTATAGCTTTGCAGCTGTATGTTGAAATACATATACACATACAGAGCTGAGAGTGTATGTGTGTGTGTTTGTGTTTTTGTGTAGTGCATATAACAAAACACAAATTCAAATGGCATTTTATGCAACATGGCCTGGCATTCCGTGTGGACACGAGAGGAGCGGGGCACTCTGCCCGAGCCAGTTGCACTCGTTGAAACATGTAAGCCATGTATTTCATTATGTTACGACAAACTGCCTGACACGGGCGGCTAATAACGGCAACGGCAACGGCAACGGCAACGGCAATGGGCAGCCATGTATACAGAGACAGTTGTTGCTGCTCCTGTTGCCCATTCCAATCCCAGAGCCGAAGCTGCCCCCTATTCGAATGCAGAGCCTCATGCAAATCGTTACTGGAAGCAGGAAAATAAAAGTAAAAGCAGAATCGATGCGGATCAATAAGCAGCGCCTGCTTACAACAAAATCAAATTAGTATTAGGCAGAATGGAAAAAAATAAAAATAAAATTAAATTAAGAAATAAAATGGACTGCGACTGGGTCACGACAATATTCCAGGACTTCCTCCTGCCCTACTCCCTGGGCACTCGCAAACGCTTCCCTCCACATGACTGACCAGCACAACTTTAAATAAAAGCAGGCAACTGCAGCTGTGAACTTAACACAGTGCCTGTCGGTAAGTCAGTGTACTTGAGCGCCCAGCTCGACTTTGAATGCTCACCCAAACTTTTCGGGTGGCCCACTCAAGCGTGGGCCTTTAGTTCAAAATCAAGTATTTGCTAAGTGCTGCGATTCGATTTTATGATCCGCCATGAGTTTCATAGACTCCGTCCCTGGCTTATGGCTCGAGTGGGGTTGCCCTCTGCCCACTGCCCTCTGCCTACTGCCCAGCCCAAGCAGTTTCCAGTTCCAATTGATGCCATAAACTTGCGCTACTGCGTATCCGTCGTAGTCGCATCCGCTGCAACTCAACTGCCCGCAGGAACTGCACGAATATTTGCCGCTGTTGTTAATTTTATTTATTAATTTGCGCGCTATTTGAAACATATTATTAAAATAAACACACAAACGGTAAACGCAAAAAACGAGCTGAAAAGTGCATTAATCATATTTATGTGTGCAAAAGGCTAACGGAACAGGAAGCGCTCATGTCAAGTGCTTAAATGCTTTTTATTCCTGCATTTATCTACACGTTATTTAAAGCCTTTTCTCTTGAAAACTAGTTAAATGGGAAAAGCGATAGCGACAAATATTTGAATAATATTTTGCAATATATAAATATTATTTGTATTTATTTTTTTTATTCATAAATATTACTTATATTTTTTTTATATATAAATATTTTTAATGTTTTTTTCATATGTAAATATTATTTATATTTTATATATATTTGTATTACAAATAATTTTTAACATCAACTTCAAAAGGTTTTACAGCTTAAAAGTTCCATTTCGAAGTCTGAAAAACTATTTCTTTTGTGATTAAGCAAACATTACCCAACTTTATATGTGAGCGAAGTCCTTTTTGGTTCAATTTGTTGGCTGAATAGGATTGATTGTTTTTATAATTAACGGTCGTAAAAGAGATTTCATTACTATTAGGTTCATTAGCCCATTGATCTTGGTATATATTTAAAATGTGGGTGTTCTAGCCACTATAAACACTTCGTACTCGACTGACTAAGCTATGAAGCTCCTTTATTTAGTTCTTGAAACTGCTGCAATTGGTCGCTACTCGACTCTCAGGCAGGGAATTGAGACGTAGACTCTCTGATTCACAAGGCGATATTAAGTTTCTACTGAAGATTCTCCATTAAGAACTATTTTTGTTGCCATCGTCTGGAAACTATTTCTAGAAATGTGAGATCTTGATCATTATTTTGTTTTCTTTTTGAAGACTTAGTAAACGAATAAAAGTACTTTCAAAGTGTTCTTTTTTTCGGTATTTTTTGTATTGTATTATATAATGCAAATTGAGACTCATAGCTGAAAGAGCGCTGAATAGCTGTCTGTCAATGGAGTATGAAAAAAGCAATTTGTTGCTTTGGCTCTGTGGAAAAGTTTTCACGCGAGCTCATTAAATATTAAAGGCACTTTAAGCAATGTTTGGGGCCGTAAAGTTTGCGCGTTATCAATCAGCGCGAGATGACAAAATCAAAACGGGCGACTAAATTAGGCAAGTTAGCCAAGTTGGACAAGTTGGCCCATGGAATGAGGGCCAAACAAAACAATCCAAGTGAAATTGTCAACAACTTATCAGCTGTACAAATGAGCTGCTGCTTAGCGAGGGGCGCAACGGAAGTCAATGAAGCCAGGCACTAGTGTTCACTTACAATTCCGTTTCCGCTGCTGCTGCTACTGCTGCTGCTGCTGCTGCTGTTGATGCCTCTGCGTCTGCCTCTGCTGGTGGCCATTCCTGCTACTGCTGCTGCTGCGGCTGTCTAATCGGCAGTCGTTAGTCGCTGCGGGGGCGTTGAGCGGGGTCAACATTCATATTACTGGGCCATTGTGATGATGTTGCTGCTGCTCCGAGTGGTTGTTGTTTTAAATGCGTTATTGTAGCGCTGACAACAACAAATAAGCGCATTAATAACAAACGGCATTGAAAGGCCGTGTCATCAAATGAGCCAGCAACAAATGCCGCAACTAGCCGCCGCGGCGCAGCCAGCCCACACTCGACAGGCAGTCGCTTCTGATGCTGATTATGGTTGTTTATTTGGGCACGAGTACAATGACAGTGCCATCGGAGCATCATTAAATGGCCAAAAGTCACGCATTCCGAGTTGATGGGCCAAAAATGACGGCCAGAGATGGGAGCGTGTCACAAGCGATAGCACATAGAAAGACTACACGAAAAATAAAGTAAAAATTTTAAAAATTATAGTACATATATACCAAGCTTATATAAGTAAAATAATACAATTTGTAAGAGTATTGATTGATATAAATGAAAATAGATACTTAGTTATTTATTCCTATAAAGTCAACTTTTCAAGTTATCATCATTTCTAGATACACAGTTCTCGTGCTGAGCCACGACTCATGTTTCATGGTGATGCCAATTGAGACACAAGTCATTGGCTCTAGCGACGATTAAAATTGCGACTGTTTCGATGATTACCGGAGTCAGGACGATTAGAGCTGTGCCTCGTCCCACCTCGCTGCCCTTTAAATGGCAAGCGCTACAGTAGCTGGCGAGTGTTGAATGTTTAGCTGTCATTACGTGTCAGTAAACCATGATCAGGAGCTGCTTCTGTCCGGTGGATGAGGCTGTTGATGACAACTCGTGCTGTTATCGCTGGGTTTGCTTTGGGCCCGGCATTCAGCTTACAGCCCTCAGCCAGTCAACAATGGCCCAGACTTTGCCCAGGGGCTGGGCTCGCAACGCTAGCAAGTCCACACATCCGCTTCCGCTGGGTCCATTCAAATGAACGGAGTTCCAGGTGTGCAGAGAGCACGAGGTTAGCCGGCTCTTGTGTTTGGCATACAATTAGGCCATGCTGCTGACCAATTGCTGCACTTAAATGGAAATTTGCAGGTCAGCGATAGCTGAACTCGATGTCGATGTCGATGTTAAATGCCAACAATTATTAGGAGCGTGATGGAAATTAATTACTTTTCAAGCATTGAAACTGTTTCGATTGTGATTCGTGGCTCAGGAGAGGATACTCTTCTTGATTAATATACATACATAGAGCTCTCAAAAAAGCGTTAAGAAACAGCATTAAGCCGCGTGTTGCACATTGCAGTAGCAGCTAGTTCTGGCCGTTTTTTTCTAACATTTCAAACCCTTTTCTATTTGTGTTTCTTTGCTGGGTGGATTTCGCTTTGTAACGCTCCTCGCTGGGCTGCCTTGTTTCCATTGACAGTCCACTATGGAAATCCGAAAAGTGAAGCAAGAGGCTGGTGCTGCTCCTGCTGCCTGCCTGACAGCACCAACAACAACAACAACAGCAACAGCAACGACTACGGCAGCAGTCAGCAGGCAGTCAAAAAGACAATTGGTTACTGCCAGCTGCAGCAGCAACAACAATGGCCAACAACCAACAACGTTGGTTAGCTTCCGCTTTACTAACTTTTCGCAGTGCGCTTTTCTGTGCTGTTGTTGTTGCTGCCAAATGTTGTCGCTGTTGTTGTAATCCCGCTGAAGCGCCCCAGCCAGGCCGCATTGTTGTTGTTCTCGCTGCGCTTTGTTTGTTGTTTCATTTCAATTCGCCGAAACAAAGACTTAAAGTGCCCATTCACCTGATTTCGCTGGGTTTTAGTGGGCGTCACGCCCACAATGTGTGCAATACGCACGCCCACGTACCTCGGCTCGCATGTTTATTTAAAACAACAACAACAACACGAACAACTGCAACAACAACAATAACAAGCGTTTGGCTTTTGTATGTCTGGTCAAAGAGTTTGGTAGGCAGAAGCTGGCAATTGTTCAGCTTAAATAGGCCTCATTTTAGGCCTATTGGCAATGTGTGAGTGAGTGTGAGCGAGTGGAGGGGCACATGACACAGTTTTCTGGCTTTTGAAGTGCCTAACACACCACAATAGTCATTGAGTGGCGCTTCTGATTGCTGGTGCCAATTGTGCGCCGATTGAAGTGTGTTCTATTGTCGACTAATACAAATAAATGTGGTTCATATATTTTACTAAAGACTCAGTTGAATTACATCTAATAATGAATAATATTGAACCTAATATTGAACCTATAGTACTAAAACTATAGTTTTTCTCACAGACAAAGTGAGTGATCCATCAGGGGAATAAAACGGTGATTTGAGAAAATAATCAATAGATTTTCCTCAATATATATATGTATATATACTACTTATTTTATGAAAGTTTGTTCATGATACTCAAGCTGTTGTTTGATTTATTTCAGTTCATGGTGATAACTTTTGCTAAGTTTTTCTGGAAATCTGGAAAAACAGAATAAAGCATATAAAGACCGATTCCTACCATTGAGCTACATATCAGTTATCTGATGTATAAATATTTAGTTATACCAAGTATTGCCCAAAGTTCCCAAGGATATTTGGAAATAATATGTATAAAAAAATAAGTGATATAAAAATACAAATCAAACTCTTATTTAAGAACTTATAACAATAAATTCTGTATTTTTCAGATAGATTGATACATTGTATGTCCCATCAAAGTCTACACGTAAGTACAGGGTGTGCTTAAGTCTGTATCTTCTAGCACTAGCACTTTTATCTGAAAATATTTTAGCTGAAGTCAAGGATTTTACAGATTCCATTCGGAACACTACCTACGTCGCGTGCGAGCCCATAAGAAACTCTTAAGAATTTTATGTGTTAAGCAATAAATTTGAAGCGCAGCAACAACTACACACACACACACACACACACACAGACGCACTCACACACACAGCCTAGCGCTATTTATGGCGATTTGTGGCAACAATTTCAATATGGCGCGCTGATCAGCGCGATTGCTGAGACTGCCGCCGGCTGCTGCTGCTGCTGCTGCTGTTGCTGTTGGCATGTCTTGTGCTCCTTTACGGCATTTGCAATATCCTTTAACTCACTTACACACACACACACACACACACACACATAAGAGTCTGTCCCCCTCACAGCCGCTTTATTTATTGAAAGTTTTTGGTTTGGTATTTCGCGCAGCGTTTAGTAAACTTTTAAGCTGCTTTGATTGCGTCCTTGAGGCATTTGGCTTGTTTTGCCATTCGCCCCGGCTGTCTTTAATGTGTGTGGTGGGCGTTGGGGGTGTTGGGGGTTGTTGGGGGGCGAGGTTAAGTCCTTGACCTCGCTGTTTGTTGTCATTGAACTGCAGCCAGCCAGCACATCGATAACAAAGCCAGACAAATTGCCATAAAATAGTCACAATAATCATCCTCGTCATTTCGGGCCATTGGGCAGGACCGATGTGCGAGTAACCGAAAAGTGCGTTAAATATGCCATTCAATGGTCGTCCTAATATAGCAATTGTCGTACGTTTCGGCCCCGTCACGTCTTCATTTCGTTTGTTTGCCTTCGATCTGTTTGGCTGCACGTACAGCAAAAATCACGTCTCAACTCAGCTGCCGCTGGCTATATTTATGGGCATTGAACTGTGAGCTCCCCCACTTGACGGCCAACTCTTTAGGCCATTTATAACCGCAACGCCTCTCATTATGCAGCAGCATCTACAGCAGTGCAGTTATCTATGGCCCACCTCTACGCACGTGGCAAGTATTTACAGCCTAGCCCAGCGGTCGCTAAGTAACACAAATCAACAAGAAAACCAAACGAAATGAAATAACCATGTTTATTGACTTACAAATCTTAGAAACTGTAGAAACTAACTGAACTGCAGTGAATTCTTCTGAAAAGTTAAGTAATTTTTTGGTATGTTATATTGAAAAGAGAAGCTTTAAAATGAATTTGTTAAATATTTAAAAATTACAAATATTTTATTAATACTATAATCTAAAGAGAACATCAATGATATATTTATATATATATATATATAGCTAATTGTTTAAATAAAATAGAATTTCTTCTCTTAGAAACCCATTCGAAGGGAAACTAATTTTGGATTATCTAAAGTCTGGCCAGAGCTAGGTTTAGTTAAGGTCTTACTCCGGTGTCTAGTGTAATTGAAATGTTCGACTTTAGCGTAGTGCAGCGCGAACTCAATTGAAAAGGTAAACAAATCAGAAAGCTGGCCACAAAGCGTGACATTAACACAGCGGGCAGAAACTATGCAAATGACACAGCAGCTGCCCGAAGACCGAACCTCAACACGGCAAAGCATTTGCTTCCGTTCCGGCCACACCGCCCCCTGCTGATGCTGATGTATGGACAGAGCCAGCGGAAGCGTCCAAAATGCGACGACAACGTGGCTGAGCAGGCAGAGTGACTGCAGTTGGAGAGGGACACAGACATGAGCAGGGATGGGGGCAGCCACAAATAGATTCCGAATGAGGACGCGAATGCGACAGACTCCGACAATTGCGTATTGTACGGCTGTTGTTTTTTCTGCCGGACTCTGGCCGGGTGAGGGGCTCCAGGTCGCTGTCGTCAGTCTTGACATTTGAGTTTGTTATGCGTGCAGATGTATCTGTATCTTTGTATCTTTATATCTGTATCTGTATCTGTGGCTCAGCATTTGTATCTTGCGGCTGTGTGTGTGTGTGTGTCCGCAGCGGTGTATTGGCTAGCAACTGTGGATTTGTCAGCAGCAATTACCGTTGATCTCAAGTGTTTTTTATCGCCATCTTTTGCTATCGCTCGTCTCGTTGTCGTCGTTGTTGCTGTTGTTGTTGTTGTTCTTGTTGTTGGTGTTGTTGTTGCTGTTGTTGTTATGGCTGTTGGCACGTATTCCCACGTTCAACTCATCGCATTCAATTTGCTTGATTTTATTTCCGTTTTTCGTCGCATTCTCTCTGCTTGTTCTTGCCCAGCGGCACCTGCCGCCCGTAGTCTGCTGTCCTTAGCTTTTCCCATTTTCCTTCGTTTTTTGTCCATGATTTTGATTTTGATTTTGATTCCTCGCGCTGCCACTGCAACTTGAGTGTGCAATTTGATTTGATTTTCGGCAGCACTGCAGCACTGCAGCACTGCCGCGCTCCGGCATGTCCTTGCGGCGTCTCTCCGCTTGATGGGCAGTTGCGGTCTCGTTCGCTATTAAAATCGACTCAGCCCAAATTTAGCCACAGCCAACACGAAATTGCCATTTGTGTTTAATGCCAGCCAGTTGTGTATTTTGAGTATTGCTTTTTACCCGTCCTGCCAGGGGAAGCGCCAACTATCTGTGCCAGGATATGTCGCCGACTGTTTGTTTGGCGACAGGATATGAAGTGCTCCTCGATTGCCACTGGGTTACACATAAGTGTGCCACGTGTCCAATATTGAAGCCCAACCGACACTCGGCGTCACGTGTCCCACTGCCTTAGTCAATATTTATGTCAGCCCACAACACTACTCTGTCCGATTGCCGGCAAGAGTTGCCCCACAATGGCTCCTGTAATTTGTTAGTCCCACAAATTTACTAAAATATGTATATTATTTTCCATTTAAATGAATCACATCACCAGCGAGTTGTAGTCGAAATAGAGTCTTTCTTTTAAAGCCTTTATCATTCTGATAGCCCGCATAGTTCAAGTTAAATTCGGAATAATTATGATAGTTCAAATAGTTAAGAACAATATGTGTATACTTGTTCAGCAAGGGAAAAGGGTATATGGGATTTTTGTAATTCGATAAGGGACTAGAGAATACGGAATTCTAGTATATACGTACATATTCAACCAAAAATAGTTGAGATTGCCCGACTGCTATTTGCGTCTTTCTACACTTCTTTTCTTATGGATATTACTAGAGAAAACTCTTTTTTATCTTACTAATATATTACAAGCATTTTATTAATTTAATTTTCTGGCAGTCATGATTGGATACAAATTAATGCATTTTATATACCACAAGTCGCTACTATATGTTATGTGCCAATAAAATTGATTTTTGAATATATTTCACGAGCATGAAGGAGTATTATAACGCATTATTCCGAGCTGCTTTTTGTTGTATGGACTCAGTCGTGAGCAATGGGCGCTGTGGAACGTCGACGAAACCTATTCAATTGCCACATACGTATATACACTCGTCGTATACACATATATTACGGCTTATCGCATGAAGACGATTCTCATTCGGGCAATTGGAGCATGTAAACAGAACTATTAACAGGTCATAGCTGCTGCTGCTGGCCTTGCCAATGTGTTTTTTCCGCATTTTTGTGCAGATCCTTTTAACAGTTATTCAGATGTGTTTAATACACTCAGCTGGTGCCGCATGAGTTGACCCCGTTGGGGCTGAGGCGGCGGCAGGCGGCGTTATCCTTCTTGTAGGGTTGGACTGCGTGTGGCAGGCGGCAAGGCTGCTAGGCAACCAAGGACATCGTATGCCTGATTTGGCAAGGATACACGGCGTGAACCACGCGGGCCCAGATAGACAAGATGACAACAATGTCTGGGGACAGTTTTTGAGATATTTGTTGCTGCGCTGATCTCGGTGTTGCCTTCATTTGCAGCTGTCGTCCAGGCTGTCGACTGTTTTACTTGTTATTCATTTCGACTGGGAGTAGACGCATATTTGGCCGTGCGACAGCATTGTGAGCAGAGCCGGAATCCTCAACTATTTCATTTCGTTTAATTTGATTTATCTGCTCGGCCGCTCGCTTGACTCTTGGCTGTTTTTTAGCGGAGAGCAACCAGCAGACACGCCCCTCGGTTAACGCCTACGCTCTGGTCGTAGGCCACATCGCTGCTCATTTATAATGAAAACACAGCACAGCCAAATCCAAATCCAAATCCAAATCCAAATCCAAATCCACACAACATTGCAGCCATCGGGGGCAAACATATTCTTGAAGCCTGCGCCAGCGCCAGCGCCACGTCCTTGAGTCATAAAATCTTCACAGTTTGCGCCTGGCCCATGTCGTAGGCCGTATTTGGCATTGGATTCGCAGGCGAAAACTCTGTGGCAGGCATTTCTCTCCGAGCGCTCACAGCAAAAAATGCGAAGCCAAAAGATTAAAACCATAAATTCTGTTGCGCTTAGCAGCGAGCCGAGAGGCTGAGTTCGCTCTCAGGCTAAAGTCAAATAGAAAATGTGGAGGGCTGGAAATTGGGTGCCAAAATTAAATCATGAAATAATGCTATACTTAAGAGCACCGAGCACTTGCCAGGGGCCTCGCTGCCTGAGCCAATAATTCAGATTTACAAATTAAGCAAATGAAGAGTGTTTTTGATATGAAAAAAGCCTATCATTGAAATGATGTAACCTAAGAAGTGTTATCATTCGCTTCTTTTAGTTGGCTGAAATACTAAGAATAAGCCAAACTCACACTCTCTAATCAGAGTAAACTTATTTAGGCAATAGAAGCTGCTTTAAATTTTGCAGATTTAAATTGAAGCTGAACAACAGCTAGTTCAACTTATTGTTGTGCCACAAAAATTTTTACTTTTCAAGTTAAAGACATATCTATGATTATTGAGTCAAGCGACGCCCACAAAGTGCACGCTTTCGCGAACTCACCAAGAATTTAACAAACTAACCGCGAAACTATTTGCTTGCCCAGAGCCTTGTTAGTTGCCGAAAAATATATAAGTTTTCAATGGTTTCTTGGCGTCACTTCATCAGAGCGAGTCTTATTTTAGATGCTGTTCAAACTTATACACGCACAGTTGTTTGGTCGCTTAATAAAATTACGCATACGCCATGTGTGCGCACACAAACAGTCAGAATTTAGTCGCATGCCTCCACGCACACACATGAAGCGCCTTTTCCTCTGCAATCTTTTGAACGGTTTTTCGGTTAAAATATTTTGCATATTTTTATAGAGAATGTTCGGCTGAAAGCTGCGTGGGGTCGGCCGCAAGTCAGCAAGGTGAACGTGTGTGTGGGTGGGCGTATGATACATAGTTGATAATTTCATTACGGTTAACTGTAGTTTATTGATTTTATCAGCATATGCACATATTTAGATATAGGAAACGCTGCTCGAGGCTACTTAGGATTCATGAAATATTTATAAACCTCAGCTGCCAGGGGCCGCATCTAATAATAGGCCTCAACTCAATTAATGCTCGTCCCTGAAAACCTAGTAGGCCTATTAAGAACTTTCGGCTATTGCTTAGATTCTCAGTTATTGTTTTAGTGCAGTGCTTGTTGGGGTATTTATTCAGTTGTTTCATTTGTTTAAAGTGTTAAAGAAATCACAAATTTCAGCCATGACTTTCGAAGTTTCTCTGTACAAGCTTGGGCAATTGTGTCCCTCAACTTCAGAGTCAGACAGTGTCCCAAATGAAAGTGCGCCTCGCCAGACATTGGCACGCCAGACAATGGCACGGCTCACATTAGCACGCCAAAGTGAAGTGCTGAGCCAAGAATCATTGTCGGTCCGTGGATCTAGTGTTAGCGGTGTATCAAATCTTGATCTTAATCGAGCTTCGAGATATAGAGCACCATCCGTGTATCAACATGAGCCGCGACATACGATAAAGCACGGCGGTGCATTTGACTTTACGGATCGCAAAACTTTCCAATCGAATGCTACTAGATATGACGTCAGCAATGTTGCCCCTACTGCACACTTTAGGAACATGAAACGGCGTCACTATGGAGATGTAGTATATAAAAAACCATATGATTTCACAACCGCAGTTGACGGTTCGAAATACAAGCTGAAGTCGATTAATTTTCATGAAGCCGAACCAAGTTACACCCGTTTTAAAGTGCCTTTGTGAGTTGATGAGCTGCGAAAAGTTACTTTAAATGATAGATTAATAATTACTTATGACTCCACTATCCACAGTCAGATGGTATGTGCGGAGCGCTATAATAAGAACGTTAAGAGTTACGATAAACAATTTACCAGGGAAATCGGCCAACTAATCGATAATCAAGCTTCAGCTCGGGATGCCGCCTACTTTGTGCGGTAAGTCCGTATGCGATCACTTTGAAGTCGTGTTCTATATATTTTATTGTCCTATCAGGATTGTGTCTTATACTACCTTATGGCCACCATATCATAACGAACGTGAACTGAATGACACCAGCAGCCATTTCTATAGCTTAACACCCACGGAGAACGCACGACTTCAATTTATCATGTCAAATGATTTCTCATATATCTAAAAAAATGTAGGACTATCATAAGTATAAGAACTAAATTATAAAAGTATAAGTTGCTTCTATGAAATTATATATTTATTAAATACAACTCAGCTTCTAATCGATAATTTATAAATAATGTAATACAAATAAATAAAATGAAAAAAGTTAATAAATAAATAAATTATTAAATAAATAAATAAAAAATAATAATAATCTAAATAAATAAAGAATAATAATAAATAAGTAAATAAATAGTTGAAAAATAAGTAAATAAATAGTTGAAAAATAAATAAATAAATAAATAAAAAAATAAAATAAATAAATAAATAAAATAATAAATAAAATATACTAAAGTTTTTAGAATGTATGTTGTTGCCTTATGCTGCCTGTGTCTATGGCGCGTGCAAAAGGGAGCAAAGGCGAATTGCATATTCAGTGTCGTTGGCATTGATATGCTGCAAAATGTGGCAAAGTTATTGTACACTCAGCAAAATACTGCATACATTTACAATTATAATGCGCATAATGGGCACGCGTTTCGGTTGGCAGCGAGTGCATTGGCAAAAATGCCAAAGTGGACACAAACAGCAGCATAAATTCCAGCAAGGCGCGTACAAGTGTTCGCTGCATATTCGATCTGCATAAACAGTTTCCGTTTCCGGGCAAACACATTTGCATAGCGAGCCAGCCACTTGGCGGGGCTGGGCTTGTGGCTGGTTGCTCCTGGCTTTTGGAGCATCATCAACACAACCGCAATGGTGGCCGCCTTTACATTAAATATTAACCCGAAACGCTGATAACACCCACGCAGTACAAAGCATGTTGGACAGCCACCCACTGCGGCGGATGCTCCCATGCACAGAAGTAAAAATAACTTTCATCTTGAAGTTTTTTTTATTCGCTGAAAAATACCACTCAAAAAGTAAAATAAAATATATGTATATGTATGTGTGTATGTACAAAGTGAGGCATTGGGAACGCAAATTTTTCGCTTCACTGAATTATTCATGAATGCAATTTTTGCCAACAAATAAAATATAAGCAGACAACCAGCCATCCAGCCATCGCTGTCCCCTTGAGCAATGGGGGCGTGGCACTGGCTGTAACTGCAGCTGTGGCTCAAATGTCGCTGCAGTATTTAGCGTAAATTAAAAAGAAAAGCG